>CATNNA010000003.1:600000-1200000 GCA_950106755.1 Climacium dendroides | reverse complement strand
TCTTTTTTTAAACCCATTTCAAATGGAAAAGTGTGGGGAAGCAATAGGGTTCTCTCAAACTTCATTTTTTGATGAATCCTAATTATTTCGAAGATTTGCAACTTGTATAATATGTTTTCGGACATGCTTCCACGTCAGAACGATATAATTCATTGTTTTGGTTTCTATTAAATATAGCATGATTTTTAGAGTTTCATTTTTTAAACCCATTTCAATTGGAAAAGTGTGGGGAAGCAATAGAGTTCTCTTAAACTTCATTTTTTGATGAATCCTAATTATTTCGAAGATTTGCAACTTGTAGAATATGTTTTCGGACATGCTTCCACTTCAAAACGATATAATTCATTGTTTTGGTTTCTATTAAATATAGCATGATTTTTAGAGTTTCCTTTTTTAAACCCATTTCAATAGGAAAAGTGTGGGGAAGCAATAGAGTTCTCTTAAACTTCATTTTTTGATGAATCCTAATTATTTCGAAGATTTGCAACCTGTGTAATATGTTTTTGGACATGCTTCCACTTCAAAACGATATAATTCATTGTTTTGGTTTCTATTAAATATAGCATGATTTTTAGAGTTTCTTTTTTTAAACCCATTTCAAATGGAAAAGTGTGGGGAAGCAATAGGGTTCTCTCAAACTTCATTTTTTGATGAATCCTGATTATTTCGAAGATTTGCAACTTGTAGAATATGTTTTCAGACATGCTTCCACGTCAAAACGATATAATTCATCGTTTTGGTTTCTATTAAATATAGCATGATTTTTAGAGGTTCTTTTTTTAAACCCATTTCAAATGGAAAAGTGTGGGGAAGCAATAGAGTTCTCTTAAATTTCATTTTTTGATGAATCCTAATTATTTCGAAGATTCGCAACTTGTGTAATATGTTTTCGGACATGCTTCCACTTCAAAACGATATAATTCATTGTTTTCGTTTCTATTAAATATAGCATGATTTTTAGAGTTTCTTTTTTTAAACCCATTTCAATTGGAAAAGTGTAGGGAACCAATAGAGTTCTCTTAAACTTCATTTTTTGATGAATCCTAATTATTTCGAAGATTCGCAACCTGTGTAATATGTTTTTGGACATGCTTCCACTTCAAAACGATATAATTCATTGTTTTGGTTTCTATTAAATATAGCATGATTTTTAGAGTTTCTTTTTTTAAACCCATTTCAATTGGAAAAGTGTAGGGAACCAATAGAGTTCTCTTAAACTTCATTTTTTGATGAATCCTAATTATTTCGAAGATTCGCAACTTGTGTAATATGTTTTCGGACATGCTTCCACGTCAAAACGATATAATTCATCGTTTTGGTTTCTATTAAATATAGCATGATTTTTAGAGTTTCTTTTTTTAAACCCATTTCAAATGGAAAAGTGTGGGGAAGCAATGGGGTTCTCTTAAACTTCATTTTTTGATGAATCCTAATTATTTCGAAGATTTGCAACCTGTGTAATATGTTTTTGGACACGCTTCCACTTCAAAACGATATAATTCATTATTTGGTTTCTATTAAATATAGCATGATTTTTAGAGGTTCTTTTTTTAAACCCATTTCAAATGGAAAAGTGTACGGAAGCAATAGGGTTCTCTCAAACTTCATTTTTTGATGAATCCTAATTATTTCGAAGATTTGCAACTTGTATAATATGTTTTCGGACATGCTTCCACGTCAGAACGATATAATTCATTGTTTTGGTTTCTATTAAATATAGCATGATTTTTAGAGTTTCTTTTTTTAAACCCATTTCAATTGCAAAAGTGTGGGGAAGCAATCGAGTTCTCTTAAACTTCATTTTTTGATGAATCCTAATTATTTCGAAGATTTGCAACTTGTAGAATATGTTTTCGGACATGCTTCCACTTCAAAACGATATAATTCATTGTTTTGGTTTCTATTAAATATAGCATGATTTTTAGAGTTTGCTTTTTTAAACCCATTTCAATAGGAAAAGTGTGGGGAAGCAATAGAGTTCTCTTAAACTTCATTTTTTGATGAATCCTAATTATTTCGAAGATTTGCAACCTGTGTAATATGTTTTTTGGCATGCTTCCACTTCAAAACGATATAATTCATTGTTTTGGTTTCTATTAAATATAGCATGATTTTTAGAGTTTCTTTTTTTAAACCCATTTCAAATGGAAAAGTGTGGGGAAGCAATAGGGTTCTCTCAAACTTCATTTTTTGATGAATCCTGATTATTTCGAAGATTTGCAACTTGTAGAATATGTTTTCAGACATGCTTCCACTTCAAAACGATATAATTCATTGTTTTGGTTTCTATTAAATATAGCATGATTTTTAGAGTTTCTTTTTTTAAACCCATTTCAAATGGAAAAGTGTGGGGAAGCAATAGGGTTCTCTCAAACTTCATTTTTTGATGAATCCTAATTATCTCGAAGATTTGCAACCTGTGTAATATGTTTTTGGACATGCTTCCAGTTCAAAACGATATAATTCATTGTTTTGGTTTCTATTAAATATAGCATGATTTTTAGAGTTTCTTTCTTTATACCCATTTCAATTGGAAAAGTGAGGGGAAGCAATAGGGTTCTCTCAAACTTCATGTTTTGATGAATCCTAATTATTTCGAAGATTTGCAACCTGTGTAATATGTTTTCGGACATGCATCCACTTCAAAACCATATGATTCATCGTCTTCGTTTCTATTAAATATAGCATGATTTGTAGAGTTTCTTTCTTTATACCCATTTCAATTGGAAAAGTGTGAGGAAGCAATAGGGTTCTCTAAAACTTCAATTTATGATGAATCCTAATTATTTCGAAGATTTGCAACTTGTGTAATATGTTTTTGGATATGCTTCCACTTCAAAACGATATAATTCATTGTTTTGGTTTCTATTAAATATAGCATGATTTGTAGAGTTTCTTTCTTTATACCCATTTCAATTGGAAAAGTGAGGGGAAGCAATAGGGTTCTCTCAAACTTCATTTTTTGATGAATCCTAATTATTTCGAAGATTTGCAACTTGTAGAATATGCTTTCAGACATGCTTCCACTTCAAAACGATATAATTCATGGTTTTGGTTTCTATTAAATATAGCATGATTTTTAGAGTTTCTTTTTTTAAACCCATTTCATTTGGAAAAGTGTGGGGAAGCAATAGAGTTCTCTTAAACTTCATTTTTTGATGAATCCTAATTATTTCGAAGATTTGCAACTTGTAGAATATGTTTTCAGACATGCTTCCACGTCAAAACGATATAATTCATCGTTTTGGTTTCTATTAAATATAGCATGATTTTTAGAGTTTCTTTTTTTAAACCCATTTCAAATGGAAAAGTGTGGGGAAGCAATGGGGTTCTCTTAAACTTCATTTTTTGATGAATCCTAATTATTTCGAAGATTTGCAACCTGTGTAATATGTTTTTGGACACGCTTCCACTTCAAAACGATATAATTCATTATTTGGTTTCTATTAAATATAGCATGATTTTTAGAGGTTCTTTTTTTAAACCCATTTCAAATGGAAAAGTGTACGGAAGCAATAGGGTTCTCTCAAACTTCATTTTTTGATGAATCCTAATTATTTCGAAGATTTGCAACTTGTATAATATGTTTTCGGACATGCTTCCACGTCAAAACGATATAATTCATTGTTTTGGTTTCTATTAAATATAGCATGATTTTTAGAGTTTCTTTTTTTAAACCCATTTCAAATGGAAAAGTGTGGGGAAGCAATAGGGTTCTCTCAAACTTCATTTTTTGATGAATCCTGATTATTTCGAAGATTTGCAACTTGTAGAATATGTTTTCAGACATGCTTCCACTTCAAAACGATATAATTCATTGTTTTGGTTTCTATTAAATATAGCATGATTTTTAGAGTTTCTTTTTTTAAACCCATTTCAATTGGAAAAGTGAGGGGAAGCAATAGGGTTCTCTCAAACTTCATGTTTTGATGAATCCTAATTATTTCGAAGATTTGCAACCTGTGTAATATGTTTTCGGACATGCATCCACTTCAAAACCATATGATTCATCGTTTTCGTTTCTATTAAATATAGCATGATTTGTAGAGTTTCTTTCTTTATACCCATTTCAATTGGAAAAGTGTGAGGAAGCAATAGGGTTCTCTAAAACTTCAATTTATGATGAATCCTAATTATTTCGAAGATTTGCAACTTGTGTAATATGTTTTTGGACATGCTTCCACTTCAAAACGATATAATTCATTGTTTTGGTTTCTATTAAATATAGCATGATTTTTAGAGTTTCTTTTTCTAAACCCATTTCAAATGGAAAAGTGTGGGGAAGCAATAGGGTTCTGTCAAACTTCATTTTTTGATGAATCCTAATTATCTCGAAGATTTGCAACCTGTGTAATATGTTTTTGGACATGCTTCCACTTCAAAACGATATAATTCATTGTTTTGGTTTCTATTAAATATAGCATGATTTGTAGAGTTTCTTTCTTTATACCCATTTCAATTGGAAAAGTGTGAGGAAGCAATAGGGTTCTCTAAAACTTCAATTTATGATGAATCCTAATTATTTCGAAGATTTGCAACTTGTGTAATATGTTTTTGGACATGCTTCCACTTCAAAACGATATAATTCATTGTTTTGGTTTCTATTAAATATAGCATGATTTTTAGAGTTTCTTTTTTTAAACCCATTTCAAATGGAAAAGTGAGGGGAAGCAATAGGGTTCTCTCAAACTTCATTTTTTGATGAATCCTAATTATTTCGAAGATTTGCAACTTGTAGAATATGCTTTCAGACATGCTTCCACTTCAAAACGATATAATTCATGGTTTTGGTTTCTATTAAATATAGCATGATTTTTAGAGTTTCTTTTTTGAAACCCATTTCAATTGGAAAAGTGTGGGGAAGCAATAGGGTTCTCTCAAACTTCATTTTTTGATGAATCCTAATTATTTCGAAGATTTGCAATTTGTGTAATATGTTTTCGGAAATGCTTCCACGTCAAAACGATATAATTCATTGTTTTGGTGTCTATTAAATATAGCATGATTTTTAGAGTTTCTTTTTTTAAACCCATTTCAATTGGAAAAGTGAGGGGAAGCAATAGGGTTCTCTTAAACTTCATTTTTTGATGAATCCTAATTAATTCGAAGATTTGCAATTTGTGTAATATGTTTTCGGACACGCTTCGACGTCAAAACGATATAATTCATTGTTTTGGTGTCTATTAAATATAGCATGATTTTTAGAGTTTCTTTTTTTAAACCCATTTCAATAGGAAAAGTGTGGGGAAGCAATAGAGTTCTCTCAAACTTCATTTTTTGATAAATCCTAATTATTTCGAAGATTTGCAACTTGTAGAATATGTTTTCGGACATGCTTCCACTTCAAAACGATATAATTCATGGTTTTGGTTTCTATTAAATATAGCATGATTTTTAGAGGTTCTTTTTTTAAACCCATTTCAAATGGAAAAGTGTACGGAAGCAATAGGGTTCTCTCAAACTTCATTTTTTGATGAATCCTAATTATTTCGAAGATTTGCAACTTGTATAATATGTTTTCGGACATGCTTCCACGTCAAAACGATATAATTCATTGTTTTGGTTTCTATTAAATATAGCATGATTTTTAGAGTTTCTTTTTTTAAACCCATTTCAAATGGAAAAGTGTGGGGAAGCAATAGGGTTCTCTCAAACTTCATTTTTTGATGAATCCTAATTATCTCGAAGATTTGCAACCTGTGTAATATGTTTTTGGACATGCTTCCAGTTCAAAACGATATAATTCATTGTTTTGGTTTCTATTAAATATAGCATGATTTTTAGAGTTTCTTTCTTTATACCCATTTCAATTGGAAAAGTGAGGGGAAGCAATAGGGTTCTCTCAAACTTCATGTTTTGATGAATCCTAATTATTTCGAAGATTTGCAACCTGTGTAATATGTTTTCGGACATGCATCCACTTCAAAACCATATGATTCATCGTCTTCGTTTCTATTAAATATAGCATGATTTGTAGAGTTTCTTTCTTTATACCCATTTCAATTGGAAAAGTGTGAGGAAGCAATAGGGTTCTCTAAAACTTCAATTTATGATGAATCCTAATTATTTCGAAGATTTGCAACTTGTGTAATATGTTTTTGGATATGCTTCCACTTCAAAACGATATAATTCATTGTTTTGGTTTCTATTAAATATAGCATGATTTGTAGAGTTTCTTTCTTTATACCCATTTCAATTGGAAAAGTGAGGGGAAGCAATAGGGTTCTCTCAAACTTCATTTTTTGATGAATCCTAATTATTTCGAAGATTTGCAACTTGTAGAATATGCTTTCAGACATGCTTCCACTTCAAAACGATATAATTCATGGTTTTGGTTTCTATTAAATATAGCATGATTTTTAGAGTTTCTTTTTTTAAACCCATTTCATTTGGAAAAGTGTGGGGAAGCAATAGAGTTCTCTTAAACTTCATTTTTTGATGAATCCTAATTATTTCGAAGATTTGCAACTTGTAGAATATGTTTTCAGACATGCTTCCACGTCAAAACGATATAATTCATCGTTTTGGTTTCTATTAAATATAGCATGATTTTTAGAGTTTCTTTTTTTAAACCCATTTCAAATGGAAAAGTGTGGGGAAGCAATGGGGTTCTCTTAAACTTCATTTTTTGATGAATCCTAATTATTTCGAAGATTTGCAACCTGTGTAATATGTTTTTGGACACGCTTCCACTTCAAAACGATATAATTCATTATTTGGTTTCTATTAAATATAGCATGATTTTTAGAGGTTCTTTTTTTAAACCCATTTCAAATGGAAAAGTGTACGGAAGCAATAGGGTTCTCTCAAACTTCATTTTTTGATGAATCCTAATTATTTCGAAGATTTGCAACTTGTATAATATGTTTTCGGACATGCTTCCACGTCAAAACGATATAATTCATTGTTTTGGTTTCTATTAAATATAGCATGATTTTTAGAGTTTCTTTTTTTAAACCCATTTCAAATGGAAAAGTGTGGGGAAGCAATAGGGTTCTCTCAAACTTCATTTTTTGATGAATCCTGATTATTTCGAAGATTTGCAACTTGTAGAATATGTTTTCAGACATGCTTCCACTTCAAAACGATATAATTCATTGTTTTGGTTTCTATTAAATATAGCATGATTTTTAGAGTTTCTTTTTTTAAACCCATTTCAATTGGAAAAGTGAGGGGAAGCAATAGGGTTCTCTCAAACTTCATGTTTTGATGAATCCTAATTATTTCGAAGATTTGCAACCTGTGTAATATGTTTTCGGACATGCATCCACTTCAAAACCATATGATTCATCGTTTTCGTTTCTATTAAATATAGCATGATTTGTAGAGTTTCTTTCTTTATACCCATTTCAATTGGAAAAGTGTGAGGAAGCAATAGGGTTCTCTAAAACTTCAATTTATGATGAATCCTAATTATTTCGAAGATTTGCAACTTGTGTAATATGTTTTTGGACATGCTTCCACTTCAAAACGATATAATTCATTGTTTTGGTTTCTATTAAATATAGCATGATTTTTAGAGTTTCTTTTTCTAAACCCATTTCAAATGGAAAAGTGTGGGGAAGCAATAGGGTTCTGTCAAACTTCATTTTTTGATGAATCCTAATTATCTCGAAGATTTGCAACCTGTGTAATATGTTTTTGGACATGCTTCCACTTCAAAACGATATAATTCATTGTTTTGGTTTCTATTAAATATAGCATGATTTGTAGAGTTTCTTTCTTTATACCCATTTCAATTGGAAAAGTGTGAGGAAGCAATAGGGTTCTCTAAAACTTCAATTTATGATGAATCCTAATTATTTCGAAGATTTGCAACTTGTGTAATATGTTTTTGGACATGCTTCCACTTCAAAACGATATAATTCATTGTTTTGGTTTCTATTAAATATAGCATGATTTTTAGAGTTTCTTTTTTTAAACCCATTTCAAATGGAAAAGTGAGGGGAAGCAATAGGGTTCTCTCAAACTTCATTTTTTGATGAATCCTAATTATTTCGAAGATTTGCAACTTGTAGAATATGCTTTCAGACATGCTTCCACTTCAAAACGATATAATTCATGGTTTTGGTTTCTATTAAATATAGCATGATTTTTAGAGTTTCTTTTTTGAAACCCATTTCAATTGGAAAAGTGTGGGGAAGCAATAGGGTTCTCTCAAACTTCATTTTTTGATGAATCCTAATTATTTCGAAGATTTGCAATTTGTGTAATATGTTTTCGGAAATGCTTCCACGTCAAAACGATATAATTCATTGTTTTGGTGTCTATTAAATATAGCATGATTTTTAGAGTTTCTTTTTTTAAACCCATTTCAATTGGAAAAGTGAGGGGAAGCAATAGGGTTCTCTTAAACTTCATTTTTTGATGAATCCTAATTAATTCGAAGATTTGCAATTTGTGTAATATGTTTTCGGACACGCTTCGACGTCAAAACGATATAATTCATTGTTTTGGTGTCTATTAAATATAGCATGATTTTTAGAGTTTCTTTTTTTAAACCCATTTCAATAGGAAAAGTGTGGGGAAGCAATAGAGTTCTCTCAAACTTCATTTTTTGATAAATCCTAATTATTTCGAAGATTTGCAACTTGTAGAATATGTTTTCGGACATGCTTCCACTTCAAAACGATATAATTCATGGTTTTGGTTTCTATTAAATATAGCATGATTTTTAGAGGTTCTTTTTTTAAACCCATTTCAAATGGAAAAGTGTACGGAAGCAATAGGGTTCTCTCAAACTTCATTTTTTGATGAATCCTAATTATTTCGAAGATTTGCAACTTGTATAATATGTTTTCGGACATGCTTCCACGTCAAAACGATATAATTCATTGTTTTGGTTTCTATTAAATATAGCATGATTTTTAGAGTTTCTTTTTTTAAACCCATTTCAAATGGAAAAGTGTGGGGAAGCAATAGGGTTCTCTCAAACTTCATTTTTTGATGAATCCTGATTATTTCGAAGATTTGCAACTTGTAGAATATGTTTTCAGACATGCTTCCACTTCAAAACGATATAATTCATTGTTTTGGTTTCTATTAAATATAGCATGATTTTTAGAGTTTCTTTTTTTAAACCCATTTCAATTGGAAAAGTGAGGGGAAGCAATAGGGTTCTCTCAAACTTCATGTTTTGATGAATCCTAATTATTTCGAAGATTTGCAACCTGTGTAATATGTTTTCGGACATGCATCCACTTCAAAACCATATGATTCATCGTTTTCGTTTCTATTAAATATAGCATGATTTGTAGAGTTTCTTTCTTTATACCCATTTCAATTGGAAAAGTGTGAGGAAGCAATAGGGTTCTCTAAAACTTCAATTTATGATGAATCCTAATTATTTCGAAGATTTGCAACTTGTGTAATATGTTTTTGGAAATGCTTCCACTTCAAAACGATATAATTCATTGTTTTGGTTTCTATTAAATATAGCATGATTTTTAGAGTTTCTTTTTCTAAACCCATTTCAAATGGAAAAGTGTGGGGAAGCAATAGGGTTCTGTCAAACTTCATTTTTTGATGAATCCTAATTATCTCGAAGATTTGCAACCTGTGTAATATGTTTTTGGACATGCTTCCACTTCAAAACGATATAATTCATTGTTTTGGTTTCTATTAAATATAGCATGATTTGTAGAGTTTCTTTCTTTATACCCATTTCAATTGGAAAAGTGTGAGGAAGCAATAGGGTTCTCTAAAACTTCAATTTATGATGAATCCTAATTATTTCGAAGATTTGCAACTTGTGTAATATGTTTTTGGACATGCTTCCACTTCAAAACGATATAATTCATTGTTTTGGTTTCTATTAAATATAGCATGATTTTTAGAGTTTCTTTTTTTAAACCCATTTCAAATGGAAAAGTGAGGGGAAGCAATAGGGTTCTCTCAAACTTCATTTTTTGATGAATCCTAATTATTTCGAAGATTTGCAACTTGTAGAATATGCTTTCAGACATGCTTCCACTTCAAAACGATATAATTCATGGTTTTGGTTTCTATTAAATATAGCATGATTTTTAGAGTTTCTTTTTTGAAACCCATTTCAATTGGAAAAGTGTGGGGAAGCAATAGGGTTCTCTCAAACTTCATTTTTTGATGAATCCTAATTATTTCGAAGATTTGCAACTTGTAGAATATGCTTTCAGACATGCTTCCACTTCAAAACGATATAATTCATGGTTTTGGTTTCTATTAAATATAGCATGATTTTTAGAGTTTCTTTTTTTAAACCCATTTCAATTGGAAAAGTGAGGGGAAGCAATAGGGTTCTCTTAAACTTCATTTTTTGATGAATCCTAATTAATTCGAAGATTTGCAATTTGTGTAATATGTTTTCGGACACGCTTCGACGTCAAAACGATATAATTCATTGTTTTGGTGTCTATTAAATATAGCATGATTTTTAGAGTTTCTTTTTTTAAACCCATTTCAATAGGAAAAGTGTGGGGAAGCAATAGAGTTCTCTCAAACTTCATTTTTTGATAAATCCTAATTATTTCGAAGATTTGCAACTTGTAGAATATGTTTTCGGACATGCTTCCACTTCAAAACGATATAATTCATGGTTTTGGTTTCCATTAAATATAGCATGATTTTTAGAGTTTCTTTTTTTAAACCCATTTCAATTGGAAAAGTGAGGGGAAGCAATAGGGTTCTCTCAAACTTCATTTTTTGATGAATCCTAATTATTTCGAAGATTTGCAACTTGTATATTATGTTTTCGGACATGCTTCCACTTCAAAACGATAAAATTCATTGTTTTGGTTTCCATTAAATATAGCATGATTTTTACAGTTTCTTTTTTTAAACCCATTTCATTTGGAAATGTGTGGGGAAGCAATAGGGTTCTCTTAAACTTCATTTTTGGATGAATCCTAATTATTTCGAAGATTTGCAACTGGTGTAATATGTTTTCGGACATGCTTCCAGGTGAAAACGATATAATTCATTGTTTTGGTTTCTATTAAATATAGCATGATTTGTAGAGTTTCATTTTTTAAACCCATTTCATTTGGAAAAGTGTGGGGAAGCAATACGGTTCTCTCAAACTTCATTTTTTGATGAATCCTAATTATCTCGAAGATTTGTGTAATATGTTTTCGGACATGCTTCCACGTCAAAACGATATAATTCATTGTTTTGGTTTCTATTAAATATAGCATGATTTTTAGAGTTTCTTTTTGTAAACCCATTTCAAATGGAAAAGTGTGGGAAAGCAATAGGGTTCTCTCAAACTTCATTTTTTGATGAATCCTAATTATTTCGAAGATTTGCAACTTGTATAATATGTTTTCGGACATGCTTCCAATTCAAAACGATAAAATTCATTGTTTTGGTATCTATTAAATATAGCCTGATTTTTAGAGTTTCATTTTTTAAACCCATTTCATTTGGAAAAGTGTGGGGAAGCAATAGGGTTCTCTTAAACTTCATTTTTTGATGAATCCTAATTATTTCGAAGATTTGCAATTTGTGTAATATGTTTTCGGACATGCTTCCACGTCAAAACGATATAATTCAATGCTTTGGTTTCTATTAAATATAGCATGATTTTCAGAGTTTCTTTTTTTAAATACATTTCAATTGGAAAAGTGTGGGGAAGCAATAGGGTTCTCTTAAACTTCATTTTTTGATGAATCCTAATTATCTCGAAGATTTGCAACTTGTATAATATGTTTTCGGACATGCTTCCACTTCAAAACGATAAAATTCATTGTTTTGGTTTCTATTAAATATAGCCTGATTTTTAGAGTTTCCTTTTTTAAACCCATTTCATTTGGAAAAGTGTGGGGAAGCAATAGGGTTCTCTCAAACTTCATTTTTTGATAAATCCTAATTATTTCGAAGATTTGCAGCTTGTATAATATGTTTTCGGACATGCTTCCACGTCAAAACGATATAATTCATTGTTTTGGTTTCTATTAAATATAGCATGATTTTTAGAGTTTCTTTCTTTAAACCCATTTCAAATGGAAAAGTGAGGGGAAGCAATAGGGTTCTCTTAAACTTCATTTTTTGATGAATCCTAATCATTTCGAAGATTTGCAATTTGTGTAATATGTTTTCGGACATGCTTCCACGTCAAAACGATATAATTCAATGGTTTGGTTTCTATTAAATATAGCATGATTTTTAGAGTTTCTTTCTTTAAACCCATTTCAAATGGAAAAGTGAGGGGAAGCAATAGGGTTCTCTTAAACTTCATCTTTGGATGAATCCTAATTATTTCGAAGATTTGCAAGTTGTATAATATGTTTTCGGACATGCTTCCACTTCAAAACGATTTCATTCATTGTTTTGGTTTCTATGAAATATAGCATGATTTTTAGAGTTTCTTTTTTTAAACCCATTTCAAATGGAAAAGTGTGGGGAAGCAATAGGGTTCTCTTAAACTTCATTTTTGGATGAATCCTAATTATTTCGTAGATTTGCAACTTGTGTAATATGTTTTCGGACATGCTTCCACGTCAAAACGATATAATTCATTGTTTTGGTTTCTATGAAATATAGCATGATTTTTAGAGTTTGTTTTTTTAAACCCATTTCAAATGGAAATGTGTGGGGAAGCAATAGGGTTCTCTTAAACATCAGTTTTGGATGAATCCTGATTATTTCGAAGATTTGCAACTTGTGTAATATGTTTTCGGACATGCTTCTACGTCAAAACGATATAATTCATTGTTTTGGTTTCTATTAAATACAGAGTAATTTTTAGAGTTTCTTTTTTCAAACCCATTTCAAATGGAAAAGAGTGGGGAAGCAATAGGGTTCTCTTAAACTTCATTTTTTGATGAATCCTAATTATTTCGAACATTTGCAACTTGTGTAATATGTTTTCGGACATGCTTCCACGTCAAAACGATATAACTCATTCTTTTGGTTTCTATGAAATATAGCATGATTTTTAGAGTTTCTTCTTTTAAACCCATTTCAAATGGAATAGTGTGGGCAAGAAATAGGGTTCCCTTAGACTTCATTTTTTGATGAATCCTAATTATTTTGAAGATTCGCAATTTGTGTAATATATTTTCGGACATGCTTCCACGTCAAAACGATATAATTCATTGTTTTGGTTTCTATTAAATATAGCATGATTTTTAGAGTTTCTTTTTTTAAACCCATTTCAAATGGAAAAGTGTGGGGAAGCAATAGGGTTCTCTTAAACATCATTTCTGGATGAACCCTAATTATTTCGAAGATTTGCAACTTGTGTAATATGTTTTCGGACATGCTTCCACGTCAAAACGATATAATTCATTGTTTTGGTTTCTATTAAATACAAAATAATTTTTAGAGTTTCTTTTTTCAAACCCATTTCAAATGACAAACTGTGGGAAAGCAATAGGGTTCTCTTAAACATCAATTTTTGATGAATCCTAATTATTTCGAAGATTTGCAACTTGTGTAATTTGTTTTCGGACATGCTTCCACGTCAAAACGATATAATTCATTGTTTTGGTTTCTATTAAATACAGAATAATTTTTAGAGTTTCTTTTTTCAAACCCATTTCAAATGGAAAAGAGTGGGGAAGCAATAGGGTTCTCTTAAACTTCATTTTTTGATGAATCCTAATTATTTCGAACATTTGCAACTTGTGTAATATGTTTTCGGACATGCTTCCACGTCAAAACGATATAATTCATTCTTTTGGTTTCTATGAAATATAGCATGATTTTTAGAGTTTCTTCTTTTAAACCCATTTCAAATGGAAAAGTGTGGGGAAGCAATAGGGTTCTCTTAAACATCAATTTTTGATGAATCCTAATTATTTCGAAGATTCGCAATTTGTGTAATATATTTTCGGACATGCTTCCACGTCAAAACGATATAATTCATTGTTTTGGTTTCTATTAAATATAGCATGATTTTTAGAGTTTCTTTTTTTAAACCGATTTCAATTGGAAAAGTGTGGGGAAGCAATAGGGTTCTCTTAAACATCAATTTTTGATGAATCCTAATTATTTCGAAGATTTGCAACTTGTGTAATTTGTTTTCGGACATGCTTCCACGTCAAAACGATATAATTCATTGTTTTGGATTCTATTAAATACAGAATAATTTTTAGAGTTTCATTTTTAAAACCTATTTCAAATGGAAAAGTGTACGGAAGCAATAGGGTTCTTCTAAACTTCATTTTTTGATGAATCCTAATTATTTCGAAGATTTGCAACTTGTGTAATATGTATTCGGACATGCTTCCACGTCAAAACGATATAATTCATTCTTTTGGTTTCTATTAAATATAGCATGATTTGTAGAGTTTCATTTATTCAACCCATTTCAAATGGAAAAGTGTGGGGAAGCAATAGGGTTCTCTTAAACTTCATTTTTTGATGAATCCTAATTATTTCGAAGATTTGCAACTTGTGTAATATGTTTTCGGACATGCTTCCACGTCAAAACGATATAATTCATTGTTTTGGTTTCTATTAAATACAGAATAATTTGTAGAGTTTCTTTTTTTAAACCCATTTCAAATGGAAAAGTGTGGGGAAGCAATAGTGTTCTCTTAAACATCAGTTTTGGATGAATCCTAATTATTTCGAAGATTTGCAACTTGTGTAATATGTTCTCGGACATGCTTCTACGTCAAAACGATATAATTCATTGTTTTGGTTTCTATTTAATATAGCATGACTTTTAGAGTTTCTTTTTTTAAACCCATTTCAAATGGAATAGTGTGGGCAAGCAATAGGGTCCTCGTAAACATCAATTTTTGATGAATCCTAATTATTTCGAAGATTTGCAACTTGTGTAATATGTTTTCGGTCATGCTTGCACGTCAAAACAATATAATTCATTGTTTTGGTTTCTATTAAATACAGAATAATTTTTAGAGTTTCTTTTTTTAAACCCATTTCAAATGGAAAAGTGTGGGGAAGCAATAGGGTTCTCCTAAACTTCATTTTCTGATGAATCCTAATTATTTCGAAGATTTGCAACTTGTGTAATATGTTTTCGGACATGCTTCCACGTCAAAACGATATAATTCATTGTTTTGGTTTCTATTAAATACAGAATAATTTTTAGAGTTTCTTTTTTCAAACCCATTTCAAATGGAAAAGAGTGGGGAAGCAATAGGGTTCTCTTAAACTTTATTTTTTGATGAATCCTAATTATTTCGAACATTTGCAACTTGTGTAATATGTTTTCGGACATGCTTCCACGTCAAAACGATATAATTCATTGTTTTGGTTTCTATTAAATATAGCATGATTTTTAGAGTTTCTTTTTTTAAACCCATTTCAAATGGAAAAGTGTGGGGAAGCAATAGGGTTCTCTTAAACATCATTTTTTGATGAATCCTAATTATTTCGAAAATTTGCAACTTGTGTAATATGTTTTCAGACATGCTTCCACGTCAAAACGATATAATTCATTGTTTTGGTTTCTATTAAATATAGCATGATTTGTAGAGTTTCATTTTTTAAACCTATTTCAAATGGAAAAGTGTACGGAAGCAATAGGGTTCTTCTAAACTTCATTTTTTGATGAATCCTAATTATTTCGAAGATTTGCAACTGGTGTAATATGTTTTTGGACATGCTTCCACGTCAAAACGATATAATTTATTGTTTTGGTTTCTATTTAATATAGCATGATTTGTAGAGTTTCATTTTTTAAACCCATTTCAAATGGAAAAGTGTGGGGAAGCAATAGGATTCTCTTAAACTTCATTTTTGGATGAATCCTAATTATTTCGAAGATTTGCAACTGGTGTAATATGTTTTCGGACATGCTTCCACGTCAAAACGATATAATTCATTGTTTTGGTTTCTATTAAATATAGCATGATTTGTAGAGTTTCATTTATTAAACCCATTTCAAATGGAAAAGTGGGGGGAAGCAATAGGGTTCTCGTAAACATCATTTTTTTATGAATCCTAATTATTTCGATGATTTGCAACTTGTGTAATATGTTTTCGGACATGCTTCCATGTCAAAACGATATAATTCATTGTTTTGGTTTCTATTAAATACAGAATAATTTTTAGAGTTTCTTTTTTTAAACCCATTTCAAATGGAAAAGTGTGGGGAAGCAATAGGGTTCTTTTAAACTTCATTTTTTGATGAATCCTAATTATTTCGTAGATTTGCAACTTGTGTAATATGTTTTCGGACATGCTTCCACGTCAAAACGATATAATTCATTGTTTTGGTTTCTATTAAATACAGAATAATTTTTAGAGTTTCTTTTTTTAAACCCATTTCAAATGGAAAAGTGTGGGGAAGCAATAGGGTTCTCCTAAACTTCATTTTCTGATGAATCCTAATTATTTCGAAGATTTGCAACTTGTGTAATATGTTTTCGGACATGCTTCCACGTCAAAACGATATAATTCATTGTTTTGGTTTCTATTAAATACAGAATAATTTTTAGAGTTTCTTTTTTCAAACCCATTTCAAATGGAAAAGAGTGGGGAAGCAATAGGGTTCTCTTAAACTTTATTTTTTGATGAATCCTAATTATTTCGAACATTTGCAACTTGTGTAATATGTTTTCGGACATGCTTCCACGTCAAAACGATATAATTCATTGTTTTGGTTTCTATTAAATATAGCATGATTTTTAGAGTTTCTTTTTTTAAACCCATTTCAAATGGAAAAGTGTGGGGAAGCAATAGGGTTCTCTTAAACATCATTTTTTGATGAATCCTAATTATTTCGAAAATTTGCAACTTGTGTAATATGTTTTCAGACATGCTTCCACGTCAAAACGATATAATTCATTGTTTTGGTTTCTATTAAATATAGCATGATTTGTAGAGTTTCATTTTTTAAACCTATTTCAAATGGAAAAGTGTACGGAAGCAATAGGGTTCTTCTAAACTTCATTTTTTGATGAATCCTAATTATTTCGAAGATTTGCAACTGGTGTAATATGTTTTTGGACATGCTTCCACGTCAAAACGATATAATTTATTGTTTTGGTTTCTATTTAATATAGCATGATTTGTAGAGTTTCATTTTTTAAACCCATTTCAAATGGAAAAGTGTGGGGAAGCAATAGGATTCTCTTAAACTTCATTTTTGGATGAATCCTAATTATTTCGAAGATTTGCAACTGGTGTAATATGTTTTCGGACATGCTTCCACGTCAAAACGATATAATTCATTGTTTTGGTTTCTATTAAATATAGCATGATTTGTAGAGTTTCATTTATTAAACCCATTTCAAATGGAAAAGTGGGGGGAAGCAATAGGGTTCTCGTAAACATCATTTTTTTATGAATCCTAATTATTTCGATGATTTGCAACTTGTGTAATATGTTTTCGGACATGCTTCCATGTCAAAACGATATAATTCATTGTTTTGGTTTCTATTAAATACAGAATAATTTTTAGAGTTTCTTTTTTTAAACCCATTTCAAATGGAAAAGTGTGGGGAAGCAATAGGGTTCTTTTAAACTTCATTTTTTGATGAATCCTAATTATTTCGTAGATTTGCAACTTGTGTAATATGTTTTCGGACATGCTTCCACGTCAAAACGATATAATTCATTGTTTTGGTTTCTATTAAATACAGAATAATTTTTAGAGTTTCTTTTTCTAAACCCATTTCAAATGGAAAAGTGTGGGGAAGCAATAGGGTTCTCTTAAACTTCATTTTTGGATGAATCCTAATTATTTCGAAGATTTGCAACTGGTGTAATATGTTTTCGGACATGCTTCCACGTCAAAACGATATAATTCATTGTTTTGGTTTCTATTAAATATAGCATGATTTGTAGAGTTTCATTTATTAAACCCATTTCAAATGGAAAAGTGGGGGGAAGCAATAGGGTTCTCGTAAACATCATTTTTTTATGAATCCTAATTATTTCGATGATTTGCAACTTGTGTAATATGTTTTCGGACATGCTTCCATGTCAAAACGATATAATTCATTGTTTTGGTTTCTATTAAATACAGAATAATTTTTAGAGTTTCTTTTTTTAAACCCATTTCAAATGGAAAAGTGTGGGGAAGCAATAGGGTTCTTTTAAACTTCATTTTTTGATGAATCCTAATTATTTCGTAGATTTGCAACTTGTGTAATATGTTTTCGGACATGCTTCCACGTCAAAACGATATAATTCATTGTTTTGGTTTCTATTAAATACAGAATAATTTTTAGAGTTTCTTTTTCTAAACCCATTTCAAATGGAAAAGTGTGGGGAAGCAATAGGGTTCTCTTAAACTTCATTTTTGGATGAATCCTAATTATTTCGAAGATTTGCAACTGGTGTAATATGTTTTCGGACATGCTTCCACGTCAAAACGATATAATTTATTGTTTTGGTTTCTATTAAATATAGCATGATTTTTAGAGTTTCATTTTTTAAACCGATTTCAAATGGAAAAGTGTGGGGAAGCAATAGGGTTCTCTTAAACTTCATTTTTGGATGAATCCTAATTATTTCGAAGATTTGCAACTGGTGTAATATGTTTTCGGACATGCTTCCACGTCAAAACGATATAATTCATTGTTTTGGTTTCTATTAAATATAGCATGATTTTTAGAGTTTCATTTTTTAAACCCATTTCAAATGGAAAAGTGTGGGGAAGCAATAGGGTTCTCTTAAACATCAATTTTTGATGAATCCTAATTATTTCGAAGATTTGCAACTTGTGTAATATGTATTCGGACATGCTTCCACGTCAAAACGATATAATTCATTGTTTTGGTTTCTATTAAATATAGCATGATTTGTAGAGTTTCATTTTTTAAATCTATTTCAAATGGAAAAGTGTGCGGAAGCAATAGGGTTCTCCTAAACTTCATTTTTTGATAAATCCTAATTATTTCGAAGATTTGCAACTGGTGTAATATGTTTTCGGACATGCTTCCACGTCAAAACGATATAATTCATTGTTTTGGTTTCTATTAAATATAGCATGATTTGTAGAGTTTCATTTTTTAAACCCATTTCAAATGGAAAAGTGTGGGGAAGCAATAGGGTTCTTTTAAACTTCATTTTTTGATGAATCCTAATTATTTCGAAGATTTGCAACTTGTGTAATATGTATTCGGACATGCTTCCACGTCAAAACGATATAATTCATTGTTTTGGTTTCTATTAAATATAGCATGATTTGTAGAGTTTCATTTATTAAACCCATTTCAAATGGAAAAGTGGGGGGAAGCAATAGGGTTCTCGTAAACATCATTTTTTTATGAATCCTAATTATTTCGATGATTTGCAACTTGTGTAATATGTTTTCGGACATGCTTCGACGTCAAAACGATATAATTCATTGTTTTGGTTTCTATTAAATACAGAATAATTTTTAGAGTTTCTTTTTTTAAACCCATTTCAAATGGAAAAGTGTGCGGAAGCAATAGGGTTCTCTTAAACATCAATTTTTGATGAATCCTAATTATTTCGAAGATTTGCAACTTGTGTAATATGTATTCGGACATGCTTCCACGTCAAAACGATATAATTCATTGTTTTGGTTTCTATTAAATATAGCATGATTTGTAGAGTTTCATTTATTAAACCCATTTCAAATGGAAAAGTGGGGGGAAGCAATAGGGTTCTCGTAAACATCATTTTTTTATGAATCCTAATTATTTCGATGATTTGCAACTTGTGTAATATGTTTTCGGACATGCTTCCACGTCAAAACGATATAATTCATTGTTTTGGTTTCTATTAAATACAGAATAATTTTTAGAGTTTCTTTTTTTAAACCCATTTCAAATGGAAAAGTGTGCGGAAGCAATAGGGTTCTCTTAAACATCAATTTTTGATGAATCCTAATTATTTCGAAGATTTGCAACTTGTGTAATATGTATTCGGACATGCTTCCACGTCAAAACGATATAATTCATTGTTTTGGTTTCTATTAAATATAGCATGATTTGTAGAGTTTCATTTATTAAACCCATTTCAAATGGAAAAGTGTGGGGAAGCAATAGGGTTCTTTTAAACTTCATTTTTGGATGAATCCTAATTATTTCGAAGATTTGCAGGTTGTGTAATATGTTTTCGGACATGCTTCCACGTCAAAACGATATAATTCATTGTTTTGGTTTCTATTAAATATAGCATGATTTGTAGAGTTTCATTTTTTAAACCGATTTGAATTGGAAAAGTGTGGGGAAGCAATATGGTTTTCTTAAACTTCATTTTTGGCTGAATCCTAATTATTTCGTAGATTTGCAACTGGTGTAATATGTTTTCGGACATGCTTCCACGTCAAAACGATATAATTCATTGTTTTGGTTTCTATTAAATATAGCATGATTTTTAGAGTTTCATTTTTTAAACCCATTTCAAATGGAAAAGTGTGGGGAAGCAATAGGGTTCTTTTAAACATCAATTTTTGATGAATCCTAATTATTTCGAAGATTTGCAACTGGTGTAATATGTTTTCGGACATGCTTCCACGTCAAAACGATATAATTCATTGTTTTGGTTTCTATTAAATATAGCATGATTTGTAGAGTTTCATTTTTTAAACCCATTTCAAATGGAAAAGTGTGCGGAAGCAATAGGGTTCTCTTAAACTTCATTTTTTGATGAATCCTAATTATTTCGAAGATTTGCAACTGGTGTAATATGTTTTCGGACATGCTTCCACGTCAAAACGATATAATTCATTGTTTTGGTTTCTATTAAATATAGCATGATTTGTAGAGTTTCGTTTTTTAAACCTATTTCAAATGGAAAAGTGTGCGGAAGCAATAGGGTTCTCCTAAACTTCATTTTTTGATGAATCCTAATTATTTCGAAGATTTGCAACTTGTGTAATATGTTTTCGGACATGCTTCCACGTCAAAACGATATAATTCATTGTTTTGGTTTCTATTAAATATAGCATGATTTGTAGAGTTTCATTTATTAAACCCATTTCAAATGGAAAAGTGGGGGGAAGCAATAGGGTTCTCGTAAACATCATTTTTTTATGAATCCTAATTATTTCGATGATTTGCAACTTGTGTAATATGTTTTCGGACATGCTTCCACGTCAAAACGATATAATTCATTGTTTTGGTTTCTATTAAATATAGCATGATTTGTAGAGTTTCATTTATTAAACCCATTTCAAATGGAAAAGTGGGGGGAAGCAATAGGGTTCTCGTAAACATCATTTTTTTATGAATCCTAATTATTTCGATGATTTGCAACTTGTGTAATATGTTTTCGGACATGCTTCCACGTCAAAACGATATAATTCATTGTTTTGGTTTCTATTAAATACAGAATAATTTTTAGAGTTTCTTTTTTTAAACCCATTTCAAATGGAAAAGTGTGGGGAAGCAATAGGGTTCTTTTAAACTTCATTTTTTGATGAATCCTAATTATTTCGTAGATTTGCAACTTGTGTAATATGTTTTCGGACATGCTTCCACGTCAAAACGATATAATTCATTGTTTTGGTTTCTATTAAATACAGAATAATTTTTAGAGTTTCTTTTTTTAAACCCATTTCAAATGGAAAAGTGTGGGGAAGCAATAGGGTTCTCTTAAACTTCATTTTTTGATGAATCCTAATTATTTCGAAGATTTGCAGGTTGTGTAATATGTTTTCGGACATGCTTCCACGTCAAAACGATATAATTTATTGTTTTGGTTTCTATTAAATACAGAATAATTTTTAGAGTTTCCTTTTTTAAACCCATTTCAAATGGAATAGTGTGGGCAAGCAATAGGGTTCTCTTAAACTTCATCTTTGGATGAATCCTAATTATTTCGAAGATTTGCAACTTGTGTAATAAGTTTTCGGACATGCTACCACTTCAAAACGATATGATTCATTGTTTTGGTTTCTATTAAATACAGAATAATTTTTAGAGTTTCTTTTTTTAAACCCATTTCAAATTGAAAAGTGTGGGGAAGCAATAGGGTTCTCTTAAACTTCATTTTTGGCTGAATCCTAATTATTTCGAAGATTTGCAGGTTGTGTAATATGTTTTCGGACATGCTTCCACGTCAAAACGATATAATTCATTGTTTTGGTTTCTATTAAATATAGCATGATTTGTAGAGTTTCATTTTTTAAACCGATTTGAATTGGAAAAGTGTGGGGAAGCAATAGGGTTTTCTTAAACTTCATTTTTGGCTGAATCCTAATTATTTCGTAGATTTGCAACTGGTGTAATATGTTTTCGGACATGCTTCCACGTCAAAACGATATAATTCATTGTTTTGGTTTCTATTAAATATAGCATGATTTGTAGAGTTTCATTTATTAAACCCATTTCAAATGGAAAAGTGTGGGGAAGCAATAGGGTTCTCTTAAACTTCATTTTTTGATGAATCCTAATTATTTCGAAGATTTGCAGGTTGTGTAATATGTTTTCGGACATGCTTCCACGTCAAAACGATATAATTTATTGTTTTGGTTTCTATTAAATACAGAATAATTTTTAGAGTTTCCTTTTTTAAACCCATTTCAAATGGAATAGTGTGGGCAAGCAATAGGGTTCTCTTAAACTTCATCTTTGGATGAATCCTAATTATTTCGAAGATTTGCAACTTGTGTAATAAGTTTTCGGACATGCTACCACTTCAAAACGATATGATTCATTGTTTTGGTTTCTATTAAATACAGAATAATTTTTAGAGTTTCTTTTTTTAAACCCATTTCAAATTGAAAAGTGTGGGGAAGCAATAGGGTTCTCTTAAACTTCATTTTTGGCTGAATCCTAATTATTTCGAAGATTTGCAGGTTGTGTAATATGTTTTCGGACATGCTTCCACGTCAAAACGATATAATTCATTGTTTTGGTTTCTATTAAATATAGCATGATTTGTAGAGTTTCATTTTTTAAACCGATTTGAATTGGAAAAGTGTGGGGAAGCAATAGGGTTTTCTTAAACTTCATTTTTGGCTGAATCCTAATTATTTCGTAGATTTGCAACTGGTGTAATATGTTTTCGGACATGCTTCCACGTCAAAACGATATAATTCATTGTTTTGGTTTCTATTAAATATAGCATGATTTTTAGAGTTTCATTTTTTAAACCCATTTCAAATGGAAAAGTGTGGGGAAGCAATAGGGTTCTTTTAAACATCAATTTTTGATGAATCCTAATTATTTCGAAGATTTGCAACTGGTGTAATATGTTTTCGGACATGCTTCCACGTCAAAACGATATAATTCATTGTTTTGGTTTCTATTAAATATAGCATGATTTGTAGAGTTTCATTTTTTAAACCCATTTCAAATGGAAAAGTGTGCGGAAGCAATAGGGTTCTCTTAAACTTCATTTTTTGATGAATCCTAATTATTTCGAAGATTTGCAACTGGTGTAATATGTTTTCGGACATGCTTCCACGTCAAAACGATATAATTCATTGTTTTGGTTTCTATTAAATATAGCATGATTTGTAGAGTTTCGTTTTTTAAACCTATTTCAAATGGAAAAGTGTGCGGAAGCAATAGGGTTTTCCTAAACTTCATTTTTTGATGAATCCTAATTATTTCGAAGATTTGCAACTTGTGTAATATGTTTTCGGACATGCTTCCACGTCAAAACGATATAATTCATTGTTTTGGTTTCTATTAAATATAGCATGATTTGTAGAGTTTCATTTATTAAACCCATTTCAAATGGAAAAGTGGGGGGAAGCAATAGGGTTCTCGTAAACATCATTTTTTTATGAATCCTAATTATTTCGATGATTTGCAACTTGTGTAATATGTTTTCGGACATGCTTCCATGCCAAAACGATATAATTCATTGTTTTGGTTTCTATTAAATACAGAATAATTTTTAGAGTTTCTTTTTTTAAACCCATTTCAAATGGAAAAGTGTGGGGAAGCAATAGGGTTCTTTTAAACTTCATTTTTTGATGAATCCTAATTATTTCGTAGATTTGCAACTTGTGTAATATGTTTTCGGACATGCTTCCACGTCAAAACGATATAATTCATTGTTTTGGTTTCTATTAAATACAGAATAATTTTTAGAGTTTCTTTTTCTAAACCCATTTCAAATTGAAAAGTGTGGGGAAGCAATAGGGTTCTCTTAAACTTCATTTTTGGATGAATCCTAATTATTTCGAAGATTTGCAGGTTGTGTAATATGTTTTCGGACATGCTTCCACGTCAAAACGATATAATTTATTGTTTTGGTTTCTATTAAATATAGCATGATTTTTAGAGTTTCATTTTTTAAACCGATTTCAAATGGAAAAGTGTGGGGAAGCAATAGGGTTCTCTTAAACTTCATTTTTGGATGAATCCTAATTATTTCGAAGATTTGCAACTGGTGTAATATGTTTTCGGACATGCTTCCACGTCAAAACGATATAATTCATTGTTTTGGTTTCTATTAAATATAGCATGATTTTTAGAGTTTCATTTTTTAAACCCATTTCAAATGGAAAAGTGTGGGGAAGCAATAGGGTTCTCTTAAACATCAATTTTTGATGAATCCTAATTATTTCGAAGATTTGCAACTGGTGTAATATGTATTCGGACATGCTTCCACGTCAAAACGATATAATTCATTGTTTTGGTTTCTATTAAATATAGCATGATTTGTAGAGTTTCATTTTTTAAACCCATTTCAAATGGAAAAGTGTGCGGAAGCAATAGGGTTCTCCTAAACTTCATTTTCTGATGAATCCTAATTATTTCGAAGATTTGCAACTGGTGTAATATGTTTTCGGACATGCTTCCATGTCAAAACGATATAATTCATTGTTTTGGTTTCTATTAAATATAGCATGATTTGTAGAGTTTCATTTTTTAAACCCATTTCAAATGGAAAAGTGTGGGGAAGCAATAGGGTTCTTTTAAACTTCATTTTTTGATGAATCCTAATTATTTCGAAGATTTGCAACTTGTGTAATATGTATTCGGACATGCTTCCACGTCAAAACGATATAATTCATTGTTTTGGTTTCTATTAAATATAGCATGATTTGTAGAGTTTCATTTATTAAACCCATTTCAAATGGAAAAGTGGGGGGAAGCAATAGGGTTCTCGTAAACATCATTTTTTTATGAATCCTAATTATTTCGATGATTTGCAACTTGTGTAATATGTTTTCGGACATGCTTCCACGTCAAAACGATATAATTCATTGTTTTGGTTTCTATTAAATACAGAATAATTTTTAGAGTTTCTTTTTTTAAACCCATTTCAAATGGAAAAGTGTGGGGAAGCAATAGGGTTCTTTTAAACTTCATTTTTTGATGAATCCTAATTATTTCGTAGATTTGCAACTTGTGTAATATGTTTTCGGACATGCTTCCACGTCAAAACGATATAATTCATTGTTTTGGTTTCTATTAAATACAAAATAATTTTTAGAGTTTCTTTTTTTAAACCCATTTCAAATGGAAAAGTGTGGGGAAGCAATAGGGTTCTTTTAAACTTCATTTTTTGATGAATCCTAATTATTTCGTAGATTTGCAACTTGTGTAATATGTTTTCGGACATGCTTCCACGTCAAAACGATATAATTCATTGTTTTGGTTTCTATTAAATACAGAATAATTTTTAGAGTTTCTTTTTTTAAACCCATTTCAAATGGAAAAGTGTGGGGAAGCAATAGGGTTCTTTTAAACTTCATTTTTTGATGAATCCTAATTATTTCGTAGATTTGCAACTTGTGTAATATGTTTTCGGACATGCTTCCACGTCAAAACGATATAATTCATTGTTTTGGTTTCTATTAAATACAAAATAATTTTTAGAGTTTCTTTTTTTAAACCCATTTCAAATGGAAAAGTGTGGGGAAGCAATAGGGTTCTCTTAAACTTCATTTTTGGATGAATCCTAATTATTTCGAAGATTTGCAACTGGTGTAATATGTTTTCGGACATGCTTCGACGTCAAAACGATATAATTCATTGTTTTGGTTTCTATTAAATATAGCATGATTTTTAGAGTTTCATTTTTTAAACCCATTTCAAATGGAAAAGTGTGGGGAAGCAATAGGATTCTCTTAAACTTCATTTTTGGATGAATCCTAATTATTTCGAAGATTTGCAACTGGTGTAATATGTTTTCGGACATGCTTCCACGTCAAAACGATATAATTCATTGTTTTGGTTTCTATTAAATATAGCATGATTTGTAGAGTTTCATTTATTAAACCCATTTCAAATGGAAAAGTGGGGGGAAGCAATAGGGTTCTCGTAAACATCATTTTTTTATGAATCCTAATTATTTCGATGATTTGCAACTTGTGTAATATGTTTTCGGACATGCTTCCACGTCAAAACGATATAATTCATTGTTTTGGTTTCTATTAAATACAGAATAATTTTTAGAGTTTCTTTTTTTAAACCCATTTCAAATGGAAAAGTGTGGGGAAGCAATAGGGTTCTTTTAAACTTCATTTTTTGATGAATCCTAATTATTTCGTAGATTTGCAACTTGTGTAATATGTTTTCGGACATGCTTCCACGTCAAAACGATATAATTCATTGTTTTGGTTTCTATTAAATACAGAATAATTTTTAGAGTTTCTTTTTCTAAACCCATTTCAAATGGAAAAGTGTGGGGAAGCAATAGGGTTCTCTTAAACTTCATTTTTGGATGAATCCTAATTATTTCGAAGATTTGCAACTGGTGTAATATGTTTTCGGACATGCTTCCACGTCAAAACGATATAATTTATTGTTTTGGTTTCTATTAAATATAGCATGATTTTTAGAGTTTCATTTTTTAAACCGATTTCAAATGGAAAAGTGTGGGGAAGCAATAGGGTTCTCTTAAACTTCATTTTTGGATGAATCCTAATTATTTCGAAGATTTGCAACTGGTGTAATATGTTTTCGGACATGCTTCCACGTCAAAACGATATAATTCATTGTTTTGGTTTCTATTAAATATAGCATGATTTGTAGAGTTTCATTTTTTAAACCCATTTCAAATGGAAAAGTGTGGGGAAGCAATAGGGTTCTCTTAAACATCAATTTTTGATGAATCCTAATTATTTCGAAGATTTGCAACTTGTGTAATATGTATTCGGACATGCTTCCACGTCAAAACGATATAATTCATTGTTTTGGTTTCTATTAAATATAGCATGATTTGTAGAGTTTCATTTTTTAAACCCATTTCAAATGGAAAAGTGTGCGGAAGCAATAGGGTTCTTTTAAACTTCATTTTTGGATGAATCCTAATTATTTCGAAGATTTGCAACTTGTGTAATATGTATTCGGACATGCTTCCACGTCAAAACGATATAATTCATTGTTTTGGTTTCTATTAAATATAGCATGATTTGTAGAGTTTCATTTATTAAACCCATTTCAAATGGAAAAGTGGGGGGAAGCAATAGGGTTCTCGTAAACATCATTTTTTTATGAATCCTAATTATTTCGATGATTTGCAACTTGTGTAATATGTTTTCGGACATGCTTCCACGTCAAAACGATATAATTTATTGTTTTGGTTTCTATTAAATATAGCATGATTTTTAGAGTTTCATTTTTTAAACCGATTTCAAATGGAAAAGTGGGGGGAAGCAATAGGGTTCACTTAAACTTCATTTTATGATGAATCCTAATTATTTCGAAGGTTTGCAACTTGTGTAATATGTTTTCGGACATGCTTCCACGTCAAAACGATATAATTCATTGTTTTGGTTTCTATTAAATACAGAATAATTTTTAGAGTTTCTTTTTTTAAACCCATTTCAAATGGAAAAGTGTGGGGAAGCAATAGGGTTCTTTTAAACTTCATTTTTTGATGAATCCTAATTATTTCGTAGATTTGCAACTTGTGTAATATGTTTTCGGACATGCTTCCACGTCAAAACGATATAATTCATTGTTTTGGTTTCTATTAAATACAAAATAATTTTTAGAGTTTCTTTTTTTAAACCCATTTCAAATGGAAAAGTGTGGGGAAGCAATAGGGTTCTCTTAAACTTCATTTTTTGATGAATCCTAATTATTTCGAAGATTTGCAACTGGTGTAATATGTTTTCGGACATGCTTCCACGTCAAAACGATATAATTCATTGTTTTGGTTTCTATTAAATATAGCATGATTTTTAGAGTTTCATTTTTTAAACCCATTTCAAATGGAAAAGTGTGGGGAAGCAATAGGATTCTCTTAAACTTCATTTTTGGATGAATCCTAATTATTTCGAAGATTTGCAACTGGTGTAATATGTTTTCGGACATGCTTCCACGTCAAAACGATATAATTCATTGTTTTGGTTTCTATTAAATATAGCATGATTTGTAGAGTTTCATTTATTAAACCCATTTCAAATGGAAAAGTGGGGGGAAGCAATAGGGTTCTCGTAAACATCATTTTTTTATGAATCCTAATTATTTCGATGATTTGCAACTTGTGTAATATGTTTTCGGACATGCTTCCACGTCAAAACGATATAATTCATTGTTTTGGTTTCTATTAAATACAGAATAATTTTTAGAGTTTCTTTTTTTAAACCCATTTCAAATGGAAAAGTGTGGGGAAGCAATAGGGTTCTTTTAAACTTCATTTTTTGATGAATCCTAATTATTTCGTAGATTTGCAACTTGTGTAATATGTTTTCGGACATGCTTCCACGTCAAAACGATATAATTCATTGTTTTGGTTTCTATTAAATACAGAATAATTTTTAGAGTTTCTTTTTCTAAACCCATTTCAAATGGAAAAGTGTGGGGAAGCAATAGGGTTCTCTTAAACTTCATTTTTGGATGAATCCTAATTATTTCGAAGATTTGCAACTGGTGTAATATGTTTTCGGACATGCTTCCACGTCAAAACGATATAATTTATTGTTTTGGTTTCTATTAAATATAGCATGATTTGTAGAGTTTCATTTTTTAAACCCATTTCAAATGGAAAAGTGTGGGGAAGCAATAGGGTTCTCTTAAACTTCATTTTTGGATGAATCCTAATTATTTCGAAGATTTGCAACTGGTGTAATATGTTTTCGGACATGCTTCCACGTCAAAACGATATAATTCATTGTTTTGGTTTCTATTAAATATAGCATGATTTTTAGAGTTTCATTTTTTAAACCCATTTCAAATGGAAAAGTGTGGGGAAGCAATAGGGTTCTCTTAAACATCAATTTTTGATGAATCCTAATTATTTCGAAGATTTGCAACTTGTGTAATATGTATTCGGACATGCTTCCACGTCAAAACGATATAATTCATTGTTTTGGTTTCTATTAAATATAGCATGATTTGTAGAGTTTCATTTTTTAAACCCATTTCAAATGGAAAAGTGTGCGGAAGCAATAGGGTTCTCTTAAACTTCATTTTTTGATGAATCCTAATTATTTCGAAGATTTGCAACTTGTGTAATATGTATTCGGACATGCTTCCACGTCAAAACAATATAATTCATTGTTTTGGTTTCTATTAAATATAGCATGATTTGTAGAGTTTCATTTATTAAACCCATTTCAAATGGAAAAGTGGGGGGAAGCAATAGGGTTCTCGTAAACATCATTTTTTTATGAATCCTAATTATTTCGATGATTTGCAACTGGTGTAATATGTTTTCGGACATGCTTCCACGTCAAAACGATATAATTCATTGTTTTGGTTTCTATTAAATATAGCATGATTTGTAGAGTTTCGTTTTTTAAACCTATTTCAAATGGAAAAGTGTGCGGAAGCAATAGGGTTCTCCTAAACTTCATTTTTTGATGAATCCTAATTATTTCGAAGATTTGCAACTTGTGTAATATGTTTTCGGACATGCTTCCACGTCAAAACGATATAATTCATTGTTTTGGTTTCTATTAAATATAGCATGATTTGTAGAGTTTCGTTTTTTAAACCTATTTCAAATGGAAAAGTGTGCGGAAGCAATAGGGTTCTCCTAAACTTCATTTTTTGATGAATCCTAATTATTTCGAAGATTTGCAACTTGTGTAATATGTTTTCGGACATGCTTCCACGTCAAAACGATATAATTCATTGTTTTGGTTTCTATTAAATATAGCATGATTTGTAGAGTTTCATTTTTTAAACCCATTTCAAATGGAAAAGTGTGGGGAAGCAATAGGGTTCTTTTAAACTTCATTTTTTGATGAATCCTAATTATTTCGAAGATTTGCAACTTGTGTAATATGTATTCGGACATGCTTCCACGTCAAAACGTTATAATTCATTGTTTTGGTTTCTATTAAATATAGCATGATTTTTAGAGTTTCATTTTTTAAACCCATTTCAAATGGAAAAGTGGGGGGAAGCAATAGGGTTCTCGTAAACATCATTTTTTTATGAATCCTAATTATTTCGATGATTTGCAACTTGTGTAATATGTTTTCGGACATGCTTCCACGTCAAAACGATATAATTCATTGTTTTGGTTTCTATTAAATACAGAATAATTTTTAGAGTTTCTTTTTTTAAACCCATTTCAAATGGAAAAGTGTGGGGAAGCAATAGGGTTCTCTTAAACTTCATTTTTTGATGAATCCTAATTATTTCGAAGATTTGCAGGTTGTGTAATATGTTTTCGGACATGCTTCCACGTCAAAACGATATAATTTATTGTTTTGGTTTCTATTAAATACAGAATAATTTTTAGAGTTTCCTTTTTTAAACCCATTTCAAATGGAATAGTGTGGGCAAGCAATAGGGTTCTCTTAAACTTCATCTTTGGATGAATCCTAATTATTTCGAAGATTTGCAACTTGTGTAATAAGTTTTCGGACATGCTACCACTTCAAAACGATATGATTCATTGTTTTGGTTTCTATTAAATACAGAATAATTTTTAGAGTTTCTTTTTTTAAACCCATTTCAAATTGAAAAGTGTGGGGAAGCAATAGGGTTCTCTTAAACTTCATTTTTGGATGAATCCTAATTATTTCGAAGATTTGCAGGTTGTGTAATATGTTTTCGGACATGCTTCCACGTCAAAACGATATAATTCATTGTTTTGGTTTCTATTAAATATAGCATGATTTGTAGAGTTTCATTTTTTAAACCGATTTGAATTGGAAAAGTGTGGGGAAGCAATAGGGTTTTCTTAAACTTCATTTTTGGCTGAATCCTAATTATTTCGTAGATTTGCAACTGGTGTAATATGTTTTCGGACATGCTTCCACGTCAAAACGATATAATTCATTGTTTTGGTTTCTATTAAATATAGCATGATTTGTAGAGTTTCATTTTTTAAACCCATTTCAAATGGAAAAGTGTGCGGAAGCAATAGGGTTCTCCTAAACTTCATTTTTTGATGAATCCTAATTATTTCGAAGATTTGCAACTTGTGTAATATGTTTTCGGACATGCTTCCACGTCAAAACGATATAATTCATTGTTTTGGTTTCTATTAAATATAGCATGATTTGTAGAGTTTCATTTTTTAAACCGATTTGAAATGGAAAAGTGTGGGGAAGCAATAGGGTTTTCTTAAACTTCATTTTTGGCTGAATCCTAATTATTTCGTAGATTTGCAACTTGTGTAATATGTTTTCGGACATGCTTCCACGTCAAAACGATATAATTCATTGTTTTGGTTTCTATTAAATATAGCATGATTTTTAGAGTTTCATTTTTTAAACCCATTTCAAATGGAAAAGTGTGGGGAAGCAATAGGGTTCTTTTAAACATCAATTTTTGATGAATCCTAATTATTTCGAAGATTTGCAACTGGTGTAATATGTTTTCGGACATGCTTCCACGTCAAAACGATATAATTCATTGTTTTGGTTTCTATTAAATATAGCATGATTTGTAGAGTTTCATTTTTTAAACCCATTTCAAATGGAAAAGTGTGCGGAAGCAATAGGGTTCTCTTAAACTTCATTTTTTGATGAATCCTAATTATTTCGAAGATTTGCAACTTGTGTAATATGTTTTCGGACATGCTTCCACGTCAAAACGATATAATTCATTGTTTTGGTTTCTATTAAATATAGCATGATTTGTAGAGTTTCATTTTTTAAACCGATTTGAAATGGAAAAGTGTGGGGAAGCAATAGGGTTTTCTTAAACTTCATTTTTGGCTGAATCCTAATTATTTCGTAGATTTGCAACTTGTGTAATATGTTTTCGGACATGCTTCCACGTCAAAACGATATAATTCATTGTTTTGGTTTCTATTAAATATAGCATGATTTTTAGAGTTTCATTTTTTAAACCCATTTCAAATGGAAAAGTGTGGGGAAGCAATAGGGTTCTTTTAAACATCAATTTTTGATGAATCCTAATTATTTCGAAGATTTGCAACTGGTGTAATATGTTTTCGGACATGCTTCCACGTCAAAACGATATAATTCATTGTTTTGGTTTCTATTAAATATAGCATGATTTGTAGAGTTTCATTTTTTAAACCCATTTCAAATGGAAAAGTGTGCGGAAGCAATAGGGTTCTCTTAAACTTCATTTTTTGATGAATCCTAATTATTTCGAAGATTTGCAACTTGTGTAATATGTTTTCGGACATGCTTCCACGTCAAAACGATATAATTTATTGTTTTGGTTTCTATTAAATACAGAATAATTTTTAGAGTTTCCTTTTTTAAACCCATTTCAAATGGAATAGTGTGGGCAAGCAATAGGGTTCTCTTAAACTTCATCTTTGGATGAATCCTAATTATTTCGAAGATTTGCAACTTGTGTAATAAGTTTTCGGACATGCTACCACTTCAAAACGATATGATTCATTGTTTTGGTTTCTATTAAATACAGAATAATTTTTAGAGTTTCTTTTTTTAAACCCATTTCAAATTGAAAAGTGTGGGGAAGCAATAGGGTTCTCTTAAACTTCATTTTTGGATGAATCCTAATTATTTCGAAGATTTGCAGGTTGTGTAATATGTTTTCGGACATGCTTCCACGTCAAAACGATATAATTCATTGTTTTGGTTTCTATTAAATATAGCATGATTTGTAGAGTTTCATTTTTTAAACCGATTTGAATTGGAAAAGTGTGGGGAAGCAATAGGGTTTTCTTAAACTTCATTTTTGGCTGAATCCTAATTATTTCGTAGATTTGCAACTGGTGTAATATGTTTTCGGACATGCTTCCACGTCAAAACGATATAATTCATTGTTTTGGTTTCTATTAAATATAGCATGATTTGTAGAGTTTCATTTTTTAAACCGATTTGAATTGGAAAAGTGTGGGGAAGCAATAGGGTTTTCTTAAACTTCATTTTTGGCTGAATCCTAATTATTTCGTAGATTTGCAACTTGTGTAATATGTTTTCGGACATGCTTCCACGTCAAAACGATATAATTCATTGTTTTGGTTTCTATTAAATATAGCATGATTTTTAGAGTTTCATTTTTTAAACCCATTTCAAATGGAAAAGTGTGGGGAAGCAATAGGGTTCTTTTAAACATCAATTTTTGATGAATCCTAATTATTTCGAAGATTTGCAACTGGTGTAATATGTTTTCGGACATGCTTCCACGTCAAAACGATATAATTCATTGTTTTGGTTTCTATTAAATATAGCATGATTTGTAGAGTTTCATTTTTTAAACCCATTTCAAATGGAAAAGTGTGCGGAAGCAATAGGGTTCTCTTAAACTTCATTTTTTGATGAATCCTAATTATTTCGAAGATTTGCAACTTGTGTAATATGTTTTCGGACATGCTTCCACGTCAAAACGATATAATTCATTGTTTTGGTTTCTATTAAATATAGCATGATTTGTAGAGTTTCGTTTTTTAAACCTATTTCAAATGGAAAAGTGTGCGGAAGCAATAGGGTTCTCCTAAACTTCATTTTTTGATGAATCCTAATTATTTCGAAGATTTGCAACTTGTGTAATATGTATTCGGACATGCTTCCACGTCAAAACGATATAATTCATTGTTTTGGTTTCTATTAAATATAGCATGATTTTTAGAGTTTCATTTTTTAAACCCATTTCAAATGGAAAAGTGTGGGGAAGCAATAGGGTTCTTTTAAACATCAATTTTTGATGAATCCTAATTATTTCGAAGATTTGCAACTGGTGTAATATGTTTTCGGACATGCTTCCACGTCAAAACGATATAATTCATTGTTTTGGTTTCTATTAAATATAGCATGATTTGTAGAGTTTCATTTTTTAAACCCATTTCAAATGGAAAAGTGTGCGGAAGCAATAGGGTTCTCTTAAACTTCATTTTTTGATGAATCCTAATTATTTCGAAGATTTGCAACTTGTGTAATATGTTTTCGGACATGCTTCCACGTCAAAACGATATAATTCATTGTTTTGGTTTCTATTAAATATAGCATGATTTGTAGAGTTTCGTTTTTTAAACCTATTTCAAATGGAAAAGTGTGCGGAAGCAATAGGGTTCTCCTAAACTTCATTTTTTGATGAATCCTAATTATTTCGAAGATTTGCAACTTGTGTAATATGTATTCGGACATGCTTCTACGTCAAAACGATATAATTCATTGTTTTGGTTTCTATTAAATATAGCATGATTTGTAGAGTTTCATTTTTTAAACCCATTTCAAATGGAAAAGTGGGGGGAAGCAATAGGGTTCTCGTAAACATCATTTTTTTATGAATCCTAATTATTTCGATGATTTGCAACTTGTGTAATATGTTTTCGGACATGCTTCCACGTCAAAACGATATAATTCATTGTTTTGGTTTCTATTAAATACAGAATAATTTTTAGAGTTTCTTTTTTTAAACCCATTTCAAATGGAAAAGTGTGGGGAAGCAATAGGGTTCTCTTAAACTTCATTTTTTGATGAATCCTAATTATTTCGAAGATTTGCAACTTGAGTAATATGTTCTCGGACATGCTTCCACGTCAAAACGATATAATTCATTGTTTTGGTTTCTATTAAATACAGAATAATTTTTAGAGTTTCATTTTTTAAACCCATTTCAAATGGAAAAGTGTGGGGAAGCAATAGGGTTCTCTTAAACTTCATTTTTTGATGAATCCTAATTATTTCGAAGATTTGCAACTTGTGTAATATGTTTTCGGACATGCTTCCACGTCAAAACGATATAATTTATTGTTTTGGTTTCTATTAAATACAGAATAATTTTTAGAGTTTCCTTTTTTAAACCCATTTCAAATGGAATAGTGTGGGCAAGCAATAGGATTCTCTTAAACTTCATTTTTGGATGAATCCTAATTATTTCGAAGATTTGCAACTTGTGTAATAAGTTTTCGGACATGCTACCACTTCAAAACGATATGATTCATTGTTTTGGTTTCTATTAAATACAGAATAATTTTTAGAGTTTCTTTTTTTAAACCGATTTGAAATGGAAAAGTGTGGGGAAGCAATAGGGTTTTCTTAAACTTCATTTTTGGCTGAATCCTAATTATTTCGTAGATTTGCAACTTGTGTAATATGTTTTCGGACATGCTTCCACGTCAAAACGATATAATTCATTGTTTTGGTTTCTATTAAATATAGCATGATTTGTAGAGTTTCATTTTTTAAACCCATTTCAAATGGAAAAGTGTGGGGAAGCAATAGGGTTCTTTTAAACATCAATTTTTGATGAATCGTAATTATTTCGAAGATTTGCAACTGGTGTAATATGTTTTCGGACATGCTTCCACGTCAAAACGATATAATTCATTGTTTTGGTTTCTATTAAATACAGAATAATTTTTAGAGTTTCTTTTTTTAAACCCATTTCAAATGGAAAAGTGTGGGGAAGCAATAGGGTTCTCTTAAACTTCATTTTTGGATGAATCCTAATTATTTCGAAGATTTGCAACTTGTGTAATAAGTTTTCGGACATGCTACCACTTCAAAACGATATGATTCATTGTTTTGGTTTCTATTAAATACAGAATAATTTTTAGAGTTTCTTTTTTTAAACCCATTTCAAATGGAAAAGTGTGGGGAAGCAATAGGGTTCTCTTAAACTTCATTTTTTGATGAATCCTAATTATTTCGAAGATTTGCAACTGGTGTAATATGTTTTCGGACATGCTTCCACGTCAAAACGATATAATTCATTGTTTTGGTTTCTATTAAATACAGAATAATTTTTAGAGTTTCCTTTTTTAAACCCATTTCAAATGGAATAGTGTGGGCAAGCAATAGGATTCTCTTAAACTTCATTTTTGGATGAATCCTAATTATTTCGAAGATTTGCAACTTGTGTAATAAGTTTTCGGACATGCTACCACTTCAAAACGATATGATTCATTGTTTTGGTTTCTATTAAATACAGAATAATTTTTAGAGTTTCTTTTTTTAAACCCATTTCAAATGGACAAGTGTGGGGAAGCAATAGGGTTCTCTTAAACTTCATTTTTTGATGAATCCTAATTATTTCGAAGATTTGCAGGTTGTGTAATATGTTTTCGGACATGCTTCCACGTCAAAACGATATAATTCATTGTTTTGGTTTCTATTAAATATAGCATGATTTGTAGAGTTTCATTTTTTAAACCGATTTGAAATGGAAAAGTGTGGGGAAGCAATAGGGTTTTCTTAAACTTCATTTTTGGCTGAATCCTAATTATTTCGTAGATTTGCAACTTGTGTAATATGTTTTCGGACATGCTTCCACGTCAAAACGATATAATTCATTGTTTTGGTTTCTATTAAATATAGCATGATTTTTAGAGTTTTATTTTTTAAACCCATTTCAAATGGAAAAGTGTGGGGAAGCAATAGGGTTCTTTTAAACATCGATTTTTGATGAATCCTAATTATTTCGAAGATTTGCAACTGGTGTAATATGTTTTCGGACATGCTTCCACGTCAAAACGATATAATTCATTGTTTTGGTTTCTATTAAATATAGCATGATTTGTAGAGTTTCATTTTTTAAACCCATTTCAAATGGAAAAGTGTGCGGAAGCAATAGGGTTCTCTTAAACTTCATTTTTTGATGAATCCTAATTATTTCGAAGATTTGCAACTGGTGTAATATGTTTTCGGACATGCTTCCACGTCAAAACGATATAATTCATTGTTCTGGTTTCTATTAAATATAGCATGATTTGTAGAGTTTCGTTTTTTAAACCTATTTCAAATGGAAAAGTGTGCGGAAGCAATAGGGTTCTCCTAAACTTCATTTTTTGATGAATCCTAATTATTTCGAAGATTTGCAACTTGTGTAATATGTATTCGGACATGCTTACACGTCAAAACGATATAATTCATTGTTTTGGTCTCTATTAAATATAGCATGATTTTTAGAGTTTCATTTTTTAAACCCATTTCAAATGGAAAAGTGTGGGGAAGCAATAGGGTTCTTTTAAACATCAATTTTTGATGAATCCTAATTATTTCGAAGATTTGCAACTGGTGTAATATGTTTTCGGACATGCTTCCACGTCAAAACGATATAATTCATTGTTTTGGTTTCTATTAAATATAGCATGATTTGTAGAGTTTCCTTTTTTAAACCCATTTCAAATGGAAAAGTGTGGGGAAGCAATAGGGTTCTTTTAAACTTCATTTTTTGATGAATCCTAATTATTTCATAGATTTGCAACTTGTGTAATATGTTTTCGGACATGCTTCCACGTCAAAACGATATAATTCATTGTTTTGGTTTCTATTAAATACAGAATAATTTTTAGAGTTTCTTTTTTTAAACCCATTTCAAATGGAAAAGTGTGGGGAAGCAATAGGGTTCTCTTAAACTTCATTTTTGGATGAATCCTAATTATTTCGAAGATTTGCAGGTTGTGTAATATGTTTTCGGACATGCTTCCACGTCAAAACGATATAATTCATTGTTTTGGTTTCTATTAAATATAGCATGATTTTTAGAGTTTCATTTTTTAAACCCATTTCAAATGGAAAAGTGTGGGGAAGCAATAGGGTTCTTTTAAACATCAATTTTTGATGAATCCTAATTATTTCGAAGATTTGCAACTGGTGTAATATGTTTTCGGACATGCTTCCACGTCAAAACGATATAATTCATTGTTTTGGTTTCTATTAAATATAGCATGATTTGTAGAGTTTCATTTTTTAAACCCATTTCAAATGGAAAAGTGTGCGGAAGCAATAGGGTTCTCTTAAACTTCATTTTTTGATGAATCCTAATTATTTCGAAGATTTGCAACTGGTGTAATATGTTTTCGGACATGCTTCCACGTCAAAACGATATAATTCATTGTTTTGGTTTCTATTAAATATAGCATGATTTTTAGAGTTTCATTTCTTAAACCCATTTCAAATGGAAAAGTGTGGGGAAGCAATAGGGTTCTTTTAAACATCAATTTTTGATGAATCCTAATTATTTCGAAGATTTGCAACTTGTGTAATATGTATTCGGACATGCTTCCACGTCAAACCGATATAATTCATTGTTTTGGTTTCTATTAAATATAGCATGATTTTTAGAGTTTCATTTTTTAAACCCATTTCAAATGGAAAAGTGGGGGGAAGCAATAGGGTTCTCCTAAACTTCATTTTTGGCTGAATCCTAATTATTTCGTAGATTTGCAACTTGTGTAATATGTTTTCGGACATGCTTCCACGTCAAAACGATATAATTCATTGTTTTGGTTTCTATTAAATATAGCATGATTTTTAGAGTTTCATTTTTTAAACCCATTTCAAATGGAAAAGTGTGGGGAAGCAATAGGGTTCTTTTAAACATCAATTTTTGATGAATCCTAATTATTTCGAAGATTTGCAACTGGTGTAATATGTTTTCGGACATGCTTCCACGTCAAAACGATATAATTCATTGTTTTGGTTTCTATTAAATATAGCATGATTTGTAGAGTTTCATTTTTTAAACCCATTTCAAATGGAAAAGTGTGCGGAAGCAATAGGGTTCTCTTAAACTTCATTTTTTGATGAATCCTAATTATTTCGAAGATTTGCAACTGGTGTAATATGTTTTCGGACATGCTTCCACGTCAAAACGATATAATTCATTGTTTTGGTTTCTATTAAATATAGCATGATTTGTAGAGTTTCATTTTTTAAACCGATTTGAAATGGAAAAGTGTGGGGAAGCAATAGGGTTTTCTTAAACTTCATTTTTGGCTGAATCCTAATTATTTCGTAGATTTGCAACTTGTGTAATATGTTTTCGGACATGCTTCCACGTCAAAACGATATAATTCATTGTTTTGGTTTCTATTAAATATAGCATGATTTTTAGAGTTTCATTTTTTAAACCCATTTCAAATGGAAAAGTGTGGGGAAGCAATAGGGTTCTTTTAAACATCAATTTTTGATGAATCCTAATTATTTCGAAGATTTGCAACTGGTGTAATATGTTTTCGGACATGCTTCCACGTCAAAACGATATAATTCATTGTTTTGGTTTCTATTAAATATAGCATGATTTGTAGAGTTTCCTTTTTTAAACCCATTTCAAATGGAAAAGTGTGCGGAAGCAATAGGGTTCTCTTAAACTTCATTTTTTGATGAATCCTAATTATTTCGAAGATTTGCAACTGGTGTAATATGTTTTCGGACATGCTTCCACGTCAAAACGATATAATTCATTGTTTTGGTTTCTATTAAATATAGCATGATTTGTAGAGTTTCGTTTTTTAAACCTATTTCAAATGGAAAAGTGTGCGGAAGCAATAGGGTTCTCCTAAACTTCATTTTTTGATGAATCCTAATTATTTCGAAGATTTGCAACTTGTGTAATATGTTTTCGGACATGCTTCCACGTCAAAACGATATAATTCATTGTTTTGGTTTCTATTAAATATAGCATGATTTGTAGAGTTTCGTTTTTTAAACCTATTTCAAATGGAAAAGTGTGCGGAAGCAATAGGGTTCTCCTAAACTTCAGTTTTTGATGAATCCTAATTATTTCGAAGATTTGCAACTTGTGTAATATGTTTTCGGACATGCTTCCACGTCAAAACGATATAATTCATTGTTTTGGTTTCTATTAAATATAGCATGATTTGTAGAGTTTCATTTTTTAAACCCATTTCAAATGGAAAAGTGTGGGGAAGCAATAGGGTTCTTTTAAACTTCATTTTTTGATGAATCCTAATTATTTCGAAGATTTGCAACTTGTGTAATATGTATTCGGACCTGCTTCCACGTCAAAACGATATGATTCATTGTTTTGGTTTCTATTAAATATAGCATGATTTTTAGAGTTTCATTTTTTAAACCCATTTCAAATGGAAAAGTGTGGGGAAGCAATAGGGTTCTCTTAAACATCAATTTTTGATGAATCCTAATTATTTCGAAGATTTGCAACTGGTGTAATATGTTTTCGGACATGCTTCCACGTCAAAACGATATAATTCATTGTTTTGGTTTCTATTAAATATAGCATGATTTGTAGAGTTTCATTTTTTAAACCCATTTCAAATGGAAAAGTGTGCGGAAGCAATAGGGTTCTCTTAAACTTCATTTTTTGATGAATCCTAATTATTTCGAAGATTTGCAACTGGTGTAATATGTTTTCGGACATGCTTCCACGTCAAAACGATATAATTCATTGTTTTGGTTTCTATTAAATATAGCATGATTTGTAGAGTTTCATTTTTTAAACCTATTTCAAATGGAAAAGTGTGGGGAAGCAATAGGGTTTTCTTAAACTTCATTTTTGGCTGAATCCTAATTATTTCGTAGATTTGCAACTTGTGTAATATGTTTTCGGACATGCTTCCACGTCAAAACGATATAATTCATTGTTTTGGTTTCTATTAAATATAGCATGATTTTTAGAGTTTCATTTTTTAAACCCATTTCAAATGGAAAAGTGTGGGGAAGCAATAGGGTTCTTTTAAACATCAATTTTTGATGAATCCTAATTATTTCGAAGATTTGCAACTGGTGTAATATGTTTTCGGACATGCTTCCACGTCAAAACGATATAATTCATTGTTTTGGTTTCTATTAAATATAGCATGATTTGTAGAGTTTCCTTTTTTAAACCCATTTCAAATGGAAAAGTGTGCGGAAGCAATAGGGTTCTCTTAAACTTCATTTTTTGATGAATCCTAATTATTTCGAAGATTTGCAACTGGTGTAATATGTTTTCGGACATGCTTCCACGTCAAAACGATATAATTCATTGTTTTGGTTTCTATTAAATATAGCATGATTTTTAGAGTTTCATTTTTTAAACCCATTTCAAATAGAAAAGTGTGGGGAAGCAATAGGGTTCTCTTAAACATCAATTTTTGATGAATCCTAATTATTTCGAAGATTTGCAACTTGTGTAATATGTTTTCGGACATGCTTCCACGTCAAAACGATATAATTCATTGTTTTGGTTTCTATTAAATATAGCATGATTTGTAGAGTTTCATTTTTTAAACCCATTTCAAATGGAAAAGTGTGCGGAAGCAATAGGGTTCTCCTAAACTTCATTTTTTGATGAATCCTAATTATTTCGAAGATTTGCAACTGGTGTAATATGTTTTCGGACATGCTTCCATGTCAAAACGATATAATTCATTGTTTTGGTTTCTATTAAATATAGCATGATTTTTAGAGTTTCATTTTTTAAACCCATTTCAAATGGAAAAGTGTGGGGAAGCAATAGGGTTCTCTTAAACATCAATTTTTGATGAATCCTAATTATTTCGAAGATTTGCAACTGGTGTAATATGTTTTCGGACATGCTTCCACGTCAAAACGATATAATTCATTGTTTTGGTTTCTATTAAATATAGCATGATTTGTAGAGTTTCATTTTTTAAACCCATTTCAAATGGAAAAGTGTGCGGAAGCAATAGGGTTCTCTTAAACTTCATTTTTTGATGAATCCTAATTATTTCGAAGATTTGCAACTGGTGTAATATGTTTTCGGACATGCTTCCACGTCAAAACGATATAATTCATTGTTTTGGTTTCTATTAAATATAGCATGATTTGTAGAGTTTCATTTTTTAAACCTATTTCAAATGGAAAAGTGTGGGGAAGCAATAGGGTTTTCTTAAACTTCATTTTTGGCTGAATCCTAATTATTTCGTAGATTTGCAACTTGTGTAATATGTTTTCGGACATGCTTCCACGTCAAAACGATATAATTCATTGTTTTGGTTTCTATTAAATATAGCATGATTTTTAGAGTTTCATTTTTTAAACCCATTTCAAATGGAAAAGTGTGGGGAAGCAATAGGGTTCTTTTAAACATCAATTTTTGATGAATCCTAATTATTTCGAAGATTTGCAACTGGTGTAATATGTTTTCGGACATGCTTCCACGTCAAAACGATATAATTCATTGTTTTGGTTTCTATTAAATATAGCATGATTTGTAGAGTTTCCTTTTTTAAACCCATTTCAAATGGAAAAGTGTGCGGAAGCAATAGGGTTCTCTTAAACTTCATTTTTTGATGAATCCTAATTATTTCGAAGATTTGCAACTGGTGTAATATGTTTTCGGACATGCTTCCACGTCAAAACGATATAATTCATTGTTTTGGTTTCTATTAAATATAGCATGATTTTTAGAGTTTCATTTTTTAAACCCATTTCAAATAGAAAAGTGTGGGGAAGCAATAGGGTTCTCTTAAACATCAATTTTTGATGAATCCTAATTATTTCGAAGATTTGCAACTGGTGTAATATGTTTTCGGACATGCTTCCATGTCAAAACGATATAATTCATTGTTTTGGTTTCTATTAAATATAGCATGATTTGTAGAGTTTCCTTTTTTAAACCCATTTCAAATGGAAAAGTGTGCGGAAGCAATAGGGTTCTCTTAAACTTCATTTTTTGATGAATCCTAATTATTTCGAAGATTTGCAACTGGTGTAATATGTTTTCGGACATGCTTCCACGTCAAAACGATATAATTCATTGTTTTGGTTTCTATTAAATATAGCATGATTTGTAGAGTTTCATTTTTTAAACCCATTTCAAATGGAAAAGTGTGCGGAAGCAATAGGGTTCTCCTAAACTTCATTTTTTGATGAATCCTAATTATTTCGAAGATTTGCAACTGGTGTAATATGTTTTCGGACATGCTTCCATGTCAAAACGATATAATTCATTGTTTTGGTTTCTATTAAATATAGCATGATTTGTAGAGTTTCATTTTTTAAACCCATTTCAAATGGAAAAGTGTGGGGAAGCAATAGGGTTCTTTTAAACTTCATTTTTTGATGAATCCTAATTATTTCGAAGATTTGCAACTTCTGTAATATGTATTCGGACATGCTTCCACGTCAAAACGATATAATTCATTGTTTTGGTTTCTATTAAATATAGCATGATTTGTAGAGTTTCATTTATTAAACCCATTTCAAATGGAAAAGTGGGGGGAAGCAATAGGGTTCTCGTAAACATCATTTTTTTATGAATCCTAATTATTTCGATGATTTGCAACTGGTGTAATATGTTTTCGGACATGCTTCCATGTCAAAACGATATAATTCATTGTTTTGGTTTCTATTAAATATAGCATGATTTGTAGAGTTTCATTTTTTAAACCCATTTCAAATGGAAAAGTGTGGGGAAGCAATAGGGTTCTTTTAAACTTCATTTTTTGATGAATCCTAATTATTTCGAAGATTTGCAACTTCTGTAATATGTATTCGGACATGCTTCCACGTCAAAACGATATAATTCATTGTTTTGGTTTCTATTAAATATAGCATGATTTGTAGAGTTTCATTTATTAAACCCATTTCAAATGGAAAAGTGTGCGGAAGCAATAGGGTTCTCCTAAACTTCATTTTTTGATGAATCCTAATTATTTCGAAGATTTGCAACTGGTGTAATATGTTTTCGGACATGCTTCCATGTCAAAACGATATAATTCATTGTTTTGGTTTCTATTAAATATAGCATGATTTGTAGAGTTTCATTTTTTAAACCCATTTCAAATGGAAAAGTGTGGGGAAGCAATAGGGTTCTTTTAAACTTCATTTTTTGATGAATCCTAATTATTTCGAAGATTTGCAACTTCTGTAATATGTATTCGGACATGCTTCCACGTCAAAACGATATAATTCATTGTTTTGGTTTCTATTAAATATAGCATGATTTGTAGAGTTTCATTTATTAAACCCATTTCAAATGGAAAAGTGGGGGGAAGCAATAGGGTTCTCGTAAACATCATTTTTTTATGAATCCTAATTATTTCGATGATTTGCAACTTGTGTAATATGTTTTCGGACATGCTTCCACGTCAAAACGATATAATTCATTGTTTTGGTTTCTATTAAATACAGAATAATTTTTAGAGTTTCTTTTTTTAAACCCATTTCAAATGGAAAAGTGTGGGGAAGCAATAGGGTTCTCTTAGACTTCATTTTTTGATGAATCCTAATTATTTCGAAGATTTGCAACTTGTGTAATATGTTTTCGGACATGCTTCCACGTCAAAACGATATAATTTATTGTTTTGGTTTCTATTTAATATAGCATGATTTTTAGAGTTTCATTTTTTAAACCGATTTCAAATGGAAAAGTGTGCGGAAGCAATAGGGTTCTCCTAAACTTCATTTTTCGATGAATCCTAATTATTTCGAAGATTTGCAACTTGTGTAATATGTTTTCGGACATGCTTCCACGTCAAAACGATATAATTCATTGTTTTGGTTTCTATTAAATATAGCATGATTTGTAGAGTTTCGTTTTTTAAACCTATTTCAAATGGAAAAGTGTGCGGAAGCAATAGGGTTCTCCTAAACTTCATTTTTTGATGAATCCTAATTATTTCGAAGATTTGCAACTTGTGTAATATGTTTTCGGACATGCTTCCACGTCAAAACGATATAATTCATTGTTTTGGTTTCTATTAAATATAGCATGATTTGTAGAGTTTCATTTTTTAAACCCATTTCAAATGGAAAAGTGTGGGGAAGCAATAGGGTTCTTTTAAACTTCATTTTTTGATGAATCCTAATTATTTCGAAGATTTGCAACTTGTGTAATATGTATTCGGACATGCTTCCACGTCAAAACGATATAATTCATTGTTTTGGTTTCTATTAAATATAGCATGATTTGTAGAGTTTCGTTTTTTAAACCTATTTCAAATGGAAAAGTGTGCGGAAGCAATAGGATTCTCTTAAACATCAATTTTTGATGAATCCTAATTATTTCGAAGATTTGCAACTTGTGTAATATGTTTTCGGACATGCTTCCATGTCAAAACGATATAATTCATTGTTTTGGTTTCTATTAAATATAGCATGATTTGTAGAGTTTCATTTTTTAAACCCATTTCAAATGGAAAAGTGTGCGGAAGCAATAGGGTTCTCCTAAACTTCATTTTTTGATGAATCCTAATTATTTCGAAGATTTGCAACTGGTGTAATATGTTTTCGGACATGCTTCCATGTCAAAACGATATAATTCATTGTTTTGGTTTCTATTAAATATAGCATGATTTGTAGAGTTTCATTTTTTAAACCGATTTGAATTGGAAAAGTGTGGGGAAGCAATAGGGTTTTCTTAAACTTCATTTTTGGCTGAATCCTAATTATTTCGTAGATTTGCAACTGGTGTAATATGTTTTCGGACATGCTTCCACGTCAAAACGATATAATTCATTGTTTTGGTTTCTATTAAATATAGCATGATTTTTAGAGTTTCATTTTTTAAACCCATTTCAAATGGAAAAGTGGGGGGAAGCAATAGGGTTCTCGTAAACATCATTTTTTTATGAATCCTAATTATTTCGATGATTTGCAACTTGTGTAATATGTTTTCGGACATGCTTCCACGTCAAAACGATATAATTCATTGTTTTGGTTTCTATTAAATACAGAATAATTTTTAGAGTTTCTTTTTTTAAACCCATTTCAAATGGAAAAGTGTGGGGAAGCAATAGGGTTCTCTTAAACTTCATTTTTTGATGAATCCTAATTATTTCGAAGATTTGCAACTGGTGTAATATGTTTTCGGACATGCTTCCACGTCAAAACGATATAATTCATTGTTTTGGTTTCTATTAAATACAGAATAATTTTTAGAGTTTCCTTTTTTAAACCCATTTCAAATGGAATAGTGTGGGCAAGCAATAGGGTTCTCTTAAACTTCATCTTTGGATGAATCCTAATTATTTCGAAGATTTGCAACTTGTGTAATAAGTTTTCGGACATGCTACCACTTCAAAACGATATGATTCATTGTTTTGGTTTCTATTAAATACAGAATAATTTTTAGAGTTTCTTTTTTTAAACCCATTTCAAATTGAAAAGTGTGGGGAAGCAATAGGGTTCTCTTAAACTTCATTTTTGGATGAATCCTAATTATTTCGAAGATTTGCAGGTTGTGTAATATGTTTTCGGACATGCTTCCACGTCAAAACGATATAATTCATTGTTTTGGTTTCTATTAAATATAGCATGATTTGTAGAGTTTCATTTTTTAAACCGATTTGAATTGGAAAAGTGTGGGGAAGCAATAGGGTTTTCTTAAACTTCATTTTTGGCTGAATCCTAATTATTTCGTAGATTTGCAACTGGTGTAATATGTTTTCGGACATGCTTCCACGTCAAAACGATATAATTCATTGTTTTGGTTTCTATTAAATATAGCATGATTTGTAGAGTTTCATTTTTTAAACCCATTTCAAATGGAAAAGTGTGCGGAAGCAATAGGGTTCTCTTAAACTTCATTTTTTGATGAATCCTAATTATTTCGAAGATTTGCAACTGGTGTAATATGTTTTCGGACATGCTTCCACGTCAAAACGATATAATTCATTGTTTTGGTTTCTATTAAATATAGCATGATTTGTAGAGTTTCGTTTTTTAAACCTATTTCAAATGGAAAAGTGTGCGGAAGCAATAGGGTTCTCCTAAACTTCATTTTTTGATGAATCCTAATTATTTCGAAGATTTGCAACTTGTGTAATATGTTTTCGGACATGCTTCCACGTCAAAACGATATAATTCATTGTTTTGGTTTCTATTAAATATAGCATGATTTGTAGAGTTTCGTTTTTTAAACCTATTTCAAATGGAAAAGTGTGCGGAAGCAATAGGGTTCTCCTAAACTTCATTTTTTGATGAATCCTAATTATTTCGAAGATTTGCAACTTGTGTAATATGTTTTCGGACATGCTTCCACGTCAAAACGATATAATTCATTGTTTTGGTTTCTATTAAATATAGCATGATTTGTAGAGTTTCATTTTTTAAACCCATTTCAAATGGAAAAGTGTGGGGAAGCAATAGGGTTCTCTTAAACTTCATTTTTTGATGAATCCTAATTATTTCGAAGATTTGCAACTTGTGTAATATGTTTTCGGACATGCTTCCACGTCAAAACGATATAATTTATTGTTTTGGTTTCTATTAAATACAGAATAATTTTTAGAGTTTCCTTTTTTAAACCCATTTCAAATGGAATAGTGTGGGCAAGCAATAGGATTCTCTTAAACTTCATTTTTGGATGAATCCTAATTATTTCGAAGATTTGCAACTTGTGTAATAAGTTTTCGGACATGCTACCACTTCAAAACGATATGATTCATTGTTTTGGTTTCTATTAAATACAGAATAATTTTTAGAGTTTCTTTTTTTAAACCGATTTGAAATGGAAAAGTGTGGGGAAGCAATAGGGTTTTCTTAAACTTCATTTTTGGCTGAATCCTAATTATTTCGTAGATTTGCAACTTGTGTAATATGTTTTCGGACATGCTTCCACGTCAAAACGATATAATTCATTGTTTTGGTTTCTATTAAATATAGCATGATTTGTAGAGTTTCATTTTTTAAACCCATTTCAAATGGAAAAGTGTGGGGAAGCAATAGGGTTCTTTTAAACATCAATTTTTGATGAATCCTAATTATTTCGAAGATTTGCAACTGGTGTAATATGTTTTCGGACATGCTTCCACGTCAAAACGATATAATTCATTGTTTTGGTTTCTATTAAATATAGCATGATTTGTAGAGTTTCATTTTTTAAACCCATTTCAAATGGAAAAGTGTGGGGAAGCAATAGGGTTCTTTTAAACTTCATTTTTTGATGAATCCTAATTATTTCGTAGATTTGCAACTTGTGTAATATGTTTTCGGACATGCTTCCACGTCAAAACGATATAATTCATTGTTTTGGTTTCTATTAAATACAGAATAATTTTTAGAGTTTCTTTTTTTAAACCCATTTCAAATGGAAAAGTGTGGGGAAGCAATAGGGTTCTCTTAAACTTCATTTTTTGATGAATCCTAATTATTTCGAAGATTTGCAACTTGTGTAATATGTTTTCGGACATGCTTCCACGTCAAAACGATATAATTTATTGTTTTGGTTTCTATTAAATACGGAATAATTTTTAGAGTTTCCTTTTTTAAACCCATTTCAAATGGAATAGTGTGGGCAAGCAATAGAATTCTCTTAAACTTCATTTTTGGATGAATCCTAATTATTTCGAAGATTTGCAACTTGTGTAATAAGTTTTCGGACATGCTACCACTTCAAAACGATATGATTCATTGTTTTGGTTTCTATTAAATACAGAATAATTTTTAGAGTTTCTTTTTTTAAACCCATTTCAAATGGAAAAGTGTGGGGAAGCAATAGGGTTCTCTTAAACTTCATTTTTGGATGAATCCTAATTATTTCGAAGATTTGCAGGTTGTGTAATATGTTTTCGGACATGCTTCCACGTCAAAACGATATAATTCATTGTTTTGGTTTCTATTAAATATAGCATGATTTGTAGAGTTTCATTTTTTAAACCGATTTGAAATGGAAAAGTGTGGGGAAGCAATAGGGTTTTCTTAAACTTCATTTTTGGCTGAATCCTAATTATTTCGTAGATTTGCAACTTGTGTAATATGTTTTCGGACATGCTTCCACGTCAAAACGATATAATTCATTGTTTTGGTTTCTATTAAATATAGCATGATTTGTAGAGTTTCATTTTTTAAACCCATTTCAAATGGAAAAGTGTGGGGAAGCAATAGGGTTCTTTTAAACATCGATTTTTGATGAATCCTAATTATTTCGAAGATTTGCAACTGGTGTAATATGTTTTCGGACATGCTTCCACGTCAAAACGATATAATTCATTGTTTTGGTTTCTATTAAATATAGCATGATTTGTAGAGTTTCGTTTTTTAAACCTATTTCAAATGGAAAAGTGTGCGGAAGCAATAGGGTTCTCCTAAACTTCATTTTTTGATGAATCCTAATTATTTCGAAGATTTGCAACTTGTGTAATATGTATTCGGACATGCTTACACGTCAAAACGATATAATTCATTGTTTTGGTTTCTATTAAATATAGCATGATTTTTAGAGTTTCATTTTTAAAACCCATTTCAAATGGAAAAGTGTGGGGAAGCAATAGGGTTCTTTTACACATCAATTTTTGATGAATCCTAATTATTTCGAAGATTTGCAACTGGTGTAATATGTTTTCGGACATGCTTCCACGTCAAAACGATATAATTCATTGTTTTGGTTTCTATTAAATATAGCATGATTTGTAGAGTTTCCTTTTTTAAACCCATTTCAAATGGAAAAGTGTGGGGAAGCAATAGGGTTCTTTTAAACTTCATTTTTTGATGAATCCTAATTATTTCGTAGATTTGCAACTTGTGTAATATGTTTTCGGACATGCTTCCACGTCAAAACGATATAATTCATTGTTTTGGTTTCTATTAAATACAGAATAATTTTTAGAGTTTCTTTTTTTAAACCCATTTCAAATGGAAAAGTGTGGGGAAGCAATAGGGTTCTCTTAAACTTCATTTTTGGCTGAATCCTAATTATTTCGTAGATTTGCAACTTGTGTAATATGTTTTCGGACATGCTTCCACGTCAAAACGATATAATTCATTGTTTTGGTTTCTATTAAATATAGCATGATTTGTAGAGTTTCATTTTTTAAACCCATTTCAAATGGAAAAGTGTGGGGAAGCAATAGGGTTCTTTTAAACATCAATTTTTGATGAATCCTAATTATTTCGAAGATTTGCAACTGGTGTAATATGTTTTCGGACATGCTTCCACGTCAAAACGATATAATTCATTGTTTTGGTTTCTATTAAATATAGCATGATTTGTAGAGTTTCATTTTTTAAACCCATTTCAAATGGAAAAGTGTGCGGAAGCAATAGGGTTCTCTTAAACTTCATTTTTTGATGAATCCTAATTATTTCGAAGATTTGCAACTGGTGTAATATGTTTTCGGACATGCTTCCACGTCAAAACGATATAATTCATTGTTTTGGTTTCTATTAAATATAGCATGATTTGTAGAGTTTCTTTTTTTTAAACCTATTTCAAATGGAAAAGTGTGCGGAAGCAATAGGGTTCTCCTAAACTTCATTTTTTGATGAATCCTAATTATTTCGAAGATTTGCAACTTGTGTAATATGTTTTCGGACATGCTTCCACGTCAAAACGATATAATTCATTGTTTTGGTTTCTATTAAATATAGCATGATTTGTAGAGTTTCGTTTTTTAAACCTATTTCAAATGGAAAAGTGTGCGGAAGCAATAGGGTTCTCCTAAACTTCAGTTTTTGATGAATCCTAATTATTTCGAAGATTTGCAACTTGTGTAATATGTTTTCGGACATGCTTCCACGTCAAAACGATATAATTCATTGTTTTGGTTTCTATTAAATATAGCATGATTTGTAGAGTTTCATTTTTTAAACCCATTTCAAATGGAAAAGTGTGGGGAAGCAATAGGGTTCTTTTAAACTTCATTTTTTGATGAATCCTAATTATTTCGAAGATTTGCAACTTGTGTAATATGTATTCGGACCTGCTTCCACGTCAAAACGATATAATTCATTGTTTTGGTTTCTATTAAATATAGCATGATTTTTAGAGTTTCATTTTTTAAACCCATTTCAAATGGAAAAGTGTGGGGAAGCAATAGGGTTCTCTTAAACATCAATTTTTGATGAATCCTAATTATTTCGAAGATTTGCAACTTGTGTAATATGTTTTCGGACATGCTTCCACGTCAAAACGATATAATTCATTGTTTTGGTTTCTATTAAATATAGCATGATTTGTAGAGTTTCATTTTTTAAACCCATTTCAAATGGAAAAGTGTGCGGAAGCAATAGGGTTCTCCTAAACTTCATTTTTTGATGAATCCTAATTATTTCGAAGATTTGCAACTGGTGTAATATGTTTTCGGACATGCTTCCATGTCAAAACGATATAATTCATTGTTTTGGTTTCTATTAAATATAGCATGATTTGTAGAGTTTCATTTTTTAAACCCATTTCAAATGGAAAAGTGTGGGGAAGCAATAGGGTTCTTTTAAACTTCATTTTTTGATGAATCCTAATTATTTCGAAGATTTGCAACTTCTGTAATATGTATTCGGACATGCTTCCACGTCAAAACGATATAATTCATTGTTTTGGTTTCTATTAAATATAGCATGATTTTTAGAGTTTCATTTTTTAAACCCATTTCAAATGGAAAAGTGGGGGGAAGCAATAGGGTTCTCGTAAACATCATTTTTTTATGAATCCTAATTATTTCGATGATTTGCAACTTGTGTAATATGTTTTCGGACATGCTTCCACGTCAAAACGATATAATTCATTGTTTTGGTTTCTATTAAATATAGCATGATTTGTAGAGTTTCGTTTTTTAAACCTATTTCAAATGGAAAAGTGTGCGGAAGCAATAGGGTTCTCCTAAACTTCATTTTTTGATGAATCCTAATTATTTCGAAGATTTGCAACTGGTGTAATATGTTTTCGGACATGCTTCCATGTCAAAACGATATAATTCATTGTTTTGGTTTCTATTAAATATAGCATGATTTGTAGAGTTTCATTTTTTAAACCCATTTCAAATGGAAAAGTGTGGGGAAGCAATAGGGTTCTTTTAAACTTCATTTTTTGATGAATCCTAATTATTTCGAAGATTTGCAACTTGTGTAATATGTATTCGGACATGCTTCCACGTCAAAACGATATAATTCATTGTTTTGGTTTCTATTAAATTTAGCATGATTTGTAGAGTTTCATTTATTAAACCCATTTCAAATGGAAAAGTGGGGGGAAGCAATAGGGTTCTCGTAAACATCATTTTTTTATGAATCCTAATTATTTCGATGATTTGCAACTTGTGTAATATGTTTTCGGACATGCTTCCACGTCAAAACGATATAATTCATTGTTTTGGTTTCTATTAAATACAGAATAATTTCTAGAGTTTCTTTTTTTAAACCCATTTCAAATGGAAAAGTGTGGGGAAGCAATAGGGTTCTCGTAAACATCATTTTTTGATGAATCCTAATTATTTCGATGATTTGCAACTTGTGTAATATGTTTTCGGACATGCTTCCACGTCAAAACGATATAATTCATTGTTTTGGTTTCTATTAAATATAGCATGATTTGTAGAGTTTCATTTATTAAACCCATTTCAAATGGAAAAGTGGGGGGAAGCAATAGGGTTCTCCTAAACTTCATTTTTTGATGAATCCTAATTATTTCGAAGATTTGCAACTGGTGTAATATGTTTTCGGACATGCTTCCATGTCAAAACGATATAATTCATTGTTTTGGTTTCTATTAAATATAGCATGATTTGTAGAGTTTCATTTTTTAAACCCATTTCAAATGGAAAAGTGGGGGGAAGCAATAGGGTTCTTTTAAACTTCATTTTTTGATGAATCCTAATTATTTCGAAGATTTGCAACTTGTGTAATATGTATTCGGACATGCTTCCACGTCAAAACGATATAATTCATTGTTTTGGTTTCTATTAAATTTAGCATGATTTGTAGAGTTTCATTTATTAAACCCATTTCAAATGGAAAAGTGGGGGGAAGCAATAGGGTTCTCGTAAACATCATTTTTTTATGAATCCTAATTATTTCGATGATTTGCAACTTGTGTAATATGTTTTCGGACATGCTTCCACGTCAAAACGATATAATTCATTGTTTTGGTTTCTATTAAATACAGAATAATTTCTAGAGTTTCTTTTTTTAAACCCATTTCAAATGGAAAAGTGTGGGGAAGCAATAGGGTTCTCGTAAACATCATTTTTTGATGAATCCTAATTATTTCGATGATTTGCAACTTGTGTAATATGTTTTCGGACATGCTTCCACGTCAAAACGATATAATTCATTGTTTTGGTTTCTATTAAATATAGCATGATTTGTAGAGTTTCATTTATTAAACCCATTTCAAATGGAAAAGTGGGGGGAAGCAATAGGGTTCTCCTAAACTTCATTTTTTGATGAATCCTAATTATTTCGAAGATTTGCAACTGGTGTAATATGTTTTCGGACATGCTTCCATGTCAAAACGATATAATTCATTGTTTTGGTTTCTATTAAATATAGCATGATTTGTAGAGTTTCATTTTTTAAACCCATTTCAAATGGAAAAGTGTGGGGAAGCAATAGGGTTCTTTTAAACTTCATTTTTTGATGAATCCTAATTATTTCGAAGATTTGCAACTTGTGTAATATGTATTCGGACATGCTTCCACATCAAAACGATATAATTCATTGTTTTGGTTTCTATTAAATTTAGCATGATTTGTAGAGTTTCATTTATTAAACCCATTTCAAATGGAAAAGTGGGGGGAAGCAATAGGGTTCTCGTAAACATCATTTTTTTATGAATCCTAATTATTTCGATGATTTGCAACTTGTGTAATATGTTTTCGGACATGCTTCCACGTCAAAACGATATAATTCATTGTTTTGGTTTCTATTAAATACAGAATAATTTCTAGAGTTTCTTTTTTTAAACCCATTTCAAATGGAAAAGTGTGGGGAAGCAATAGGGTTCTTTTAAACTTCATTTTTTGATGAATCCTAATTATTTCGTAGATTTGCAACTTGTGTAATATGTTTTCGGACATGCTTCCACGTCAAAACGATATAATTCATTGTTTTGGTTTCTATTAAATATAGCATGATTTGTAGAGTTTCATTTATTAAACCCATTTCAAATGGAAAAGTGGGGGGAAGCAATAGGGTTCTCCTAAACTTCATTTTTTGATGAATCCTAATTATTTCGAAGATTTGCAACTGGTGTAATATGTTTTCGGACATGCTTCCATGTCAAAACGATATAATTCATTGTTTTGGTTTCTATTAAATATAGCATGATTTGTAGAGTTTCATTTTTTAAACCCATTTCAAATGGAAAAGTGTGGGGAAGCAATAGGGTTCTTTTAAACTTCATTTTTTGATGAATCCTAATTATTTCGAAGATTTGCAACTTGTGTAATATGTATTCGGACATGCTTCCACATCAAAACGATATAATTCATTGTTTTGGTTTCTATTAAATTTAGCATGATTTGTAGAGTTTCATTTATTAAACCCATTTCAAATGGAAAAGTGGGGGGAAGCAATAGGGTTCTCGTAAACATCATTTTTTTATGAATCCTAATTATTTCGATGATTTGCAACTTGTTTAATATGTTTTCGGACATGCTTCCACGTCAAAACGATATAATTCATTGTTTTGGTTTCTATTAAATACAGAATAATTTCTAGAGTTTCTTTTTTTAAACCCATTTCAAATGGAAAAGTGTGGGGAAGCAATAGGGTTCTTTTAAACTTCATTTTTTGATGAATCCTAATTATTTCGTAGATTTGCAACTTGTGTAATATGTTTTCGGACATGCTTCCACGTCAAAACGATATAATTCATTGTTTTGGTTTCTATTAAATACAGAATAATTTTTAGAGTTTCTTTTTTTAAACCCATTTCAAATGGAAAAGTGTGGGGAAGCAATAGGGTTCTCTTAGACTTCATTTTTTGATGAATCCTAATTATTTCGAAGATTTGCAACTTGTGTAATATGTTTTCGGACATGCTTCCACGTCAAAACGATATAATTCATTGTTTTGGTTTCTATTAAATATAGCATGATTTGTAGAGTTTCATTTATTAAACCCATTTCAAATGGAAAAGTGGGGGGAAGCAATAGGGTTCTCCTAAACTTCATTTTTTGATGAATCCTAATTATTTCGAAGATTTGCAACTGGTGTAATATGTTTTCGGACATGCTTCCATGTCAAAACGATATAATTCATTGTTTTGGTTTCTATTAAATATAGCATGATTTGTAGAGTTTCATTTTTTAAACCCATTTCAAATGGAAAAGTGTGGGGAAGCAATAGGGTTCTTTTAAACTTCATTTTTTGATGAATCCTAATTATTTCGAAGATTTGCAACTTGTGTAATATGTATTCGGACATGCTTCCACATCAAAACGATATAATTCATTGTTTTGGTTTCTATTAAATTTAGCATGATTTGTAGAGTTTCATTTATTAAACCCATTTCAAATGGAAAAGTGTGGGGAAGCAATAGGGTTCTCGTAAACATCATTTTTTTATGAATCCTAATTATTTCGATGATTTGCAACTTGTGTAATATGTTTTCGGACATGCTTCCACGTCAAAACGATATAATTCATTGTTTTGGTTTCTATTAAATACAGAATAATTTCTAGAGTTTCTTTTTTTAAACCCATTTCAAATGGAAAAGTGTGGGGAAGCAATAGGGTTCTTTTAAACTTCATTTTTTGATGAATCCTAATTATTTCGTAGATTTGCAACTTGTGTAATATGTTTTCGGACATGCTTCCACGTCAAAACGATATAATTCATTGTTTTGGTTTCTATTAAATATAGCATGATTTGTAGAGTTTCATTTATTAAACCCATTTCAAATGGAAAAGTGGGGGGAAGCAATAGGGTTCTCCTAAACTTCATTTTTTGATGAATCCTAATTATTTCGAAGATTTGCAACTGGTGTAATATGTTTTCGGACATGCTTCCATGTCAAAACGATATAATTCATTGTTTTGGTTTCTATTAAATATAGCATGATTTGTAGAGTTTCATTTTTTAAACCCATTTCAAATGGAAAAGTGTGGGGAAGCAATAGGGTTCTTTTAAACTTCATTTTTTGATGAATCCTAATTATTTCGAAGATTTGCAACTTGTGTAATATGTATTCGGACATGCTTCCACATCAAAACGATATAATTCATTGTTTTGGTTTCTATTAAATTTAGCATGATTTGTAGAGTTTCATTTATTAAACCCATTTCAAATGGAAAAGTGTGGGGAAGCAATAGGGTTCTCGTAAACATCATTTTTTTATGAATCCTAATTATTTCGATGATTTGCAACTTGTGTAATATGTTTTCGGACATGCTTCCACGTCAAAACGATATAATTCATTGTTTTGGTTTCTATTAAATACAGAATAATTTCTAGAGTTTCTTTTTTTAAACCCATTTCAAATGGAAAAGTGTGGGGAAGCAATAGGGTTCTTTTAAACTTCATTTTTTGATGAATCCTAATTATTTCGTAGATTTGCAACTTGTGTAATATGTTTTCGGACATGCTTCCACGTCAAAACGATATAATTCATTGTTTTGGTTTCTATTAAATACAGAATAATTTTTAGAGTTTCTTTTTTTAAACCCATTTCAAATGGAAAAGTGTGGGGAAGCAATAGGGTTCTCTTAGACTTCATTTTTTGATGAATCCTAATTATTTCGAAGATTTGCAACTTGTGTAATATGTTTTCGGACATGCTTCCACGTCAAAACGATATAATTTATTGTTTTGGTTTCTATTTAATATAGCATGATTTTTAGAGTTTCATTTTTTAAACCGATTTCAAATGGAAAAGTGTGGGGAAGCAATAGGATTCTCTTAAACTTCATTTTTGGATGAATCCTAATTATTTCGAAGATTTGCAACTGGTGTAATATGTTTTCGGACATGCTTCCACGTCAAAACGATATAATTCATTGTTTTGGTTTCTATTAAATATAGCATGATTTGTAGAGTTTCATTTATTAAACCCATTTCAAATGGAAAAGTGGGGGGAAGCAATAGGGTTCTCGTAAACATCATTTTTTTATGAATCCTAATTATTTCGATGATTTGCAACTTGTGTAATATGTTTTCGGACATGCTTCCACGTCAAAACGATATAATTCATTGTTTTGGTTTCTATTAAATACAGAATAATTTTTAGAGTTTCTTTTTTTAAACCCATTTCAAATGGAAAAGTGTGGGGAAGCAATAGGGTTCTTTTAAACTTCATTTTTTGATGAATCCTAATTATTTCGTAGATTTGCAACTTGTGTAATATGTTTTCGGACATGCTTCCACGTCAAAACGATATAATTCATTGTTTTGGTTTCTATTAAATACAGAATAATTTTTAGAGTTTCTTTTTTTAAACCCATTTCAAATGGAAAAGTGTGGGGAAGCAATAGGGTTCTCTTAAACTTCATTTTTGGATGAATCCTAATTATTTCGAAGATTTGCAACTTGTGTAATATGTTTTCGGACATGCTTCCACGTCAAAACGATATAATTTATTGTTTTGGTTTCTATTAAATACAGAATAATTTTTAGAGTTTCCTTTTTTAAACCCATTTCAAATGGAATAGTGTGGGCAAGCAATAGGGTTCTCTTAAACTTCATTTTTGGATGAATCCTAATTATTTCGAAGATTTGCAACTTGTGTAATATGTTTTCGGACATGCTTCCACGTCAAAACGATATAATTCATTGTTTTGGTTTCTATTAAATACAGAATAATTTTTAGAGTTTCTTTTTTTAAACCCATTTCAAATGGAAAAGTGTGGGGAAGCAATAGGGTTCTCTTAAACTTCATTTTTGGATGAATCCTAATTATTTCGAAGATTTGCAGGTTGTGTAATATGTTTTCGGACATGCTTCCACGTCAAAACGATATAATTCATTGTTTTGGATTCTATTAAATACAGAATAATTTTTAGAGTTTCTTTTTTTAAACCCATTTCAAATGGAAAAGTGTGGGGAAGCAATAGGGTTCTCTTAGACTTCATTTTTTGATGAATCCTAATTATTTCGAAGATTTGCAACTTGTGTAATATGTTTTCGGACATGCTTCCACGTCAAAACGATATAATTTATTGTTTTGGTTTCTATTTAATATAGCATGATTTTTAGAGTTTCATTTTTTAAACCGATTTCAAATGGAAAAGTGTGGGGAAGCAATAGGATTCTCTTAAACTTCATTTTTGGATGAATCCTAATTATTTCGAAGATTTGCAACTGGTGTAATATGTTTTCGGACATGCTTCCACGTCAAAACGATATAATTCATTGTTTTGGTTTCTATTAAATATAGCATGATTTGTAGAGTTTCATTTATTAAACCCATTTCAAATGGAAAAGTGTGGGGAAGCAATAGGGTTCTCGTAAACATCATTTTTTTATGAATCCTAATTATTTCGATGATTTGCAACTTGTGTAATATGTTTTCGGACATGCTTCCACGTCAAAACGATATAATTCATTGTTTTGGTTTCTATTAAATACAGAATAATTTTTAGAGTTTCTTTTTTTAAACCCATTTCAAATGGAAAAGTGTGGGGAAGCAATAGGGTTCTTTTAAACTACATTTTTTGATGAATCCTAATTATTTCGTAGATTTGCAACTTGTGTAATATGTTTTCGGACATGCTTCCACGTCAAAACGATATAATTCATTGTTTTTGTTTCTATTAAATACAGAATAATTTTTAGAGTTTCTTTTTTTAAACCCATTTCAAATGGAAAAGTGTGGGGAAGCAATAGGGTTCTCTTAAACTTCATTTTTTGATGAATCCTAATTATTTCGAAGATTTGCAACTTGTGTAATATGTTTTCGGACATGCTTCCACGTCAAAACGATATAATTTATTGTTTTGGTTTCTATTAAATACAGAATAATTTTTAGAGTTTCCTTTTTTAAACCCATTTCAAATGGAATAGTGTGGGCAAGCAATAGGGTTCTCTTAAACTTCATTTTTGGATGAATCCTAATTATTTCGAAGATTTGCAACTTGTGTAATATGTTTTCGGACATGCTTCCACGTCAAAACGATATAATTTATTGTTTTGGTTTCTATTAAATACAGAATAATTTTTAGAGTTTCTTTTTTTAAACCCATTTCAAATGGAAAAGTGTGGGGAAGCAATAGGGTTCTCTTAAACTTCATTTTTGGATGAATCCTAATTATTTCGAAGATTTGCAACTTGTGTAATATGTTTTCGGACATGCTTCCACGTCAAAACGATATAATTCATTGTTTTGGTTTCTATTAAATACAGAATAATTTTTAGAGTTTCTTTTTTTAAACCCATTTCAAATGGAAAAGTGTGGGGAAGCAATAGGGTTCTCTTAAACTTCATTTTTGGATGAATCCTAATTATTTCGAAGATTTGCAGGTTGTGTAATATGTTTTCGGACATGCTTCCACGTCAAAACGATATAATTCATTGTTTTGGTTTCTATTAAATATAGCATGATTTGTAGAGTTTCGTTTTTTAAACCTATTTCAAATGGAAAAGTGTGCGGAAGCAATAGGGTTCTCCTAAACTTCATTTTTTGATGAATCCTAATTATTTCGAAGATTTGCAACTTGTGTAATATGTTTTCGGACATGCTTCCACGTCAAAACGATATAATTCATTGTTTTGGTTTCTATTAAATACAGAATAATTTTTAGAGTTTCTTTTTTTAAACCCATTTCAAATGGAAAAGTGTGGGGAAGCAATAGGGTTCTCTTAAACTTCATTTTTGGATGAATCCTAATTATTTCGAAGATTTGCAGGTTGTGTAATATGTTTTCGGACATGCTTCCACGTCAAAACGATATAATTCATTGTTTTGGTTTCTATTAAATATAGCATGATTTGTAGAGTTTCGTTTTTTAAACCTATTTCAAATGGAAAAGTGTGCGGAAGCAATAGGGTTCTCCTAAACTTCATTTTTTGATGAATCCTAATTATTTCGAAGATTTGCAACTTGTGTAATATGTTTTCGGACATGCTTCCACGTCAAAACGATATAATTCATTGTTTTGGTTTCTATTAAATACAGAATAATTTTTAGAGTTTCTTTTTTTAAACCCATTTCAAATGGAAAAGTGTGGGGAAGCAATAGGGTTCTTTTAAACTTCATTTTTTGATGAATCCTAATTATTTCGTAGATTTGCAACTTGTGTAATATGTTTTCGGACATGCTTCCACGTCAAAACGATATAATTCATTGTTTTGGTTTCTATTAAATACAGAATAATTTTTAGAGTTTCTTTTTTTAAACCCATTTCAAATGGAAAAGTGTGGGGAAGCAATAGGGTTCTCTTAAACTTCATTTTTTGATGAATCCTAATTATTTCGAAGATTTGCAACTTGTGTAATATGTTTTCGGACATGCTTCCACGTCAAAACGATATAATTTATTGTTTTGGTTTCTATTTAATATAGCATGATTTTTAGAGTTTCATTTTTTAAACCCATTTCAAATGGAAAAGTGTGGGGAAGCAATAGGATTCTCTTAAACTTCATTTTTGGATGAATCCTAATTATTTCGAAGATTTGCAACTGGTGTAATATGTTTTCGGACATGCTTCCACGTCAAAACGATATAATTCATTGTTTTGGTTTCTATTAAATATAGCATGATTTGTAGAGTTTCATTTATTAAACCCATTTCAAATGGAAAAGTGGGGGGAAGCAATAGGGTTCTCGTAAACATCATTTTTTTATGAATCCTAATTATTTCGATGATTTGCAACTTGTGTAATATGTTTTCGGACATGCTTCCACGTCAAAACGATATAATTCATTGTTTTGGATTCTATTAAATACAGAATAATTTTTAGAGTTTCTTTTTTTAAACCCATTTCAAATGGAAAAGTGTGGGGAAGCAATAGGGTTCTCTTAGACTTCATTTTTTGATGAATCCTAATTATTTCGAAGATTTGCAACTTGTGTAATATGTTTTCGGACATGCTTCCACGTCAAAACGATATAATTTATTGTTTTGGTTTCTATTTAATATAGCATGATTTTTAGAGTTTCATTTTTTAAACCGATTTCAAATGGAAAAGTGTGGGGAAGCAATAGGATTCTCTTAAACTTCATTTTTGGATGAATCCTAATTATTTCGAAGATTTGCAACTGGTGTAATATGTTTTCGGACATGCTTCCACGTCAAAACGATATAATTCATTGTTTTGGTTTCTATTAAATATAGCATGATTTGTAGAGTTTCATTTATTAAACCCATTTCAAATGGAAAAGTGTGGGGAAGCAATAGGGTTCTCGTAAACATCATTTTTTTATGAATCCTAATTATTTCGATGATTTGCAACTTGTGTAATATGTTTTCGGACATGCTTCCACGTCAAAACGATATAATTCATTGTTTTGGTTTCTATTAAATACAGAATAATTTTTAGAGTTTCTTTTTTTAAACCCATTTCAAATGGAAAAGTGTGGGGAAGCAATAGGGTTCTTTTAAACTTCATTTTTTGATGAATCCTAATTATTTCGTAGATTTGCAACTTGTGTAATATGTTTTCGGACATGCTTCCACGTCAAAACGATATAATTCATTGTTTTGGTTTCTATTAAATACAGAATAATTTTTAGAGTTTCTTTTTTTAAACCCATTTCAAATGGAAAAGTGTGGGGAAGCAATAGGGTTCTCTTAAACTTCATTTTTGGATGAATCCTAATTATTTCGAAGATTTGCAGGTTGTGTAATATGTTTTCGGACATGCTTCCACGTCAAAACGATATAATTCATTGTTTTGGTTTCTATTAAATATAGCATGATTTGTAGAGTTTCGTTTTTTAAACCTATTTCAAATGGAAAAGTGTGCGGAAGCAATAGGGTTCTCCTAAACTTCATTTTTTGATGAATCCTAATTATTTCGAAGATTTGCAACTTGTGTAATATGTTTTCGGACATGCTTCCACGTCAAAACGATATAATTCATTGTTTTGGTTTCTATTAAATACAGAATAATTTTTAGAGTTTCTTTTTTTAAACCCATTTCAAATGGAAAAGTGTGGGGAAGCAATAGGGTTCTTTTAAACTTCATTTTTTGATGAATCCTAATTATTTCGTAGATTTGCAACTTGTGTAATATGTTTTCGGACATGCTTCCACGTCAAAACGATATAATTCATTGTTTTGGTTTCTATTAAATACAGAATAATTTTTAGAGTTTCTTTTTTTAAACCCATTTCAAATGGAAAAGTGTGGGGAAGCAATAGGGTTCTCTTAAACTTCATTTTTTGATGAATCCTAATTATTTCGAAGATTTGCAACTTGTGTAATATGTTTTCGGACATGCTTCCACGTCAAAACGATATAATTTATTGTTTTGGTTTCTATTTAATATAGCATGATTTTTAGAGTTTCATTTTTTAAACCCATTTCAAATGGAAAAGTGTGGGGAAGCAATAGGATTCTCTTAAACTTCATTTTTGGATGAATCCTAATTATTTCGAAGATTTGCAACTGGTGTAATATGTTTTCGGACATGCTTCCACGTCAAAACGATATAATTCATTGTTTTGGTTTCTATTAAATATAGCATGATTTGTAGAGTTTCATTTATTAAACCCATTTCAAATGGAAAAGTGGGGGGAAGCAATAGGGTTCTCGTAAACATCATTTTTTTATGAATCCTAATTATTTCGATGATTTGCAACTTGTGTAATATGTTTTCGGACATGCTTCCACGTCAAAACGATATAATTCATTGTTTTGGATTCTATTAAATACAGAATAATTTTTAGAGTTTCTTTTTTTAAACCCATTTCAAATGGAAAAGTGTGGGGAAGCAATAGGGTTCTCTTAGACTTCATTTTTTGATGAATCCTAATTATTTCGAAGATTTGCAACTTGTGTAATATGTTTTCGGACATGCTTCCACGTCAAAACGATATAATTTATTGTTTTGGTTTCTATTTAATATAGCATGATTTTTAGAGTTTCATTTTTTAAACCGATTTCAAATGGAAAAGTGTGGGGAAGCAATAGGATTCTCTTAAACTTCATTTTTGGATGAATCCTAATTATTTCGAAGATTTGCAACTGGTGTAATATGTTTTCGGACATGCTTCCACGTCAAAACGATATAATTCATTGTTTTGGTTTCTATTAAATATAGCATGATTTGTAGAGTTTCATTTATTAAACCCATTTCAAATGGAAAAGTGTGGGGAAGCAATAGGGTTCTCGTAAACATCATTTTTTTATGAATCCTAATTATTTCGATGATTTGCAACTTGTGTAATATGTTTTCGGACATGCTTCCACGTCAAAACGATATAATTCATTGTTTTGGTTTCTATTAAATACAGAATAATTTTTAGAGTTTCTTTTTTTAAACCCATTTCAAATGGAAAAGTGTGGGGAAGCAATAGGGTTCTTTTAAACTTCATTTTTTGATGAATCCTAATTATTTCGTAGATTTGCAACTTGTGTAATATGTTTTCGGACATGCTTCCACGTCAAAACGATATAATTCATTGTTTTGGTTTCTATTAAATACAGAATAATTTTTAGAGTTTCTTTTTTTAAACCCATTTCAAATGGAAAAGTGTGGGGAAGCAATAGGGTTCTCTTAAACTTCATTTTTTGATGAATCCTAATTATTTCGAAGATTTGCAACTTGTGTAATATGTTTTCGGACATGCTTCCACGTCAAAACGATATAATTTATTGTTTTGGTTTCTATTAAATACAGAATAATTTTTAGAGTTTCCTTTTTTAAACCCATTTCAAATGGAATAGTGTGGGCAAGCAATAGGGTTCTCTTAAACTTCATTTTTGGATGAATCCTAATTATTTCGAAGATTTGCAACTTGTGTAATATGTTTTCGGACATGCTTCCACGTCAAAACGATATAATTCATTGTTTTGGTTTCTATTAAATACAGAATAATTTTTAGAGTTTCTTTTTTTAAACCCATTTCAAATGGAAAAGTGTGGGGAAGCAATAGGGTTCTCTTAAACTTCATTTTTGGATGAATCCTAATTATTTCGAAGATTTGCAACTTGTGTAATATGTTTTCGGACATGCTTCCACGTCAAAACGATATAATTCATTGTTTTGGTTTCTATTAAATACAGAATAATTTTTAGAGTTTCTTTTTTTAAACCCATTTCAAATGGAAAAGTGTGGGGAAGCAATAGGGTTCTCTTAAACTTCATTTTTGGATGAATCCTAATTATTTCGAAGATTTGCAGGTTGTGTAATATGTTTTCGGACATGCTTCCACGTCAAAACGATATAATTCATTGTTTTGGTTTCTATTAAATATAGCATGATTTGTAGAGTTTCGTTTTTTAAACCTATTTCAAATGGAAAAGTGTGCGGAAGCAATAGGGTTCTCCTAAACTTCATTTTTTGATGAATCCTAATTATTTCGAAGATTTGCAACTTGTGTAATATGTTTTCGGACATGCTTCCACGTCAAAACGATATAATTCATTGTTTTGGTTTCTATTAAATACAGAATAATTTTTAGAGTTTCTTTTTTTAAACCCATTTCAAATGGAAAAGTGTGGGGAAGCAATAGGGTTCTTTTAAACTTCATTTTTTGATGAATCCTAATTATTTCGTAGATTTGCAACTTGTGTAATATGTTTTCGGACATGCTTCCACGTCAAAACGATATAATTCATTGTTTTGGTTTCTATTAAATACAGAATAATTTTTAGAGTTTCTTTTTTTAAACCCATTTCAAATGGAAAAGTGTGGGGAAGCAATAGGGTTCTCTTAAACTTCATTTTTTGATGAATCCTAATTATTTCGAAGATTTGCAACTTGTGTAATATGTTTTCGGACATGCTTCCACGTCAAAACGATATAATTTATTGTTTTGGTTTCTATTTAATATAGCATGATTTTTAGAGTTTCATTTTTTAAACCCATTTCAAATGGAAAAGTGTGGGGAAGCAATAGGATTCTCTTAAACTTCATTTTTGGATGAATCCTAATTATTTCGAAGATTTGCAACTGGTGTAATATGTTTTCGGACATGCTTCCACGTCAAAACGATATAATTCATTGTTTTGGTTTCTATTAAATATAGCATGATTTGTAGAGTTTCATTTATTAAACCCATTTCAAATGGAAAAGTGGGGGGAAGCAATAGGGTTCTCGTAAACATCAGTTTTTTATGAATCCTAATTATTTCGATGATTTGCAACTTGTGTAATATGTTTTCGGACATGCTTCCACGTCAAAACGATATAATTCATTGTTTTGGTTTCTATTAAATACAGAATAATTTTTAGAGTTTCTTTTTTTAAACCCATTTCAAATGGAAAAGTGTGGGGAAGCAATAGGGTTCTTTTAAACTTCATTTTTTGATGAATCCTAATTATTTCGTAGATTTGCAACTTGTGTAATATGTTTTCGGACATGCTTCCACGTCAAAACGATATAATTCATTGTTTTGGTTTCTATTAAATACAGAATAATTTTTAGAGTTTCTTTTTTTAAACCCATTTCAAATGGAAAAGTGTGGGGAAGCAATAGGGTTCTCTCAAACTTCATTTTTTGATGAATCCTAATTATTTCGAAGGTTTGCAACTTGTATAATATGTTTTCGGACATGCTTCCACGTGAAAACGATATAATTCATGGTTTTGGTTTCTATTGAATATAGCCTGATTTTTAGAGATTCTTTTTTTAAACCCATTTCAATTGGAAAAGTGTGGGGAAGCAATAGGGTTCTCTTAAACTTCATTTTTTGATGAATCCTAATTATTTCGAAGGTTTGCAACTTGTATAATATGTTTTCGGACATGCTTCCACGTGAAAACGATATAATTCATTGTTTTGGTTTCTATTAAATATAGCATGATTTTTAGAGTTTCTTTTTTTAAACCCATTTCAATTGGAAAAGTGTGGGGAAGCAATAGGGTTCTCTTAAACTTCATTTTTTGATGAATCCTAATTATTTCGAAGATTTGCAACTTGTGTAATATGTTTTCGGACATGCTTCCACGTCAAACCGATATAATTCATTGTTTTGGTTTCTATTAAATACAGAATAATTTTTAGAGTTTCTTTTTTTAAACCGATTTCAAATGGAAAAGTGTGGGGAAGCAATAGGGTTTTCTTAAACTTCATTTTTGGTTGAATCCTAATTATTTCGTAGATTTGCAACTTGTGTAATATGTTTTCGGACATGCTTCCACGTCAAAACGATATAATTCATTGTTTTGGTTTCTATTAAATACAGAATAATTTTTAGAGTTTCTTTTTTTAAACCCATTTCAAATGGAAAAGTGTGGGGAAGCAATAGGGTTCTCTTAAACTTCATTTTTGGATGAATCCTAATTATTTCGAAGATTTGCAGGTTGTGTAATATGTTTTCGGACATGCTTCCACGTCAAAACGATATAATTCATTGTTTTGGTTTCTATTAAATATAGCATGATTTGTAGAATTTCATTTTTTAAACCGATTTCAAATGGAAAAGTGTGGGGAAGCAATAGGGTTTTCTTAAACTTCATTTTTGGCTGAATCCTAATTATTTCGTAGATTTGCAACTTGTGTAATATGTTTTCGGACATGCTTCCACGTCAAAACGATATAATTCATTGTTTTGGTTTCTATTAAATATAGCATGATTTTAAGAGTTTCATTTTTTAAACCCATTTCAAATGGAAAAGTATGGGGAAGCAATAGGGTTCTTTTAAACATCAATTTTTGATGAATCCTAATTATTTCGAAGATTTGCAACTTGTGTAATATGTTTTCGGACATGCTTCCACGTCAAAACGATATAATTCATTGTTTTGGTTTCTATTAAATATAGCATGATTTGTAGAGTTTCGTTTTTTAAACCTATTTCAAATGGAAAAGTGTGCGGAAGCAATAGGGTTCTCTTAAACTTCATTTTTTGATGAATCGTAATTATTTCGAAGATTTGCAACTGGTGTAATATGTTTTCGGACATGCTTCCACGTCAAAACGATATAATTCATTGTTTTGGTTTCTATTAAATATAGCATGATTTTTAGAGTTTCATTTTTTAAACCTATTTCAAATGGAAACATGTGCGGAAGCAATAGGGTTCTCCTAAACTTCATTTTTTGATGAATCCTAATTATTTCGAAGATTTGCAACTTGTGTAATATGTTTTCGGACATGCTTCCACGTCAAAACGATATAATTCATTGTTTTGGTTTCTATTAAATATAGCATGATTTGTAGAGTTTCATTTTTTAAACCCATTTCAAATGGAAAAGTGTGGGGAAGCAATAGGGTTCTTTTAAACTTCATTTTTTGATGAATCCTAATTATTTCGAAGATTTGCAACCTGTGTAATATGTATTCGGACCTGCTTCCACGTCAAAACGATATAATTCATTGTTTTGGTTTCTATTAAATATAGCATGATTTTTAGAGTTTCATTTTTTAAACCCATTTCAAATGGAAAAGTGTGGGGAAGCAATAGGGTTCTCTTAAACATCATTTTTTGATGAATCCTAATTATTTCGAAGATTTGCAACTTGTGTAATATGTTTTCGGACATGCTTCCACGTCAAAACGATATAATTTATTGTTTTGGTTTCTATTAAATATAGCATGATTTGTAGAGTTTCATTTTTTAAACCCATTTCAAATGGAAAAGTGTGGGGAAGCAATAGGGTTCTTTTAAACTTCATTTTTTGATGAATCCTAATTATTTCGAAGATTTGCAACTTGTGTAATATGTATTCGGACATGCTTCCACGTCAAAACGATATAATTCATTGTTTTGGTTTCTATTAAATATAGCATGATTTGTAGAGTTTCATTTATTAAACCCATTTCAAATGGAAAAGTGGGGGGAAGCAATAGGGTTCTCGTAAACATCATTTTTTTATGAATCCTAATTATTTCGATGATTTGCAACTTGTGTAATATGTTTTCGGACATGCTTCCACGTCAAAACGATATAATTCATTGTTTTGGTTTCTATTAAATACAGAATAATTTTTAGAGTTTCTTTTTTTAAACCCATTTCAAATGGAAAAGTGTGGGGAAGGAATAGGGTTCTTTTAAACTTCATTTTTTGATGAATCCTAATTATTTCGTAGATTTGCAACTTGTGTAATATGTTTTCGGACATGCTTCCACGTCAAAACGATATAATTCATTGTTTTGGTTTCTATTAAATACAGAATAATTTTTAGAGTTTCTTTTTTTAAACCCATTTCAAATGGAAAAGTGTGGGGAAGCAATAGGGTTCTCTTAGACTTCATTTTTTGATGAATCCTAATTATTTCGAAGATTTGCAACTTGTGTAATATGTTTTCGGACATGCTTCCACGTCAAAACGATATAATTTATTGTTTTGGTTTCTATTTAATATAGCATGATTTTTAGAGTTTCATTTTTTAAACCGATTTCAAATGGAAAAGTGTGCGGAAGCAATAGGGTTCTCCTAAACTTCATTTTTTGATGAATCCTAATTATTTCGTAGATTTGCAACTTGTGTAATATGTTTTCGGACATGCTTCCACGTCAAAACGATATAATTCATTGTTTTGGTTTCTATTAAATATAGCATGATTTGTAGAGTTTCGTTTTTTAAACCTATTTCAAATGGAAAAGTGTGCGGAAGCAATAGGGTTCTCCTAAACTTCAGTTTTTGATGAATCCTAATTATTTCGAAGATTTGCAACTTGTGTAATATGTTTTCGGACATGCTTCCACGTCAAAACGATATAATTCATTGTTTTGGTTTCTATTAAATATAGCATGATTTGTAGAGTTTCATTTTTTAAACCCATTTCAAATGGAAAAGTGTGGGGAAGCAATAGGGTTCTTTTAAACTTCATTTTTTGATGAATCCTAATTATTTCGAAGATTTGCAACTTGTGTAATATGTATTCGGACATGCTTCCACGTCAAAACGATATAATTCATTGTTTTGGTTTCTATTAAATATAGCATGATTTGTAGAGTTTCGTTTTTTAAACCTATTTCAAATGGAAAAGTGTGCGGAAGCAATAGGATTTTCTTAAACATCAATTTTTGATGAATCCTAATTATTTCGAAGATTTGCAACTTGTGTAATATGTTTTCGGACATGCTTCCACGTCAAAACGATATAATTCATTGTTTTGGTTTCTATTAAATATAGCATGATTTGTAGAGTTTCATTTTTTAAACCCATTTCAAATGGAAAAGTGTGCGGAAGCAATAGGGTTCTCCTAAACTTCATTTTTTGATGAATCCTAATTATTTCGAAGATTTGCAACTGGTGTAATATGTTTTCGGACATGCTTCCATGTCAAAACGATATAATTCATTGTTTTGGTTTCTATTAAATATAGCATGATTTGTAGAGTTTCATTTTTTAAACCCATTTCAAATGGAAAAGTGTGGGGAAGCAATAGGGTTCTTTTAAACTTCATTTTTTGGTGAATCCTAATTATTTCGAAGATTTGCAACTTGTGTAATATGTATTCGGACATGCTTCCACGTCAAAACGATATAATTCATTGTTTTGGTTTCTATTAAATTTAACATGATTTGTAGAGTTTCATTTATTAAACCCATTTCAAATGGAAAAGTGGGGGGAAGCAATAGGGTTCTCGTAAACATCATTTTTTTATGAATCCTAATTATTTCGATGATTTGCAACTTGTGTAATATGTTTTCGGACATGCTTCCACGTCAAAACGATATAATTCATTGTTTTGGTTTCTATTAAATACAGAATAATTTCTAGAGTTTCTTTTTTTAAACCCATTTCAAATGGAAAAGTGTGGGGAAGCAATAGGGTTCTTTTAAACTTCATTTTTTGATGAATCCTAATTATTTCGTAGATTTGCAACTTGTGTAATATGTTTTCGGACATGCTTCCACGTCAAAACGATATAATTCATTGTTTTGGTTTCTATTAAATACAGAATAATTTTTAGAGTTTCTTTTTTTAAACCCATTTCAAATGGAAAAGTGTGGGGAAGCAATAGGGTTCTCTTAGACTTCATTTTTTGATGAATCCTAATTATTTCGAAGATTTGCAACTTGTGTAATATGTTTTCGGACATGCTTCCACGTCAAAACGATATAATTCATTGTTTTGGTTTCTATTAAATACAGAATAATTTTTAGAGTTTCTTTTTTTAAACCCATTTCAAATGGAAAAGTGTGGGGAAGCAATAGGGTTCTCTTAAACTTCATTTTTGGATGAATCCTAATTATTTCGAAGATTTGCAGGTTGTGTAATATGTTTTCGGACATGCTTCCACGTCAAAACGATATAATTCATTGTTTTGGTTTCTATTAAATATAGCATGATTTGTAGAATTTCATTTTTTAAACCGATTTCAAATGGAAAAGTGGGGGGAAGCAATAGGGTTTTCTTAAACTTCATTTTTGGCTGAATCCTAATTATTTCGAACATTTGCAACTTGTGTAATATGTTTTCGGACATGCTTCCACGTCAAAACGATATAATTCATTGTTTTGGTTTCTATTAAATATAGCATGATTTTTAGAGTTTCATTTTTTAAACCCATTTCAAATGGAAAAGTATGGGGAAACAATAGGGTTCTTTTAAACATCAATTTTTGATGAATCCTAATTATTTCGAAGATTTGCAACTTGTGTAATATGTTTTCGGACATGCTTCCACGTCAAAACGATATAATTCATTGTTTTGGTTTCTGTTAAATATAGCATGATTTTTAGAGTTTCATTTTTTAAACCCATTTCAAATGGAAAATTGTGCGGAAGCAATAGGGTTCTCTTAAACTTCATTTTTTGATGAATCCTAATTATTTCGAAGATTTGCAACTTGTGTAATATGTTTTCGGACATGCTTCCACGTCAAAACGATATAATTCATTGTTTTGGTTTCTATTAAATATAGCATGATTTGTAGAGTTTCGTTTTTTAAACCTATTTCAAATGGAAAAGTGTGCGGAAGCAATAGGGTTCTCTTAAACTTCATTTTTTGATGAATCCTAATTATTTCGAAGATTTGCAACTGGTGTAATATGTTTTCGGACATGCTTCCACGTCAAAACGATATAATTCATTGTTTTGGTTTCTATTAAATATAGCATGATTTTTAGAGTTTCATTTTTTAAACCCATTTCAAATGGAAAAGTATGGGGAAGCAATAGGGTTCTCCTAAACTTCATTTTTTGATGAATCCTAATTATTTCGAAGATTTGCAACTTGTGTAATATGTTTTCGGACATGCTTCCACGTCAAAACGATATAATTCATTGTTTTGGTTTCTATTAAATATAGCATGATTTGTAGAGTTTCGTTTTTTAAACCTATTTCAAATGGAAAAGTGTGCGGAAGCAATAGGGTTCTCCTAAACTTCATTTTTTGATGAATCCTAATTATTTCGAAGATTTGCAACTTGTGTAATATGTATTCGGACATGCTTCCACGTCAAACCGATATAATTCATTGTTTTGGTTTCTATTAAATATAGCATGATTTGTAGAGTTTCATTTTTTAAACCCATTTCAAATGGAAAAGTGGGGGGAAGCAATAGGGTTCTCCTAAACTTCATTTTTTTATGAATCCTAATTATTTCGATGATTTGCAACTTGTGTAATATGTTTTCGGACATGCTTCCACGTCAAAACGATATAATTCATTGTTTTGGTTTCTATTAAATACAGAATAATTTTTAGAGTTTCTTTTTCTAAACCCATTTCAAATGGAAAAGTGTGGGGAAGCAATAGGGTTCTTTTAAACTTCATTTTTTGATGAATCCTAATTATTTCGTAGATTTGCAACTTGTGTAATATGTTTTCGGACATGCTTCCACGTCAAAACGATATAATTCATTGTTTTGGTTTCTATTAAATACAGAATAATTTTTAGAGTTTCTTTTTTTAAACCCATTTCAAATGGAAAAGTGTGGGGAAGCAATAGGGTTCTCTTAGACTTCATTTTTTGATGAATCCTAATTATTTCGAAGATTTGCAACTTGTGTAATATGTTTTCGGACATGCTTCCACGTCAAAACGATATAATTCATTGTTTTGGTTTCTATTAAATACAGAATAATTTTTAGAGTTTCTTTTTTTAAACCCATTTCAAATGGAAAAGTGTGGGGAAGCAATAGGGTTCTCTTAAACTTCATTTTTGGATGAATCCTAATTATTTCGAAGATTTGCAGGTTGTGTAATATGTTTTCGGACATGCTTCCACGTCAAAACGATATAATTCATTGTTTTGGTTTCTATTAAATATAGCATGATTTGTAGAATTTCATTTTTTAAACCGATTTCAAATGGAAAAGTGGGGGGAAGCAATAGGGTTTTCTTAAACTTCATTTTTGGCTGAATCCTAATTATTTCGAACATTTGCAACTTGTGTAATATGTTTTCGGACATGCTTCCACGTCAAAACGATATAATTCATTGTTTTGGTTTCTATTAAATATAGCATGATTTTTAGAGTTTCATTTTTTAAACCCATTTCAAATGGAAAAGTATGGGGAAGCAATAGGGTTCTTTTAAACATCAATTTTTGATGAATCCTAATTATTTCGAAGATTTGCAACTTGTGTAATATGTTTTCGGACATGCTTCCACGTCAAAACGATATAATTCATTGTTTTGGTTTCTGTTAAATATAGCATGATTTTTAGAGTTTCATTTTTTAAACCCATTTCAAATGGAAAATTGTGCGGAAGCAATAGGGTTCTCTTAAACTTCATTTTTTGATGAATCCTAATTATTTCGAAGATTTGCAACTTGTGTAATATGTTTTCGGACATGCTTCCACGTCAAAACGATATAATTCATTGTTTTGGTTTCTATTAAATATAGCATGATTTGTAGAGTTTCGTTTTTTAAACCTATTTCAAATGGAAAAGTGTGCGGAAGCAATAGGGTTCTCTTAAACTTCATTTTTTGATGAATCCTAATTATTTCGAAGATTTGCAACTGGTGTAATATGTTTTCGGACATGCTTCCACGTCAAAACGATATAATTCATTGTTTTGGTTTCTATTAAATATAGCATGATTTTTAGAGTTTCATTTTTTAAACCCATTTCAAATGGAAAAGTATGGGGAAGCAATAGGGTTCTCCTAAACTTCATTTTTTGATGAATCCTAATTATTTCGAAGATTTGCAACTTGTGTAATATGTTTTCGGACATGCTTCCACGTCAAAACGATATAATTCATTGTTTTGGTTTCTATTAAATATAGCATGATTTGTAGAGTTTCGTTTTTTAAACCTATTTCAAATGGAAAAGTGTGCGGAAGCAATAGGGTTCTCCTAAACTTCATTTTTTGATGAATCCTAATTATTTCGAAGATTTGCAACTTGTGTAATATGTATTCGGACATGCTTCCACGTCAAACCGATATAATTCATTGTTTTGGTTTCTATTAAATATAGCATGATTTGTAGAGTTTCATTTTTTAAACCCATTTCAAATGGAAAAGTGGGGGGAAGCAATAGGGTTCTCCTAAACTTCATTTTTTTATGAATCCTAATTATTTCGATGATTTGCAACTTGTGTAATATGTTTTCGGACATGCTTCCACGTCAAAACGATATAATTCATTGTTTTGGTTTCTATTAAATACAGAATAATTTTTAGAGTTTCTTTTTCTAAACCCATTTCAAATGGAAAAGTGTGGGGAAGCAATAGGGTTCTTTTAAACTTCATTTTTTGATGAATCCTAATTATTTCGTAGATTTGCAACTTGTGTAATATGTTTTCGGACATGCTTCCACGTCAAAACGATATAATTCATTGTTTTGGTTTCTATTAGATACAGAATAATTTTTAGAGTTTCTTTTTTTAAACCCATTTCAAATGGAAAAGTGTGGGGAAGCAATAGGGTTCTCTTAGACTTCATTTTTTGATGAATCCTAATTATTTCGAAGATTTGCAACTTGTGTAATATGTTTTCGGACATGCTTCCACGTCAAAACGATATAATTCATTGTTTTGGTTTCTATTAAATACAGAATAATTTTTAGAGTTTCTTTTTTTAAACCCATTTCAAATGGAAAAGTGTGGGGAAGCAATAGGGTTCTCTTAAACTTCATTTTTGGATGAATCCTAATTATTTCGAAGATTTGCAGGTTGTGTAATATGTTTTCGGACATGCTTCCACGTCAAAACGATATAATTCATTGTTTTGGTTTCTATTAAATATAGCATGATTTGTAGAATTTCATTTTTTAAACCGATTTCAAATGGAAAAGTGGGGGGAAGCAATAGGGTTTTCTTAAACTTCATTTTTGGCTGAATCCTAATTATTTCGAACATTTGCAACTTGTGTAATATGTTTTCGGACATGCTTCCACGTCAAAACGATATAATTCATTGTTTTGGTTTCTATTAAATATAGCATGATTTTTAGAGTTTCATTTTTTAAACCCATTTCAAATGGAAAAGTATGGGGAAGCAATAGGGTTCTTTTAAACATCAATTTTTGATGAATCCTAATTATTTCGAAGATTTGCAACTTGTGTAATATGTTTTCGGACATGCTTCCACGTCAAAACGATATAATTCATTGTTTTGGTTTCTGTTAAATATAGCATGATTTTTAGAGTTTCATTTTTTAAACCCATTTCAAATGGAAAATTGTGCGGAAGCAATAGGGTTCTCTTAAACTTCATTTTTTGATGAATCCTAATTATTTCGAAGATTTGCAACTTGTGTAATATGTTTTCGGACATGCTTCCACGTCAAAACGATATAATTCATTGTTTTGGTTTCTATTAAATATAGCATGATTTGTAGAGTTTCGTTTTTTAAACCTATTTCAAATGGAAAAGTGTGCGGAAGCAATAGGGTTCTCTTAAACTTCATTTTTTGTTGAATCCTAATTATTTCGAAGATTTGCAACTGGTGTAATATGTTTTCGGACATGCTTCCACGTCAAAACGATATAATTCATTGTTTTGGTTTCTATTAAATATAGCATGATTTTTAGAGTTTCATTTTTTAAACCCATTTCAAATGGAAAAGTATGGGGAAGCAATAGGGTTCTCCTAAACTTCATTTTTTGATGAATCCTAATTATTTCGAAGATTTGCAACTTGTGTAATATGTTTTCGGACATGCTTCCACGTCAAAACGATATAATTCATTGTTTTGGTTTCTATTAAATATAGCATGATTTGTAGAGTTTCGTTTTTTAAACCTATTTCAAATGGAAAAGTGTGCGGAAGCAATAGGGTTCTCCTAAACTTCATTTTTTGATGAATCCTAATTATTTCGAAGATTTGCAACTTGTGTAATATGTATTCGGACATGCTTCCACGTCAAACCGATATAATTCATTGTTTTGGTTTCTATTAAATATAGCATGATTTGTAGAGTTTCATTTTTTAAACCCATTTCAAATGGAAAAGTGGGGGGAAGCAATAGGGTTCTCCTAAACTTCATTTTTTTATGAATCCTGATTATTTCGATGATTTGCAACTTGTGTAATATGTTTTCGGACATGCTTCCACGTCAAAACGATATAATTCATTGTTTTGGTTTCTATTAAATACAGAATAATTTTTAGAGTTTCTTTTTCTAAACCCATTTCAAATGGAAAAGTGTGGGGAAGCAATAGGGTTCTTTTAAACTTCATTTTTTGATGAATCCTAATTATTTCGTAGATTTGCAACTTGTGTAATATGTTTTCGGACATGCTTCCACGTCAAAACGATATAATTCATTGTTTTGGTTTCTATTAGATACAGAATAATTTTTAGAGTTTCTTTTTTTAAACCCATTTCAAATGGAAAAGTGTGGGGAAGCAATAGGGTTCTCTTAGACTTCATTTTTTGATGAATCCTAATTATTTCGAAGATTTGCAACTTGTGTAATATGTTTTCGGACATGCTTCCACGTCAAAACGATATAATTCATTGTTTTGGTTTCTATTAAATACAGAATAATTTTTAGAGTTTCTTTTTTTAAACCCATTTCAAATGGAAAAGTGTGGGGAAGCAATAGGGTTCTCTTAAACTTCATTTTTGGATGAATCCTAATTATTTCGAAGATTTGCAGGTTGTGTAATATGTTTTCGGACATGCTTCCACGTCAAAACGATATAATTCATTGTTTTGGTTTCTATTAAATATAGCATGATTTGTAGAATTTCATTTTTTAAACCGATTTCAAATGGAAAAGTGGGGGGAAGCAATAGGGTTTTCTTAAACTTCATTTTTGGCTGAATCCTAATTATTTCGAACATTTGCAACTTGTGTAATATGTTTTCGGACATGCTTCCACGTCAAAACGATATAATTCATTGTTTTGGTTTCTATTAAATATAGCATGATTTTTAGAGTTTCATTTTTTAAACCCATTTCAAATGGAAAAGTATGGGGAAGCAATAGGGTTCTTTTAAACATCAATTTTTGATGAATCCTAATTATTTCGAAGATTTGCAACTTGTGTAATATGTTTTCGGACATGCTTCCACGTCAAAACGATATAATTCATTGTTTTGGTTTCTGTTAAATATAGCATGATTTTTAGAGTTTCATTTTTTAAACCCATTTCAAATGGAAAATTGTGCGGAAGCAATAGGGTTCTCTTAAACTTCATTTTTTGATGAATCCTAATTATTTCGAAGATTTGCAACTTGTGTAATATGTTTTCGGACATGCTTCCACGTCAAAACGATATAATTCATTGTTTTGGTTTCTATTAAATATAGCATGATTTGTAGAGTTTCGTTTTTTAAACCTATTTCAAATGGAAAAGTGTGCGGAAGCAATAGGGTTCTCTTAAACTTCATTTTTTGTTGAATCCTAATTATTTCGAAGATTTGCAACTGGTGTAATATGTTTTCGGACATGCTTCCACGTCAAAACGATATAATTCATTGTTTTGGTTTCTATTAAATATAGCATGATTTTTAGAGTTTCATTTTTTAAACCCATTTCAAATGGAAAAGTATGGGGAAGCAATAGGGTTCTCCTAAACTTCATTTTTTGATGAATCCTAATTATTTCGAAGATTTGCAACTTGTGTAATATGTTTTCGGACATGCTTCCACGTCAAAACGATATAATTCATTGTTTTGGTTTCTATTAAATATAGCATGATTTGTAGAGTTTCGTTTTTTAAACCTATTTCAAATGGAAAAGTGTGCGGAAGCAATAGGGTTCTCCTAAACTTCATTTTTTGATGAATCCTAATTATTTCGAAGATTTGCAACTTGTGTAATATGTATTCGGACATGCTTCCACGTCAAACCGATATAATTCATTGTTTTGGTTTCTATTAAATATAGCATGATTTGTAGAGTTTCATTTTTTAAACCCATTTCAAATGGAAAAGTGGGGGGAAGCAATAGGGTTCTCCTAAACTTCATTTTTTTATGAATCCTAATTATTTCGATGATTTGCAACTTGTGTAATATGTTTTCGGACATGCTTCCACGTCAAAACGATATAATTCATTGTTTTGGTTTCTATTAAATACAGAATAATTTTTAGAGTTTCTTTTTCTAAACCCATTTCAAATGGAAAAGTGTGGGGAAGCAATAGGGTTCTTTTAAACTTCATTTTTTGATGAATCCTAATTATTTCGTAGATTTGCAACTTGTGTAATATGTTTTCGGACATGCTTCCACGTCAAAACGATATAATTCATTGTTTTGGTTTCTATTAAATACAGAATAATTTTTAGAGTTTCTTTTTTTAAACCCATTTCAAATGGAAAAGTGTGGGGAAGCAATAGGGTTCTCTTAGACTTCATTTTTTGATGAATCCTAATTATTTCGAAGATTTGCAACTTGTGTAATATGTTTTCGGACATGCTTCCACGTCAAAACGATATAATTTATTGTTTTGGTTTCTATTTAATATAGCATGATTTTTAGAGTTTCATTTTTTAAACCGATTTCAAATGGAAAAGTGTGGGGAAGCAATAGGATTCTCTTAAACTTCATTTTTGGATGAATCCTAATTATTTCGAAGATTTGCAACTTGTGTAATAAGTTTTCGGACATGCTACCACTTCAAAACGATATGATTCATTGTTTTGGTTTCTATTAAATACAGAATAATTTTTAGAGTCTCTTTTTTTAAACCCATTTCAAATGGAAAAGTGTGGGGAAGCAATAGGGTTCTCTTAGACTTCATTTTTTGATGAATCCTAATTATTTCGAAGATTTGCAACTTGTGTAATATGTTTTCGGACATGCTTCCACGTCAAAACGATATAATTCATTGTTTTGGTTTCTATTAAATATAGCATGATTTGTAGAGTTTCGTTTTTTAAACCGATTTCAAATGGAAAAGTGTGCGGAAGCAATAGGGTTCTCCTAAACTTCATTTTTGGATGAATCCTAATTATTTCGAAGATTTGCAACTTGTGTAATATGTATTCGGACATGCTTCCACGTCAAAACGATATAATTCATTGTTTTGGTTTCTATTAAATATAGCATGATTTGTAGAGTTTCATTTATTAAACCCATTTCAAATGGAAAAGTGGGGGGAAGCAATAGGGTTCTCGTAAACATCATTTTTTCATTAATCCTAATTATTTCGATGATTTGCAACTTGTGTAATATGTTTTCGGACATGCTTCCACGTCAAAACGATATAATTCATTGTCTTGGTTTCTATTAAATATAGCATGATTTTTAGAGTTTATTTCTTTAAACCCATTTCAAATGGAAAAGTGTGGGGAAGCAATAGGGTTCTCTTAAACTTCATTTTTTGATGAATCCTAATTATTTCGTAGATTTGCAACTTGTGTAATATGTTTTCGGACATGCTTCCACGTCAAAACGATATAATTCATTGTTTTGGTTTCTATTAAATACAGAATAATTTCTAGATTTTCTTTTTTTAAACCCATTTCAAATGGAAAAGTGTGGGGAAGCAATAGGGTTCTCTTAAACTTCATTTTTTGATGAATCCTAATTATTTCGAACATTTGCAACTTGTGTAATATGTTTTCGGACATGCTTCCACGTCAAAACGATATAATTCATTGTTTTGGTTTCTATTAAATATAGCATGATTTTTAGAGTTTCATTTTTTAAACCCATTTCAAATGGAAAAGTATGGGGAAGCAATAGGGTTCTTTTAAACATCAATTTTTGATGAATCCTAATTATTTCGAAGATTTGCAACTTGTGTAATATGTTTTCGGACATGCTTCCACGTCAAAACGATATAATTCATTGTTTTGGTTTCTGTTAAATATAGCATGATTTTTAGAGTTTCATTTTTTAAACCCATTTCAAATGGAAAATTGTGCGGAAGCAATAGGGTTCTCTTAAACTTCATTTTTTGATGAATCCTAATTATTTCGAAGATTTGCAACTTGTGTAATATGTTTTCGGACATGCTTCCACGTCAAAACGATATAATTCATTGTTTTGGTTTCTATTAAATATAGCATGATTTGTAGAGTTTCGTTTTTTAAACCTATTTCAAATGGAAAAGTGTGCGGAAGCAATAGGGTTCTCTTAAACTTCATTTTTTGATGAATCCTAATTATTTCGAAGATTTGCAACTGGTGTAATATGTTTTCGGACATGCTTCCACGTCAAAACGATATAATTCATTGTTTTGGTTTCTATTAAATATAGCATGATTTTTAGAGTTTCATTTTTTAAACCCATTTCAAATGGAAAAGTATGGGGAAGCAATAGGGTTCTCCTAAACTTCATTTTTTGATGAATCCTAATTATTTCGAAGATTTGCAACTTGTGTAATATGTTTTCGGACATGCTTCCACGTCAAAACGATATAATTCATTGTTTTGGTTTCTATTAAATATAGCATGATTTGTAGAGTTTCGTTTTTTAAACCTATTTCAAATGGAAAAGTGTGCGGAAGCAATAGGGTTCTCCTAAACTTCATTTTTTGATGAATCCTAATTATTTCGAAGATTTGCAACTTGTGTAATATGTATTCGGACATGCTTCCACGTCAAACCGATATAATTCATTGTTTTGGTTTCTATTAAATATAGCATGATTTGTAGAGTTTCATTTTTTAAACCCATTTCAAATGGAAAAGTGGGGGGAAGCAATAGGGTTCTCCTAAACTTCATTTTTTTATGAATCCTAATTATTTCGATGATTTGCAACTTGTGTAATATGTTTTCGGACATGCTTCCACGTCAAAACGATATAATTCATTGTTTTGGTTTCTATTAAATACAGAATAATTTTTAGAGTTTCTTTTTCTAAACCCATTTCAAATGGAAAAGTGTGGGGAAGCAATAGGGTTCTTTTAAACTTTATTTTTTGATGAATCCTAATTATTTCGTAGATTTGCAACTTGTGTAATATGTTTTCGGACATGCTTCCACGTCAAAACGATATAATTCATTGTTTTGGTTTCTATTAAATACAGAATAATTTTTAGAGTTTCTTTTTTTAAACCCATTTCAAATGGAAAAGTGTGGGGAAGCAATAGGGTTCTCTTAGACTTCATTTTTCGATGAATCCTAATTATTTCGAAGATTTGCAACTTGTGTAATATGTTTTCGGACATGCTTCCACGTCAAAACGATATAATTTATTGTTTTGGTTTCTATTTAATATAGCATGATTTTTAGAGTTTCATTTTTTAAACCGATTTCAAATGGAAAAGTGTGGGGAAGCAATAGGATTCTCTTAAACTTCATTTTTGGATGAATCCTAATTATTTCGAAGATTTGCAACTTGTGTAATAAGTTTTCGGACATGCTACCACTTCAAAACGATATGATTCATTGTTTTGGTTTCTATTAAATACAGAATAATTTTTAGAGTCTCTTTTTTTAAACCCATTTCAAGTGGAAAAGTGTGGGGAAGCAATAGGGTTCTCTCAAACTTCATTTTTTGATGAATCCTAATTATTTCGAAGATTTGCAACCTGTATAATATGTTTTCGGACATGCTTCCACGTCAGAACGATATAATTCATTGTTTTGGTTTCTATTAAATATAGCATGATTTTTAGAGTTTCTTTTTTCAAACCCATTTCAAATGGAAAAGTGTGGGAAAGCAATAGGGTTCTCTTAAACATCATTTTTTGATGAATCCTAATTATTTCGAAGATTTGCAACTTGTGTAATATGTTTTCGGACATGCTTCCACGTCAAAACGATATAATTCATTGTTTTGGTTTCTATTAAATATAGCATGATTTGTAGAGTTTCGTTTTTTAAACCGATTTCAAATGGAAAAGTGTGCGGAAGCAATAGGGTTCTCCTAAACTTCATTTTTGGATGAATCCTAATTATTTCGAAGATTTGCAACTTGTGTAATATGTATTCGGACATGCTTCCACGTCAAAACGATATAATTCATTGTTTTGGTTTCTATTAAATATAGCATGATTTGTAGAGTTTCATTTATTAAACCCATTTCAAATGGAAAAGTGGGGGGAAGCAATAGGGTTCTCGTAAACATCATTTTTTCATTAATCCTAATTATTTCGATGATTTGCAACTTGTGTAATATGTTTTCGGACATGCTTCCACGTCAAAACGATATAATTCATTGTCTTGGTTTCTATTAAATATAGCATGATTTTTAGAGTTTATTTCTTTAAACCCATTTCAAATGGAAAAGTGTGGGGAAGCAATAGGGTTCTCTTAAACTTCATTTTTTGATGAATCCTAATTATTTCGTAGATTTGCAACTTGTGTAATATGTTTTCGGACATGCTTCCACGTCAAAACGATATAATTCATTGTTTTGGTTTCTATTAAATACAGAATAATTTCTAGATTTTCTTTTTTTAAACCCATTTCAAATGGAAAAGTGTGGGGAAGCAATAGGGTTCTCTTAAACTTCATTTTTTGATGAATCCTAATTATTTCGAACATTTGCAACTTGTGTAATATGTTTTCGGACATGCTTCCACGTCAAAACGATATAATTCATTGTTTTGGTTTCTATTAAATATAGCATGATTTGTAGAGTTTCATTTTTTAAACCTATTTCAAATGGAAAAGTGTGCGGAAGCAATAGGGTTCTCCTAAACTTCATTTTTTGATAAATCCTAATTATTTCGAAGATTTGCAACTTGTGTAATATGTATTCGGACATGCTTCCACGTCAAACCGATATAATTCATTGTTTTGGTTTCTATTAAATATAGCATGATTTTTAGAGTTTCATTTTTTAAACCCATTTCAAATGGAAAAGTGGGGGGAAGCAATAGGGTTCTCCTAAACTTCATTTTTTGATGAATCCTAATTATTTCGAAGATTTGCAACTTGTGTAATATGTTTTTGGACATGCTTCCACGTCAAAACGATATAATTCATTGTTTTGGTTTCTATTAAATACAGAATAATTTGTAGAGTTTCTTTTTTTAAACCCATTTCAAATGGAAAAGTGTGGGGAAGCAATAGGGTTCTTTTAAACTTCATTTTTTGATGAATCCTAATTATTTCGTAGATTTGCAACTTGTGTAATATGTTTTCGGACATGCTTCCACGTCAAAACGATATAATTCATTGTTTTGGTTTCTATTAAATACAGAATAATTTCTAGAGTTTCTTTTTTTAAACCCAATTCAAATGGAAAAGTGTGGGGAAGCAATAGGGTTCTCTTAAACTTCATTTTTGGATGAATCCTAATTATTTCGAAGATTTGCAACTTGTGTAATATGTTTTCGGACATGCTTCCACGTCAAAACGATATAATTCATTGTCTTGGTTTCTATTAAATATAGCATGATTTGTAGAGTTTATTTCTTTAAACCCATTTCAAATGGAAAAGTGTGGGGAAGCAATAGGGTTCTCTTAAACTTCATTTTTGGATGAATCCTAATTATTTCGAAGATTTGCAACTTGTGTAATATGTTTTCGGACATGCTTCCACGTCAAAACGATATAATTCATTGTTTTGGTTTCTATTAAATATAGCATGATTTGTAGAGTTTCATTTTTTAAACCTATTTCAAATGGAAAAGTGTGCGGAAGCAATAGGGTTCTCCTAAACTTCATTTTTTTATAAATCCTAATTATTTCGAAGATTTGCAACTTGTGTAATATGTTTTCGGACATGCTTCCACGTCAAACCGATATAATTCATTGTTTTGGTTTCTATTAAATACAGAATAATTTGTAGAGTTTCTTTTTTTAAACCCATTTCAAATGGAAAAGTGTGGGGAAGCAATAGGGTTCTCTTAAACATCATTTTTTGATGAATCCTAATTATTTCGAAGATTTGCAACTTGTGTAATATGTTTTCGGACATGCTTCCACGTCAAAACGATATAATTCATTGTTTTGGTTTCTATTAAATACAGAATAATTTCTAGAGTTTCTTTTTCTAAACCCATTTCAAATGGAAAAGTGTGGGGAAGCAATAGGGTTCTCTTAAACTTCATTTTTGGATGAATCCTAATTATTTCGAACATTTGCAACTTGTGTAATATGTTTTCGGACATGCTTCCACGTCAAAGCGATATAATTCATTGTCTTGGTTTCTATTAAATATAGCATGATTTGTAGAGTTTCTTTCTTTAAACCCATTTCAAATGGAAAAGTGTGGGGAAGCAATAGGGTTCTCTTAAACTTCATTTTTAGATGAATCCTAATTATTTCGAACATTTGCAACTTGTGTAATATGTTTTCGGACATGCTTCCACGTCAAAACGATATAATTCATTGTCTTGGTTTCTATTAAATATAGCATGATTTGTAGAGTTTATTTCTTTAAACCCATTTCAAATGGAAAAGTGTGGGGAAGCAATAGGGTTCTCTTAGACTTCATTTTTGGATGAATCCTAATTATTTCGAAGATTTGCAACTTGTGTAATATGTTTTCGGACATGCTTCCACGTCAAAACGATATAATTCATTGTCTTGGTTTCTATTAAATATAGCATGATTTGTAGAGTTTATTTCTTTAAACCCATTTCAAATGGAAAAGTGTGGGGAAGCAATAGGATTCTCTTAAACTTCATTTTTGGATGAATCCTAATTATTTCGAAGATTTGCAACTTGTGTAATATGTTTTCGGACATGCTTCCACGTCAAAACGATATAATTCATTGTTTTGGTTTCTATTAAATACAGAATAATTTTTAGAGTTTCTTTTTTCAAACCCATTTCAAATGGAAAAGTGTGGGAAAGCAATAGGGTTCTCTTAAACATCATTTTTTGATGAATCCTAATTATTTCGAAGATTTGCAACTTGTGTAATATGTTTTCGGACATGCTTCCACGTCAAAACGATATAATTCATTGTTTTGGTTTCTATTAAATATAGCATGATTTGTAGAGTTTCATTTTTTAAACCTTTTTCAAATGGAAAAATGTGCGGAAGCAATAGGGTTCTCCTAAACTTCATTTTTTGATAAATCCTAATTATTTCGAAGATTTGCAACTTGTGTAATATGTATTCGGACATGCTTCCACGTCAAAACGATATAATTCATTGTCTTGGTTTCTATTAAATATAGCATGATTTGTAGAGTTTATTTCTTTAAACCCATTTCAAATGGAAAAGTGTGCGGAAGCAATAGGGTTCTCCTAAACTTCATTTTTTTATAAATCCTAATTATTTCGAAGATTTGCAACTTGTGTAATATGTTTTCGGACATGCTTCCACGTCAAAACGATATAATTCATTGTTTTGGTTTCTATTAAATACAGAATAATTTCTAGAGTTTCTTTTTCTAAACCCATTTCAAATGGAAAAGTGTGGGGAAGCAATAGGGTTCTCTTAAACTTCATTTTTGGATGAATCCTAATTATTTCGAACATTTGCAACTTGTGTAATATGTTTTCGGACATGCTTCCACGTCAAAACGATATAATTCATTGTCTTGGTTTCTATTAAATATAGCATGATTTGTAGAGTTTCTTTCTTTAAACCCATTTCAAATGGAAAAGTGTGGGGAATCATGAGGGTTCTCTTAAACTTCATTTTTGGATGAATCCTAATTATTTCGAAGATTTGCAACTTGTGTAATATGTTTTCGGACATGCTTCCACGTCAAAACGATATAATTCATTGTTTTGGTTTCTATTAAATACAGAATAATTTCTAGAGTTTCTTTTTCTAAACCCATTTCAAATGGAAAAGTGTGGGGAAGCAATAGGGTTCTCTTAAACTTCATTTTTGGATGAATCCTAATTATTTCGAAGATTTGCAACTTGTGTAATATGTTTTCGGACATGCTTCCACGTCAAAACGATATAATTCATTGTCTTGGTTTCTATTAAATATAGCATGATTTGTAGAGTTTATTTCTTTAAACCCATTTCAAATGGAAAAGTGTGGGGAAGCAATAGGGTTCTCTTAAACTTCATTTTTGGATGAATCCTAATTATTTCGAAGATTTGCAACTTGTGTAATATGTTTTCGGACATGCTTCCACGTCAAAACGATATAATTCATTGTTTTGGTTTCTATTAAATACAGAATAATTTTTAGAGTTTCTTTTTTCAAACCCATTTCAAATGGAAAAGTGTGGGAAAGCAATAGGGTTCTCTTAAACATCATTTTTTGATGAATCCTAATTATTTCGAAGATATGCAACTTGTGTAATATGTTTTCGGACATGCTTCCACGTCAAAACGATATAATTCATTGTTTTGGTTTCTATTAAATATAGCATGATTTGTAGAGTTTCATTTTTTAAACCTATTTCAAATGGAAAAGTGTGCGGAAGCAATAGGGTTCTCCTAAACTTCATTTTTTGATAAATCCTAATTATTTCGAAGATTTGCAACTTGTGTAATATGTATTCGGACATGCTTCCACGTCAAACCGATATAATTCATTGTTTTGGTTTCTATTAAATATAGCATGATTTGTAGAGTTTCATTTTTTAAACCCATTTCAAATGGAAAAGTGTGGGGAAGCAATAGGGTTCTCCTAAACTTCATTTTTGGATGAATCCTAATTATTTCGAACATTTGCAACTTGTGTAATATGTTTTCGGACATGCTTCCACGTCAAAACGATATAATTCATTGTCTTGGTTTCTATTAAATATAGCATGATTTGTAGAGTTTATTTCTTTAAACCCATTTCAAATGGAAAAGTGTGCGGAAGCAATAGGGTTCTCCTAAACTTCATTTTTTTATAAATCCTAATTATTTCGAAGATTTGCAACTTGTGTAATATGTTTTCGGACATGCTTCCACGTCAAAACGATATAATTCATTGTTTTGGTTTCTATTAAATACAGAATAATTTGTAGAGTTTCTTTTTTTAAACCCATTTCAAATGGAAAAGTGTGGGGAAGCAATAGGGTTCTCTTAAACATCATTTTTTGATGAATCCTAATTATTTCAAAGATTTGCAACTTGTGTAATATGTTTTCGGACATGCTTCCACGTCAAAACGATATAATTCATTGTTTTGGTTTCTATTAAATACAGAATAATTTCTAGAGTTTCTTTTTCTAAACCCATTTCAAATGGAAAAGTGTGGGGAAGCAATAGGGTTCTCTTAAACTTCATTTTTGGATGAATCCTAATTATTTCGAACATTTGCAACTTGTGTAATATGTTTTCGGACATGCTTCCACGTCAAAACGATATAATTCATTGTCTTGGTTTCTATTAAATATAGCATGATTTGTAGAGTTTCTTTCTTTAAACCCATTTCAAATGGAAAAGTGTGGGGAAGCATGAGGGTTCTCTTAAACTTCATTTTTGGATGAATCCTAATTCTTTCGAAGATTTGCAACTTGTGTAATATGTTTTCGGACATGCTTCCACGTCAAAACGATATAATTCATTGTTTTGGTTTCTATTAAATATAGCATGATTTGTAGAGTTTCATTTATTAAACCCATTTCAAATGGAAAAGTGGGGGGAAGCAATAGGGTTCTCGTAAACATCAGTTTTTTATGAATCCTAATTATTTCGATGATTTGCAACTTGTGTAATATGTTTTCGGACATGCTTCCACGTCAAAACGATATAATTCATTGTCTTGGTTTCTATTAAATATAGCATGATTTGTAGAGTTTATTTCTTTAAACCCATTTCAAATGGAAAAGTGTGGGGAAGCAATAGGATTCTCTTAAACTTCATTTTTGGATGAATCCTAATTATTTCGAAGATTTGCAACTTGTGTAATATGTTTTCGGACATGCTTCCACGTCAAAACGATATAATTCATTGTTTTGGTTTCTATTAAATACAGAATAATTTTTAGAGTTTCTTTTTTCAAACCCATTTCAAATGGAAAAGTGTGGGAAAGCAATAGGGTTCTCTTAAACATCATTTTTTGATGAATCCTAATTATTTCGAAGATTTGCAACTTGTGTAATATGTTTTCGGACATGCTTCCACGTCAAAACGATATAATTCATTGTTTTGGTTTCTATTAAATATAGCATGATTTGTAGAGTTTCATTTTTTAAACCTTTTTCAAATGGAAAAGTGTGCGGAAGCAATAGGGTTCTCCTAAACTTCATTTTTTGATAAATCCTAATTATTTCGAAGATTTGCAACTTGTGTAATATGTATTCGGACATGCTTCCACGTCAAAACGATATAATTCATTGTCTTGGTTTCTATTAAATATAGCATGATTTGTAGAGTTTCTTTCTTTAAACCCATTTCAAATGGAAAAGTGTGCGGAAGCAATAGGGTTCTCCTAAACTTCATTTTTTTATAAATCCTAATTATTTCGAAGATTTGCAACTTGTGTAATATGTTTTCGGACATGCTTCCACGTCAAAACGATATAATTCATTGTTTTGGTTTCTATTAAATACAGAATAATTTCTAGAGTTTCTTTTTCTAAACCCATTTCAAATGGAAAAGTGTGGGGAAGCAATAGGGTTCTCTTAAACTTCATTTTTGGATGAATCCTAATTATTTCGAACATTTGCAACTTGTGTAATATGTTTTCGGACATGCTTCCACGTCAAAACGATATAATTCATTGTTTTGGTTTCTATTAAATATAGCATGATTTGTAGAGTTTATTTCTTTAAACCCATTTCAAATGGAAAAGTGTGGGGAAGCAATAGGGTTCTCTTAAACTTCATTTTTAGATGAATCCTAATTATTTCGAACATTTGCAACTTGTGTAATATGTTTTCGGACATGCTTCCACGTCAAAACGATATAATTCATTGTCTTGGTTTCTATTAAATATAGCATGATTTGTAGAGTTTATTTCTTTAAACCCATTTCAAATGGAAAAGTGTGGGGAAGCAATAGGGTTCTCTTAAACTTCATTTTTGGATGAATCCTAATTATTTCGAAGATTTGCAACTTGTGTAATATGTTTTCGGACATGCTTCCACGTCAAAACGATATAATTCATTGTTTTGGTTTCTATTAAATATAGCATGATTTGTAGAGTTTATTTCTTTAAACCCATTTCAAATGGAAAAGTGTGGGGAAGCAATAGGGTTCTCTTAAACTTCATTTTTAGATGAATCCTAATTATTTCGAACATTTGCAACTTGTGTAATATGTTTTCGGACATGCTTCCACGTCAAAACGATATAATTCATTGTCTTGGTTTCTATTAAATATAGCATGATTTGTAGAGTTTCTTTCTTTAAACCCATTTCAAATGGAAAAGTGTGGGGAATCATGAGGGTTCTCTTAAACTTCATTTTTGGATGAATCCTAATTATTTCGAAGATTTGCAACTTGTGTAATATGTTTTCGGACATGCTTCCACGTCAAAACGATATAATTCATTGTTTTGGTTTCTATTAAATACAGAATAATTTCTAGAGTTTCTTTTTCTAAACCCATTTCAAATGGAAAAGTGTGGGGAAGCAATAGGGTTCTCTTAAACTTCATTTTTGGATGAATCCTAATTATTTCGAACATTTGCAACTTGTGTAATATGTTTTCGGACATGCTTCCACGTCAAAACGATATAATTCATTGTTTTGGTTTCTATTAAATATAGCATGATTTGTAGAGTTTCTTTTTTCAAACCCATTTCAAATGGAAAAGTGTGGGAAAGCAATAGGGTTCTCTTAAACTTCATTTTTGGATGAATCCTAATTATTTCGAACATTTGCAACTTGTGTAATATGTTTTCGGACATGCTTCCACGTCAAAACGATATAATTCATTGTTTTGGTTTCTATTAAATACAGAATAATTTCTAGAGTTTCTTTTTCTAAACCCATTTCAAATGGAAAAGTGTGGGGAAGCAATAGGGTTCTCTTAAACTTCATTTTTGGATGAATCCTAATTATTTCGAACATTTGCAACTTGTGTAATATGTTTTCGGACATGCTTCCACGTCAAAACGATATAATTCATTGTCTTGGTTTCTATTAAATATAGCATGATTTGTAGAGTTTCTTTCTTTAAACCCATTTCAAATGGAAAAGTGTGGGGAAGCATGAGGGTTCTCTTAAACTTCATTTTTGGATGAATCCTAATTCTTTCGAAGATTTGCAACTTGTGTAATATGTTTTCGGACATGCTTCCACGTCAAAACGATATAATTCATTGTTTTGGTTTCTATTAAATATAGCATGATTTGTAGAGTTTCATTTATTAAACCCATTTCAAATGGAAAAGTGGGGGGAAGCAATAGGGTTCTCGTAAACATCAGTTTTTTATGAATCCTAATTATTTCGATGATTTGCAACTTGTGTAATATGTTTTCGGACATGCTTCCACGTCAAAACGATATAATTCATTGTCTTGGTTTCTATTAAATATAGCATGATTTGTAGAGTTTATTTCTTTAAACCCATTTCAAATGGAAAAGTGTGGGGAAGCAATAGGATTCTCTTAAACTTCATTTTTGGATGAATCCTAATTATTTCGAAGATTTGCAACTTGTGTAATATGTTTTCGGACATGCTTCCACGTCAAAACGATATAATTCATTGTTTTGGTTTCTATTAAATACAGAATAATTTTTAGAGTTTCTTTTTTCAAACCCATTTCAAATGGAAAAGTGTGGGAAAGCAATAGGGTTCTCTTAAACATCATTTTTTGATGAATCCTAATTATTTCGAAGATTTGCAACTTGTGTAATATGTTTTCGGACATGCTTCCACGTCAAAACGATATAATTCATTGTTTTGGTTTCTATTAAATATAGCATGATTTGTAGAGTTTCATTTTTTAAACCTTTTTCAAATGGAAAAGTGTGCGGAAGCAATAGGGTTCTCCTAAACTTCATTTTTTGATAAATCCTAATTATTTCGAAGATTTGCAACTTGTGTAATATGTATTCGGACATGCTTCCACGTCAAAACGATATAATTCATTGTCTTGGTTTCTATTAAATATAGCATGATTTGTAGAGTTTCTTTCTTTAAACCCATTTCAAATGGAAAAGTGTGCGGAAGCAATAGGGTTCTCCTAAACTTCATTTTTTTATAAATCCTAATTATTTCGAAGATTTGCAACTTGTGTAATATGTTTTCGGACATGCTTCCACGTCAAAACGATATAATTCATTGTTTTGGTTTCTATTAAATACAGAATAATTTCTAGAGTTTCTTTTTCTAAACCCATTTCAAATGGAAAAGTGTGGGGAAGCAATAGGGTTCTCTTAAACTTCATTTTTGGATGAATCCTAATTATTTCGAACATTTGCAACTTGTGTAATATGTTTTCGGACATGCTTCCACGTCAAAACGATATAATTCATTGTTTTGGTTTCTATTAAATATAGCATGATTTGTAGAGTTTATTTCTTTAAACCCATTTCAAATGGAAAAGTGTGGGGAAGCAATAGGGTTCTCTTAAACTTCATTTTTAGATGAATCCTAATTATTTCGAACATTTGCAACTTGTGTAATATGTTTTCGGACATGCTTCCACGTCAAAACGATATAATTCATTGTCTTGGTTTCTATTAAATATAGCATGATTTGTAGAGTTTATTTCTTTAAACCCATTTCAAATGGAAAAGTGTGGGGAAGCAATAGGGTTCTCTTAAACTTCATTTTTGGATGAATCCTAATTATTTCGAAGATTTGCAACTTGTGTAATATGTTTTCGGACATGCTTCCACGTCAAAACGATATAATTCATTGTTTTGGTTTCTATTAAATATAGCATGATTTGTAGAGTTTATTTCTTTAAACCCATTTCAAATGGAAAAGTGTGGGGAAGCAATAGGGTTCTCTTAAACTTCATTTTTAGATGAATCCTAATTATTTCGAACATTTGCAACTTGTGTAATATGTTTTCGGACATGCTTCCACGTCAAAACGATATAATTCATTGTCTTGGTTTCTATTAAATATAGCATGATTTGTAGAGTTTCTTTCTTTAAACCCATTTCAAATGGAAAAGTGTGGGGAATCATGAGGGTTCTCTTAAACTTCATTTTTGGATGAATCCTAATTATTTCGAAGATTTGCAACTTGTGTAATATGTTTTCGGACATGCTTCCACGTCAAAACGATATAATTCATTGTTTTGGTTTCTATTAAATACAGAATAATTTCTAGAGTTTCTTTTTCTAAACCCATTTCAAATGGAAAAGTGTGGGGAAGCAATAGGGTTCTCTTAAACTTCATTTTTGGATGAATCCTAATTATTTCGAACATTTGCAACTTGTGTAATATGTTTTCGGACATGCTTCCACGTCAAAACGATATAATTCATTGTTTTGGTTTCTATTAAATATAGCATGATTTGTAGAGTTTCTTTTTTCAAACCCATTTCAAATGGAAAAGTGTGGGAAAGCAATAGGGTTCTCTTAAACTTCATTTTTGGATGAATCCTAATTATTTCGAACATTTGCAACTTGTGTAATATGTTTTCGGACATGCTTCCACGTCAAAACGATATAATTCATTGTCTTGGTTTCTATTAAATATAGCATGATTTGTAGAGTTTCTTTCTTTAAACCCATTTCAAATGGAAAAGTGTGGGGAAGCAATAGGGTTCTCTTAAACTTCATTTTTGGATGAATCCTAATTATTTCGAACATTTGCAACTTGTGTAATATGTTTTCGGACATGCTTCCACGTCAAAACGATATAATTCATTGTTTTGGTTTCTATTAAATATAGCATGATTTGTAGAGTTTATTTCTTTAAACCCATTTCAAATGGAAAAGTGGGGGGAAGCAATAGGGTTCTCTTAAACTTCATTTTTAGATGAATCCTAATTATTTCGAAGATTTGCAACTTGTGTAATATGTTTTCGGACATGCTTCCACGTCAAAACGATATAATTCATTGTCTTGGTTTCTATTAAATATAGCATGATTTGTAGAGTTTATTTCTTTAAACCCATTTCAAATGGAAAAGTGTGGGGAAGCAATAGGGTTCTCTTAAACTTCATTTTTGGATGAATCCTAATTATTTCGAAGATTTGCAACTTGTGTAATATGTTTTCGGACATGCTTCCACGTCAAAACGATATAATTCATTGTTTTGGTTTCTATTAAATACAGAATAATTTCTAGAGTTTCATTTTTTTAAACCCATTTCAAATGGAAAAGTGTGGGGAAGCAATAGGGTTCTCTTAAACTTCATTTTTGGATGAATCCTAATTATTTCGAAGATTTGCAACTTGTGTAATATGTTTTCGGACATGCTTCCACGTCAAAACGATATAATTCATTGTCTTGGTTTCTATTAAATATAGCATGATTTGTAGAGTTTATTTCTTTAAACCCATTTCAAATGGAAAAGTGTGGGGAAGCAATAGGGTTCTCTTAAACTTCATTTTTGGATGAATCCTAATTATTTCGAAGATTTGCAACTTGTGTAATATGTTTTCGGACATGCTTCCACGTCAAAACGATATAATTCATTGTTTTGGTTTCTATTAAATACAGAATAATTTTTAGAGTTTCTTTTTTTAAACCTATTTCAAATGGAAAAGTGTGCGGAAGCAATAGGGTTCTCCTAAACTTCATTTTTGGATAAATCCTAATTATTTCGAAGATTTGCAACTTGTGTAATATGTATTCGGACATGCTTCCACGTCAAAACGATATAATTCATTGTTTTGGTTTCTATTAAATATAGCATGATTTGTAGAGTTTCTTTTTTCAAACCCATTTCAAATGGAAAAGTGTGGGAAAGCAATAGGGTTCTCTTAAACATCATTTTTGGATGCATCCTAATTATTTCGAAGATTTGCAACTTGTGTAATATGTTTTCGGACATGCTTCCACGTCAAAACGATATAATTCATTGTTTTGGTTTCTATTAAATACAGAATAATTTTTAGAGTTTCTTTTTTCAAACCCATTTCAAATGGAAAAGTGTGGGAAAGCAATAGGGTTCTCTTAAACATCATTTTTTGATGAATCCTAATTATTTCGAAGATTTGCAACTTGTGTAATATGTTTTCGGACATGCTTCCACGTCAAAACGATATAATTCATTGTTTTGGTTTCTATTAAATATAGCATGATTTGTAGAGTTTCGTTTTTTAAACCTATTTCAAATGGAAAAGTGTGCGGAAGCAATAGGGTTCTCCTAAACTTCATTTTTTGATGAATCCTAATTATTTCGAAGATTTGCAACTTGTGTAATATGTATTCGGACATGCTTCCACGTCAAAACGATATAATTCATTGTTTTGGTTTCTATTAAATATAGCATGATTTGTAGAGTTTCATTTTTTAAACCCATTTCAAATGGAAAAGTGGGGGGAAGCAATAGGGTTCTCCTAAACTTCATTTTTTGATGAATCCTAATTATTTCGAAGATTTGCAACTTGTGTAATATGTTTTCGGACATGCTTCCACGTCAAAACGATATAATTCATTGTTTTGGTTTCTATTAAATACAGAATAATTTTTAGAGTTTCTTTTTTTAAACCCATTTCAAATGGAAAAGTGTGGGGAAGCAATAGGGTTCTTTTAAACTTCATTTTTTGATGAATCCTAATTATTTCGTAGATTTGCAACTTGTGTAATATGTTTTCGGACATGCTTCCACGTCAAAACGATAGAATTCATTGTTTTGGTTTCTATTAAATATAGCATGATTTGTAGAGTTTCATTTTTTAAACCCATTTCAAATGGAAAAGTGTGGGGAAGCAATAGGGTTCTCTTAAACTTCATTTTTGGATGAATCCTAATTATTTCGAAGATTTGCAACTTGTGTAATATGTTTTCGGACATGCTTCCACGTCAAAACGATATAATTCATTGTTTTGGTTTCTATTAAATACAGAATAATTTTTAGAGTTTCTTTTTTCAAACCCATTTCAAATGGAAAAGTGTGGGAAAGCAATAGGGTTCTCTTAAACATCATTTTTTGATGAATCCTAATTATTTCGAAGATTTGCAACTTGTGTAATATGTTTTCGGACATGCTTCCACGTCAAAACGATATAATTCATTGTTTTGGTTTCTATTAAATACAGAATAATTTCTAGAGTTTCTTTTTCTAAACCCATTTCAAATGGAAAAGTGTGGGGAAGCAATAGGGTTCTCTTAAACTTCATTTTTGGATGAATCCTAATTATTTCGAAGATTTGCAACTTGTGTAATATGTTTTCGGACATGCTTCCACGTCAAAACGATATAATTCATTGTCTTGGTTTCTATTAAATATAGCATGATTTGTAGAGTTTCTTTCTTTAAACCCATTTCAAATGGAAAAGTGTGGGGAAGCATGAGGGTTCTCTTAAACTTCATTTTTGGATGAATCCTAATTATTTCGAAGATTTGCAACTTGTGTAATATGTTTTCGGACATGCTTCCACGTCAAAACGATATAATTCATTGTTTTGGTTTCTATTAAATATAGCATGATTTGTAGAGTTTATTTCTTTAAACCCATTTCAAATGGAAAAGTGTGGGGAAGCAATAGGGTTCTCTTAAACTTCATTTTTAGATGAATCCTAATTATTTCGAACATTTGCAACTTGTGTAATATGTTTTCGGACATGCTTCCACGTCAAAACGATATAATTCATTGTCTTGGTTTCTATTAAATATAGCATGATTTGTAGAGTTTATTTCTTTAAACCCATTTCAAATGGAAAAGTGTGGGGAAGCAATAGGGTTCTCTTAAACTTCATTTTTGGATGAATCCTAATTATTTCGAAGATTTGCAACTGGTGTAATATGTTTTCGGACATGCTTCCACGTCAAAACGATATAATTCATTGTTTTGGTTTCTATTAAATATAGCATGATTTGTAGAGTTTCATTTTTTAAACCTATTTCAAATGGAAAAGTGTGCGGAAGCAATAGGGTTCTCCTAAACTTCATTTTTTGATAAATCCTAATTATTTCGAAGATTTGCAACTTGTGTAATATGTATTCGGACATGCTTCCACGTCAAAACGATATAATTCATTGTTTTGGTTTCTATTAAATATAGCATGATTTGTAGAGTTTCATTTTTTAAACCCATTTCAAATGGAAAAGTGGGGGGAAGCAATAGGATTCTCCTAAACTTCATTTTTGGATGAATCCTAATTATTTCGAAGATTTGCAACTTGTGTAATATGTTTTCGGACATGCTTCCACGTCAAAACGATATAATTCATTGTTTTGGTTTCTATTAAATACAGAATAATTTCTAGAGTTTCTTTTTTTAAACCCATTTCAAATGGAAAAGTGTGGGGAAGCAATAGGGTTCTCTTAAACTTCATTTTTTGATGAATCCTAATTATTTCGTAGATTTGCAACTTGTGTAATATGTTTTCGGACATGCTTCCACGTCAAAACGATATAATTCATTGTTTTGGTTTCTATTAAATATAGCATGATTTGTAGAGTTTCGTTTTTTAAACCTATTTCAAATGGAAAAGTGTGCGGAAGCAATAGGGTTCTCCTAAACTTCATTTTTTGATGAATCCTAATTATTTCGAAGATTTGCAACTTGTGTAATATGTATTCGGACATGCTTCCACGTCAAAACGATATAATTCATTGTTTTGGTTTCTATTAAATATAGCATGATTTGTAGAGTTTCATTTTTTAAACCCATTTCAAATGGAAAAGTGGGGGGAAGCAATAGGGTTCTCCTAAACTTCATTTTTTGATGAATCCTAATTATTTCGAAGATTTGCAACTGGTGTAATATGTTTTCGGACATGCTTCCACGTCAAAACGATATAATTCATTGTTTTGGTTTCTATTAAATACAGAATAATTTTTAGAGTTTCTTTTTTTAAACCCATTTCAAATGGAAAAGTGTGGGGAAGCAATAGGGTTCTTTTAAACTTCATTTTTTGATGAATCCTAATTATTTCGTAGATTTGCAACTTGTGTAATATGTTTTCGGACATGCTTCCACGTCAAAACGATAGAATTCATTGTTTTGGTTTCTATTAAATATAGCATGATTTGTAGAGTTTCATTTTTTAAACCCATTTCAAATGGAAAAGTGTGGGGAAGCAATAGGGTTCTCTTAAACTTCATTTTTAGATGAATCCTAATTATTTCGAACATTTGCAACTTGTGTAATATGTTTTCGGACATGCTTCCACGTCAAAACGATATAATTCATTGTCTTGGTTTCTATTAAATATAGCATGATTTGTAGAGTTTATTTCTTTAAACCCATTTCAAATGGAAAAGTGTGGGGAAGCAATAGGGTTCTCTTAAACTTCATTTTTGGATGAATCCTAATTATTTCGAAGATTTGCAACTTGTGTAATATGTTTTCGGACATGCTTCCACGTCAAAACGATATAATTCATTGTTTTGGTTTCTATTAAATACAGAATAATTTCTAGAGTTTCATTTTTTTAAACCCATTTCAAATGGAAAAGTGTGGGGAAGCAATAGGGTTCTCTTAAACTTCATTTTTGGATGAATCCTAATTATTTCGAAGATTTGCAACTTGTGTAATATGTTTTCGGACATGCTTCCACGTCAAAACGATATAATTCATTGTCTTGGTTTCTATTAAATATAGCATGATTTGTAGAGTTTATTTCTTTAAACCCATTTCAAATGGAAAAGTGTGGGGAAGCAATAGGGTTCTCTTAAACTTCATTTTTGGATGAATCCTAATTATTTCGAAGATTTGCAACTTGTGTAATATGTTTTCGGACATGCTTCCACGTCAAAACGATATAATTCATTGTTTTGGTTTCTATTAAATACAGAATAATTTTTAGAGTTTCTTTTTTTAAACCTATTTCAAATGGAAAAGTGTGCGGAAGCAATAGGGTTCTCCTAAACTTCATTTTTGGATAAATCCTAATTATTTCGAAGATTTGCAACTTGTGTAATATGTATTCGGACATGCTTCCACGTCAAAACGATATAATTCATTGTTTTGGTTTCTATTAAATATAGCATGATTTGTAGAGTTTCTTTTTTCAAACCCATATCAAATGGAAAAGTGTGGGAAAGCAATAGGGTTCTCTTAAACATCATTTTTGGATGCATCCTAATTATTTCGAAGATTTGCAACTTGTGTAATATGTTTTCGGACATGCTTCCACGTCAAAACGATATAATTCATTGTTTTGGTTTCTATTAAATACAGAATAATTTTTAGAGTTTCTTTTTTCAAACCCATTTCAAATGGAAAAGTGTGGGAAAGCAATAGGGTTCTCTTAAACATCATTTTTTGATGAATCCTAATTATTTCGAAGATTTGCAACTTGTGTAATATGTTTTCGGACATGCTTCCACGTCAAAACGATATAATTCATTGTTTTGGTTTCTATTAAATATAGCATGATTTGTAGAGTTTCGTTTTTTAAACCTATTTCAAATGGAAAAGTGTGCGGAAGCAATAGGGTTCTCCTAAACTTCATTTTTTGATGAATCCTAATTATTTCGAAGATTTGCAACTTGTGTAATATGTATTCGGACATGCTTCCACGTCAAAACGATATAATTCATTGTTTTGGTTTCTATTAAATATAGCATGATTTGTAGAGTTTCATTTTTTAAACCCATTTCAAATGGAAAAGTGGGGGGAAGCAATAGGGTTCTCCTAAACTTCATTTTTTGATGAATCCTAATTATTTCGAAGATTTGCAACTTGTGTAATATGTTTTCGGACATGCTTCCACGTCAAAACGATATAATTCATTGTTTTGGTTTCTATTAAATACAGAATAATTTTTAGAGTTTCTTTTTTTAAACCCATTTCAAATGGAAAAGTGTGGGGAAGCAATAGGGTTCTTTTAAACTTCATTTTTTGATGAATCCTAATTATTTCGTAGATTTGCAACTTGTGTAATATGTTTTCGGACATGCTTCCACGTCAAAACGATAGAATTCATTGTTTTGGTTTCTATTAAATATAGCATGATTTGTAGAGTTTCATTTTTTAAACCCATTTCAAATGGAAAAGTGTGGGGAAGCAATAGGGTTCTCTTAAACTTCATTTTTGGATGAATCCTAATTATTTCGAAGATTTGCAACTTGTGTAATATGTTTTCGGACATGCTTCCACGTCAAAACGATATAATTCATTGTTTTGGTTTCTATTAAATACAGAATAATTTTTAGAGTTTCTTTTTTCAAACCCATTTCAAATGGAAAAGTGTGGGAAAGCAATAGGGTTCTCTTAAACATCATTTTTTGATGAATCCTAATTATTTCGAAGATTTGCAACTTGTGTAATATGTTTTCGGACATGCTTCCACGTCAAAACGATATAATTCATTGTTTTGGTTTCTATTAAATACAGAATAATTTCTAGAGTTTCTTTTTCTAAACCCATTTCAAATGGAAAAGTGTGGGGAAGCAATAGGGTTCTCTTAAACTTCATTTTTGGATGAATCCTAATTATTTCGAACATTTGCAACTTGTGTAATATGTTTTCGGACATGCTTCCACGTCAAAACGATATAATTCATTGTCTTGGTTTCTATTAAATATAGCATGATTTGTAGAGTTTCTTTCTTTAAACCCATTTCAAATGGAAAAGTGTGGGGAAGCATGAGGGTTCTCTTAAACTTCATTTTTGGATGAATCCTAATTATTTCGAAGATTTGCAACTTGTGTAATATGTTTTCGGACATGCTTCCACGTCAAAACGATATAATTCATTGTTTTGGTTTCTATTAAATATAGCATGATTTGTAGAGTTTATTTCTTTAAACCCATTTCAAATGGAAAAGTGTGGGGAAGCAATAGGGTTCTCTTAAACTTCATTTTTAGATGAATCCTAATTATTTCGAACATTTGCAACTTGTGTAATATGTTTTCGGACATGCTTCCACGTCAAAACGATATAATTCATTGTCTTGGTTTCTATTAAATATAGCATGATTTGTAGAGTTTATTTCTTTAAACCCATTTCAAATGGAAAAGTGTGGGGAAGCAATAGGGTTCTCTTAAACTTCATTTTTGGATGAATCCTAATTATTTCGAAGATTTGCAACTGGTGTAATATGTTTTCGGACATGCTTCCACGTCAAAACGATATAATTCATTGTTTTGGTTTCTATTAAATATAGCATGATTTGTAGAGTTTCATTTTTTAAACCTATTTCAAATGGAAAAGTGTGCGGAAGCAATAGGGTTCTCCTAAACTTCATTTTTTGATAAATCCTAATTATTTCGAAGATTTGCAACTTGTGTAATATGTATTCGGACATGCTTCCACGTCAAAACGATATAATTCATTGTTTTGGTTTCTATTAAATATAGCATGATTTGTAGAGTTTCATTTTTTAAACCCATTTCAAATGGAAAAGTGGGGGGAAGCAATAGGATTCTCCTAAACTTCATTTTTGGATGAATCCTAATTATTTCGAAGATTTGCAACTTGTGTAATATGTTTTCGGACATGCTTCCACGTCAAAACGATAGAATTCATTGTTTTGGTTTCTATTAAATATAGCATGATTTGTAGAGTTTCATTTTTTAAACCCATTTCAAATGGAAAAGTGTGGGGAAGCAATAGGGTTCTCTTAAACTTCATTTTTGGATGAATCCTAATTATTTCGAAGATTTGCAACTTGTGTAATATGTTTTCGGACATGCTTCCACGTCAAAACGATATAATTCATTGTTTTGGTTTCTATTAAATACAGAATAATTTTTAGAGTTTCTTTTTTCAAACCCATTTCAAATGGAAAAGTGTGGGAAAGCAATAGGGTTCTCTTAAACATCATTTTTTGATGAATCCTAATTATTTCGAAGATTTGCAACTTGTGTAATATGTTTTCGGACATGCTTCCACGTCAAAACGATATAATTCATTGTTTTGGTTTCTATTAAATACAGAATAATTTCTAGAGTTTCTTTTTCTAAACCCATTTCAAATGGAAAAGTGTGGGGAAGCAATAGGGTTCTCTTAAACTTCATTTTTGGATGAATCCTAATTATTTCGAACATTTGCAACTTGTGTAATATGTTTTCGGACATGCTTCCACGTCAAAACGATATAATTCATTGTCTTGGTTTCTATTAAATATAGCATGATTTGTAGAGTTTCTTTCTTTAAACCCATTTCAAATGGAAAAGTGTGGGGAAGCATGAGGGTTCTCTTAAACTTCATTTTTGGATGAATCCTAATTATTTCGAAGATTTGCAACTTGTGTAATATGTTTTCGGACATGCTTCCACGTCAAAACGATATAATTCATTGTTTTGGTTTCTATTAAATATAGCATGATTTGTAGAGTTTATTTCTTTAAACCCATTTCAAATGGAAAAGTGTGGGGAAGCAATAGGGTTCTCTTAAACTTCATTTTTAGATGAATCCTAATTATTTCGAACATTTGCAACTTGTGTAATATGTTTTCGGACATGCTTCCACGTCAAAACGATATAATTCATTGTCTTGGTTTCTATTAAATATAGCATGATTTGTAGAGTTTATTTCTTTAAACCCATTTCAAATGGAAAAGTGTGGGGAAGCAATAGGGTTCTCTTAAACTTCATTTTTGGATGAATCCTAATTATTTCGAAGATTTGCAACTGGTGTAATATGTTTTCGGACATGCTTCCACGTCAAAACGATATAATTCATTGTTTTGGTTTCTATTAAATATAGCATGATTTGTAGAGTTTCATTTTTTAAACCTATTTCAAATGGAAAAGTGTGCGGAAGCAATAGGGTTCTCCTAAACTTCATTTTTTGATAAATCCTAATTATTTCGAAGATTTGCAACTTGTGTAATATGTATTCGGACATGCTTCCACGTCAAAACGATATAATTCATTGTTTTGGTTTCTATTAAATATAGCATGATTTGTAGAGTTTCATTTTTTAAACCCATTTCAAATGGAAAAGTGGGGGGAAGCAATAGGATTCTCCTAAACTTCATTTTTGGATGAATCCTAATTATTTCGAAGATTTGCAACTTGTGTAATATGTTTTCGGACATGCTTCCACGTCAAAACGATATAATTCATTGTTTTGGTTTCTATTAAATACAGAATAATTTCTAGAGTTTCTTTTTTTTAAACCCATTTCAAATGGAAAAGTGTGGGGAAGCAATAGGGTTCTCTTAAACTTCATTTTTGGATGAATCCTAATTATTTCGAAGATTTGCAACTTGTGTAATATGTTTTCGGACATGCTTCCACGTCAAAACGATATAATTCATTGTCTTGGTTTCTATTAAATATAGCATGATTTGTAGAGTTTATTTGTTTAAACCCATTTCAAATGGAAAAGTGTGGGGAAGCAATAGGGTTCTCTTAAACTTCATTTTTTGATGAATCCTAATTATTTCGAAGATTTGCAACTTGTGTAATATGTTTTCGGACATGCTTCCACGTCAAAACGATATAATTCATTGTTTTGGTTTCTATTAAATACAGAATAATTTTTAGAGTTTCTTTTTTTAAACCTATTTCAAATGGAAAAGTGTGCGGAAGCAATAGGGTTCTCCTAAACTTCATTTTTGGATAAATCCTAATTATTTCGAAGATTTGCAACTTGTGTAATATGTATTCGGACATGCTTCCACGTCAAAACGATATAATTCATTGTTTTGGTTTCTATTAAATATAGCATGATTTGTAGAGTTTCTTTTTTCAAACCCATTTCAAATGGAAAAGTGTGGGAAAGCAATAGGGTTCTCTTAAACATCATTTTTTGATGCATCCTAATTATTTCGAAGATTTGCAACTTGTGTAATATGTTTTCGGACATGCTTCCACGTCAAAACGATATAATTCATTGTTTTGGTTTCTATTAAATACAGAATAATTTTTAGAGTTTCTTTTCTCAAACCCATTTCAAATGGAAAAGTGTGGGAAAGCAATAGGGTTCTCTTAAACATCATTTTTTGATGAATCCTAATTATTTCGAAGATTTGCAACTTGTGTAATATGTTTTCGGACATGCTTCCACGTCAAAACGATATAATTCATTGTTTTGGTTTCTATTAAATATAGCATGATTTGTAGAGTTTCGTTTTTTAAACCTATTTCAAATGGAAAAGTGTGCGGAAGCAATAGGGTTCTCCTAAACTTCATTTTTTGATGAATCCTAATTATTTCGAAGATTTGCAACTTGTGTAATATGTATTCGGACATGCTTCCACGTCAAAACGATATAATTCATTGTTTTGGTTTCTATTAAATATAGCATGATTTGTAGAGTTTCATTTTTTAAACCCATTTCAAATGGAAAAGTGGGGGGAAGCAATAGGGTTCTCCTAAACTTCATTTTTGGATGAATCCTAATTATTTCGAAGATTTGCAACTGGTGTAATATGTTTTCGGACATGCTTCCACGTCAAAACGATATAATTCATTGTTTTGGTTTCTATTAAATACAGAATAATTTTTAGAGTTTCTTTTTTTAAACCCATTTCAAATGGAAAAGTGTGGGGAAGCAATAGGGTTCTTTTAAACTTCATTTTTTGATGAATCCTAATTATTTCGTAGATTTGCAACTTGTGTAATATGTTTTCGGACATGCTTCCACGTCAAAACGATAGAATTCATTGTTTTGGTTTCTATTAAATATAGCATGATTTGTAGAGTTTCATTTTTTAAACCCATTTCAAATGGAAAAGTGTGGGGAAGCAATAGGGTTCTCTTAAACTTCATTTTTGGATGAATCCTAATTATTTCGAAGATTTGCAACTTGTGTAATATGTTTTCGGACATGCTTCCACGTCAAAACGATATAATTCATTGTTTTGGTTTCTATTAAATACAGAATAATTTTTAGAGTTTCTTTTTTCAAACCCATTTCAAATGGAAAAGTGTGGGAAAGCAATAGGGTTCTCTTAAACATCATTTTTTGATGAATCCTAATTATTTCGAAGATTTGCAACTTGTGTAATATGTTTTCGGACATGCTTCCACGTCAAAACGATATAATTCATTGTTTTGGTTTCTATTATATATAGCATGATTTGTAGAGTTTCATTTTTTAAACCCATTTCAAATGGAAAAGTGGGGGGAAGCAATAGGGTTCTCCTAAACTTCATTTTTTGATAAATCCTAATTATTTCGAAGATTTGCAACTTGTGTAATATGTATTCGGACATGCTTCCACGTCAAAACGATATAATTCATTGTTTTGGTTTCTATTAAATATAGCATAATTTGTAGAGTTTCTTTTTTCAAACCCATTTCAAATGGAAAAGTGTGGGAAAGCAATAGGGTTCTCTTAAACATCATTTTTTGATGAATCCTAATTATTTCGAAGATTTGCAACTTGTGTAATATGTTTTCGGACATGCTTCCACGTCAAAACGATATAATTCATTGTTTTGGTTTCTATTAAATACAGAATAATTTTTAGAGTTTCTTTTTTTAAACCTATTTCAAATGGAAAAGTGTGCGGAAGCAATAGGGTTCTCCTAAACTTCATTTTTGGATAAATCCTAATTATTTCGAAGATTTGCAACTTGTGTAATATGTATTCGGACATGCTTCCACGTCAAAACGATATAATTCATTGTTTTGGTTTCTATTAAATACAGAATAATTTTTAGATTTTCTTTTTTCAAACCCATTTCAAATGGAAAAGTGTGGGAAAGCAATAGGGTTCTCTTAAACATCATTTTTTGATGAATCCTAATTATTTCGAAGATTTGCAACTTGTGTAATATGTTTTCGGACATGCTTCCACGTCAAAACGATATAATTCATTGTTTTGGTTTCTATTAAATACAGAATAATTTTTAGAGTTTCTTTTTTCAAACCCATTTCAAATGGAAAAGTGTGGGAAAGCAATAGGGTTCTCTTAAACATCATTTTTTGATGAATCCTAATTATTTCGAAGATTTGCAACTTGTGTAATATGTTTTCGGACATGCTTCCACGTCAAAACGATAGAATTCATTGTTTTGGTTTCTATTAAATACAGAATAATTTTTAGAGTTTCTTTTTTCAAACCCATTTCAAATGGAAAAGTGTGGGAAAGCAATAGGGTTCTCTTAAACTTCATTTTTGGATGAATCCTAATTATTTCGAAGATTTGCAACTTGTGTAATATGTTTTCGGACATGCTTCCACGTCAAAACGATATAATTCATTGTTTTGGTTTCTATTAAATATAGCATGATTTGTAGAGTTTCGTTTTTTAAACCTATTTCAAATGGAAAAGTGTGCGGAAGCAATAGGGTTCTCCTAAACTTCATTTTTTGATGAATCCTAATTATTTCGAAGATTTGCAACTTGTGTAATATGTATTCGGACATGCTTCCACGTCAAAACGATATAATTCATTGTTTTGGTTTCTATTAAATATAGCATGATTTGTAGAGTTTCATTTTTTAAACCCATTTCAAATGGAAAAGTGGGGGGAAGCAATAGGGTTCTCCTAAACTTCATTTTTTGATGAATCCTAATTATTTCGAAGATTTGCAACTTGTGTAATATGTTTTCGGACATGCTTCCACGTCAAAACGATATAATTCATTGTTTTGGTTTCTATTAAATACAGACTAATTTTTAGAGTTTCTTTTTTTAAACCCATTTCAAATGGAAAAGTGTGGGGAAGCAATAGGGTTCTCTTAAACTTCATTTTTTGATGAATCCTTATTATTTCGAAGATTTGCAACTTGTGTAATATGTTTTCGGACGTGCTTCCACGTCAAAACGATATAATTCATTGTTTTGGTTTCTATTAAATATAGCATGATTTGTAGAGTTTCATTTTTTAAATCTATTTCAAATGGAAAAGTGTGCGGAAGCAATAGGGTTCTCCTAAACTTCATTTTTTGATATATCCTAATTATTTCGAAGATTTGCAACTTGTGTAATATGTATTCGGACATGCTTCCACGTCAAAACGATATAATTCATTGTTTTGGTTTCTATTAAATATAGCATGATTTGTAGAGTTTCTTTTTTCAAACCCATTTCAAATGGAAAAGTGTGGGGAAGCAATAGGGTTCTCTTAAACATCATTTTCTGATGAATCCTAATTATTTCGAAGATTTGCAACTTGTGTAATATGTTTTCGGACATGCTTCCACGTCAAAACGATATAATTCATTGTTTTGGTTTCTATTAAATACAGAATAATTTTTAGAGTTTCTTTTTTCAAACCCATTTCAAATGGAAAAGTGTGGGAAAGCAATAGGGTTCTCTTAAACATCATTTTTTGATGAATCCTAATTATTTCGAAGATTTGCAACTTGTGTAATATGTTTTCGGACATGCTTCCACGTCAAAACGATATAATTCATTGTTTTGGTTTCTATTAAATACAGAATAATTTTTAGAGTTTCTTTTTTCAAACCCATTTCAAATGGAAAAGTGTGGGAAAGCAATAGGGTTCTCTTAAACATCATTTTTTGATGAATCCTAATTATTTCGAAGATTTGCAACTTGTGTAATATGTTTTCGGACATGCTTCCACGTCAAAACGATATAATTCATTGTTTTGGTTTCTATTAAATATAGCATGATTTGTAGAGTTTCGTTTTTTAAACCTATTTCAAATGGAAAAGTGTGCGGAAGCAATAGGGTTCTCCTAAACTTCATTTTTTGATGAATCCTAATTATTTCGAAGATTTGCAACTTGTGTAATATGTATTCGGACATGCTTCCACGTCAAAACGATATAATTCATTGTTTTGGTTTCTATTAAATATAGCATGATTTGTAGAGTTTCATTTTTTAAACCCATTTCAAATGGAAAAGTGGGGGGAAGCAATAGGGTTCTCTTAAACATCATTTTTTGATGAATCCTAATTATTTCGAAGATTTGCAACTTGTGTAATATGTTTTCGGACATGCTTCCACGTCAAAACGATATAATTCATTGTTTTGGTTTCTATTAAATACAGACTAATTTTTAGAGTTTCTTTTTTTAAACCCATTTCAAATGGAAAAGTGTGGGGAAGCAATAGGGTTCTCTTAAACTTCATTTTTTGATGAATCCTTATTATTTCGAACATTTGCAACTTGTGTAATATGTTTTCGGACGTGCTTCCACGTCAAAACGATATAATTCATTGTTTTGGTTTCTATTAAATATAGCATGATTTGTAGAGTTTCATTTTTTAAATCTATTTCAAATGGAAAAGTGTGCGGAAGCAATAGGGTTCTCCTAAACTTCATTTTTTGATAAATCCTAATTATTTCGAAGATTTGCAACTTGTGTAATATGTATTCGGACATGCTTCCACGTCAAAACGATATAATTCATTGTTTTGGTTTCTATTAAATATAGCATGATTTGTAGAGTTTCTTTTTTCAAACCCATTTCAAATGGAAAAGTGTGGGGAAGCAATAGGGTTCTCTTAAACATCATTTTTTGATGAATCCTAATTATTTCGAAGATTTGCAACTTGTGTAATATGTTTTCGGACATGCTTCCACGTCAAAACGATATAATTCATTGTTTTGGTTTCTATTAAATATAGCATGATTTGTAGAGTTTCGTTTTTTAAACCTATTTCAAATGGAAAAGTGTGCGGAAGCAATAGGGTTCTCCTAAACTTCATTTTTTGATGAATCCTAATTATTTCGAAGATTTGCAACTTGTGTAATATGTATTCGGACATGCTTCCACGTCAAAACGATATAATTCATTGTTTTGGTTTCTATTAAATATAGCATGATTTGTAGAGTTTCATTTTTTAAACCCATTTCAAATGGAAAAGTGGGGGGAAGCAATAGGGTTCTCTTAAACATCATTTTTTGATGAATCCTAATTATTTCGAAGATTTGCAACTTGTGTAATATGTTTTCGGACATGCTTCCACGTCAAAACGATATAATTCATTGTTTTGGTTTCTATTAAATACAGACTAATTTTTAGAGTTTCTTTTTTTAAACCCATTTCAAATGGAAAAGTGTGGGGAAGCAATAGGGTTCTCTTAAACTTCATTTTTTGATGAATCCTTATTATTTCGAACATTTGCAACTTGTGTAATATGTTTTCGGACGTGCTTCCACGTCAAAACGATATAATTCATTGTTTTGGTTTCTATTAAATATAGCATGATTTGTAGAGTTTCATTTTTTAAATCTATTTCAAATGGAAAAGTGTGCGGAAGCAATAGGGTTCTCCTAAACTTCATTTTTTGATAAATCCTAATTATTTCGAAGATTTGCAACTTGTGTAATATGTATTCGGACATGCTTCCACGTCAAAACGATATAATTCATTGTTTTGGTTTCTATTAAATATAGCATGATTTGTAGAGTTTCTTTTTTCAAACCCATTTCAAATGGAAAAGTGTGGGGAAGCAATAGGGTTCTCTTAAACATCATTTTTTGATGAATCCTAATTATTTCGAAGATTTGCAACTTGTGTAATATGTTTTCGGACATGCTTCCACGTCAAAACGATATAATTCATTGTTTTGGTTTCTATTAAATATAGCATGATTTGTAGAGTTTCGTTTTTTAAACCTATTTCAAATGGAAAAGTGTGCGGAAGCAATAGGGTTCTCCTAAACTTCATTTTTTGATGAATCCTAATTATTTCGAAGATTTGCAACTTGTGTAATATGTATTCGGACATGCTTCCACGTCAAAACGATATAATTCATTGTTTTGGTTTCTATTAAATATAGCATGATTTGTAGAGTTTCATTTTTTAAACCCATTTCAAATGGAAAAGTGGGGGGAAGCAATAGGGTTCTCTTAAACATCATTTTTTGATGAATCCTAATTATTTCGAAGATTTGCAACTTGTGTAATATGTTTTCGGACATGCTTCCACGTCAAAACGATATAATTCATTGTTTTGGTTTCTATTAAATATAGCATGATTTGTAGAGTTTCATTTTTTAAATCTATTTCAAATGGAAAAGTGTGCGGAAGCAATAGGGTTCTCCTAAACTTCATTTTTTGATAAATCCTAATTATTTCGAAGATTTGCAACTTGTGTAATATGTATTCGGACATGCTTCCACGTCAAAACGATATAATTCATTGTTTTGGTTTCTATTAAATATAGCATGATTTGTAGAGTTTCTTTTTTCAAACCCATTTCAAATGGAAAAGTGTGGGAAAGCAATAGGGTTCTCTTAAACATCATTTTTTGATGAATCCTAATTATTTCGAAGATTTGCAACTTGTGTAATATGTTTTCGGACATGCTTCCACGTCAAAACGATATAATTCATTGTTTTGGTTTCTATTAAATACAGAATAATTTATAGAGTTTCTTTTTTCAAACCCATTTCAAATGGAAAAGTGTGGGAAAGCAATAGGGTTCTCTTAAACTTCATTTTTTGATGAATCCTTATTATTTCGAACATTTGCAACTTGTGTAATATGTTTTCGGACGTGCTTCCACGTCAAAACGATATAATTCATTGTTTTGGTTTCTATTAAGTACAGAATAATTTTTAGAGTTTCTTTTTTCAAACCCATTTCAAATGGAAAAGTGTGGGAAAGCAATAGGGTTCTCTTAAACATCATTTTTTGATGAATCCTAATTATTTCGAAGATTTGCAACTTGTGTAATATGTTTTCGGACATGCTTCCACGTCAAAACGATATAATTCATTGTTTTGGTTTCTATTAAATACAGAATAATTTCTAGAGTTTCTTTTTTTAAACCCATTTCAAATGGAAAAGTGTGGGGAAGCAATAGGGTTCTCTTAAACTTCATTTTTTGATGAATCCTAATTATTTCGAACATTTGCAACTTGTGTAATATGTTTTCGGACATGCTTCCACGTCAAAACGATATAATTCATTGTCTTGGTTTCTATTAAATATAGCATGATTTGTAGAGTTTCATTTTTTAAACCCATTTCAAATGGAAAAGTGTGCGGAAGCAATAGGGTTCTCCTAAACTTCATTTTTTGATAAATCCTAATTATTTCGAAGATTTGCAACTTGTGTAATATGTATTCGGACATGCTTCCACGTCAAAACGATATAATTCATTGTTTTGGTTTCTATTAAATATAGCATGATTTGTAGAGTTTCATTTTTTAAACCCATTTCAAATGGAAAAGTGGGGGGAAGCAATAGGGTTCTCTTAAACATCATTTTTTGATGAATCCTAATTATTTCGAAGATTTGCAACTTGTGTAATATGTTTTCGGACATGCTTCCACGTCAAAAGGATATAATTCATTGTTTTGGTTTCTATTAAATACAGAATAATTTTTAGAGTTCCTTTTTTTAAACCCATTTCAAATGGAAAAGTGTGGGGAAGCAATAGGGTTCTCTTAAACTTCATTTTTTGATGAATCCTAATTATTTCGTAGATTTGCAACTTGTGTAATATGTTTTCGGACATGCTTCCACGTCAAAACGATATAATTCATTGTTTTGGTTTCTATTAAATACAGAATAATTTTTAGAGTTTCATTTTTTAAACCCATTTAAAATGAAAAAGTGTGGGGAAGCAATAGGGTTCTCTTAAACATCATTTTTTGATGAATCCTAATTATTTCGAAGATCTGCAACTTGTGTAATATGTTTTCGGACATGCTTCCACGTCAAAACGATATAATTCATTGTTTTGGTTTCTATTAAATACAGAATAATTTCTAGAGTTTCTTTTTTTAAACCCATTTCAAATGGAAAAGTGTGGGGAAGCAATAGGGTTCTCTTAAACTTCATTTTTTGATGAATCCTAATTATTTCGAACATTTGCAACTTGTGTAATATGTTTTCGGACATGCTTCCACGTCAAAACGATATAATTCATTGTCCTGGTTTCTATTAAATATAGCATGATTTGTAGAGTTTATTTCTTTAAACCCATTTCAAATGGAAAAGTGTGGGGAAGCAATAGGGTTCTCTTAAACTTCATTTTTTGATGAATCCTAATTATTTCGTAGATTTGCAATTTGTGTAATATGTTTTCGGACATGCTTCCACGTTAAAACGATATAATTCATTGTTTTGGTTTCTATTAAATACAGAATAATTTTTAGAGTTTCTTTTTTTAAACCCATTTCAAATGGAAAAGTGTGGGGAAGCAATAGGATTCTCTTAAACATCATTTTTTGATGAATCCTAATTATTTCGAAGATTTGCAACTTGTGTAATATGTTTTCGGACATGCTTCCACGTCAAAACGATATAATTCATTGTCTTGGTTTCTATTAAATATAGCATGATTTGTAGAGTTTCTTTCTTTAAACCCATTTAAAATGGAAAAGTGTGGGGAAGCATGAGGGTTCTCTTAAACTTCATTTTTTGATGAATCCTAATTATTTCGTAGATTTGCAATTTGTGTAATATGTTTTCGGACATGCTTCCACGTTAAAACGATATAATTCATTGTTTTGGTTTCTATTAAATACAGAATAATTTTTAGAGTTTCTTTTTTTAAACCCATTTCAAATGGAAAAGTGTGGGGAAGCAATAGGATTCTCTTAAACATCATTTTTTGATGAATCCTAATTATTTCGAAGATTTGCAACTTGTGTAATATGTTTTCGGACATGCTTCCACGTCAAAACGATATAATTCATTGTTTTGGTTTCTATTAAATACAGAATAATTTTTAGAGTTTCTTTTTTTAAACCCATTTCAAATGGAAAAGTGTGGGGAAGCAATAGGGTTCTCTTAAACTTCATTTTTTGATGAATCCTAATTATTTCGAACATTTGCAACTTGTGTAATATGTTTTCGGACATGCTTCCACGTCAAAACGATATAATTCATTGTCTTGGTTTCTATTAAATATAGCATGATTTGTAGAGTTTCTTTCTTTAAACCCATTTAAAATGGAAAAGTGTGGGGAAGCATGAGGGTTCTCTTAAACTTCATTTTTGGATGAATCCTAATTATTTCGAAGATTTGCAACTTGTGTAATATGTTTTCGGACATGCTTCCACGTCAAAACGATATAATTCATTGTTTTGGTTTCTATTAAATATAGCATGATTTTTAGAGTTTCTTTTTTTAAACCCATTTCAAATGGAAAAGTGTGGGGAAGCAATAGGGTTCTCTTAAACTTCATTTTTGGATGAATCCTAATTATTTCGAAGATTTGCAACTTGTGTAATATGTTTTCGGACATGCTTCCACGTCAAAACGATATAATTCATTGTTTTGGTTTCTATTAAATACAGAATAATTTCTAGAGTTTCTTTTTTTAAACCCATTTCAAATGGAAAAGTGTGGGGAAGCAATAGGGTTCTCTTAAACTTCATTTTTTGATGAATCCTAATTATTTCGAACATTTGCAACTTGTGTAATATGTTTTCGGACATGCTTCCACGTCAAAACGATATAATTCATTGTTTTGGTTTCTATTAAATATAGCATGATTTGTAGAGTTTCATTTTTTAAACCTATTTCAAATGGAAAAGTGTGCGGAAGCAATAGGGTTCTCCTAAACTTCATTTTTTGATGAATCCTAATTATTTCGTAGATTTGCAACTTGTGTAATATGTATTCGGACATGCTTCCACGTCAAAACGATATAATTCATTGTTTTGGTTTCTATTAAATACAGAATAATTTTTAGAGTTTCTTTTTTTAAACCCATTTCAAATGGAAAAGTGTGGGGAAGCAATAGGATTCTCTTAAACATCATTTTTTGATGAATCCTAATTATTTCGAAGATTTGCAACTTGTGTAATATGTTTTCGGACATGCTTCCACGTCAAAACGATATAATTCATTGTCTTGGTTTCTATTAAATATAGCATGATTTGTAGAGTTTCATTTTTTAAACCCATTTCAAATGGAAAAGTGTGCGGAAGCAATAGGGTTCTCCTAAACTTCATTTTTTGATAAATCCTAATTATTTCGAAGATTTGCAACTTGTGTAATATGTATTCGGACATGCTTCCACGTCAAAACGATATAATTCATTGTTTTGGTTTCTATTAAATATAGCATGATTTGTAGAGTTTCATTTTTTAAACCCATTTCAAATGGAAAAGTGGGGGGAAGCAATAGGGTTCTCTTAAACATCATTTTTTGATGAATCCTAATTATTTCGAAGATTTGCAACTTGTGTAATATGTTTTCGGACATGCTTCCACGTCAAAAGGATATAATTCATTGTTTTGGTTTCTATTAAATACAGAATAATTTTTAGAGTTCCTTTTTTTAAACCCATTTCAAATGGAAAAGTGTGGGGAAGCAATAGGGTTCTCTTAAACTTCATTTTTTGATGAATCCTAATTATTTCGTAGATTTGCAACTTGTGTAATATGTTTTCGGACATGCTTCCACGTCAAAACGATATAATTCATTGTTTTGGTTTCTATTAAATACAGAATAATTTTTAGAGTTTCATTTTTTAAACCCATTTCAAATGGAAAAGTGTGGGGAAGCAATAGGGTTCACTTAAACTTCATTTTTTGATGAATCCTAATTATTTCGAACATTTGCAACTTGTGTAATATGTTTTCGGACATGCTTCCACGTCAAAACGATATAATTCATTGTCCTGGTTTCTATTAAATATAGCATGATTTGTAGAGTTTATTTCTTTAAACCCATTTCAAATGCAAAAGTGTGGGGAAGCAATAGGGTTCTCTTAAACTTCATTTTTTGATGAATCCTAATTATTTCGTAGATTTGCAATTTGTGTAATATGTTTTCGGACATGCTTCCACGTTAAAACGATATAATTCATTGTTTTGGTTTCTATTAAATACAGAATAATTTTTAGAGTTTCTTTTTTTAAACCCATTTCAAATGGAAAAGTGTGGGGAAGCAATAGGATTCTCTTAAACATCATTTTTTGATGAATCCTAATTATTTCGAAGATTTGCAACTTGTGTAATATGTTTTCGGACATGCTTCCACGTCAAAACGATATAATTCATTGTCTTGGTTTCTATTAAATATAGCATGATTTGTAGAGTTTCTTTCTTTAAACCGATTTAAAATGGAAAAGTGTGGGGAAGCATGAGGGTTCTCTTAAACTTCATTTTTTGATGAATCCTAATTATTTCGTAGATTTGCAATTTGTGTAATATGTTTTCGGACATGCTTCCACGTTAAAACGATATAATTCATTGTTTTGGTTTCTATTAAATACAGAATAATTTTTAGAGTTTCTTTTTTTAAACCCATTTCAAATGGAAAAGTGTGGGGAAGCAATAGGATTCTCTTAAACATCATTTTTTGATGAATCCTAATTATTTCGAAGATTTGCAACTTGTGTAATATGTTTTCGGACATGCTTCCACGTCAAAACGATATAATTCATTGTTTTGGTTTCTATTAAATACAGAATAATTTTTAGAGTTTCTTTTTTTAAACCCATTTCAAATGGAAAAGTGTGGGGAAGCAATAGGGTTCTCTTAAACTTCATTTTTTGATGAATCCTAATTATTTCGAACATTTGCAACTTGTGTAATATGTTTTCGGACATGCTTCCACGTCAAAACGATATAATTCATTGTCTTGGTTTCTATTAAATATAGCATGATTTGTAGAGTTTCTTTCTTTAAACCCATTTAAAATGGAAAAGTGTGGGGAAGCATGAGGGTTCTCTTAAACTTCATTTTTGGATGAATCCTAATTATTTCGAAGATTTGCAACTTGTGTAATATGTTTTCGGACATGCTTCCACGTCAAAACGATATAATTCATTGTTTTGGTTTCTATTAAATATAGCATGATTTTTAGAGTTTCTTTTTTTAAACCCATTTCAAATGGAAAAGTGTGGGGAAGCAATAGGGTTCTCTTAAACTTCATTTTTGGATGAATCCTAATTATTTCGAAGATTTGCAACTTGTGTAATATGTTTTCGGACATGCTTCCACGTCAAAACGATATAATTCATTGTTTTGGTTTCTATTAAATACAGAATAATTTCTAGAGTTTCTTTTTTTAAACCCATTTCAAATGGAAAAGTGTGGGGAAGCAATAGGGTTCTCTTAAACTTCATTTTTTGATGAATCCTAATTATTTCGAACATTTGCAACTTGTGTAATATGTTTTCGGACATGCTTCCACGTCAAAACGATATAATTCATTGTTTTGGTTTCTATTAAATATAGCATGATTTGTAGAGTTTCATTTTTTAAACCCATTTCAAATGGAAAAGTGGGGGGAAGCAATAGGGTTCTCTTAAACATCATTTTTTGATGAATCCTAATTATTTCGAAGATTTGCAACTTGTGTAATATGTTTTCGGACATGCTTCCACGTCAAAAGGATATAATTCATTGTTTTGGTTTCTATTAAATACAGAATAATTTTTAGAGTTCCTTTTTTTAAACCCATTTCAAATGGAAAAGTGTGGGGAAGCAATAGGGTTCTCTTAAACTTCATTTTTTGATGAATCCTAATTATTTCGTAGATTTGCAACTTGTGTAATATGTTTTCGGACATGCTTCCACGTCAAAACGATATAATTCATTGTTTTGGTTTCTATTAAATACAGAATAATTTTTAGAGTTTCATTTTTTAAACCCATTTCAAATGGAAAAGTGTGGGGAAGCAATAGGGTTCACTTAAACTTCATTTTTTGATGAATCCTAATTATTTCGAACATTTGCAACTTGTGTAATATGTTTTCGGACATGCTTCCACGTCAAAACGATATAATTCATTGTCCTGGTTTCTATTAAATATAGCATGATTTGTAGAGTTTATTTCTTTAAACCCATTTCAAATGCAAAAGTGTGGGGAAGCAATAGGGTTCTCTTAAACTTCATTTTTTGATGAATCCTAATTATTTCGTAGATTTGCAATTTGTGTAATATGTTTTCGGACATGCTTCCACGTTAAAACGATATAATTCATTGTTTTGGTTTCTATTAAATACAGAATAATTTTTAGAGTTTCTTTTTTTAAACCCATTTCAAATGGAAAAGTGTGGGGAAGCAATAGGATTCTCTTAAACATCATTTTTTGATGAATCCTAATTATTTCGAAGATTTGCAACTTGTGTAATATGTTTTCGGACATGCTTCCACGTCAAAACGATATAATTCATTGTCTTGGTTTCTATTAAATATAGCATGATTTGTAGAGTTTCTTTCTTTAAACCGATTTAAAATGGAAAAGTGTGGGGAAGCATGAGGGTTCTCTTAAACTTCATTTTTTGATGAATCCTAATTATTTCGTAGATTTGCAATTTGTGTAATATGTTTTCGGACATGCTTCCACGTTAAAACGATATAATTCATTGTTTTGGTTTCTATTAAATACAGAATAATTTTTAGAGTTTCTTTTTTTAAACCCATTTCAAATGGAAAAGTGTGGGGAAGCAATAGGATTCTCTTAAACATCATTTTTTGATGAATCCTAATTATTTCGAAGATTTGCAACTTGTGTAATATGTTTTCGGACATGCTTCCACGTCAAAACGATATAATTCATTGTTTTGGTTTCTATTAAATACAGAATAATTTTTAGAGTTTCTTTTTTTAAACCCATTTCAAATGGAAAAGTGTGGGGAAGCAATAGGGTTCTCTTAAACTTCATTTTTTGATGAATCCTAATTATTTCGAACATTTGCAACTTGTGTAATATGTTTTCGGACATGCTTCCACGTCAAAACGATATAATTCATTGTCTTGGTTTCTATTAAATATAGCATGATTTGTAGAGTTTCTTTCTTTAAACCCATTTAAAATGGAAAAGTGTGGGGAAGCATGAGGGTTCTCTTAAACTTCATTTTTGGATGAATCCTAATTATTTCGAAGATTTGCAACTTGTGTAATATGTTTTCGGACATGCTTCCACGTCAAAACGATATAATTCATTGTTTTGGTTTCTATTAAATATAGCATGATTTTTAGAGTTTCTTTTTTTAAACCCATTTCAAATGGAAAAGTGTGGGGAAGCAATAGGGTTCTCTTAAACTTCATTTTTGGATGAATCCTAATTATTTCGAAGATTTGCAACTTGTGTAATATGTTTTCGGACATGCTTCCACGTCAAAACGATATAATTCATTGTTTTGGTTTCTATTAAATACAGAATAATTTCTAGAGTTTCTTTTTTTAAACCCATTTCAAATGGAAAAGTGTGGGGAAGCAATAGGGTTCTCTTAAACTTCATTTTTTGATGAATCCTAATTATTTCGAACATTTGCAACTTGTGTAATATGTTTTCGGACATGCTTCCACGTCAAAACGATATAATTCATTGTTTTGGTTTCTATTAAATATAGCATGATTTGTAGAGTTTCATTTTTTAAACCTATTTCAAATGGAAAAGTGTGCGGAAGCAATAGGGTTCTCCTAAACTTCATTTTTTGATGAATCCTAATTATTTCGTAGATTTGCAACTTGTGTAATATGTATTCGGACATGCTTCCACGTCAAAACGATATAATTCATTGTTTTGGTTTCTATTAAATACAGAATAATTTTTAGAGTTTCTTTTTTTAAACCCATTTCAAATGGAAAAGTGTGGGGAAGCAATAGGATTCTCTTAAACATCATTTTTTGATGAATCCTAATTATTTCGAAGATTTGCAACTTGTGTAATATGTTTTCGGACATGCTTCCACGTCAAAACGATATAATTCATTGTTTTGGTTTCTATTAAATACAGAATAATTTTTAGAGTTTCTTTTTTTAAACCCATTTCAAATGGAAAAGTGTGGGGAAGCAATAGGGTTCTCTTAAACATCGTTTTTGGATGAATCCTAATTATTTCGAAGATTTGCAACTTGTGTAATATGTTTTCGGACATGCTTCCACGTCAAAACGATATAATTCATTGTTTTGGTTTCTATTAAATACAGAATAATTTTTAGAGTTTCTTTTTTTAAACCCATTTCAAATGGAAAAGTGTGGGAAAGCAATAGGGTTCTCTTAAACTTCATTTTTTGATGAATCCTAATTATTTCGAAGATTTGCAACTTGTGTAATATGTATTCGGACATGCTTCCACGTCAAAACGATATAATTCATTGTTTTGGTTTCTATTAAATACAGAATAATTTTTAGAGTTTCTTTTTTTAAACCCATTTCAAATGGAAAAGTGTGGGGAAGCAATAGGGTTCTCTTAAACATCATTTTTTGATGAATCCTAATTATTTCGAAGATTTGCAACTTGTGTAATATGTTTTCGGACATGCTTCCACGTCAAAACGATATAATTCATTGTTTTGGTTTCTATTAAATACAGAATAATTTCTAGAGTTTCTTTTTTTAAACCCATTTCAAATGGAAAAGTGTGGGGAAGCAATAGGGTTCTCTTAAACTTCATTTTTTGATGAATCCTAATTATTTCGAACATTTGCAACTTGTGTAATATGTTTTCGGACATGCTTCCACGTCAAAACGATATAATTCATTGTTTTGGTTTCTATTAAATATAGCATGATTTGTAGAGTTTCATTTTTTAAACCTATTTCAAATGGAAAAGTGTGCGGAAGCAATAGGGTTCTCCTAAACTTCATTTTTTGATGAATCCTAATTATTTCGTAGATTTGCAACTTGTGTAATATGTATTCGGACATGCTTCCACGTCAAAACGATATAATTCATTGTTTTGGTTTCTATTAAATATAGCATGATTTGTAGAGTTTCTTTTTTCAAACCCATTTCAAATGGAAAAGTGTGGGAAAGCAATAGGGTTCTCTTAAACATCATTTTTTGATGAATCCTAATTATTTCGAAGATTTGCAACTTGTGTAATATGTTTTCGGACATGCTTCCACGTCAAAACGATATAATTCATTGTTTTGGTTTCTATTAAATATAGCATGATTTGTAGAGTTTCATTTTTTTAAACCTATTTCAAATGGAAAAGTGTGCGGAAGCAATAGGGTTCTCCTAAACATTATTTTTTGATGAATCCTAATTATTTCGAAGATTTGCAACTTGTGTAATATGTATTCGGACATGCTTCCACGTCAAAACGATATAATTCATTGTTTTGGTTTCTATTAAGTATAGCATGATTTGTAGAGTTTCATTTTTTAAACCCATTTCAAATGGAAAAGTGGGGGGAAGCAATAGGGTTCTCCTAAACTTCATTTTTTGATGAATCCTAATTATTTCGAAGATTTGCAACTTGTGTAATATGTTTTCGGACATGCTTCCACGTCAAAACGATATAATTCATTGTTTTGGTTTCTATTAAATACAGAATAATTTTTAGAGTTTCATTTTTTAAACCCATTTCAAATGGAAAAGTGTGGGGAAGCAATAGGGTTCTCTTAAACTTCATTTTTTGATGAATCCTAATTATTTCGAAGATTTGCAACTTGTGTAATATGTTTTCGGACATGCTTCCAAGTCACAACGATATAATTCATTGTTTTGGTTTCTATTAAATACAGAATAATTTTTAGAGTTTCTTTTTTCAAACCCATTTCAAATGGAAAAGTGTGGGAAAGCAATAGGGTTCTCTTAAACATCATTTTTTGATGAATCCTAATTATTTCGAAGATTTGCAACTTGTGTAATATGTTTTCGGACATGCTTCCACGTCAAAACGATATAATTCATTGTTTTGGTTTCTATTAAATATAGCATGATTTGTAGAGTTTCTTTTTTCAAACCCATTTCAAATGGAAAAGTGTGGGAAAGCAATAGGGTTCTCTTAAACATCATTTTTTGATGAATCCTAATTATTTCGAAGATTTGCAACTTGTGTAATATGTTTTCGGACATGCTTCCACGTCAAAACGATATAATTCATTGTTTTGGTTTCTATTAAATATAGCATGATTTGTAGAGTTTCATTTTTTAAACCTATTTCAAATGGAAAAGTGTGCGGAAGCAATAGGGTTCTCCTAAACATTATTTTTTGATGAATCCTAATTATTTCGAAGATTTGCAACTTGTGTAATATGTATTCGGACATGCTTCCACGTCAAAACGATATAATTCATTGTTTTGGTTTCTATTAAATATAGCATGATTTGTAGAGTTTCATTTTTTAAACCCATTTCAAATGGAAAAGTGGGGGGAAGCAATAGGGTTCTCCTAAACTTCATTTTTTGATGAATCCTAATTATTTCGAAGATTTGCAACTTGTGTAATATGTTTTCGGACATGCTTCCACGTCAAAACGATATAATTCATTGTTTTGGTTTCTATTAAATACAGAATAATTTTTAGAGTTTCATTTTTTAAACCCATTTCAAATGGAAAAGTGTGGGGAAGCAATAGGGTTCTCTTAAACTTCATTATTTGATGAATCCTAATTATTTCGAAGATTTGCAACTTGTGTAATATGTTTTCGGACATGCTTCCACGTCACAACGATATAATTCATTGTTTTGGTTTCTATTAAATATAGCATGATTTGTAGAGTTTCATTTTTTAAACCCATTTCAAATGGAAAAAGGTGGGGAAGCAATAGGGTTCTCTTAAACATCATTTTTGGATGAATCCTAATTATTTCGAAGATTTGCAACTTGTGTAATATGTTTTCGGACATGCTTCCACGTCAAAACGATATAATTCATTGTTTTGGTTTCTATGAAATATAGCATGATTTGTAGAGTTTCTTTTTTCAAACCCATTTCAAATGGAAAAGTGTGGGAAAGCAATAGGGTTCTCTTAAACATCATTTTTTGATGAATCCTAATTATTTCGAAGATTTGCAACTTGTGTAATATGTTTTCGGACATGCTTCCACGTCAAAACGATATAATTCATTGTTTTGGTTTCTATTAAATACAGAATAATTTTTAGAGTTTCTTTTTTCAAACCCATTTCAAATGGAAAAGTGTGGGAAAGCAATAGGGTTCTCTTAAACATCATTTTTTGATGAATCCTAATTATTTCGAAGATTTGCAACTTGTGTAATATGTTTTCGGACATGCTTCCACGTCAAAACGATATAATTCATTGTTTTGGTTTCTATTAAATATAGCATGATTTGTAGAGTTTCATTTTTTAAACCTATTTCAAATGGAAAAGTGTGCGGAAGCAATAGGGTTCTCCTAAACATTATTTTTTGATGAATCCTAATTATTTCGAAGATTTGCAACTTGTGTAATATGTATTCGGACATGCTTCCACGTCAAAACGATATAATTCATTGTTTTGGTTTCTATTAAATATAGCATGATTTGTAGAGTTTCATTTTTTAAACCCATTTCAAATGGAAAAGTGGGGGGAAGCAATAGGGTTCTCCTAAACTTCATTTTTGGATGAATCCTAATTATTTCGAAGATTTGCAACTTGTGTAATATGTTTTCGGACATGCTTCCACGTCAAAACGATATAATTCATTGTTTTGGTTTCTATTAAATACAGAATAATTTTTAGAGTTTCTTTTTTTAAACCCATTTCAAATGGAAAAGTGTGGGGAAGCAATAGGGTTCTCTTAAACTTCATTTTTTGATGAATCCTAATTATTTCGAACATTTGCAACTTGTGTAATATGTTTTCGGACATGCTTCCACGTCAAAACGATATAATTCATTGTTTTGGTTTCTATTAAATACAGAATAATTTTTAGAGTTTCTTTTTTTAAACCCATTTCAAATGGAAAAGTGTGGGGAAGCAATAGGGTTCTCTTAAACATCATTTTTTGATGAATCCTAATTATTTCGAAGATTTGCAACTTGTGTAATATGTTTTCGGACATGCTTCCACGTCAAAACGATATAATTCATTGTTTTGGTTTCTATTAAATACAGAATAATTTTTAGAGTTTCTTTTTTTAAACCCATTTCAAATGGAAAAGAGTGGGGAAGCAATAGGGTTCTCTTAAACTTCATTTTTTGATGAATCCTAATTATTTCGAAGATTTGCAACTTGTGTAATATGTTTTCGGACATGCTTCCACGTCAAAACGATATAATTCATTGTTTTGGTTTCTATTAAATATAGCATGATTTGTAGAGTTTCATTTTTTAAACCTATTTCAAATGGAAAAGTGTGCGGAAGCAATAGGGTTCTCCTAAACATTATTTTTTGATGAATCCTAATTATTTCGAAGATTTGCAACTTGTGTAATATGTATTCGGACATGCTTCCACGTCAAAACGATATAATTCATTGTTTTGGTTTCTATTAAATATAGCATGATTTGTAGAGTTTCATTTTTTAAACCCATTTCAAATGGAAAAGTGGGGGGAAGCAATAGGGTTCTCCTAAACTTCATTTTTTGATGAATCCTAATTATTTCGAAGATTTGCAACTTGTGTAATATGTTTTCGGACATGCTTCCACGTCAAAACGATATAATTCATTGTTTTGGTTTCTATTAAATATAGCATGATTTGTAGAGTTTCATTTTTTAAACCGATTTCAAATGGAAAAGTGTGGGGAAGCAATAGGGTTCTCTTAAACTTCATTTTTTGATGAATCCTAATTATTTCGAAGATTTGCAACTTGTGTAATATGTTTTCGGACATGCTTCCACGTCAAAACGATATAATTCATTGTTTTGGTTTCTATTAAATATAGCATGATTTGTAGAGTTTCATTTTTTAAACCCATTTCAAATGGAAAAAGGTGGGGAAGCAATAGGGTTCTCTTAAACATCATTTTTCGATGAATCCTAATTATTTCGAAGATTTGCAACTTGTGTAATATGTTTTCGGACATGCTTCCACGTCAAAACGATATAATTCATTGTTTTGGTTTCTATTAAATATAGCATGATTTGTAGAGTTTCTTTTTTCAAACCCATTTCAAATGGAAAAGTGTGGGAAAGCAATAGGGTTCTCTTAAACATCATTTTTTGATGAATCCTAATTATTTCGAAGATTTGCAACTTGTGTAATATGTTTTCGGACATGCTTCCACGTCAAAACGATATAATTCATTGTTTTGGTTTCTATTAAATACAGAATAATTTTTAGAGTTTCTTTTTTCAAACCCATTTCAAATGGAAAAGTGTGGGAAAGCAATAGGGTTCTCTTAAACATCATTTTTTGATGAATCCTAATTATTTCGAAGATTTGCAACTTGTGTAATATGTTTTCGGACATGCTTCCACGTCAAAACGATATAATTCATTGTTTTGGTTTCTATTAAATATAGCATGGTTTTTAGAGTTTCTTTTTTTAAACCCATTTCAAATGGAAAAAGGTGGGGAAGCAATAGGGTTCTCTTAAACATCATTTTTCGATGAATCCTAATTATTTCGAAGATTTGCAACTTGTGTAATATGTTTTCGGACATGCTTCCACGTCAAAACGATATAATTCATTGTTTTGGCTTCTATGAAATATAGCATGATTTGTAGAGTTTTGTTTTTTCAAACCCATTTCAAATGGAAAAGTGTGGGAAAGCAATAGGGTTCTCTTAAACATCATTTTTTGATGAATCCTAATTATTTCGAAGATTTGCAACTTGTGTAATATGTTTTCGGACATGCTTCCACGTCAAAACGATATAATTCATTGTTTTCGTTTCTATTAAATACAGAATAATTTTTAGAGTTTCTTTTTTCAAACCCATTTCAAATGGAAAAGTGTGGGAAAGCAATAGGGTTCTCTTAAACATCATTTTTTGATGAATCCTAATTATTTCGAAGATTTGCAACTTGTGTAATATGTTTTCGGACATGCTTCCACGTCAAAACGATATAATTCATTGTTTTGGTTTCTATTAAATATAGCATGATTTGTAGAGTTTCATTTTTTAAACCTATTTCAAATGGAAAAGTGTGCGGAAGCAATAGGGTTCTCCTAAACTTCATTTTTTGATAAATCCTAATTATTTCGAAGATTTGCAACTTGTGTAATATGTATTCGGACATGCTTCCACGTCAAAACGATATAATTCATTGTTTTGGTTTCTATTAAATATAGCATGATTTGTAGAGTTTCTTTTTTCAAACCCATTTCAAATGGAAAAGTGTGGGAAAGCAATAGGGTTCTCTTAAACATCATTTTTTGATGAATCCTAATTATTTCGAAGATTTGCAACTTGTGTAATATGTTTTCGGACATGCTTCCACGTCAAAACGATATAATTCATTGTTTTGGTTTCTATTAAATATAGCATGATTTGTAGAGTTTCATTTTTTAAACCTATTTCAAATGGAAAAGTGTGCGGAAGCAATAGGGTTCTCCTAAACATTATTTTTTGATGAATCCTAATTATTTCGAAGATTTGCAACTTGTGTAATATGTATTCGGACATGCTTCCACGTCAAAACGATATAATTCATTGTTTTGGTTTCTATTAAATATAGCATGATTTGTAGAGTTTCATTTTTTAAACCCATTTCAAATGGAAAAGTGGGGGGAAGCAATAGGGTTCTCCTAAACTTCATTTTTTGATGAATCCTAATTATTTCGAAGATTTGCAACTTGTGTAATATGTTTTCGGACATGCTTCCACGTCAAAACGATATAATTCATTGTTTTGGTTTCTATTAAATACAGAATAATTTTTAGAGTTTCATTTTTTAAACCCATTTCAAATGGAAAAGTGTGGGGAAGCAATAGGGTTCTCTTAAACTTCATTTTTTGATGAATCCTAATTATTTCGAAGATTTGCAACTTGTGTAATATGTTTTCGGACATGCTTCCACGTCACAACGATATAATTCATTGTTTTGGTTTCTATTAAATATAGCATGATTTGTAGAGTTTCATTTTTTAAACCCATTTCAAATGGAAAAAGGTGGGGAAGCAATAGGGTTCTCTTAAACATCATTTTTGGATGAATCCTAATTATTTCGAAGATTTGCAACTTGTGTAATATGTTTTCGGACATGCTTCCACGTCAAAACGATATAATTCATTGTTTTGGTTTCTATGAAATATAGCATGATTTGTAGAGTTTCTTTTTTCAAACCCATTTCAAATGGAAAAGTGTGGGAAAGCAATAGGGTTCTCTTAAACATCATTTTTTGATGAATCCTAATTATTTCGAAGATTTGCAACTTGTGTAATATGTTTTCGGACATGCTTCCACGTCAAAACGATATAATTCATTGTTTTCGTTTCTATTAAATACAGAATAATTTTTAGAGTTTCTTTTTTCAAACCCATTTCAAATGGAAAAGTGTGGGAAAGCAATAGGGTTCTCTTAAACATCATTTTTTGATGAATCCTAATTATTTCGAAGATTTGCAACTTGTGTAATATGTTTTCGGACATGCTTCCACGTCAAAACGATATAATTCATTGTTTTGGTTTCTATTAAATATAGCATGATTTGTAGAGTTTCATTTTTTAAACCTATTTCAAATGGAAAAGTGTGCGGAAGCAATAGGGTTCTCCTAAACATTATTTTTTGATGAATCCTAATTATTTCGAAGATTTGCAACTTGTGTAATATGTATTCGGACATGCTTCCACGTCAAAACGATATAATTCATTGTTTTGGTTTCTATTAAATATAGCATGATTTGTAGAGTTTCATTTTTTAAACCCATTTCAAATGGAAAAGTGGGGGGAAGCAATAGGGTTCTCCTAAACTTCATTTTTGGATGAATCCTAATTATTTCGAAGATTTGCAACTTGTGTAATATGTTTTCGGACATGCTTCCACGTCAAAACGATATAATTCATTGTTTTGGTTTCTATTAAATACAGAATAATTTTTAGAGTTTCTTTTTTTAAACCCATTTCAAATGGAAAAGTGTGGGGAAGCAATAGGGTTCTCTTAAACTTCATTTTTTGATGAATCCTAATTATTTCGAACATTTGCAACTTGTGTAATATGTTTTCGGACATGCTTCCACGTCAAAACGATATAATTCATTGTTTTGGTTTCTATTAAATACAGAATAATTTTTAGAGTTTCTTTTTTTAAACCCATTTCAAATGGAAAAGTGTGGGGAAGCAATAGGGTTCTCTTAAACATCATTTTTTGCTGAATCCTAATTATTTCGAAGATTTGCAACTTGTGTAATATGTTTTCGGACATGCTTCCACGTCAAAACGATATAATTCATTGTTTTGGTTTCTATTAAATACAGAATAATTTTTAGAGTTTCTTTTTTTAAACCCATTTCAAATGGAAAAGAGTGGGGAAGCAATAGGGTTCTCTTAAACTTCATTTTTTGATGAATCCTAATTATTTCGAAGATTTGCAACTTGTGTAATATGTTTTCGGACATGCTTCCACGTCAAAACGATATAATTCATTGTTTTGGTTTCTATTAAATATAGCATGATTTGTAGAGTTTCATTTTTTAAACCTATTTCAAATGGAAAAGTGTGCGGAAGCAATAGGGTTCTCCTAAACATTATTTTTTGATGAATCCTAATTATTTCGAAGATTTGCAACTTGTGTAATATGTATTCGGACATGCTTCCACGTCAAAACGATATAATTCATTGTTTTGGTTTCTATTAAATATAGCATGATTTGTAGAGTTTCATTTTTTAAACCCATTTCAAATGGAAAAGTGGGGGGAAGCAATAGGGTTCTCCTAAACTTCATTTTTTGATGAATCCTAATTATTTCGAAGATTTGCAACTTGTGTAATATGTTTTCGGACATGCTTGCACGTCAAAACGATATAATTCATTGTTTTGGTTTCTATTAAATATAGCATGATTTGTAGAGTTTCATTTTTTAAACCGATTTCAAATGGAAAAGTGTGGGGAAGCAATAGGGTTCTCTTAAACTTCATTTTTTGATGAATCCTAATTATTTCGAAGATTTGCAACTTGTGTAATATGTTTTCGGACATGCTTCCACGTCAAAACGATATAATGCATTGTTTTGGTTTCTATTAAATATAGCATGATTTGTAGAGTTTCATTTTTTAAACCCATTTCAAATGGAAAAAGGTGGGGAAGCAATAGGGTTCTCTTAAACATCATTTTTCGATGAATCCTAATTATTTCGAAGATTTGCAACTTGTGTAATATGTTTTCGGACATGCTTCCACGTCAAAACGATATAATTCATTGTTTTGGTTTCTATTAAATATAGCATGATTTGTAGAGTTTCTTTTTTCAAACCCATTTCAAATGGAAAAGTGTGGGAAAGCAATAGGGTTCTCTTAAACATCATTTTTTGATGAATCCTAATTATTTCGAAGATTTGCAACTTGTGTAATATGTTTTCGGACATGCTTCCACGTCAAAACGATATAATTCATTGTTTTGGTTTCTATTAAATACAGAATAATTTTTAGAGTTTCTTTTTTCAAACCCATTTCAAATGGAAAAGTGTGGGAAAGCAATAGGGTTCTCTTAAACATCATTTTTTGATGAATCCTAATTATTTCGAAGATTTGCAACTTGTGTAATATGTTTTCGGACATGCTTCCACGTCAAAACGATATAATTCATTGTTTTGGTTTCTATTAAATATAGCATGGTTTTTAGAGTTTCTTTTTTTAAACCCATTTCAAATGGAAAAAGGTGGGGAAGCAATAGGGTTCTCTTAAACATCATTTTTCGATGAATCCTAATTATTTCGAAGATTTGCAACTTGTGTAATATGTTTTCGGACATGCTTCCACGTCAAAACGATATAATTCATTGTTTTGGCTTCTATTAAATATAGCATGATTTGTAGAGTTTTGTTTTTTCAAACCCATTTCAAATGGAAAAGTGTGGGAAAGCAATAGGGTTCTCTTAAACATCATTTTTTGATGAATCCTAATTATTTCGAAGATTTGCAACTTGTGTAATATGTTTTCGGACATGCTTCCACGTCAAAACGATATAATTCATTGTTTTGGTTTCTATTAAATACAGAATAATTTTTAGAGTTTCTTTTTTCAAACCCATTTCAAATGGAAAAGTGTGGGAAAGCAATAGGGTTCTCTTAAACATCATTTTTTGATGAATCCTAATTATTTCGAAGATTTGCAACTTGTGTAATATGTTTTCGGACATGCTTCCACGTCAAAACGATATAATTCATTGTTTTGGTTTCTATTAAATATAGCATGATTTGTAGAGTTTCATTTTTTAAACCTATTTCAAATGGAAAAGTGTGCGGAAGCAATAGGGTTCTCCTAAACTTCATTTTTTGATAAATCCTAATTATTTCGAAGATTTGCAACTTGTGTAATATGTATTCGGACATGCTTCCACGTCAAAACGATATAATTCATTGTTTTGGTTTCTATTAAATATAGCATGATTTGTAGAGTTTCATTTTTTAAACCCATTTCAAATGGAAAAGTGTGCGGAAGCAATAGGGTTCTCCTAAACTTCATTTTTTGATGAATCCTAATTATTTCGAAGATTTGCAACTTGTGTAATATGTATTCGGACATGCTTCCACGTCAAAACGATATAATTCATTGTTTTGGTTTCTATTAAATATAGCATGATTTGTAGAGTTTCTTTTTTCAAACCCATTTCAAATGGAAAAGTGTGGGAAAGCAATAGGGTTCTCTTAAACATCATTTTTTGATGAATCCTAATTATTTCGAAGATTTGCAACTTGTGTAATATGTTTTCGGACATGCTTCCACGTCAAAACGATATAATTCATTGTTTTGGTTTCTATTAAATATAGCATGATTTGTAGAGTTTCATTTTTTAAACCTATTTCAAATGGAAAAGTGTGCGGAAGCAATAGGGTTCTCCTAAACATTATTTTTTGATGAATCCTAATTATTTCGAAGATTTGCAACTTGTGTAATATGTATTCGGACATGCTTCCACGTCAAAACGATATAATTCATTGTTTTGGTTTCTATTAAATATAGCATGATTTGTAGAGTTTCATTTTTTAAACCCATTTCAAATGGAAAAGTGGGGGGAAGCAATAGGGTTCTCCTAAACTTCATTTTTTGATGAATCCTAATTATTTCGAAGATTTGCAACTTGTGTAATATGTTTTCGGACATGCTTCCACGTCAAAACGATATAATTCATTGTTTTGGTTTCTATTAAATATAGCATGATTTGTAGAGTTTCATTTTTTAAACCGATTTCAAATGGAAAAGTGTGGGGAAGCAATAGGGTTCTCTTAAACTTCATTTTTTGATGAATCCTAATTATTTCGAAGATTTGCAACTTGTGTAATATGTTTTCGGACATGCTTCCACGTCAAAACGATATAATTCATTGTTTTGGTTTCTATTAAATATAGCATGATTTGTAGAGTTTCATTTTTTAAACCCATTTCAAATGGAAAAAGGTGGGGAAGCAATAGGGTTCTCTTAAACATCATTTTTCGATGAATCCTAATTATTTCGAAGATTTGCAACTTGTGTAATATGTTTTCGGACATGCTTCCACGTCAAAACGATATAATTCATTGTTTTGGTTTCTATTAAATATAGCATGATTTGTAGAGTTTCTTTTTTCAAACCCATTTCAAATGGAAAAGTGTGGGAAAGCAATAGGGTTCTCTTAAACATCATTTTTTGATGAATCCTAATTATTTCGAAGATTTGCAACTTGTGTAATATGTTTTCGGACATGCTTCCACGTCAAAACGATATAATTCATTGTTTTGGTTTCTATTAAATACAGAATAATTTTTAGAGTTTCTTTTTTTAAACCAATTTCAAATGGAAAAGTGTGGGAAAGCAATAGGGTTCTCTTAAACATCATTTTTTGATGAATCCTAATTATTTCGAAGATTTGCAACTTGTGTAATATGTTTTCGGACATGCTTCCACGTCAAAACGATATAATTCATTGTTTTGGTTTCTATTAAATATAGCATGATTTTTAGAGTTTCTTTTTTTAAACCCATTTCAAATGGAAAAGTGTGGGGAAGCAATAGGGTTCTCTTAAACTTCATTTTTTGATGAATCCTAATTATTTCGAAGATTTGCAACTTGTGTAATATGTTTTCGGACATGCTTCCACGTCAAAACGATATAATTCATTGTTTTGGTTTCTATTAAATATAGCATGATTTGTAGAGTTTCATTTTTTAAACCCATTTCAAATGGAAAAAGGTGGGGAAGCAATAGGGTTCTCTTAAACATCATTTTTCGATGAATCCTAATTATTTCGAAGATTTGCAACTTGTGTAATATGTTTTCGGACATGCTTCCACGTCAAAACGATATAATTCATTGTTTTGGTTTCTATTAAATATAGCATGATTTGTAGAGTTTCTTTTTTCAAACCCATTTCAAATGGAAAAGTGTGGGAAAGCAATAGGGTTCTCTTAAACATCATTTTTTGATGAATCCTAATTATTTCGAAGATTTGCAACTTGTGTAATATGTTTTCGGACATGCTTCCACGTCAAAACGATATAATTCATTGTTTTGGTTTCTATTAAATACAGAATAATTTTTAGAGTTTCTTTTTTCAAACCCATTTCAAATGGAAAAGTGTGGGAAAGCAATAGGGTTCTCTTAAACATCATTTTTTGATGAATCCTAATTATTTCGAAGATTTGCAACTTGTGTAATATGTTTTCGGACATGCTTCCACGTCAAAACGATATAATTCATTGTTTTGGTTTCTATTAAATATAGCATGGTTTTTAGAGTTTCTTTTTTTAAACCCATTTCAAATGGAAAAAGGTGGGGAAGCAATAGGGTTCTCTTAAACATCATTTTTCGATGAATCCTAATTATTTCGAAGATTTGCAACTTGTGTAATATGTTTTCGGACATGCTTCCACGTCAAAACGATATAATTCATTGTTTTGGCTTCTATTAAATATAGCATGATTTGTAGAGTTTCATTTTTTAAACCCATTTCAAATGGAAAAGTGTGCGGAAGCAATAGGGTTCTCCTAAACTTCATTTTTTGATGAATCCTAATTATTTCGAAGATTTGCAACTTGTGTAATATGTATTCGGACATGCTTCCACGTCAAAACGATATAATTCATTGTTTTGGTTTCTATTAAATATAGCATGATTTGTAGAGTTTCTTTTTTCAAACCCATTTCAAATGGAAAAGTGTGGGAAAGCAATAGGGTTCTCTTAAACATCATTTTTTGATGAATCCTAATTATTTCGAAGATTTGCAACTTGTGTAATATGTTTTCGGACATGCTTCCACGTCAAAACGATATAATTCATTGTTTTGGTTTCTATTAAATATAGCATGATTTGTAGAGTTTCATTTTTTAAACCCATTTCAAATGGAAAAGTGGGGGGAAGCAATAGGGTTCTCCTAAACTTCATTTTTTGATGAATCCTAATTATTTCGAAGATTTGCAACTTGTGTAATATGTTTTCGGACATGCTTCCACGTCAAAACGATATAATTCATTGTTTTGGTTTCTATTAAATATAGCATGATTTGTAGAGTTTCATTTTTTAAACCGATTTCAAATGGAAAAGTGTGGGGAAGCAATAGGGTTCTCTTAAACTTCATTTTTTGATGAATCCTAATTATTTCGAAGATTTGCAACTTGTGTAATATGTTTTCGGACATGCTTCCACGTCAAAACGATATAATTCATTGTTTTGGTTTCTATTAAATATAGCATGATTTGTAGAGTTTCATTTTTTAAACCCATTTCAAATGGAAAAGTGTGGGGAAGCAATAGGGTTCTCTTAAACATCATTTTTCGATGAATCCTAATTATTTCGAAGATTTGCAACTTGTATAATATGTTTTCGGACATGCTTCCACGTCAAAACGATATAATTCATTGTTTTGGTTTCTATTAAATATAGCATGATTTTTAGAGTTTCTTTTTTTAAACCCATTTCAAATGGAAAAAGGTGGGGAAGCAATAGGGTTCTCTTAAACATCATTTTTCGATGAATCCTAATTATTTCGAAGATTTGCAACTTGTGTAATATGTTTTCGGACATGCTTCCACGTCAAAACGATATAATTCATTGTTTTGGTTTCTATTAAATATAGCATGATTTGTAGAGTTTCTTTTTTCAAACCCATTTCAAATGGAAAAGTGTGGGAAAGCAATAGGGTTCTCTTAAACATCATTTTTTGATGAATCCTAATTATTTCGAAGATTTGCAACTTGTGTAATATGTTTTCGGACATGCTTCCACGTCAAAACGATATAATTCATTGTTTTGGTTTCTATTAAATACAGAATAATTTTTAAAGTTTCTTTTTTCAAACCCATTTCAAATGGAAAAGTGTGGGAAAGCAATAGGGTTCTCTTAAACATCATTTTTTGATGAATCCTAATTATTTCGAAGATTTGCAACTTGTGTAATATGTTTTCGGACATGCTTCCACGTCAAAACGATATAATTCATTGTTTTGGTTTCTATTAAATATAGCATGATTTTTAGAGTTTCTTTTTTTAAACCCATTTCAAATGGAAAAAGGTGGGGAAGCAATAGGGTTCTCTTAAACATCATTTTTCGATGAATCCTAATTATTTCGAAGATTTGCAACTTGTGTAATATGTTTTCGGACATGCTTCCACGTCAAAACGATATAATTCATTGTTTTGGCTTCTATGAAATATAGCATGATTTGTAGAGTTTCTTTTTTCAAACCCATTTCAAATGGAAAAGTGTGGGAAAGCAATAGGGTTCTCTTAAACATCATTTTTTGATGAATCCTAATTATTTCGAAGATTTGCAACTTGTGTAATATGTATTCGGACATGCTTCCACGTCAAAACGATATAATTCATTGTTTTGGTTTCTATTAAATACAGAATAATTTTTAGAGTTTCTTTTTTCAAACCCATTTCAAATGGAAAAGTGTGGGAAAGCAATAGGGTTCTCTTAAACATCATTTTTTGATGAATCCTAATTATTTCGAAGATTTGCAACTTGTGTAATATGTTTTCGGACATGCTTCCACGTCAAAACGATATAATTCATTGTTTTGGTTTCTATTAAATATAGCATGATTTGTAGAGTTTCATTTTTTAAACCTATTTCAAATGGAAAAGTGTGCGGAAGCAATAGGGTTCTCCTAAACTTCATTTTTTGATAAATCCTAATTATTTCGAAGATTTGCAACTTGTGTAATATGTATTCGGACATGCTTCCACGTCAAAACGATATAATTCATTGTTTTGGTTTCTATTAAATATAGCATGATTTGTAGAGTTTCATTTTTTAAACCCATTTCAAATGGAAAAGTGGGGGGAAGCAATAGGGTTCTCCTAAACTTCATTTTTGGATGAATCCTAATTATTTCGAAGATTTGCAACTTGTGTAATATGTTTTCGGACATGCTTCCACGTCAAAACGATATAATTCATTGTTTTGGTATCTATTAAATACAGAATAATTTTTAGAGTTTCTTTTTTTAAACCCATTTCAAATGGAAAAGTGTGGGGAAGCAATAGGGTTCTCTTAAACTTCATTTTTTGATGAATCCTAATTATTTCGAACATTTGCAACTTGTGTAATATGTTTTCGGACATGCTTCCACGTCAAAACGATATAATTCATTGTTTTGGTTTCTATTAAATACAGAATAATTTTTAGAGTTTCTTTTTTTAAACCCATTTCAAATGGAAAAGTGTGGGGAAGCAATAGGGTTCTCTTAAACATCATTTTTTGATGAATCCTAATTATTTCGAAGATTTGCAACTTGTGTAATATGTTTTCGGACATGCTTCCACGTTAAAACGATATAATTCATTGTTTTGGTTTCTATTAAATACAGAATAATTTTTAGAGTTTCTTTTTTTAAACCCATTTCAAATGGAAAAGTGTGGGGAAGCAATAGGGTTCTCTTAAACTTCATTTTTTGATGAATCCTAATTATTTCGAACATTTGCAACTTGTGTAATATGTTTTCGGACATGCTTCCACGTCAAAACGATATAATTCATTGTCTTGGTTTCTATTAAATATAGCATGATTTGTAGAGTTTCTTTCTTTAAACCCATTTCAAATGGAAAAGTGTGGGGAAGCATGAGGGTTCTCTTAAACTTCATTTTTTGATGAATCCTAATTATTTCGAACATTTGCAACTTGTGTAATATGTTTTCGGACATGCTTCCACGTCAAAACGATATAATTCATTGTTTTGGTTTCTATTAAATATAGCATGATTTGTAGAGTTTCATTTTTTAAACCCATTTCAAATGGAAAAGTGTGGGGAAGCAATAGGGTTCTCCTAAACTTCATTTTTGGATGAATCCTAATTATTTCGAACATTTGCAACTTGTGTAATATGTTTTCGGACATGCTTCCACATCAAAACGATATAATTCATTGTTTTGGTTTCTATTAAATACAGAATAATTTTTAGAGTTTCTTTTTTTAAACCCATTTCAAATGGAAAAGTGTGGGGAAGCAATAGGGTTCTCTTAAACTTCATTTTTGGATGAATCCTAATTATTTCGTAGATTTGCAACTTGTGTAATATGTTTTCGGACATGCTTCCACGTCAAAACGATATAATTCATTGTCTTGGTTTCTATTAAATATAGCATGATTTGTAGAGTTTCTTTCTTTAAACCCATTTCAAATGGAAAAGTGTGGGGAAGCATGAGGGTTCTCTTAAACTTCATTTTTGGATGAATCCTAATTATTTCGAAGATTTGCAACTTGTGTAATATGTTTTCGGACATGCTTCCACGTCAAAACGATATAATTCATTGTTTTGGTTTCTATTAAATATAGCATGATTTGTAGAGTTTCATTTTTTAAACCTATTTCAAATGGAAAAGTGTGCGGAAGCAATAGGGTTCTCCTAAACTTCATTTTTTGATAAATCCTAATTATTTCGAAGATTTGCAACTTGTGTAATATGTATTCGGACATGCTTCCACGTCAAAACGATATAATTCATTGTTTTGGTTTCTATTAAATATAGCATGATTTGTAGAGTTTCATTTTTTAAACCCATTTCAAATGGAAAAGTGGGGGGAAGCAATAGGGTTCTCCTAAACTTCATTTTTGGATGAATCCTAATTATTTCGAAGATTTGCAACTTGTGTAATATGTTTTCGGACATGCTTCCACGTCAAAACGATATAATTCATTGTTTTGGTTTCTATTAAATACAGAATAATTTTTAGAGTTTCTTTTTTTAAACCCATTTCAAATGGAAAAGTGTGGGGAAGCAATAGGGTTCTCTTAAACTTCATTTTTTGATGAATCCTAATTATTTCGAACATTTGCAACTTGTGTAATATGTTTTCGGACATGCTTCCACGTCAAAACGATATAATTCATTGTTTTGGTTTCTATTAAATACAGAATAATTTTTAGAGTTTCTTTTTTTAAACCCATTTCAAATGGAAAAGTGTGGGGAAGCAATAGGGTTCTCTTAAACATCATTTTTGGATGAATCCTAATTATTTCGAAGATTTGCAACTTGTGTAATATGTTTTCGGACATGCTTCCACGTCAAAACGATATAATTCATTATTTTGGTTTCTATTAAATACAGAATAATTTTTAGAGTTTCTTTTTTTAAACCCATTTCAAATGGAAAAGTGTGGGGAAGCAATAGGGTTCTCTTAAACTTCATTTTTTGATGAATCCTAATTATTTCGAACATTTGCAACTTGTGTAATATGTTTTCGGACATGCTTCCACGTCAAAACGATATAATTCATTGTCTTGGTTTCTATTAAATATAGCATGATTTGTAGAGTTTCTTTCTTTAAACCCATTTCAAATGGAAAAGTGTGGGGAAGCATGAGGGTTCTCTTAAACTTCATTTTTTGATGAATCCTAATTATTTCGAAGATTTGCAACTTGTGTAATATGTTTTCGGACATGCTTCCACGTCAAAACGATATAATTCATTGTTTTGGTTTCTATTAAATATAGCATGATTTGTAGAGTTTCATTTTTTAAACCTATTTCAAATGGAAAAGTGTGCGGAAGCAATAGGGTTCTCCTAAACTTCATTTTTTGATGAATCCTAATTATTTCGAAGATTTGCAACTTGTGTAATATGTATTCGGACATGCTTCCACGTCAAAACGATATAATTCATTGTTTTGGATTCTATTAAATATAGCATGATTTGTAGAGTTTCATTTTTTAAACCCATTTCAAATGGAAAAGTGTGGGGAAGCAATAGGGTTCTCTTAAACTTCATTTTTGGATGAATCCTAATTATTTCGAAGATTTGCAACTTGTGTAATATGTTTTCGGACATGCTTCCACGTCAAAACGATATAATTCATTGTTTTGGTTTCTATTAAATATAGCATGATTTGTAGAGTTTCATTTTTTAAACCCATTTCAAATGGAAAAGTGGGGGGAAGCAATAGGGTTCTCCTAAACTTCATTTTTTGATAAATCCTAATTATTTCGAAGATTTGCAACTTGTGTAATATGTATTCGGACATGCTTCCACGTCAAAACGATATAATTCATTGTTTTGGTTTCTATTAAATATAGCATGATTTGTAGAGTTTCATTTTTTAAACCCATTTCAAATGGAAAAGTGGGGGGAAGCAATAGGGTTCTCCTAAACTTCATTTTTGGATGAATCCTAATTATTTCGAAGATTTGCAACTTGTGTAATATGTTTTCGGACATGCTTCCACGTCAAAACGAAATAATTCATTGTTTTGGTATCTATTAAATACAGAATAATTTTTAGAGTTTCTTTTTTTAAACCCATTTCAAATGGAAAAGTGTGGGGAAGCAATAGGGTTCTCTTAAACTTCATTTTTTGATGAATCCTAATTATTTCGAACATTTGCAACTTGTGTAATATGTTTTCGGACATGCTTCCACGTCAAAACGATATAATTCATTGTTTTGGTTTCTATTAAATACAGAATAATTTTTAGAGTTTCTTTTTTTAAACCCATTTCAAATGGAAAAGTGTGGGGAAGCAATAGGGTTCTCTTAAACATCATTTTTTGATGAATCCTAATTATTTCGAAGATTTGCAACTTGTGTAATATGTTTTCGGACATGCTTCCACGTCAAAACGATATAATTCATTGTTTTGGTTTCTATTAAATACAGAATAATTTTTAGAGTTTCTTTTTTTAAACCCATTTCAAATGGAAAAGTGTGGGGAAGCAATAGGGTTCTCTTAAACTTCATTTTTTGATGAATCCTAATTATTTCGAACATTTGCAACTTGTGTAATATGTTTTCGGACATGCTTCCACGTCAAAACGATATAATTCATTGTCTTGGTTTCTATTAAATATAGCATGATTTGTAGAGTTTCTTTCTTTAAACCCATTTCAAATGGAAAAGTGTGGGGAAGCATGAGGGTTCTCTTAAACTTCATTTTTTGATGAATCCTAATTATTTCGAAGATTTGCAACTTGTGTAATATGTTTTCGGACATGCTTCCACGTCAAAACGATATAATTCATTGTTTTGGTTTCTATTAAATATAGCATGATTTGTAGAGTTTCATTTTTTAAACCTATTTCAAATGGAAAAGTGTGCGGAAGCAATAGGGTTCTCCTAAACTTCATTTTTTGATGAATCCTAATTATTTCGAAGATTTGCAACTTGTGTAATATGTATTCGGACATGCTTCCACGTCAAAACGATATAATTCATTGTTTTGGATTCTATTAAATATAGCATGATTTGTAGAGTTTCATTTTTTAAACCCATTTCAAATGGAAAAGTGTGGGGAAGCAATAGGGTTCTCTTAAACTTCATTTTTGGATGAATCCTAATTATTTCGAAGATTTGCAACTTGTGTAATATGTTTTCGGACATGCTTCCACGTCAAAACGATATAATTCATTGTTTTGGTTTCTATTAAATATAGCATGATTTGTAGAGTTTCATTTTTTAAACCCATTTCAAATGGAAAAGTGGGGGGAAGCAATAGGGTTCTCCTAAACTTCATTTTTTGATAAATCCTAATTATTTCGAAGATTTGCAACTTGTGTAATATGTATTCGGACATGCTTCCACGTCAAAACGATATAATTCATTGTTTTGGTTTCTATTAAATATAGCATGATTTGTAGAGTTTCATTTTTTAAACCCATTTCAAATGGAAAAGTGGGGGGAAGCAATAGGGTTCTCCTAAACTTCATTTTTGGATGAATCCTAATTATTTCGAAGATTTGCAACTTGTGTAATATGTTTTCGGACATGCTTCCACGTCAAAACGATATAATTCATTGTTTTGGTATCTATTAAATACAGAATAATTTTTAGAGTTTCTTTTTTTAAACCCATTTCAAATGGAAAAGTGTGGGGAAGCAATAGGGTTCTCTTAAACTTCATTTTTTGATGAATCCTAATTATTTCGAACATTTGCAACTTGTGTAATATGTTTTCGGACATGCTTCCACGTCAAAACGATATAATTCATTGTTTTGGTTTCTATTAAATACAGAATAATTTTTAGAGTTTCTTTTTTTAAACCCATTTCAAATGGAAAAGTGTGGGGAAGCAATAGGGTTCTCTTAAACATCATTTTTTGATGAATCCTAATTATTTCGAAGATTTGCAACTTGTGTAATATGTTTTCGGACATGCTTCCACGTCAAAACGATATAATTCATTGTTTTGGTTTCTATTAAATACAGAATAATTTTTAGAGTTTCTTTTTTTAAACCCATTTCAAATGGAAAAGTGTGGGGAAGCAATAGGGTTCTCTTAAACTTCATTTTTTGATGAATCCTAATTATTTCGAACATTTGCAACTTGTGTAATATGTTTTCGGACATGCTTCCACGTCAAAACGATATAATTCATTGTCTTGGTTTCTATTAAATATAGCATGATTTGTAGAGTTTCTTTCTTTAAACCCATTTCAAATGGAAAAGTGTGGGGAAGCATGAGGGTTCTCTTAAACTTCATTTTTTGATGAATCCTAATTATTTCGAACATTTGCAACTTGTGTAATATGTTTTCGGACATGCTTCCACGTCAAAACGATATAATTCATTGTTTTGGTTTCTATTAAATATAGCATGATTTGTAGAGTTTCATTTTTTAAACCCATTTCAAATGGAAAAGTGTGGGGAAGCAATAGGGTTCTCCTAAACTTCATTTTTGGATGAATCCTAATTATTTCGAACATTTGCAACTTGTGTAATATGTTTTCGGACATGCTTCCACATCAAAACGATATAATTCATTGTTTTGGTTTCTATTAAATACAGAATAATTTTTAGAGTTTCTTTTTTTAAACCCATTTCAAATGGAAAAGTGTGGGGAAGCAATAGGGTTCTCTTAAACTTCATTTTTGGATGAATCCTAATTATTTCGTAGATTTGCAACTTGTGTAATATGTTTTCGGACATGCTTCCACGTCAAAACGATATAATTCATTGTCTTGGTTTCTATTAAATATAGCATGATTTGTAGAGTTTCTTTCTTTAAACCCATTTCAAATGGAAAAGTGTGGGGAAGCATGAGGGTTCTCTTAAACTTCATTTTTGGATGAATCCTAATTATTTCGAAGATTTGCAACTTGTGTAATATGTTTTCGGACATGCTTCCACGTCAAAACGATATAATTCATTGTTTTGGTTTCTATTAAATATAGCATGATTTGTAGAGTTTCATTTTTTAAACCTATTTCAAATGGAAAAGTGTGCGGAAGCAATAGGGTTCTCCTAAACTTCATTTTTTGATAAATCCTAATTATTTCGAAGATTTGCAACTTGTGTAATATGTATTCGGACATGCTTCCACGTCAAAACGATATAATTCATTGTTTTGGTTTCTATTAAATATAGCATGATTTGTAGAGTTTCATTTTTTAAACCCATTTCAAATGGAAAAGTGGGGGGAAGCAATAGGGTTCTCCTAAACTTCATTTTTGGATGAATCCTAATTATTTCGAAGATTTGCAACTTGTGTAATATGTTTTCGGACATGCTTCCACGTCAAAACGATATAATTCATTGTTTTGGTTTCTATTAAATACAGAATAATTTTTAGAGTTTCTTTTTTTAAACCCATTTCAAATGGAAAAGTGTGGGGAAGCAATAGGGTTCTCTTAAACTTCATTTTTTGATGAATCCTAATTATTTCGAACATTTGCAACTTGTGTAATATGTTTTCGGACATGCTTCCACGTCAAAACGATATAATTCATTGTTTTGGTTTCTATTAAATATAGCATGATTTGTAGAGTTTCTTTTTTTAAACCCATTTCAAATGGAAAAGTGTGGGGAAGCAATAGGGTTCTCTTAAACATCATTTTTGGATGAATCCTAATTATTTCGAAGATTTGCAACTTGTGTAATATGTTTTCGGACATGCTTCCACGTCAAAACGATATAATTCATTATTTTGGTTTCTATTAAATACAGAATAATTTTTAGAGTTTCTTTTTTTAAACCCATTTCAAATGGAAAAGTGTGGGGAAGCAATAGGGTTCTCTTAAACTTCATTTTTTGATGAATCCTAATTATTTCGAACATTTGCAACTTGTGTAATATGTTTTCGGACATGCTTCCACGTCAAAACGATATAATTCATTGTCTTGGTTTCTATTAAATATAGCATGATTTGTAGAGTTTCTTTCTTTAAACCCATTTCAAATGGAAAAGTGTGGGGAAGCATGAGGGTTCTCTTAAACTTCATTTTTTGATGAATCCTAATTATTTCGAAGATTTGCAACTTGTGTAATATGTTTTCGGACATGCTTCCACGTCAAAACGATATAATTCATTGTTTTGGTTTCTATTAAATATAGCATGATTTGTAGAGTTTCATTTTTTAAACCTATTTCAAATGGAAAAGTGTGCGGAAGCAATAGGGTTCTCCTAAACTTCATTTTTTGATGAATCCTAATTATTTCGAAGATTTGCAACTTGTGTAATATGTATTCGGACATGCTTCCACGTCAAAACGATATAATTCATTGTTTTGGATTCTATTAAATATAGCATGATTTTTAGAGTTTCATTTTTTAAACCCATTTCAAATGGAAAAGTGTGGGGAAGCAATAGGGTTCTCCTAAACTTCATTTTTGGATGAATCCTAATTATTTCGAACATTTGCAACTTGTGTAATATGTTTTCGGACATGCTTCCACGTCAAAACGATATAATTCATTGTTTTGGTTTCTATTAAATACAGAATAATTTTTAGAGTTTCTTTTTTTAAACCCATTTCAAATGGAAAAGTGTGGGGAAGCAATAGGGTTCTCTTAAACTTCATTTTTGGATGAATCCTAATTATTTCGTAGATTTGCAACTTGTGTAATATGTTTTCGGACATGCTTCCACGTCAAAACGATATAATTCATTGTTTTGGTTTCTATTAAATACAGAATAATTTTTAGAGTTTCTTTTTTTAAACCCATTTCAAATGGAAAAGTGTGGGGAAGCAATAGGGTTCTCTTAAACATCATTTTTTGATGAATCCTAATTATTTCGAAGATTTGCAACTTGTGTAATATGTTTTCGGACATGCTTCCACGTCAAAACGATATAATTCATTGTTTTGGATTCTATTAAATACAGAATAATTTTTAGAGTTTCTTTTTTTAAACCCATTTCAAATGGAAAAGTGTGGGGAAGCAATAGGGTTCTCTTAAACTTCATTTTTTGATGAATCCTAATTATTTCGAACATTTGCAACTTGTGTAATATGTTTTCGGACATGCTTCCACGTCAAAACGATATAATTCATTGTCTTGGTTTCTATTAAATATAGCATGATTTGTAGAGTTTCTTTTTTTAAACCCATTTCAAATGGAAAAGTGTGGGGAAGCAATAGGGTTCTCTTAAACTTCATTTTTTGATGAATCCTAATTATTTCGAACATTTGCAACTTGTGTAATATGTTTTCGGACATGCTTCCACGTCAAAACGATATAATTCATTGTCTTGGTTTCTATTAAATATAGCATGATTTGTAGAGTTTCTTTCTTTAAACCCATTTCAAATGGAAAAGTGTGGGGAAGCATGAGGGTTCTCTTAAACTTCATTTTTGGATGAATCCTAATTATTTCGAAGATTTGCAACTTGTGTAATATGTTTTCGGACATGCTTCCACGTCAAAACGATATAATTCATTGTTTTGGTTTCTATTAAATATAGCATGATTTGTAGAGTTTCATTTTTTAAACCCATTTCAAATGGAAAAGTGTGCGGAAGCAATAGGGTTCTCCTAAACTTCATTTTTTGATGAATCCTAATTATTTCGAAGATTTGCAACTTGTGTAATATGTTTTCGGACATGCTTCCACGTCAAAACGATATAATTCATTGTTTTGGTTTGTATTAAATACAGAATAATTTCTAGAGTTTCTTTTTTTAAACCCATTTCAAGTGGAAAAGTGTGGGGAAGCAAGAGGGTTCTCTTAAACTTCATGTTTTGATGAATCCTAATTATTTCGAAGATTTGCAACTTGTGTAATATATTTTCGGACATGCTTCCACGTTAAAACGATATAATTCATTGTTTTGGTTTCTATTAAATATAGCATGATTTGTAGAGTTTCATTTTTTAAACCCATTTCAAATGGAAAAGTGGGGGGAAGCAATAGGGTTCTCCTAAACTTCATTTTTTGATGAATCCTAATTATTTCGAAGATTTGCAACTTGTGTAATATGTTTTCGGACATGCTTCCACGTCAAAACGATATAATTCATTGTTTTGGTTTCTATTAAATACAGAATAATTTTTAGAGTTTCTTTTTTTAAACCCATTTCAAGTGGAAAAGTGTGGGGAAGCAATAGGGTTCTCTTAAACTTCATTTTTGGATGAATCCTAATTATTTCGAAGATTTGCAACTTGTGTAATATATTTTCGGACATGCTTCCACGTCAAAACGATATAATTCATTGTTTTGGTTTCTATTAAATATAGCATGATTTGTAGAGTTTCTTTTTTTAAACCCATTTCAAATGGAAAAGTGTGGGGAAGCAATAGGGTTCTCTTAAACTTCATTTTTTGATGAATCCTAATTATTTCGTAGATTTGCAACTTGTGTAATATGTTTTCGGACATGCTTCCACGTCAAAACGATATAATTCATTGTTTTGGTTTCTATTAAATACAGAATAATTTTTAGAGTTTCTTTTTTTAAACCCATTTCAAGTGGAAAAGTGTGGGGAAGCAATAGGGTTCTCTTAAACTTCATTTTTGGATGAATCCTAATTATTTCGAAGATTTGCAACTTGTGTAATATGTTTTCGGACATGCTTCCACGTCAAAACGATATAATTCATTGTTTTGGTTTCTATTAAATAGAGAATAATTTCTAGAGTTTCTTTTTTTAAACCCATTTCAAGTGGAAAAGTGTGGGGAAGCAATAGGGTTCTCTTAAACTTCATTTTTGGATGAATCCTAATTATTTCGAAGATTTGCAACTTGTGTAATATATTTTCGGACATGCTTCCACGTCAAAACGATATAATTCATTGTTTTGGTTTCTATTAAATATAGCATGATTTGTAGAGTTTCTTTTTTTAAACCCATTTCAAATGGAAAAGTGTGGGGAAGCAATAGGGTTCTCTTAAACTTCATTTTTTGATGAATCCTAATTATTTCGTAGATTTGCAACTTGTGTAATATGTTTTCGGACATGCTTCCACGTCAAAACGATATAATTCATTGTTTTGGTTTCTATTAAATACAGAATAGTTTTTAGAGTTTCTTTTTTTAAACCCATTTCAAATGGAAAAGTGTGGGGAAGCAATAGGATTCTCTTAAACATCATTTTTTGATGAATCCTAATTATTTCGAAGATTTGCAACTTGTGTAATATGTTTTCGGACATGCTTCCACGTCAAAACGATATAATTCATTATTTTGGTTTCTATTAAATACAGAATAATTTTTAGAGTTTCTTTTTTTAAACCCATTTCAAATGGAAAAGTGTGGGGAAGCAATAGGGTTCTCTTAAACATCATTTTTGGATGAATCCTAATTATTTCGAAGATTTGCAACTTGTGTAATATGTTTTCGGACATGCTTCCACGTCAAAACGATATAATTCATTGTTTTGGTTTCTATTAAATATAGCATGATTTGTAGAGTTTCATTTTTTAAACCTATTTCAAATGGAAAAGTGTGCGGAAGCAATAGGGTTCTCCTAAACTTCATTTTTTGATGAATCCTAATTATTTCGTAGATTTGCAACTTGTGTAATATGTTTTCGGACATGCTTCCACGTCAAAACGATATAATTCATTCTTTTGGTTTCTATTAAATATAGCATGATTTGTAGAGTTTCATTTTTTAAACCTATTTCAAATGGAAAAGTGTGCGGAAGCAATAGGGTTCTCCTAAACTTCATTTTTTGATGAATCCTAATTATTTCGTAGATTTGCAACTTGTGTAATATGTTTTCGGACATGCTTCCACGTCAAAACGATATAATTCATTGTTTTGGTTTCTATTAAATACAGAATAATTTTTAGAGTTTCTTTTTTTAAACCCATTTCAAATGGAAAAGTGTGGGGAAGCAATAGGGTTCTCTTAAACTTCATTTTTTGATGAATCCTAATTATTTCGTAGATTTGCAACTTGTGTAATATGTTTTCGGACATGCTTCCACGTCAAAACGATATAATTCATTGTTTTGGTTTCTATTAAATATAGCATGATTTGTAGAGTTTCATTTTTTAAACCCATTTCAAATGGAAAAGTGTGGGGAAGCAATAGGGTTCTCTTAAACTTCATTTTTGGATGAATCCTAATTATTTCGAAGATTTGCAACTTGTGTAATATGTTTTCGGACATGCTTCCACGTCAAAACGATATAATTCATTGTTTTGGTTTCTATTAAATACAGAATAATTTTTAGAGTTTCTTTTTTTAAACCTATTTCAAATGGAAAAGTGTGCGGAAGCAATAGGGTTCTCCTAAACTTCATTTTTTGATGAATCCTAATTATTTCGTAGATTTGCAACTTGTGTAATATGTTTTCGGACATGCTTCCACGTCAAAACGATATAATTCATTGTTTTGGTTTCTATTAAATACAGAATAATTTTTAGAGTTTCTTTTTTTAAACCCATTTCAAATGGAAAAGTGTGGGGAAGCAATAGGGTTCTCTTAAACTTCATTTTTTGATGAATCCTAATTATTTCGTAGATTTGCAACTTGTGTAATATGTTTTCGGACATGCTTCCACGTCAAAACGATATAATTCATTGTTTTGGTTTCTATTAAATACAGAATAATTTTTAGAGTTTCTTTTTTTAAACCCATTTCAAATGGAAAAGTGTGGGGAAGCAATAGGGTTCTCTTAAACTTCATTTTTAGATGAATCCTAATTATTTCGTAGATTTGCAACTTGTGTAATATGTTTTCGGACATGCTTCCACGTCAAAACGATATAATTCATTGTTTTGGTTTCTATTAAATACAGAATAATTTTTAGAGTTTCTTTTTTTAAACCCATTTCAAATGGAAAAGTGTGGGGAAGCAATAGGGTTCTCTTAAACTTCATTTTTAGATGAATCCTAATTATTTCGTAGATTTGCAACTTGTGTAATATGTTTTCGGACATGCTTCCACGTCAAAACGATATAATTCATTGTTTTGGTTTCTATTAAATACAGAATAATTTTTAGAGTTTCTTTTTTTAAACCCATTTCAAATGGAAAAGTGTGGGGAAGCAATAGGGTTCTCTTAAACTTCATTTTTTGATGAATCCTAATTATTTCGTAGATTTGCAACTTGTGTAATATGTTTTCGGACATGCTTCCACGTCAAAACGATATAATTCATTGTTTTGGTTTCTATTAAATACAGAATAATTTTTAGAGTTTCTTTTTTTAAACCCATTTCAAATGGAAAAGTGTGGGGAAGCAATAGGGTTCTCTTAAACTTCATTTTTTGATGAATCCTAATTATTTCGTAGATTTGCAACTTGTGTAATATGTTTTCGGACATGCTTCCACGTCAAAACGATATAATTCATTGTTTTGGTTTCTATTAAATATAGCATGATTTTTAGAGTTTCTTTTTTTAAACCCATTTCAAATGGAAAAGTGTGGGGAAGCAATAGGGTTCTCTTAAACATCATTTTTTGATGAATCCTAATTATTTCGAAGATTTGCAACTTGTGTAATATGTTTTCGGACATGCTTCCACGTCAGAACGATATAATTCATTGTTTTGGTTTCTATTAGATATAGCATGATTTTTAGAGTTTCTTTTTTTAAACCCATTTCAAATGGAAAAGTGTGGGGAAGCAATAGGGTTCTCTTAAACATCATTTTTGGATGAATCCTAATTATTTCGAAGATTTGCAACTTGTGTAATATGTTTTCGGACATGCTTCCACGTCAAAACGATATAATTCATTGTTTTGGTTTCTATTAAATATAGCATGATTTGTAGAGTTTCATTTTTTAAACCTATTTCAAATGGAAAAGTGTGCGGAAGCAATAGGGTTCTCCTAAACTTCATTTTTTGATGAATCCTAATTATTTCGTAGATTTGCAACTTGTGTAATATGTTTTCGGACATGCTTCCACGTCAAAACGATATAATTCATTCTTTTGGTTTCTATTAAATATAGCATGATTTGTAGAGTTTCATTTTTTAAACCTATTTCAAATGGAAAAGTGTGCGGAAGCAATAGGGTTCTCCTAAACTTCATTTTTTGATGAATCCTAATTATTTCGTAGATTTGCAACTTGTGTAATATGTTTTCGGACATGCTTCCACGTCAAAACGATATAATTCATTGTTTTGGTTTCTATTAAATACAGAATAATTTTTAGAGTTTCTTTTTTTAAACCCATTTCAAATGGAAAAGTGTGGGGAAGCAATAGGGTTCTCTTAAACTTCATTTTTTGATGAATCCTAATTATTTCGTAGATTTGCAACTTGTGTAATATGTTTTCGGACATGCTTCCACGTCAAAACGATATAATTCATTGTTTTGGTTTCTATTAAATATAGCATGATTTGTAGAGTTTCATTTTTTAAACCCATTTCAAATGGAAAAGTGTGGGGAAGCAATAGGGTTCTCTTAAACTTCATTTTTGGATGAATCCTAATTATTTCGAAGATTTGCAACTTGTGTAATATGTTTTCGGACATGCTTCCACGTCAAAACGATATAATTCATTGTTTTGGTTTCTATTAAATACAGAATAATTTTTAGAGTTTCTTTTTTTAAACCTATTTCAAATGGAAAAGTGTGCGGAAGCAATAGGGTTCTCCTAAACTTCATTTTTTGATGAATCCTAATTATTTCGTAGATTTGCAACTTGTGTAATATGTTTTCGGACATGCTTCCACGTCAAAACGATATAATTCATTGTTTTGGTTTCTATTAAATACAGAATAATTTTTAGAGTTTCTTTTTTTAAACCCATTTCAAATGGAAAAGTGTGGGGAAGCAATAGGGTTCTCTTAAACTTCATTTTTTGATGAATCCTAATTATTTCGTAGATTTGCAACTTGTGTAATATGTTTTCGGACATGCTTCCACGTCAAAACGATATAATTCATTGTTTTGGTTTCTATTAAATACAGAATAATTTTTAGAGTTTCTTTTTTTAAACCCATTTCAAATGGAAAAGTGTGGGGAAGCAATAGGGTTCTCTTAAACTTCATTTTTAGATGAATCCTAATTATTTCGTAGATTTGCAACTTGTGTAATATGTTTTCGGACATGCTTCCACGTCAAAACGATATAATTCATTGTTTTGGTTTCTATTAAATACAGAATAATTTTTAGAGTTTCTTTTTTTAAACCCATTTCAAATGGAAAAGTGTGGGGAAGCAATAGGGTTCTCTTAAACTTCATTTTTTGATGAATCCTAATTATTTCGTAGATTTGCAACTTGTGTAATATGTTTTCGGACATGCTTCCACGTCAAAACGATATAATTCATTGTTTTGGTTTCTATTAAATACAGAATAATTTTTAGAGTTTCTTTTTTTAAACCCATTTCAAATGGAAAAGTGTGGGGAAGCAATAGGGTTCTCTTAAACTTCATTTTTTGATGAATCCTAATTATTTCGTAGATTTGCAACTTGTGTAATATGTTTTCGGACATGCTTCCACGTCAAAACGATATAATTCATTGTTTTGGTTTCTATTAAATATAGCATGATTTTTAGAGTTTCTTTTTTTAAACCCATTTCAAATGGAAAAGTGTGGGGAAGCAATAGGGTTCTCTTAAACATCATTTTTTGATGAATCCTAATTATTTCGAAGATTTGCAACTTGTGTAATATGTTTTCGGACATGCTTCCACGTCAGAACGATATAATTCATTGTTTTGGTTTCTATTAGATATAGCATGATTTTTAGAGTTTCTTTTTTTAAACCCATTTCAAATGGAAAAGTGTGGGGAAGCAATAGGGTTCTCTTAAACATCATTTTTGGATGAATCCTAATTATTTCGAAGATTTGCAACTTGTGTAATATGTTTTCGGACATGCTTCCACGTCAAAACGATATAATTCATTGTTTTGGTTTCTATTAAATATAGCATGATTTGTAGAGTTTCATTTTTTAAACCTATTTCAAATGGAAAAGTGTGCGGAAGCAATAGGGTTCTCCTAAACTTCATTTTTTGATGAATCCTAATTATTTCGTAGATTTGCAACTTGTGTAATATGTTTTCGGACATGCTTCCACGTCAAAACGATATAATTCATTCTTTTGGTTTCTATTAAATATAGCATGATTTGTAGAGTTTCATTTTTTAAACCTATTTCAAATGGAAAAGTGTGCGGAAGCAATAGGGTTCTCCTAAACTTCATTTTTTGATGAATCCTAATTATTTCGTAGATTTGCAACTTGTGTAATATGTTTTCGGACATGCTTCCACGTCAAAACGATATAATTCATTGTTTTGGTTTCTATTAAATACAGAATAATTTTTAGAGTTTCTTTTTTTAAACCCATTTCAAATGGAAAAGTGTGGGGAAGCAATAGGGTTCTCTTAAACTTCATTTTTTGATGAATCCTAATTATTTCGTAGATTTGCAACTTGTGTAATATGTTTTCGGACATGCTTCCACGTCAAAACGATATAATTCATTGTTTTGGTTTCTATTAAATATAGCATGATTTGTAGAGTTTCATTTTTTAAACCCATTTCAAATGGAAAAGTGTGGGGAAGCAATAGGGTTCTCTTAAACTTCATTTTTGGATGAATCCTAATTATTTCGAAGATTTGCAACTTGTGTAATATGTTTTCGGACATGCTTCCACGTCAAAACGATATAATTCATTGTTTTGGTTTCTATTAAATACAGAATAATTTTTAGAGTTTCTTTTTTTAAACCTATTTCAAATGGAAAAGTGTGCGGAAGCAATAGGGTTCTCCTAAACTTCATTTTTTGATGAATCCTAATTATTTCGTAGATTTGCAACTTGTGTAATATGTTTTCGGACATGCTTCCACGTCAAAACGATATAATTCATTGTTTTGGTTTCTATTAAATACAGAATAATTTTTAGAGTTTCTTTTTTTAAACCCATTTCAAATGGAAAAGTGTGGGGAAGCAATAGGGTTCTCTTAAACTTCATTTTTTGATGAATCCTAATTATTTCGTAGATTTGCAACTTGTGTAATATGTTTTCGGACATGCTTCCACGTCAAAACGATATAATTCATTGTTTTGGTTTCTATTAAATACAGAATAATTTTTAGAGTTTCTTTTTTTAAACCCATTTCAAATGGAAAAGTGTGGGGAAGCAATAGGGTTCTCTTAAACTTCATTTTTAGATGAATCCTAATTATTTCGTAGATTTGCAACTTGTGTAATATGTTTTCGGACATGCTTCCACGTCAAAACGATATAATTCATTGTTTTGGTTTCTATTAAATACAGAATAATTTTTAGAGTTTCTTTTTTTAAACCCATTTCAAATGGAAAAGTGTGGGGAAGCAATAGGGTTCTCTTAAACTTCATTTTTAGATGAATCCTAATTATTTCGTAGATTTGCAACTTGTGTAATATGTTTTCGGACATGCTTCCACGTCAAAACGATATAATTCATTGTTTTGGTTTCTATTAAATACAGAATAATTTTTAGAGTTTCTTTTTTTAAACCCATTTCAAATGGAAAAGTGTGGGGAAGCAATAGGGTTCTCTTAAACTTCATTTTTTGATGAATCCTAATTATTTCGTAGATTTGCAACTTGTGTAATATGTTTTCGGACATGCTTCCACGTCAAAACGATATAATTCATTGTTTTGGTTTCTATTAAATACAGAATAATTTTTAGAGTTTCTTTTTTTAAACCCATTTCAAATGGAAAAGTGTGGGGAAGCAATAGGGTTCTCTTAAACTTCATTTTTTGATGAATCCTAATTATTTCGTAGATTTGCAACTTGTGTAATATGTTTTCGGACATGCTTCCACGTCAAAACGATATAATTCATTGTTTTGGTTTCTATTAAATATAGCATGATTTTTAGAGTTTCTTTTTTTAAACCCATTTCAAATGGAAAAGTGTGGGGAAGCAATAGGGTTCTCTTAAACATCATTTTTTGATGAATCCTAATTATTTCGAAGATTTGCAACTTGTGTAATATGTTTTCGGACATGCTTCCACGTCAGAACGATATAATTCATTGTTTTGGTTTCTATTAGATATAGCATGATTTTTAGAGTTTCTTTTTTTAAACCCATTTCAAATGGAAAAGTGTGGGGAAGCAATAGGGTTCTCTTAAACTTCATTTTTTGATGAATCCTATTTATTTCGTAGATTTGCAACTTGTGTAATATGTTTTCGGATACGCTTCCACGTCAAAACGATATAATTCATTGTTTTGGTTTCTATTAAATACAGAATAATTTTTAGAGTTTCTTTTTTTAAACCCATTTCAAATGGAAAAGTGTGGGGAAGCAATAGGGTTCTCTTAAACTTCATTTTTGGATGAATCCTAATTATTTCGTAGATTTGCAACTTGTGTAGTATGTTTTCGGACATGCTTCCACGTCAAAACGATATAATTCATTGTTTTGGTTTCTATTAAATACAGAATAATTTTTAGAGTTTCTTTTTTTAAACCCATTTCAAATGGAAAAGTGTGGGGAAGCAATAGGGTTCTCTTAAACTTCATTTTTTGATGAATCCTAATTATTTCGTAGATTTGCAACTTGTGTAATATGTTTTCGGACATGCTTCCACGTCAAAACGATATAATTCATTGTTTTGGTTTCTATTAGATATAGCATGATTTTTAGAGTTTCTTTTTTTAAACCCATTTCAAATGGAAAAGTGTGGGGAAGCAATAGGGTTCTCTTAGACTTCATTTTTGGATGAATCCTAATTATTTCGAAGATTTGCAACTTGTGTAATATGTTTTCGGACATGCTTCCACGTCAAAACGATATAATTCATTGTTTTGGTTTCTATTAAATATAGCATGATTTTTAGAGTTGCTTTTTTTAAACCCATTTCAAATGGAAAAGTGTGGGGAAGCAATAGGGTTCTCTTAAACTTCATTTTTTGATGAATCCTAATTATTTCGTAGATTTGCAACTTGTGTAATATGTTTTCGGACACGCTTCCACGTCAAAACGATATAATTCATTGTTTTGGTTTCTATTAAATACAGAATAATTTTTAGAGTTTCTTTTTTTAAACCCATTTCAAATAGAAAAGTGTGGGGAAGCAATAGCGTTCTCTTAAACATCATTTTTTGATGAATCCTAATTATTTCAAAGATTTGCAACTTGTGTAATATGTTTTCGGACATGCTTCCACGTCAAAACGATATAATTCATTGTTTTGGTTTCTATTAAATACAGAATAATTTTTAGAGTTTCTTTTTTTAAACCCATTTCAATTGAAAAAATGTAGGAAAGCAATATGGTTCTCTTAAACTTCATTTTTCCATGGACCCTAATGATTTCGAAGATTTGCAACTTCTGTGTTATATTATCAGACATGCTTCCACGTCAAACGGATATAATTTATTGGTTTGGTTTGGTTTTTATTAAATACAGCATGATTTTTAGAGTCTCTATTTTTTAAAACCCCTTTTACTTAAAAAAGTGTGGGGAAGCAATAGGGTTCTCTTAAACTTCATTTTTCCATGAATCCTGATGATTTCGAAGATTTGCAACTTGTGTGTTATGTTTTCGGACATGCTTCCACGTCAAAACGATATAATTCATTGTTTTGGTTTCTATTAAATACAGAATAATTTTTAGAGTTTCTTTTTTTAAACCCATTTCAAATGGAAAAGTGTGGGGAAGCAATAGGGTTCTCTTAAACTTCATTTTTTGATGAATCCTAATTATTTCGTAGATTTGCAACTTGTGTAATATGTTTTCGGACATGCTTCCACGTCAAAACGATATAATTCATTGTTTTGGTTTCTATTAGATATAGCATGATTTTTAGAGTTTCTTTTTTTAAACCCATTTCAAATGGAAAAGTGTGGGGAAGCAATAGGGTTCTCTTAAACATCATTTTTTGATGAATCCTAATTATTTCGTAGATTTGCAACTTGTGTAATATGTTTTCGGACATGCTTCCACGTCAAAACGATATAATTCATTGTTTTGGTTTCTATTAAATACAGAATAATTTTTAGAGTTTCTTTTTTTAAACCCATTTCAAATAGAAAAGTGTGGGGAAGCAATAGCGTTCTCTTAAACATCATTTTTTGATGAATCCTAATTATTTCAAAGATTTGCAACTTGTGTAATATGTTTTCGGACATGCTTCCACGTCAAAACGATATAATTCATTGTTTTGGTTTCTATTAAATATAGCATGATTTTTAGAGTTTCTTTTTTTAAACCCATTTCAAATGGAAAAGTGTGGGGAAGCAATAGGGTTCTCTTAGACTTCATTTTTGGATGAATCCTAATTATTTCGAAGATTTGCAACTTGTGTAATATGTTTTCGGACATGCTTCCACGTCAAAACGATATAATTCATTGTTTTGGTTTCTATTAAATATAGCATGATTTTTAGAGTTTCTTTTTTTAAACCCATTTCAAATGGAAAAGTGTGGGGAAGCAATAGGGTTCTCTTAAACTTCATTTTTTGATGAATCCTAATTATTTCGTAGATTTGCAACTTGTGTAATATGTTTTCGGACACGCTTCCACGTCAAAACGATATAATTCATTGTTTTGGTTTCTATTAAATACAGAATAATTTTTAGAGTTTCTTTTTTTAAACCCATTTCAAATAGAAAAGTGTGGGGAAGCAATAGCGTTCTCTTAAACATCATTTTTTGATGAATCCTAATTATTTCAAAGATTTGCAACTTGTGTAATATGTTTTCGGACATGCTTCCACGTCAAAACGATATAATTCATTGTTTTGGTTTCTATTAAATACAGAATAATTTTTAGAGTTTCTTTTTTTAAACCCATTTCAAATGGAAAAGTGTGGGGAAGCAATAGGGTTCTCTTAAACTTCATTTTTTGATGAATCCTAATTATTTCGTAGATTTGCAACTTGTGTAATATGTTTTCGGACATGCTTCCACGTCAAAACGATATAATTCATTGTTTTGGTTTCTGTTAAATATAGCATGATTTTCAGAGTTTCTTTTTTTAAACCCATTTCAAATGGAAAAGTGTGGGGAAGCAATAGGGTTCTCTTAAACATCATTTTTTGATGAATCCTAATTATTTCGAAGATTTGCAACTTGTGTAATATGTTTTCGGACATGCTTCCACGTCAATACGATATAATTCATTGTTTTGGTTTCTATTAGATATAGCATGATTTTTAGAGTTTCTTTTTTTAAACCCATTTCAAATGGAAAAGTGTGGGGAAGCAATAGGGTTCTCTTAAACTTCATTTTTTGATGAATCCTAATTATTTCGTAGATTTGCAACTTGTGTAATATGTTTTCGGACACGCTTCCACGTCAAAACGATATAATTCATTGTTTTGGTTTCTATTAAATATAGCATGATTTGTAGAGTTTCTTTTTTTAAACCCATTTCAAATGGAAAAGTGTGGGGAAGCAATAGGGTTCTCTTAAACATCATTTTTTGATGAATCCTAATTATTTCGAAGATTTGCAACTTGTGTAATATGTTTTCGGACATGCTTCCACGTCAAAACGATATAATTCATTGTTTTGGTTTCTATTAGATATAGCATGATTTTTAGAGTTTCTTTTTTTAAACCCATTTCAAATGGAAAAGTGTGGGGAAGCAATAGGGTTCTCTTAAACTTCATTTTTTGATGAATCCTAATTATTTCGTAGATTTGCAACTTGTGTAGTATGTTTTCGGACACGCTTCCACGTCAAAACGATATAATTCATTGTTTTGGTTTCTATTAAATACAGAATAATTTTTAGAGTTTCTTTTTTTAAACCCATTTCAAATGGAAAAGTGTGGGGAAGCAATAGGGTTCTCTTAGACTTCATTTTTGGATGAATCCTAATTATTTCGAAGATTTGCAACTTGTGTAATATGTTTTCGGACATGCTTCCACGTCAAAACGATATAATTCATTGTTTTGGTTTCTATTAAATACAGAATAATTTTTAGAGTTTCTTTTTTTAAACCCATTTCAAATGGAAAAGTGTGGGGAAGCAATAGGGTTCTCTTAAACTTCATTTTTTGATGAATCCTAATTATTTCGTAGATTTGCAACTTGTGTAATATGTTTTCGGACATGCTTCCACGTCAAAACGATATAATTCATTGTTTTGGTTTCTGTTAAATATAGCATGATTTTCAGAGTTTCTTTTTTTAAACCCATTTCAAATGGAAATGTGTGGGGAAGCAATAGGGTTCTCTTAAACTTCATTTTTTGATGAATCCTAATTATTTCGAAGATTTGCAACTTGTGTAATATGTTTTCGGACATGCTTCCACGTCAAAACGATATAATTCATTGTTTTGGTTTCTATTAAATATAGCATGATTTGTAGAGTTTCTTTTTTTAAACCCATTTCAAATGGAAAAGTGTGGGGAAGCAATAGGGTTCTCTTAAACATCATTTTTTGATGAATCCTAATTATTTCGAAGATTTGCAACTTGTGTAATATGTTTTCGGACATGCTTCCACGTCAAAACGATATAATTCATTGTTTTGGTTTCTATTAGATATAGCATGATTTTTAGAGTTTCTTTTTTTAAACCCATTTCAAATGGAAAAGTATGGGGAAGCAATAGGGTTCTCTTAAACTTCATTTTTTGATGAATCCTAATTATTTCGTAGATTTGCAACTTGTGTAATATGTTTTCGGACATGCTTCCACGTCAAAACGATATAATTCATTGTTTTGGTTTCTATTAAATACAGAATAATTTTTAGAGTTTCTTTTTTTAAACCCATTTCAAATGGAAAAGTGTGGGGAAGCAATAGGGTTCTCTTAAACTTCATTTTTTGATGAATCCTAATTATTTCGAAGATTTGCAACTTGTGTAATATGTTTTCGGACATGCTTCCACGTCAAAACGATATAATTCATTGTTTTGGTTTCTATTAAATATAGCATGATTTTTAGAGTTTCTTTTTTTAAACCCATTTCAAATGGAAAAGTGTGGGGAAGCAATAGGGTTCTCTTAGACTTCATTTTTGGATGAATCCTAATTATTTCGAAGATTTGCAACTTGTGTAATATGTTTTCGGACATGCTTCCACGTCAAAACGATATAATTCATTGTTTTGGTTTCTATTAAATATAGCATGATTTTTAGAGTTTCTTTTTTTAAACCCATTTCAAATGGAAAAGTGTGGGGAAGCAATAGGGTTCTCTTAAACATCATTTTTTGATGAATCCTAATTATTTCGTAGATTTGCAACTTGTGTAATATGTTTTCGGACATGCTTCCACGTCAAAACGATATAATTCATTGTTTTGGTTTCTATTAAATACAGAATAATTTTTAGAGTTTCTTTTTCTAAACCCATTTCAAATAGAAAAGTGTGGGGAAGCAATAGCGTTCTCTTAAACATCATTTTTTGATGAATCCTAATTATTTCAAAGATTTGCAACTTGTGTAATATGTTTTCGGACATGCTTCCACGTCAAAACGATATAATTCATTGTTTTGGTTTCTATTAAATATAGCATGATTTTTAGAGTTTCTTTTTTTAAACCCATTTCAAATGGAAAAGTGTGGGGAAGCAATAGGGTTCTCTTAGACTTCATTTTTGGATGAATCCTAATTATTTCGAAGATTTGCAACTTGTGTAATATGTTTTCGGACATGCTTCCACGTCAAAACGATATAATTCATTGTTTTGGTTTCTATTAAATATAGCATGATTTTTAGAGTTTCTTTTTTTAAACCCATTTCAAATGGAAAAGTGTGGGGAAGCAATAGGGTTCTCTTAAACTTCATTTTTTGATGAATCCTAATTATTTCGTAGATTTGCAACTTGTGTAATATGTTTTCGGACACGCTTCCACGTCAAAACGATATAATTCATTGTTTTGGTTTCTATTAAATACAGAATAATTTTTAGAGTTTCTTTTTTTAAACCCATTTCAAATAGAAAAGTGTGGGGAAGCAATAGCGTTCTCTTAAACATCATTTTTTGATGAATCCTAATTATTTCAAAGATTTGCAACTTGTGTAATATGTTTTCGGACATGCTTCCACGTCAAAACGATATAATTCATTGTTTTGGTTTCTATTAAATACAGAATAATTTTTAGAGTTTCTTTTTTTAAACCCATTTCAAATGGAAAAGTGTGGGGAAGCAATAGGGTTCTCTTAAACTTCATTTTTCCATGGACCCTAATGATTTCGTAGATTTGCAACTTGTGTAATATGTTTTCGGACATGCTTCCACGTCAAAACGATATAATTCATTGTTTTGGTTTCTGTTAAATATAGCATGATTTTCAGAGTTTCTTTTTTTAAACCCATTTCAAATGGAAAAGTGTGGGGAAGCAATAGGGTTCTCTTAAACATCATTTTTTGATGAATCCTAATTATTTCGAAGATTTGCAACTTGTGTAATATGTTTTCGGACATGCTTCCACGTCAAAACGATATAATTCATTGTTTTGGTTTCTATTAGATATAGCATGATTTTTAGAGTTTCTTTTTTTAAACCCATTTCAAATGGAAAAGTGTGGGGAAGCAATAGGGTTCTCTTAAACTTCATTTTTTGATGAATCCTAATTATTTCGTAGATTTGCAACTTGTGTAATATGTTTTCGGACACGCTTCCACGTCAAAACGATATAATTCATTGTTTTGGTTTCTATTAAATACAGAATAATTTTTAGAGTTTCTTTTTTTAAACCCATTTCAAATGGAAAAGTGTGGGGAAGCAATAGGGTTCTCTTAGACTTCATTTTTGGATGAATCCTAATTATTTCGAAGATTTGCAACTTGTGTAATATGTTTTCGGACATGCTTCCACGTCAAAACGATATAATTCATTGTTTTGGTTTCTATTAAATACAGAATAATTTTTAGAGTTTCTTTTTTTAAACCCATTTCAAATGGAAAAGTGTGGGGAAGCAATAGGGTTCTCTTAAACATCATTTTTTGATGAATCCTAATTATTTCGAAGATTTGCAACTTGTGTAATATGTTTTCGGACATGCTTCCACGTCAAAACGATATAATTCATTGTTTTGGTTTCTATTAGATATAGCATGATTTTTAGAGTTTCTTTTTTTAAACCCATTTCAAATGGAAAAGTATGGGGAAGCAATAGGGTTCTCTTAAACTTCATTTTTTGATGAATCCTAATTATTTCGTAGATTTGCAACTTGTGTTATATGTTTTCGGACATGCTTCCACGTCAAAACGATATAATTCATTGTTTTGGTTTCTATTAAATACAGAATAATTTTTAGAGTTTCTTTTTTTAAACCCATTTCAAATGGAAAAGTGTGGGGAAGCAATAGGGTTCTCTTAAACTTCATTTTTGGATGAATCCTAATTATTTCGAAGATTTGCAACTTGTGTAATATGTTTTCGGACATGCTTCCACGTCAAAACGATATAATTCATTGTTTTGGTTTCTATTAAATATAGCATGATTTTTAGAGTTTCTTTTTTTAAACCCATTTCAAATGGAAAAGTGTGGGGAAGCAATAGGGTTCTCTTAGACTTCATTTTTGGATGAATCCTAATTATTTCGAAGATTTGCAACTTGTGTAATATGTTTTCGGACATGCTTCCACGTCAAAACGATATAATTCATTGTTTTGGTTTCTATTAAATATAGCATGATTTTTAGAGTTTCTTTTTTTAAACCCATTTCAAATGGAAAAGTGTGGGGAAGCAATAGGGTTCTCTTAAACTTCATTTTTTGATGAATCCTAATTATTTCGTAGATTTGCAACTTGTGTAATATGTTTTCGGACATGCTTCCACGTCAAAACGATATAATTCATTGTTTTGGTTTCTATTAAATACAGAATAATTTTTAGAGTTTCTTTTTCTAAACCCATTTCAAATAGAAAAGTGTGGGGAAGCAATAGCGTTCTCTTAAACATCATTTTTTGATGAATCCTAATTATTTCAAAGATTTGCAACTTGTGTAATATGTTTTCGGACATGCTTCCACGTCAAAACGATATAATTCATTGTTTTGGTTTCTATTAAATATAGCATGATTTTTAGAGTTTCTTTTTTTAAACCCATTTCAAATGGAAAAGTGTGGGGAAGCAATAGGGTTCTCTTAGACTTCATTTTTGGATGAATCCTAATTATTTCGAAGATTTGCAACTTGTGTAATATGTTTTCGGACATGCTTCCACGTCAAAACGATATAATTCATTGTTTTGGTTTCTATTAAATATAGCATGATTTTTAGAGTTTCTTTTTTTAAACCCATTTCAAATGGAAAAGTGTGGGGAAGCAATAGGGTTCTCTTAAACTTCATTTTTTGATGAATCCTAATTATTTCGTAGATTTGCAACTTGTGTAATATGTTTTCGGACACGCTTCCACGTCAAAACGATATAATTCATTGTTTTGGTTTCTATTAAATACAGAATAATTTTTAGAGTTTCTTTTTTTAAACCCATTTCAAATAGAAAAGTGTGGGGAAGCAATAGCGTTCTCTTAAACATCATTTTTTGATGAATCCTAATTATTTCAAAGATTTGCAACTTGTGTAATATGTTTTCGGACATGCTTCCACGTCAAAACGATATAATTCATTGTTTTGGTTTCTATTAAATACAGAATAATTTTTAGAGTTTCTTTTTTTAAACCCATTTCAAATGGAAAAGTGTGGGGAAGCAATAGGGTTCTCTTAAACTTCATTTTTCCATGGACCCTAATGATTTCGTAGATTTGCAACTTGTGTAATATGTTTTCGGACATGCTTCCACGTCAAAACGATATAATTCATTGTTTTGGTTTCTGTTAAATATAGCATGATTTTCAGAGTTTCTTTTTTTAAACCCATTTCAAATGGAAAAGTGTGGGGAAGCAATAGGGTTCTCTTAAACATCATTTTTTGATGAATCCTAATTATTTCGAAGATTTGCAACTTGTGTAATATGTTTTCGGACATGCTTCCACGTCAAAACGATATAATTCATTGTTTTGGTTTCTATTAGATATAGCATGATTTTTAGAGTTTCTTTTTTTAAACCCATTTCAAATGGAAAAGTGTGGGGAAGCAATAGGGTTCTCTTAAACTTCATTTTTTGATGAATCCTAATTATTTCGTAGATTTGCAACTTGTGTAATATGTTTTCGGACACGCTTCCACGTCAAAACGATATAATTCATTGTTTTGGTTTCTATTAAATACAAAATAATTTTTAGAGTTTCTTTTTTTAAACCCATTTCAAATGGAAAAGTGTGGGGAAGCAATAGGGTTCTCTTAGACTTCATTTTTGGATGAATCCTAATTATTTCGAAGATTTGCAACTTGTGTAATATGTTTTCGGACATGCTTCCACGTCAAAACGATATAATTCATTGTTTTGGTTTCTATTAAATACAGAATAATTTTTAGAGTTTCTTTTTTTAAACCCATTTCAAATGGAAAAGTGTGGGGAAGCAATAGGGTTCTCTTAAACTTCATTTTTTGATGAATCCTAATTATTTCGTAGATTTGCAACTTGTATAATATGTTTTCGGACATGCTTCCACGTCAAAACGATATAATTCATTGTTTTGGTTTCTGTTAAATATAGCATGATTTTCAGAGTTTCTTTTTTTAAACCCATTTCAAATGGAAATGTGTGGGGAAGCAATAGGGTTCTCTTAAACTTCATTTTTGGATGAATCCTAATTATTTCGAAGATTTGCAACTTGTGTAATATGTTTTCGGACATGCTTCCACGTCAAAACGATATAATTCATTGTTTTGGTTTCTATTAGATATAGCATGATTTTTAGAGTTTCTTTTTTTAAACCCATTTCAAATGGAAAAGTGTGGGGAAGCAATAGGGTTCTCTTAAACTTCATTTTTTGATGAATCCTAATTATTTCGTAGATTTGCAACTTGTGTAATATGTTTTCGGACATGCTTCCACGTCAAAACGATATAATTCATTGTTTTGGTTTCTATTAAATACAGAATAATTTTTAGAGTTTCTTTTTTTAAACCCATTTCAAATGGAAAAGTGTGGGGAAGCAATAGGGTTCTCTTAAACTTCATTTTTTGATGAATCCTAATTATTTCGAAGATTTGCAACTTGTGTAATATGTTTTCGGACATGCTTCCACGTCAAAACGATATAATTCATTGTTTTGGTTTCTATTAAATATAGCATGATTTTTAGAGTTTCTTTTTTTAAACACATTTCAAATGGAAAAGTGTGGGGAAGCAATAGGGTTCTCTTAGACTTCATTTTTGGATGAATCCTAATTATTTCGAAGATTTGCAACTTGTGTAATATGTTTTCGGACATGCTTCCACGTCAAAACGATATAATTCATTGTTTTGGTTTCTATTAAATATAGCATGATTTTTAGAGTTTCTTTTTTTAAACCCATTTCAAATGGAAAAGTGTGGGGAAGCAATAGGGTTCTCTTAAACTTCATTTTTTGATGAATCCTAATTATTTCGTAGATTTGCAACTTGTGTAATATGTTTTCGGACACGCTTCCACGTCAAAACGATATAATTCATTGTTTTGGTTTCTATTAAATATAGCATGATTTTTAGAGTTTCTTTTTTTAAACCCATTTCAAATAGAAAAGTGTGGGGAAGCAATAGCGTTCTCTTAAACATCATTTTTTGATGAATCCTAATTATTTCGAAGATTTGCAACTTGTGTAATATGTTTTCGGACATGCTTCCACGTCAAAACGATATAATTCATTGTTTTGGTTTCTATTAAATACAGAATAATTTTTAGAGTTTCTTTTTTTAAACCCATTTCAAATGGAAAAGTGTGGGGAAGCAATAGGGTTCTCTTAAACTTCATTTTTTGATGAATCCTAATTATTTCGTAGATTTGCAACTTGTGTAATATGTTTTCGGACATGCTTCCACGTCAAAACGATATAATTCATTGTTTTGGTTTCTATTAGATATAGCATGATTTTTAGAGTTTCTTTTTTTAAACCCATTTCAAATGGAAAAGTGTGGGGAAGCAATAGGGTTCTCTTAGACTTCATTTTTGGATGAATCCTAATTATTTCGAAGATTTGCAACTTGTGTAATATGTTTTCGGACATGCTTCCACGTCAAAACGATATAATTCATTGTTTTGGTTTCTATTAAATACAGAATAATTTTTAGAGTTTCTTTTTTTAAACCCATTTCAAATAGAAAAGTGTGGGGAAGCAATAGCGTTCTCTTAAACATCATTTTTTGATGAATCCTAATTATTTCGAAGATTTGCAACTTGTGTAATATGTTTTCGGACATGCTTCCACGTCAAAACGATATAATTCATTGTTTTGGTTTCTATTAAATACAGAATAATTTTTAGAGTTTCTTTTTTTAAACCCATTTCAAATGGAAAAGTGTGGGGAAGCAATAGGGTTCTCTTAAACTTCATTTTTTGATGAATCCTAATTATTTCGTAGATTTGCAACTTGTGTAATATGTTTTCGGACATGCTTCCACGTCAAAACGATATAATTCATTGTTTTGGTTTCTATTAGATATAGCATGATTTTTAGAGTTTCTTTTTTTAAACCCATTTCAAATGGAAAAGTGTGGGGAAGCAATAGGGTTCTCTTAGACTTCATTTTTGGATGAATCCTAATTATTTCGAAGATTTGCAACTTGTGTAATATGTTTTCGGACATGCTTCCACGTCAAAACGATATAATTCATTGTTTTGGTTTCTATTAAATATAGCATGATTTTTAGAGTTTCTTTTTTTAAACCCATTTCAAATGGAAAAGTGTGGGGAAGCAATAGGGTTCTCTTAGACTTCATTTTTTGATGAATCCTAATTATTTCGAAGATTTGCAACTTGTGTAATATGTTTTCGGACATGCTTCCACGTCAAAACGATATAATTCATTGTTTTGGTTTCTATTAAATACAGAATAATTTTTAGAGTTTCTTTTTTTAAACCCATTTCAAATAGAAAAGTGTGGGGAAGCAATAGCGTTCTCTTAAACATCATTTTTTGATGAATCCTAATTATTTCGAAGATTTGCAACTTGTGTAATATGTTTTCGGACATGCTTCCACGTCAAAACGATATAATTCATTGTTTTGGTTTCTATTAAATATAGCATGATTTTTAGAGTTTCTTTTTTTAAACCCATTTCAAATGGAAAAGTGTGGGGAAGCAATAGGGTTCTCTTAGACTTCATTTTTGGATGAATCCTAATTATTTCGAAGATTTGCAACTTGTGTAATATGTTTTCGGACATGCTTCCACGTCAAAACGATATAATTCATTGTTTTGGTTTCTATTAAATATAGCATGATTTTTAGAGTTTCTTTTTTTAAAACCATTTCAAATGGAAAAGTGTGGGGAAGCAATAGGGTTCTCTTAAACTTCATTTTTTGATGAATCCTAATTATTTCGAAGATTTGCAACTTGTGTAATATGTTTTCGGACATGCTTCCACGTCAAAACGATATAATTCATTGTTTTGGTTTCTATTAAATATAGCATGATTTTTAGAGTTTCTTTTTTTAAACCCATTTCAAATGGAAAAGTGTGGGGAAGCAATAGGGTTCTCTTAGACTTCATTTTTTGATGAATCCTAATTATTTCGAAGATTTGCAACTTGTGTAATATGTTTTCGGACATGCTTCCACGTCAAAACGATATAATTCATTGTTTTGGTTTCTATTAAATACAGAATAATTTTTAGAGTTTCTTTTTTTAAACCCATTTCAAATAGAAAAGTGTGGGGAAGCAATAGCGTTCTCTTAAACATCATTTTTTGATGAATCCTAATTATTTCGAAGATTTGCAACTTGTGTAATATGTTTTCGGACATGCTTCCACGTCAAAACGATATAATTCATTGTTTTGGTTTCTATTAAATATAGCATGATTTTTAGAGTTTCTTTTTTTAAACCCATTTCAAATGGAAAAGTGTGGGGAAGCAATAGGGTTCTCTTAAACTTCATTTTTTGATGAATCCTAATTATTTCGTAGATTTGCAACTTGTGTAATATGTTTTCGGACATGCTTCCACGTCAAAACGATATAATTCATTGTTTTGGTTTCTATTAAATACAGAATAATTTTTAGAGTTTCTTTTTTTAAACCCATTTCAAATGGAAAAGTGTGGGGAAGCAATAGGGTTCTCTTAGACTTCATTTTTTGATGAATCCTAATTATTTCGTAGATTTGCAACTTGTGTAATATGTTTTCGGACATGCTTCCACGTCAAAACGATATAATTCATTGTTTTGGTTTCTATGAAATACAGAATAATTTTTAGAGTTTCTTTTTTTAAACCCATTTCAAATGGAAAAGTGTGGGGAAGCAATAGGGTTCTCTTAAACTTCATTTTTTGATGAATCCTAATTATTTCGAAGATTTGCAACTTGTGTAATATGTTTTCGGACATGCTTCCACGTCAAAACGATATAATTCATTGTTTTGGTTTCTATTAAATACAGAATAATTTTTAGAGTTTCTTTTTTTAAACCCATTTCAAATGGAAAAGTGTGGGGAAGCAATAGGGTTCTCTTAAACTTCATTTTTGGATGAATCCTAATTATTTCGAAGATTTGCAACTTGTATAATATGTTTTCGGACATGCTTCCACGTCAAAACGATATAATTCATTGTTTTGGTTTCTATTAAATACAGAATAATTTTTAGAGTTTCTTTTTTTAAACCCATTTCAAATGGAAAAGTGTGGGGAAGCAATAGGGTTCTCTTAGACTTCATTTTTGGATGAATCCTAATTATTTCGAAGATTTGCAACTTGTGTAATATGTTTTCGGACATGCTTCCACGTCAAAACGATATAATTCATTGTTTTGGTTTCTATTAAATATAGCATGATTTTTAGAGTTTCTTTTTTTAAAACCATTTCAAATGGAAAAGTGTGGGGAAGCAATAGGGTTCTCTTAAACTTCATTTTTTGATGAATCCTAATTATTTCGAAGATTTGCAACTTGTGTAATATGTTTTCGGACATGCTTCCACGTCAAAACGATATAATTCATTGTTTTGGTTTCTATTAAATATAGCATGATTTTTAGAGTTTCTTTTTTTAAACCCATTTCAAATGGAAAAGTGTGGGGAAGCAATAGGGTTCTCTTAGACTTCATTTTTTGATGAATCCTAATTATTTCGAAGATTTGCAACTTGTGTAATATGTTTTCGGACATGCTTCCACGTCAAAACGATATAATTCATTGTTTTGGTTTCTATTAAATACAGAATAATTTTTAGAGTTTCTTTTTTTAAACCCATTTCAAATAGAAAAGTGTGGGGAAGCAATAGCGTTCTCTTAAACATCATTTTTTGATGAATCCTAATTATTTCGAAGATTTGCAACTTGTGTAATATGTTTTCGGACATGCTTCCACGTCAAAACGATATAATTCATTGTTTTGGTTTCTATTAAATATAGCATGATTTTTAGAGTTTCTTTTTTTAAACCCATTTCAAATGGAAAAGTGTGGGGAAGCAATAGGGTTCTCTTAAACTTCATTTTTGGATGAATCCTAATTATTTCGAAGATTTGCAACTTGTGTAATATGTTTTCGGACATGCTTCCACGTCAAAACGATATAATTCATTGTTTTGGTTTCTATTAAATATAGCATGATTTTTAGAGTTTCTTTTTTTAAAACCATTTCAAATGGAAAAGTGTGGGGAAGCAATAGGGTTCTCTTAAACTTCATTTTTTGATGAATCCTAATTATTTCGAAGATTTGCAACTTGTGTAATATGTTTTCGGACATGCTTCCACGTCAAAACGATATAATTCATTGTTTTGGTTTCTATTAAATATAGCATGATTTTTAGAGTTTCTTTTTTTAAACCCATTTCAAATGGAAAAGTGTGGGGAAGCAATAGGGTTCTCTTAGACTTCATTTTTTGATGAATCCTAATTATTTCGTAGATTTGCAACTTGTGTAATATGTTTTCGGACATGCTTCCACGTCAAAACGATATAATTCATTGTTTTGGTTTCTATGAAATACAGAATAATTTTTAGAGTTTCTTTTTTTAAACCCATTTCAAATGGAAAAGTGTGGGGAAGCAATAGGGTTCTCTTAAACTTCATTTTTTGATGAATCCTAATTATTTCGAAGATTTGCAACTTGTGTAATATGTTTTCGGGCATGCTTCCACGTCAAAACGATATAATTCATTGTTTTGGTTTCTATTAAATACAGAATAATTTTTAGAGTTTCTTTTTTTAAACCCATTTCAAATGGAAAAGTGTAGGGAAGCAATAGGGTTCTCTTAAACTTCATTTTTGGATGAATCCTAATTATTTCGAAGATTTGCAACTTGTATAATATGTTTTCGGACATGCTTCCACGTCAAAACGATATAATTCATTGTTTTGGTTTCTATTAAATACAGAATAATTTTTAGAGTTTCTTTTTTTAAACCCATTTCAAATGGAAAAGTGTGGGGAAGCAATAGGGTTCTCTTAAACTTCATTTTTGGATGAATCCTAATTATTTCGAAGATTTGCAACTTGTGTAATATGTTTTCGGGCATGCTTCCACGTCAAAACGATATAATTCATTGTTTTGGTTTCTATTAAATTTAGCATGATTTTTAGAGTTTCTGTTTTTAAACCCATTTCAAATGGAAAAGTGTGGGGAAGCAATAGGGTTCTCTTAAACTTCATTTTTGGATGAATCCTAATTATTTCGAAGATTTGCAACTTGTATAATATGTTTTCGGGCATGCTTCCACGTCAAAACGATATAATTCATTGTTTTGGTTTCTATTAAATATAGCATGATTTTTAGAGTTTCTTTTTTTAAACCCATTTCAAATGGAAAAGTGTGGGGAAGCAAAAGGGTTCTCTTGAACATCATTTTTTGATGAATCCTAATTATTTCGAAGATTTGCAACTTGTGTAATATGTTTTCGGACATGCTTCCACGTCAAAACGATATAATTCATTGTTTTGGTTTCTATTAAATATAGCATGATTTTTAGAGTTTCTTTTATAAACCCATTTCAAATGGAAAAGTGTGGGGAAGCAATAGGGTTCTCTTAGACTTCATTTTTGGATGAATCCTAATTATTTCGAAGATTTGCAACTTGTGTAATATGTTTTCGGACATGCTTCCACGTCAAAACGATATAATTCATTGTTTTGGTTTCTATTAAATACAGAATAATTTTTAGAGTTTCTTTTTTTAAACCCATTTCAAATGGAAAAGTGTGGGGAAGCAATAGGGTTCTCTTAAACTTCATTTTTGGATGAATCCTAATTATTTCGAAGATTTGCAACTTGTGTAATATGTTTTCGGACATGCTTCCACGTCAAAACGATATAATTCATTGTTTTGGTTTCTATTAAATTTAGCATGATTTTTAGAGTTTCTTTTTTTAAACCCATTTCAAATGGAAAAGTGTGGGGAAGCAATAGGGTTCTCTTAAACATCATTTTTTGATGAATCCTAATTATTTCGAAGATTTGCAACTTGTGTAATATGTTTTCGGACATGCTTCCACGTCAAAACGATATAATTCATTGTTTTGGTTTCTATTAAATATAGCATGATTTTTAGAGTTTCTTTTTTTAAACCCATTTCAAATGGAAAAGTGTGGGGAAGCAATAGGGTTCTCTTAAACTTCATTTTTGGATGAATCCTAATTATTTCGAAGATTTGCAACTTGTGTAATATGTTTTCGGACATGCTTCCACGTCAAAACGATATAATTCATTGTTTTGGTTTCTATTAAATATAGCATGATTTTTAGAGTTTCTGTTTTTAAACCCATTTCAAATGGAAAAGTGTGGGGAAGCAATAGGGTTCTCTTAAACTTCATTTTTGGATGAATCCTAATTATTTCGAAGATTTGCAACTTGTATAATATGTTTTCGGGCATGCTTCCACGTCAAAACGATATAATTCATTGTTTTGGTTTCTATTAAATATAGCATGATTTTTAGAGTTTCTTTTTTTAAACCCATTTCAAATGGAAAAGTGTGGGGAAGCAAAAGGGTTCTCTTGAACATCATTTTTTGATGAATCCTAATTATTTCGAAGATTTGCAACTTGTGTAATATGTTTTCGGACATGCTTCCACGTCAAAACGATATAATTCATTGTTTTGGTTTCTATTAAATATAGCATGATTTTTAGAGTTTCTTTTTTTAAACCCATTTCAAATGGAAAAGTGTGGGGAAGCAATAGGGTTCTCTTAGACTTCATTTTTGGATGAATCCTAATTATTTCGAAGATTTGCAACTTGTGTAATATGTTTTCGGACATGCTTCCACGTCAAAACGATATAATTCATTGTTTTGGTTTCTATTAAATTTAGCATGATTTTTAGAGTTTCTTTTTTTAAACCCATTTCAAATGGAAAAGTGTGGGGAAGCAATAGGGTTCTCTTAAACATCATTTTTTGATGAATCCTAATTATTTCGAAGATTTGCAACTTGTGTAATATGTTTTCGGACATGCTTCCACGTCAAAACGATATAATTCATTGTTTTGGTTTCTATTAAATATAGCATGATTTTTAGAGTTTCTTTTTTTAAACCCATTTCAAATGGAAAAGTGTGGGGAAGCAAAAGGGTTCTCTTGAACATCATTTTTTGATGAATCCTAATTATTTCGAAGATTTGCAACTTGTGTAATATGTTTTCGGGCATGCTTCCACGTCAAAACGATATAATTCATTGTTTTGGTTTCTATTAAATACAGAATAATTTTTAGAGTTTCTTTTTTTAAACCCATTTCAAATGGAAAAGTGTGGGGAAGCAATAGGGTTCTCTTAAACTTCATTTTTGGATGAATCCTAATTATTTCGAAGATTTGAAACTTGTATAATATGTTTTCGGACATGCTTCCACGTCAAAACGATATAATTCATTGTTTTGGTTTCTATTAAATACAAAATAATTTTTAGAGTTTCTTTTTTTAAACCCATTTCAAATGGAAAAGTGTGGGGAAGCAATAGGGTTCTCTTAGACTTCATTTTTGGATGAATCCTAATTATTTCGAAGATTTGCAACTTGTGTAATATGTTTTCGGACATGCTTCCACGTCAAAACGATATAATTCATTGTTTTGGTTTCTATTAAATATAGCATGATTTTTAGAGTTTCTTTTTTTAAACCCATTTCAAATGGAAAAGTGTGGGGAAGCAATAGGGTTCTCTTAAACTTCATTTTTGGATGAATCCTAATTATTTCGAAGATTTGCAACTTGTATAATATGTTTTCGGACATGCTTCCACGTCAAAACGATATAATTCATTGTTTTGGTTTCTATTAAATATAGCATGATTTTTAGAGTTTCTGTTTTTAAACCCATTTCAAATGGAAAAGTGTGGGGAAGCAATAGGGTTCTCTTAAACTTCATTTTTGGATGAATCCTAATTATTTCGAAGATTTGCAACTTGTATAATATGTTTTCGGACATGCTTCCACGTCAAAACGATATAATTCATTGTTTTGGTTTCTATTAAATATAGCATGATTTTTAGAGTTTCTTTTTTTAAACCCATTTCAAATGGAAAAGTGTGGGGAAGCAAAAGGGTTCTCTTGAACATCATTTTTTGATGAATCCTAATTATTTCGAAGATTTGCAACTTGTGTAATATGTTTTCGGACATGCTTCCACGTCAAAACGATATAATTCATTGTTTTGGTTTCTATTAAATATAGCATGATTTTTAGAGTTTCTTTTTTTAAACCCATTTCAAATGGAAAAGTGTGGGGAAGCAATAGGGTTCTCTTAGACTTCATTTTTGGATGAATCCTAATTATTTCGAAGATTTGCAACTTGTGTAATATGTTTTCGGACATGCTTCCACGTCAAAACGATATAATTCATTGTTTTGGTTTCTATTAAATTTAGCATGATTTTTAGAGTTTCTTTTTTTAAACCCATTTCAAATGGAAAAGTGTGGGGAAGCAATAGGGTTCTCTTAAACATCATTTTTTGATGAATCCTAATTATTTCGAAGATTTGCAACTTGTGTAATATGTTTTCGGACATGCTTCCACGTCAAAACGATATAATTCATTGTTTTGGTTTCTATTAAATATAGCATGATTTTTAGAGTTTCTTTTTTTAAACCCATTTCAAATGGAAAAGTGTGGGGAAGCAATAGGGTTCTCTTAAACTTCATTTTTGGATGAATCCTAATTATTTCGAAGATTTGCAACTTGTATAATATGTTTTCGGACATGCTTCCACGTCAAAACGATATAATTCATTGTTTTGGTTTCTATTAAATATAGCATGATTTTTAGAGTTTCTTTTTTTAAACCCATTTCAAATGGAAAAGTGTGGGGAAGCAATAGGGTTCTCTTAAACTTCATTTTTGGATGAATCCTAATTATTTCGAAGATTTGCAACTTGTATAATATGTTTTCGGACATGCTTCCACGTCAAAACGATATAATTCATTGTTTTGGTTTCTATTAAATATAGCATGATTTTTAGAGTTTCTTTTTTTTAAACCCATTTCAAATGGAAAAGTGTGGGGAAGCAATAGGGTTCTCTTAAACTTCATTTTTGGATGAATCCTAATTATTTCGAAGATTTGCAACTTGTGTAATATGTTTTCGGACATGCTTCCACGTCAAAACGATATAATTCATTGTTTTGGTTTCTATTAAATATAGCATGATTTTTAGAGTTTCTTTTTTTAAACCCATTTCAAATGGAAAAGTGTGGGGAAGCAATAGGGTTCTCTTAAACATCATTTTTTGATGAATCCTAATTATTTCGAAGATTTGCAACTTGTGTAATATGTTTTCGGACATGCTTCCACGTCAAAACGATATAATTCATTGTTTTGGTTTCTATTAAATATAGCATGATTTTTAGAGTTTCTTTTTTTAAACCCATTTCATATGGAAAAGTGTGGGGAAGCAATAGGGTTCTCTTAGACTTCATTTTTGGATGAATCCTAATTATTTCGAAGATTTGCAACTTGTGTAATATGTTTTCGGACATGCTTCCACGTCAAAACGATATAATTCATTGTTTTGGTTTCTATTAAATATAGCATGATTTTTAGAGTTTCTGTTTTTAAACCCATTTCAAATGGAAAAGTGTGGGGAAGCAATAGGGTTCTCTTAAACTTCATTTTTGGATGAATCCTAATTATTTCGAAGATTTGCAACTTGTGTAATATGTTTTCGGACATGCTTCCACGTCAAAACGATATAATTCATTGTTTTGGTTTCTATTAAATTTAGCATGATTTTTAGAGTTTCTTTTTTTAAACCCATTTCAAATGGAAAAGTGTGGGGAAGCAATAGGGTTCTCTTAAACATCATTTTTTGATGAATCCTAATTATTTCGAAGATTTGCAACTTGTGTAATATGTTTTCGGACATGCTTCCACGTCAAAACGATATAATTCATTGTTTTGGTTTCTATTAAATATAGCATGATTTTTAGAGTTTCTTTTTTTAAACCCATTTCAAATGGAAAAGTGTGGGGAAGCAATAGGGTTCTCTTAAACTTCATTTTTGGATGAATCCTAATTATTTCGAAGATTTGCAACTTGTATAATATGTTTTCGGACATGCTTCCACGTCAAAACGATATAATTCATTGTTTTGGTTTCTATTAAATATAGCATGATTTTTAGAGTTTCTTTTTTTTAAACCCATTTCAAATGGAAAAGTGTGGGGAAGCAATAGGGTTCTCTTAAACTTCATTTTTGGATGAATCCTAATTATTTCGAAGATTTGCAACTTGTGTAATATGTTTTCGGACATGCTTCCACGTCAAAACGATATAATTCATTGTTTTGGTTTCTATTAAATATAGCATGATTTTTAGAGTTTCTTTTTTTAAACCCATTTCAAATGGAAAAGTGTGGGGAAGCAATAGGGTTCTCTTAAACATCATTTTTTGATGAATCCTAATTATTTCGAAGATTTGCAACTTGTGTAATATGTTTTCGGACATGCTTCCACGTCAAAACGATATAATTCATTGTTTTGGTTTCTATTAAATATAGCATGATTTTTAGAGTTTCTTTTTTTAAACCCATTTCAAATGGAAAAGTGTGGGGAAGCAATAGGGTTCTCTTAAACATCATTTTTTGATGAATCCTAATTATTTCGAAGATTTGCAACTTGTGTAATATGTTTTCGGACATGCTTCCACGTCAAAACGATATAATTCATTGTTTTGGTTTCTATTAAATATAGCATGATTTTTAGAGTTTCTTTTTTTAAACCCATTTCATATGGAAAAGTGTGGGGAAGCAATAGGGTTCTCTTAGACTTCATTTTTGGATGAATCCTAATTATTTCGAAGATTTGCAACTTGTGTAATATGTTTTCGGACATGCTTCCACGTCAAAACGATATAATTCATTGTTTTGGTTTCTATTAAATATAGCATGATTTTTAGAGTTTCTTTTTTTAAACCCATTTCAAATGGAAAAGTGTGGGGAAGCAATAGGGTTCTCTTAGACTTCATTTTTGGATGAATCCTAATTATTTCGAAGATTTGCAACTTGTGTAATATGTTTTCGGACATGCTTCCACGTCAAAACGATATAATTCATTGTTTTGGTTTCTATTAAATTTAGCATGATTTTTAGAGTTTCTTTTTTTAAACCCATTTCAAATGGAAAAGTGTGGGGAAGCAATAGGGTTCTCTTAAACATCATTTTTTGATGAATCCTAATTATTTCGAAGATTTGCAACTTGTGTAATATGTTTTCGGACATGCTTCCACGTCAAAACGATATAATTCATTGTTTTGGTTTCTATTAAATTTAGCATGATTTTTAGAGTTTCTTTTTTTAAACCCATTTCAAATGGAAAAGTGTGGGGAAGCAATAGGGTTCTCTTAAACATCATTTTTTGATGAATCCTAATTATTTCGAAGATTTGCAACTTGTGTAATATGTTTTCGGACATGCTTCCACGTCAAAACGATATAATTCATTGTTTTGGTTTCTATTAAATATAGCATGATTTTTAGAGTTTCTTTTTTTAAACCCATTTCAAATGGAAAAGTGTGGGGAAGCAATAGGGTTCTCTTAAACTTCATTTTTGGATGAATCCTAATTATTTCGAAGATTTGCAACTTGTATAATATGTTTTCGGACATGCTTCCACGTCAAAACGATATAATTCATTGTTTTGGTTTCTATTAAATATAGCATGATTTTTAGAGTTTCTTTTTTTAAACCCATTTCAAATGGAAAAGTGTGGGGAAGCAATAGGGTTCTCTTAAACTTCATTTTTGGATGAATCCTAATTATTTCGAAGATTTGCAACTTGTATAATATGTTTTCGGACATGCTTCCACGTCAAAACGATATAATTCATTGTTTTGGTTTCTATTAAATATAGCATGATTTTTAGAGTTTCTTTTTTTTAAACCCATTTCAAATGGAAAAGTGTGGGGAAGCAATAGGGTTCTCTTAAACTTCATTTTTGGATGAATCCTAATTATTTCGAAGATTTGCAACTTGTGTAATATGTTTTCGGACATGCTTCCACGTCAAAACGATATAATTCATTGTTTTGGTTTCTATTAAATATAGCATGATTTTTAGAGTTTCTTTTTTTAAACCCATTTCAAATGGAAAAGTGTGGGGAAGCAATAGGGTTCTCTTAAACATCATTTTTTGATGAATCCTAATTATTTCGAAGATTTGCAACTTGTGTAATATGTTTTCGGACATGCTTCCACGTCAAAACGATATAATTCATTGTTTTGGTTTCTATTAAATATAGCATGATTTTTAGAGTTTCTTTTTTTAAACCCATTTCATATGGAAAAGTGTGGGGAAGCAATAGGGTTCTCTTAGACTTCATTTTTGGATGAATCCTAATTATTTCGAAGATTTGCAACTTGTGTAATATGTTTTCGGACATGCTTCCACGTCAAAACGATATAATTCATTGTTTTGGTTTCTATTAAATATAGCATGATTTTTAGAGTTTCTTTTTTTAAACCCATTTCAAATGGAAAAGTGTGGGGAAGCAATAGGGTTCTCTTAGACTTCATTTTTGGATGAATCCTAATTATTTCGAAGATTTGCAACTTGTGTAATATGTTTTCGGACATGCTTCCACGTCAAAACGATATAATTCATTGTTTTGGTTTCTATTAAATATAGCATGATTTTTAGAGTTTCTTTTTTTAAACCCATTTCAAATGGAAAAGTGTGGGGAAGCAATAGGGTTCTCTTAAACTTCATTTTTGGATGAATCCTAATTATTTCGAAGATTTGCAACTTGTGTAATATGTTTTCGGACATGCTTCCACGTCAAAACGATATAATTCATTGTTTTGGTTTCTATTAAATATAGCATGATTTTTAGAGTTTCTTTTTTTAAACCCATTTCATATGGAAAAGTGTGGGGAAGCAATAGGGTTCTCTTAGACTTCATTTTTGGATGAATCCTAATTATTTCGAAGATTTGCAACTTGTGTAATATGTTTTCGGACATGCTTCCACGTCAAAACGATATAATTCATTGTTTTGGTTTCTATTAAATATAGCATGATTTTTAGAGTTTCTTTTTTTAAACCCATTTCAAATGGAAAAGTGTGGGGAAGCAATAGGGTTCTCTTAGACTTCATTTTTGGATGAATCCTAATTATTTCGAAGATTTGCAACTTGTGTAATATGTTTTCGGACATGCTTCCACGTCAAAACGATATAATTCATTGTTTTGGTTTCTATTAAATTTAGCATGATTTTTAGAGTTTCTTTTTTTAAACCCATTTCAAATGGAAAAGTGTGGGGAAGCAATAGGGTTCTCTTAAACATCATTTTTTGATGAATCCTAATTATTTCGAAGATTTGCAACTTGTGTAATATGTTTTCGGACATGCTTCCACGTCAAAACGATATAATTCATTGTTTTGGTTTCTATTAAATTTAGCATGATTTTTAGAGTTTCTTTTTTTAAACCCATTTCAAATGGAAAAGTGTGGGGAAGCAATAGGGTTCTCTTAAACATCATTTTTTGATGAATCCTAATTATTTCGAAGATTTGCAACTTGTGTAATATGTTTTCGGACATGCTTCCACGTCAAAACGATATAATTCATTGTTTTGGTTTCTATTAAATATAGCATGATTTTTAGAGTTTCTTTTTTTAAACCCATTTCAAATGGAAAAGTGTGGGGAAGCAATAGGGTTCTCTTAAACTTCATTTTTGGATGAATCCTAATTATTTCGAAGATTTGCAACTTGTATAATATGTTTTCGGACATGCTTCCACGTCAAAACGATATAATTCATTGTTTTGGTTTCTATTAAATATAGCATGATTTTTAGAGTTTCTTTTTTTAAACCCATTTCAAATGGAAAAGTGTGGGGAAGCAATAGGGTTCTCTTAAACTTCATTTTTGGATGAATCCTAATTATTTCGAAGATTTGCAACTTGTATAATATGTTTTCGGACATGCTTCCACGTCAAAACGATATAATTCATTGTTTTGGTTTCTATTAAATATAGCATGATTTTTAGAGTTTCTTTTTTTTAAACCCATTTCAAATGGAAAAGTGTGGGGAAGCAATAGGGTTCTCTTAAACTTCATTTTTGGATGAATCCTAATTATTTCGAAGATTTGCAACTTGTGTAATATGTTTTCGGACATGCTTCCACGTCAAAACGATATAATTCATTGTTTTGGTTTCTATTAAATATAGCATGATTTTTAGAGTTTCTTTTTTTAAACCCATTTCAAATGGAAAAGTGTGGGGAAGCAATAGGGTTCTCTTAAACATCATTTTTTGATGAATCCTAATTATTTCGAAGATTTGCAACTTGTGTAATATGTTTTCGGACATGCTTCCACGTCAAAACGATATAATTCATTGTTTTGGTTTCTATTAAATATAGCATGATTTTTAGAGTTTCTTTTTTTAAACCCATTTCATATGGAAAAGTGTGGGGAAGCAATAGGGTTCTCTTAGACTTCATTTTTGGATGAATCCTAATTATTTCGAAGATTTGCAACTTGTGTAATATGTTTTCGGACATGCTTCCACGTCAAAACGATATAATTCATTGTTTTGGTTTCTATTAAATATAGCATGATTTTTAGAGTTTCTTTTTTTAAACCCATTTCAAATGGAAAAGTGTGGGGAAGCAATAGGGTTCTCTTAGACTTCATTTTTTGATGAATCCTAATTATTTCGAAGATTTGCAACTTGTGTAATATGTTTTCGGACATGCTTCCACGTCAAAACGATATAATTCATTGTTTTGGTTTCTATTAAATTTAGCATGATTTTTAGAGTTTCTTTTTTTAAACCCATTTCAAATGGAAAAGTGTGGGGAAGCAATAGGGTTCTCTTAAACATCATTTTTTGATGAATCCTAATTATTTCGAAGATTTGCAACTTGTGTAATATGTTTTCGGACATGCTTCCACGTCAAAACGATATAATTCATTGTTTTGGTTTCTATTAAATATAGCATGATTTTTAGAGTTTCTTTTTTTAAACCCATTTCAAATGGAAAAGTGTGGGGAAGCAATAGGGTTCTCTTAAACTTCATTTTTGGATGAATCCTAATTATTTCGAAGATTTGCAACTTGTATAATATGTTTTCGGACATGCTTCCACGTCAAAACGATATAATTCATTGTTTTGGTTTCTATTAAATATAGCATGATTTTTAGAGTTTCTTTTTTTTAAACCCATTTCAAATGGAAAAGTGTGGGGAAGCAATAGGGTTCTCTTAAACTTCATTTTTGGATGAATCCTAATTATTTCGAAGATTTGCAACTTGTGTAATATGTTTTCGGACATGCTTCCACGTCAAAACGATATAATTCATTGTTTTGGTTTCTATTAAATATAGCATGATTTTTAGAGTTTCTTTTTTTAAACCCATTTCAAATGGAAAAGTGTGGGGAAGCAATAGGGTTCTCTTAAACATCATTTTTTGATGAATCCTAATTATTTCGAAGATTTGCAACTTGTGTAATATGTTTTCGGACATGCTTCCACGTCAAAACGATATAATTCATTGTTTTGGTTTCTATTAAATATAGCATGATTTTTAGAGTTTCTTTTTTTAAACCCATTTCATATGGAAAAGTGTGGGGAAGCAATAGGGTTCTCTTAGACTTCATTTTTGGATGAATCCTAATTATTTCGAAGATTTGCAACTTGTGTAATATGTTTTCGGACATGCTTCCACGTCAAAACGATATAATTCATTGTTTTGGTTTCTATTAAATATAGCATGATTTTTAGAGTTTCTTTTTTTAAACCCATTTCAAATGGAAAAGTGTGGGGAAGCAATAGGGTTCTCTTAAACATCATTTTTTGATGAATCCTAATTATTTCGAAGATTTGCAACTTGTGTAATATGTTTTCGGACATGCTTCCACGTCAAAACGATATAATTCATTGTTTTGGTTTCTATTAAATATAGCATGATTTTTAGAGTTTCTTTTTTTAAACCCATTTCAAATGGAAAAGTGTGGGGAAGCAATAGGGTTCTCTTAGACTTCATTTTTGGATGAATCCTAATTATTTCGAAGATTTGCAACTTGTGTAATATGTTTTCGGACATGCTTCCACGTCAAAACGATATAATTCATTGTTTTGGTTTCTATTAAATATAGCATGATTTTTAGAGTTTCTTTTTTTAAACCCATTTCAAATGGAAAAGTGTGGGGAAGCAATAGGGTTCTCTTAAACTTCATTTTTGGATGAATCCTAATTATTTCGAAGATTTGCAACTTGTGTAATATGTTTTCGGACATGCTTCCACGTCAAAACGATATAATTCATTGTTTTGGTTTCTATTAAATATAGCATGATTTTTAGAGTTTCTTTTTTTAAACCCATTTCAAATGGAAAAGTGTGGGGAAGCAATAGGGTTCTCTTAAACATCATTTTTTGATGAATCCTAATTATTTCGAAGATTTGCAACTTGTGTAATATGTTTTCGGACATGCTTCCACGTCAAAACGATATAATTCATTGTTTTGGTTTCTATTAAATATAGCATGATTTTTAGAGTTTCTTTTTTTAAACCCATTTCATATGGAAAAGTGTGGGGAAGCAATAGGGTTCTCTTAGACTTCATTTTTGGATGAATCCTAATTATTTCGAAGATTTGCAACTTGTGTAATATGTTTTCGGACATGCTTCCACGTCAAAACGATATAATTCATTGTTTTGGTTTCTATTAAATATAGCATGATTTTTAGAGTTTCTTTTTTTAAACCCATTTCAAATGGAAAAGTGTGGGGAAGCAATAGGGTTCTCTTAGACTTCATTTTTGGATGAATCCTAATTATTTCGAAGATTTGCAACTTGTGTAATATGTTTTCGGACATGCTTCCACGTCAAAACGATATAATTCATTGTTTTGGTTTCTATTAAATTTAGCATGATTTTTAGAGTTTCTTTTTTTAAACCCATTTCAAATGGAAAAGTGTGGGGAAGCAATAGGGTTCTCTTAAACATCATTTTTTGATGAATCCTAATTATTTCGAAGATTTGCAACTTGTGTAATATGTTTTCGGACATGCTTCCACGTCAAAACGATATAATTCATTGTTTTGGTTTCTATTAAATATAGCATGATTTTTAGAGTTTCTTTTTTTAAACCCATTTCAAATGGAAAAGTGTGGGGAAGCAATAGGGTTCTCTTAAACTTCATTTTTGGATGAATCCTAATTATTTCGAAGATTTGCAACTTGTATAATATGTTTTCGGACATGCTTCCACGTCAAAACGATATAATTCATTGTTTTGGTTTCTATTAAATATAGCATGATTTTTAGAGTTTCTTTTTTTTAAACCCATTTCAAATGGAAAAGTGTGGGGAAGCAATAGGGTTCTCTTAAACTTCATTTTTGGATGAATCCTAATTATTTCGAAGATTTGCAACTTGTGTAATATGTTTTCGGACATGCTTCCACGTCAAAACGATATAATTCATTGTTTTGGTTTCTATTAAATATAGCATGATTTTTAGAGTTTCTTTTTTTAAACCCATTTCAAATGGAAAAGTGTGGGGAAGCAATAGGGTTCTCTTAAACATCATTTTTTGATGAATCCTAATTATTTCGAAGATTTGCAACTTGTGTAATATGTTTTCGGACATGCTTCCACGTCAAAACGATATAATTCATTGTTTTGGTTTCTATTAAATATAGCATGATTTTTAGAGTTTCTTTTTTTAAACCCATTTCATATGGAAAAGTGTGGGGAAGCAATAGGGTTCTCTTAGACTTCATTTTTGGATGAATCCTAATTATTTCGAAGATTTGCAACTTGTGTAATATGTTTTCGGACATGCTTCCACGTCAAAACGATATAATTCATTGTTTTGGTTTCTATTAAATATAGCATGATTTTTAGAGTTTCTTTTTTTAAACCCATTTCAAATGGAAAAGTGTGGGGAAGCAATAGGGTTCTCTTAAACATCATTTTTTGATGAATCCTAATTATTTCGAAGATTTGCAACTTGTGTAATATGTTTTCGGACATGCTTCCACGTCAAAACGATATAATTCATTGTTTTGGTTTCTATTAAATATAGCATGATTTTTAGAGTTTCTTTTTTTAAACCCATTTCAAATGGAAAAGTGTGGGGAAGCAATAGGGTTCTCTTAGACTTCATTTTTGGATGAATCCTAATTATTTCGAAGATTTGCAACTTGTGTAATATGTTTTCGGACATGCTTCCACGTCAAAACGATATAATTCATTGTTTTGGTTTCTATTAAATATAGCATGATTTTTAGAGTTTCTTTTTTTAAACCCATTTCAAATGGAAAAGTGTGGGGAAGCAATAGGGTTCTCTTAAACATCATTTTTTGATGAATCCTAATTATTTCGAAGATTTGCAACTTGTGTAATATGTTTTCGGACATGCTTCCACGTCAAAACGATATAATTCATTGTTTTGGTTTCTATTAAATATAGCATGATTTTTAGAGTTTCTGTTTTTAAACCCATTTCAAATGGAAAAGTGTGGGGAAGCAATAGGGTTCTCTTAAACTTCATTTTTTGATGAATCCTAATTAGTTCGTAGATTTGCAACTTGTGTAATATGTTTTCGGACATGCTTCCACGTCAAAACGATATAATTCATTGTTTTGGTTTCTATTAAATACAGAATAATTTTTAGAGTTTCTTTTTTTAAACCCATTTCAAATGGAAAAGTGTGGGGAAGCAATAGGGTTCTCTTAAACTTCATTTTTGGATGAATCCTAATTATTTCGAAGATTTGCAACTTGTGTAATATGTTTTCGGACATGCTTCCACGTCAAAACGATATAATTCATTGTTTTGGTTTCTATTAAATATAGCATGATTTTTAGAGTTTCTTTTTTTAAACCCATTTCAAATGGAAAAGTGTGGGGAAGCAATAGGGTTCTCTTAAACATCATTTTTTGATGAATCCTAATTATTTCGAAGATTTGCAACTTGTGTAATATGTTTTCGGACATGCTTCCACGTCAAAACGATATAATTCATTGTTTTGGTTTCTATTAAATATAGCATGATTTTTAGAGTTTCTTTTTTTAAACCCATTTCAAATGGAAAAGTGTGGGGAAGCAATAGGGTTCTCTTAGACTTCATTTTTGGATGAATCCTAATTATTTCGAAGATTTGCAACTTGTGTAATATGTTTTCGGACATGCTTCCACGTCAAAACGATATAATTCATTGTTTTGGTTTCTATTAAATATAGCATGATTTTTAGAGTTTCTTTTTTTAAACCCATTTCAAATGGAAAAGTGTGGGGAAGCAATAGGGTTCTCTTAAACATCATTTTTTGATGAATCCTAATTATTTCGAAGATTTGCAACTTGTGTAATATGTTTTCGGACATGCTTCCACGTCAAAACGATATAATTCATTGTTTTGGTTTCTATTAAATATAGCATGATTTTTAGAGTTTCTGTTTTTAAACCCATTTCAAATGGAAAAGTGTGGGGAAGCAATAGGGTTCTCTTAAACTTCATTTTTTGATGAATCCTAATTAGTTCGTAGATTTGCAACTTGTGTAATATGTTTTCGGACATGCTTCCACGTCAAAACGATATAATTCATTGTTTTGGTTTCTATTAAATACAGAATAATTTTTAGAGTTTCTTTTTTTAAACCCATTTCAAATGGAAAAGTGTGGGGAAGCAATAGGGTTCTCTTAAACTTCATTTTTGGATGAATCCTAATTATTTCGAAGATTTGCAACTTGTGTAATATGTTTTCGGACATGCTTCCACGTCAAAACGATATAATTCATTGTTTTGGTTTCTATTAAATATAGCATGATTTTTAGAGTTTCTTTTTTTAAACCCATTTCAAATGGAAAAGTGTGGGGAAGCAATAGGGTTCTCTTAAACATCATTTTTTGATGAATCCTAATTATTTCGAAGATTTGCAACTTGTGTAATATGTTTTCGGACATGCTTCCACGTCAAAACGATATAATTCATTGTTTTGGTTTCTATTAAATATAGCATGATTTTTAGAGTTTCTTTTTTTAAACCCATTTCAAATGGAAAAGTGTGGGGAAGCAATAGGGTTCTCTTAGACTTCATTTTTGGATGAATCCTAATTATTTCGAAGATTTGCAACTTGTGTAATATGTTTTCGGACATACTTCCACGTCAAAACGATATAATTCATTGTTTTGGTTTCTATTAAATATAGCATGATTTTTAGAGTTTCTTTTTTTAAACCCATTTCAAATGGAAAAGTGTGGGGAAGCAATAGGGTTCTCTTAAACTTCATTTTTGGATGAATCCTAATTATTTCGAAGATTTGCAACTTGTGTAATATGTTTTCGGACATGCTTCCACGTCAAAACGATATAATTCATTGTTTTGGTTTCTATTAAATATAGCATGATTTTTAGAGTTTCTTTTTTTAAACCCATTTCAAATGGAAAAGTGTGGGGAAGCAATAGGGTTCTCTTAAACATCATTTTTTGATGAATCCTAATTATTTCGAAGATTTGCAACTTGTGTAATATGTTTTCGGACATGCTTCCACGTCAAAACGATATAATTCATTGTTTTGGTTTCTATTAAATATAGCATGATTTTTAGAGTTTCTTTTTTTAAACCCATTTCAAATGGAAAAGTGTGGGGAAGCAATAGGGTTCTCTTAGACTTCATTTTTGGATGAATCCTAATTATTTCGAAGATTTGCAACTTGTGTAATATGTTTTCGGACATGCTTCCACGTCAAAACGATATAATTCATTGTTTTGGTTTCTATTAAATATAGCATGATTTTTAGAGTTTCTTTTTTTAAACCCATTTCAAATGGAAAAGTGTGGGGAAGCAATAGGGTTCTCTTAAACATCATTTTTTGATGAATCCTAATTATTTCGAAGATTTGCAACTTGTGTAATATGTTTTCGGACATGCTTCCACGTCAAAACGATATAATTCATTGTTTTGGTTTCTATTAAATATAGCATGATTTTTAGAGTTTCTTTTTTTAAACCCATTTCAAATGGAAAAGTGTGGGGAAGCAATAGGGTTCTCTTAAACTTCATTTTTTGATGAATCCTAATTAGTTCGTAGATTTGCAACTTGTGTAATATGTTTTCGGACATGCTTCCACGTCAAAACGATATAATTCATTGTTTTGGTTTCTATTAAATATAGCATGATTTTTAGAGTTTCTGTTTTTAAACCCATTTCAAATGGAAAAGTGTGGGGAAGCAATAGGGTTCTCTTAAACTTCATTTTTGGATGAATCCTAATTATTTCGAAGATTTGCAACTTGTGTAATATGTTTTCGGACATGCTTCCACGTCAAAACGATATAATTCATTGTTTTGGTTTCTATTAAATATAGCATGATTTTTAGAGTTTCTTTTTTTAAACCCATTTCAAATGGAAAAGTGTGGGGAAGCAATAGGGTTCTCTTAAACATCATTTTTTGATGAATCCTAATTATTTCGAAGATTTGCAACTTGTGTAATATGTTTTCGGACATGCTTCCACGTCAAAACGATATAATTCATTGTTTTGGTTTCTATTAAATACAGAATAATTTTTAGAGTTTCTTTTTTTAAACCCATTTCAAATGGAAAAGTGTGGGGAAGCAATAGGGTTCTCTTAAACTTCATTTTTGGATGAATCCTAATTATTTCGAAGATTTGCAACTTGTGTAATATGTTTTCGGACATGCTTCCACGTCAAAACGATATAATTCATTGTTTTGGTTTCTATTAAATATAGCATGATTTTTAGAGTTTCTTTTTTTAAACCCATTTCAAATGGAAAAGTGTGGGGAAGCAATAGGGTTCTCTTAAACATCATTTTTTGATGAATCCTAATTATTTCGAAGATTTGCAACTTGTGTAATATGTTTTCGGACATGCTTCCACGTCAAAACGATATAATTCATTGTTTTGGTTTCTATTAAATATAGCATGATTTTTAGAGTTTCTTTTTTTAAACCCATTTCAAATGGAAAAGTGTGGGGAAGCAATAGGGTTCTCTTAAACTTCATTTTTGGATGAATCCTAATTATTTCGAAGATTTGCAACTTGTGTAATATGTTTTCGGACATGCTTCCACGTCAAAACGATATAATTCATTGTTTTGGTTTCTATTAAATATAGCATGATTTTTAGAGTTTCTTTTTTTAAACCCATTTCAAATGGAAAAGTGTGGGGAAGCAATAGGGTTCTCTTAAACGTCATTTTTTGATGAATCCTAATTATTTCGTAGATTTGCAACTTGTGTAATATGTTTTCGGACATGCTTCCACGTCAAAACGATATAATTCATTGTTTTGGTTTCTATTAAATACAGAATAATTTTTAGAGTTTCTTTTTTTAAACCCATTTCAAATGGAAAAGTGTGGGGAAGCAATAGGGTTCTCTTAAACTTCATTTTTGGATGAATCCTAATTATTTCGAAGATTTGCAACTTGTGTAATATGTTTTCGGACATGCTTCCACGTCAAAACGATATAATTCATTGTTTTGGTTTCTATTAAATACAGAATAATTTTTAGAGTTTCTTTTTTTAAACCCATTTCAAATAGAAAAGTGTGGGGAAGCAATAGCGTTCTCTTAAACATCATTTTTTGATGAATCCTAATTATTTCGTAGATTTGCAACTTGTGTAATATGTTTTCGGACATGCTTCCACGTCAAAACGATATAATTCATTGTTTTGGTTTCTATTAAATATAGCATGATTTTTAGAGTTTCTTTTTTTAAACCCATTTCAAATGGAAAAGTGTGGGGAAGCAATAGGGTTCTCTTAAACTTCATTTTTTGATGAATCCTAATTAGTTCGTAGATTTGCAACTTGTGTAATATGTTTTCGGACATGCTTCCACGTCAAAACGATATAATTCATTGTTTTGGTTTCTATTAAATATAGCATGATTTTTAGAGTTTCTGTTTTTAAACCCATTTCAAATGGAAAAGTGTGGGGAAGCAATAGGGTTCTCTTAAACTTCATTTTTGGATGAATCCTAATTATTTCGAAGATTTGCAACTTGTGTAATATGTTTTCGGACATGCTTCCACGTCAAAACGATATAATTCATTGTTTTGGTTTCTATTAAATATAGCATGATTTTTAGAGTTTCTTTTTTTAAACCCATTTCAAATGGAAAAGTGTGGGGAAGCAATAGGGTTCTCTTAAACGTCATTTTTTGATGAATCCTAATTATTTCGTAGATTTGCAACTTGTGTAATATGTTTTCGGACATGCTTCCACGTCAAAACGATATAATTCATTGTTTTGGTTTCTATTAAATACAGAATAATTTTTAGAGTTTCTTTTTTTAAACCCATTTCAAATGGAAAAGTGTGGGGAAGCAATAGGGTTCTCTTAAACTTCATTTTTGGATGAATCCTAATTATTTCGAAGATTTGCAACTTGTGTAATATGTTTTCGGACATGCTTCCACGTCAAAACGATATAATTCATTGTTTTGGTTTCTATTAAATACAGAATAATTTTTAGAGTTTCTTTTTTTAAACCCATTTCAAATAGAAAAGTGTGGGGAAGCAATAGCGTTCTCTTAAACATCATTTTTTGATGAATCCTAATTATTTCGTAGATTTGCAACTTGTGTAATATGTTTTCGGACATGCTTCCACGTCAAAACGATATAATTCATTGTTTTGGTTTCTATTAAATATAGCATGATTTTTAGAGTTTCTTTTTTTAAACCCATTTCAAATGGAAAAGTGTGGGGAAGCAATAGGGTTCTCTTAAACTTCATTTTTTGATGAATCCTAATTAGTTCGTAGATTTGCAACTTGTGTAATATGTTTTCGGACATGCTTCCACGTCAAAACGATATAATTCATTGTTTTGGTTTCTATTAAATATAGCATGATTTTTAGAGTTTCTGTTTTTAAACCCATTTCAAATGGAAAAGTGTGGGGAAGCAATAGGGTTCTCTTAAACTTCATTTTTGGATGAATCCTAATTATTTCGAAGATTTGCAACTTGTGTAATATGTTTTCGGACATGCTTCCACGTCAAAACGATATAATTCATTGTTTTGGTTTCTATTAAATATAGCATGATTTTTAGAGTTTCTTTTTTTAAACCCATTTCAAATGGAAAAGTGTGGGGAAGCAATAGGGTTCTCTTAAACGTCATTTTTTGATGAATCCTAATTATTTCGTAGATTTGCAACTTGTGTAATATGTTTTCGGACATGCTTCCACGTCAAAACGATATAATTCATTGTTTTGGTTTCTATTAAATACAGAATAATTTTTAGAGTTTCTTTTTTTAAACCCATTTCAAATGGAAAAGTGTGGGGAAGCAATAGGGTTCTCTTAAACTTCATTTTTGGATGAATCCTAATTATTTCGAAGATTTGCAACTTGTGTAATATGTTTTCGGACATGCTTCCACGTCAAAACGATATAATTCATTGTTTTGGTTTCTATTAAATACAGAATAATTTTTAGAGTTTCTTTTTTTAAACCCATTTCAAATAGAAAAGTGTGGGGAAGCAATAGCGTTCTCTTAAACATCATTTTTTGATGAATCCTAATTATTTCGTAGATTTGCAACTTGTGTAATATGTTTTCGGACATGCTTCCACGTCAAAACGATATAATTCATTGTTTTGGTTTCTATTAAATATAGCATGATTTTTAGAGTTTCTGTTTTTAAACCCATTTCAAATGGAAAAGTGTGGGGAAGCAATAGGGTTCTCTTAAACTTCATTTTTGGATGAATCCTAATTATTTCGAAGATTTGCAACTTGTATAATATGTTTTCGGACATGCTTCCACGTCAAAACGATATAATTCATTGTTTTGGTTTCTATTAAATATAGCATGATTTTTAGAGTTTCTGTTTTTAAACCCATTTCAAATGGAAAAGTGTGGGGAAGCAATAGGGTTCTCTTAAACTTCATTTTTGGATGAATCCTAATTATTTCGAAGATTTGCAACTTGTATAATATGTTTTCGGACATGCTTCCACGTCAAAACGATATAATTCATTGTTTTGGTTTCTATTAAATATAGCATGATTTTTAGAGTTTCTTTTTTTAAACCCATTTCAAATGGAAAAGTGTGGGGAAGCAAAAGGGTTCTCTTGAACATCATTTTTTGATGAATCCTAATTATTTCGAAGATTTGCAACTTGTGTAATATGTTTTCGGACATGCTTCCACGTCAAAACGATATAATTCATTGTTTTGGTTTCTATTAAATATAGCATGATTTTTAGAGTTTCTGTTTTTAAACCCATTTCAAATGGAAAAGTGTGGGGAAGCAATAGGGTTCTCTTAAACTTCATTTTTGGATGAATCCTAATTATTTCGAAGATTTGCAACTTGTATAATATGTTTTCGGACATGCTTCCACGTCAAAACGATATAATTCATTGTTTTGGTTTCTATTAAATATAGCATGATTTTTAGAGTTTCTTTTTTTAAACCCATTTCAAATGGAAAAGTGTGGGGAAGCAATAGGGTTCTCTTAAACTTCATTTTTGGATGAATCCTAATTATTTCGAAGATTTGCAACTTGTGTAATATGTTTTCGGACATGCTTCCACGTCAAAACGATATAATTCATTGTTTTGGTTTCTATTAAATATAGCATGATTTTTAGAGTTTCTTTTTTTTAAACCCATTTCAAATGGAAAAGTGTGGGGAAGCAATAGGGTTCTCTTAAACTTCATTTTTGGATGAATCCTAATTATTTCGAAGATTTGCAACTTGTGTAATATGTTTTCGGACATGCTTCCACGTCAAAACGATATAATTCATTGTTTTGGTTTCTATTAAATATAGCATGATTTTTAGAGTTTCTGTTTTTAAACCCATTTCAAATGGAAAAGTGTGGGGAAGCAAAAGGGTTCTCTTGAACATCATTTTTTGATGAATCCTAATTATTTCGAAGATTTGCAACTTGTGTAATATGTTTTCGGACATGCTTCCACGTCAAAACGATATAATTCATTGTTTTGGTTTCTATTAAATATAGCATGATTTTTAGAGTTTCTTTTTTTAAACCCATTTCAAATGGAAAAGTGTGGGGAAGCAATAGGGTTCTCTTAGACTTCATTTTTGGATGAATCCTAATTATTTCGAAGATTTGCAACTTGTGTAATATGTTTTCGGACATGCTTCCACGTCAAAACGATATAATTCATTGTTTTGGTTTCTATTAAATATAGCATGATTTTTAGAGTTTCTTTTTTTAAACCCATTTCAAATGGAAAAGTGTGGGGAAGCAATAGGGTTCTCTTAAACTTCATTTTTGGATGAATCCTAATTATTTCGTAGATTTGCAACTTGTGTAATATGTTTTCGGACATGCTTCCACGTCAAAACGATATAATTCATTGTTTTGGTTTCTATTAAATACAGAATAATTTTTAGAGTTTCTATTTTTAAACCCATTTCAAATGGAAAAGTGTGGGGAAGCAATAGGGTTCTCTTAAACTTCATTTTTGGATGAATCCTAATTATTTCGAAGATTTGCAACTTGTATAATATGTTTTCGGACATGCTTCCACGTCAAAACGATATAATTCATTGTTTTGGTTTCTATTAAATATAGCATGATTTTTAGAATTTCTTTTTTTTAAACCCATTTCAAATGGAAAAGTGTGGGGAAGCAATAGGGTTCTCTTAAACTTCATTTTTGGATGAATCCTAATTATTTCGAAGATTTGCAACTTGTGTAATATGTTTTCGGACATGCTTCCACGTCAAAACGATATAATTCATTGTTTTGGTTTCTATTAAATATAGCATGATTTTTAGAGTTTCTTTTTTTAAACCCATTTCAAATGGAAAAGTGTGGGGAAGCAATAGGGTTCTCTTAAACATCATTTTTTGATGAATCCTAATTATTTCGAAGATTTGCAACTTGTGTAATATGTTTTCGGACATGCTTCCACGTCAAAACGATATAATTCATTGTTTTGGTTTCTATTAAATATAGCATGATTTTTAGAGTTTCTTTTTTTAAACCCATTTCATATGGAAAAGTGTGGGGAAGCAATAGGGTTCTCTTAGACTTCATTTTTGGATGAATCCTAATTATTTCGAAGATTTGCAACTTGTATAATATGTTTTCGGACATGCTTCCACGTCAAAACGATATAATTCATTGTTTTGGTTTCTATTAAATATAGCATGATTTTTAGAGTTTCTTTTTTTAAACCCATTTCAAATGGAAAAGTGTGGGGAAGCAATAGGGTTCTCTTAAACATCATTTTTTGATGAATCCTAATTATTTCGAAGATTTGCAACTTGTGTAATATGTTTTCGGACATGCTTCCACGTCAAAACGATATAATTCATTGTTTTGGTTTCTATTAAATATAGCATGATTTTTAGAGTTTCTTTTTTTAAACCCATTTCAAATGGAAAAGTGTGGGGAAGCAATAGGGTTCTCTTAGACTTCATTTTTGGATGAATCCTAATTATTTCGAAGATTTGCAACTTGTGTAATATGTTTTCGGACATGCTTCCACGTCAAAACGATATAATTCATTGTTTTGGTTTCTATTAAATATAGCATGATTTTTAGAGTTTCTTTTTTTAAACCCATTTCAAATGGAAAAGTGTGGGGAAGCAATAGGGTTCTCTTAAACATCATTTTTTGATGAATCCTAATTATTTCGAAGATTTGCAACTTGTGTAATATGTTTTCGGACATGCTTCCACGTCAAAACGATATAATTCATTGTTTTGGTTTCTATTAAATATAGCATGATTTTTAGAGTTTCTTTTTTTAAACCCATTTCAAATGGAAAAGTGTGGGGAAGCAATAGGGTTCTCTTAAACTTCATTTTTTGATGAATCCTAATTATTTCGTAGATTTGCAACTTGTGTAATATGTTTTCGGACATGCTTCCACGTCAAAACGATATAATTCATTGTTTTGGTTTCTATTAAATACAGAATAATTTTTAGAGTTTCTTTTTTTAAACCCATTTCAAATGGAAAAGTGTGGGGAAGCAATAGGGTTCTCTTAAACTTCATTTTTGGATGAATCCTAATTATTTCGAAGATTTGCAACTTGTGTAATATGTTTTCGGACATGCTTCCACGTCAAAACGATATAATTCATTGTTTTGGTTTCTATTAAATATAGCATGATTTTTAGAGTTTCTTTTTTTAAACCCATTTCAAATGGAAAAGTGTGGGGAAGCAATAGGGTTCTCTTAAACATCATTTTTTGATGAATCCTAATTATTTCGAAGATTTGCAACTTGTGTAATATGTTTTCGGACATGCTTCCACGTCAAAACGATATAATTCATTGTTTTGGTTTCTATTAAATACAGAATAATTTTTAGAGTTTCTTTTTTTAAACCCATTTCAAATGGAAAAGTGTGGGGAAGCAATAGGGTTCTCTTAAACTTCATTTTTGGATGAATCCTAATTATTTCGAAGATTTGCAACTTGTGTAATATGTTTTCGGACATGCTTCCACGTCAAAACGATATAATTCATTGTTTTGGTTTCTATTAAATATAGCATGATTTTTAGAGTTTCTTTTTTTAAACCCATTTCAAATGGAAAAGTGTGGGGAAGCAATAGGGTTCTCTTAAACATCATTTTTTGATGAATCCTAATTATTTCGAAGATTTGCAACTTGTGTAATATGTTTTCGGACATGCTTCCACGTCAAAACGATATAATTCATTGTTTTGGTTTCTATTAAATATAGCATGATTTTTAGAGTTTCTTTTTTTAAACCCATTTCAAATGGAAAAGTGTGGGGAAGCAATAGGGTTCTCTTAAACTTCATTTTTGGATGAATCCTAATTATTTCGAAGATTTGCAACTTGTGTAATATGTTTTCGGACATGCTTCCACGTCAAAACGATATAATTCATTGTTTTGGTTTCTATTAAATATAGCATGATTTTTAGAGTTTCTTTTTTTAAACCCATTTCATATGGAAAAGTGTGGGGAAGCAATAGGGTTCTCTTAGACTTCATTTTTGGATGAATCCTAATTATTTCGAAGATTTGCAACTTGTATAATATGTTTTCGGACATGCTTCCACGTCAAAACGATATAATTCATTGTTTTGGTTTCTATTAAATATAGCATGATTTTTAGAGTTTCTTTTTTTAAACCCATTTCAAATGGAAAAGTGTGGGGAAGCAATAGGGTTCTCTTAAACATCATTTTTTGATGAATCCTAATTATTTCGAAGATTTGCAACTTGTGTAATATGTTTTCGGACATGCTTCCACGTCAAAACGATATAATTCATTGTTTTGGTTTCTATTAAATATAGCATGATTTTTAGAGTTTCTTTTTTTAAACCCATTTCAAATGGAAAAGTGTGGGGAAGCAATAGGGTTCTCTTAAACATCATTTTTTGATGAATCCTAATTATTTCGAAGATTTGCAACTTGTGTAATATGTTTTCGGACATGCTTCCACGTCAAAACGATATAATTCATTGTTTTGGTTTCTATTAAATATAGCATGATTTTTAGAGTTTCTTTTTTTAAACCCATTTCAAATGGAAAAGTGTGGGGAAGCAATAGGGTTCTCTTAAACTTCATTTTTTGATGAATCCTAATTATTTCGTAGATTTGCAACTTGTGTAATATGTTTTCGGACATGCTTCCACGTCAAAACGATATAATTCATTGTTTTGGTTTCTATTAAATACAGAATAATTTTTAGAGTTTCTTTTTTTAAACCCATTTCAAATGGAAAAGTGTGGGGAAGCAATAGGGTTCTCTTAAACTTCATTTTTGGATGAATCCTAATTATTTCGAAGATTTGCAACTTGTGTAATATGTTTTCGGACATGCTTCCACGTCAAAACGATATAATTCATTGTTTTGGTTTCTATTAAATATAGCATGATTTTTAGAGTTTCTTTTTTTAAACCCATTTCAAATGGAAAAGTGTGGGGAAGCAATAGGGTTCTCTTAAACATCATTTTTTGATGAATCCTAATTATTTCGAAGATTTGCAACTTGTGTAATATGTTTTCGGACATGCTTCCACGTCAAAACGATATAATTCATTGTTTTGGTTTCTATTAAATACAGAATAATTTTTAGAGTTTCTTTTTTTAAACCCATTTCAAATGGAAAAGTGTGGGGAAGCAATAGGGTTCTCTTAAACTTCATTTTTGGATGAATCCTAATTATTTCGAAGATTTGCAACTTGTGTAATATGTTTTCGGACATGCTTCCACGTCAAAACGATATAATTCATTGTTTTGGTTTCTATTAAATATAGCATGATTTTTAGAGTTTCTTTTTTTAAACCCATTTCAAATGGAAAAGTGTGGGGAAGCAATAGGGTTCTCTTAAACATCATTTTTTGATGAATCCTAATTATTTCGAAGATTTGCAACTTGTGTAATATGTTTTCGGACATGCTTCCACGTCAAAACGATATAATTCATTGTTTTGGTTTCTATTAAATATAGCATGATTTTTAGAGTTTCTTTTTTTAAACCCATTTCAAATGGAAAAGTGTGGGGAAGCAATAGGGTTCTCTTAAACTTCATTTTTGGATGAATCCTAATTATTTCGAAGATTTGCAACTTGTGTAATATGTTTTCGGACATGCTTCCACGTCAAAACGATATAATTCATTGTTTTGGTTTCTATTAAATATAGCATGATTTTTAGAGTTTCTTTTTTTAAACCCATTTCATATGGAAAAGTGTGGGGAAGCAATAGGGTTCTCTTAGACTTCATTTTTGGATGAATCCTAATTATTTCGAAGATTTGCAACTTGTATAATATGTTTTCGGACATGCTTCCACGTCAAAACGATATAATTCATTGTTTTGGTTTCTATTAAATATAGCATGATTTTTAGAGTTTCTTTTTTTAAACCCATTTCAAATGGAAAAGTGTGGGGAAGCAATAGGGTTCTCTTAAACATCATTTTTTGATGAATCCTAATTATTTCGAAGATTTGCAACTTGTGTAATATGTTTTCGGACATGCTTCCACGTCAAAACGATATAATTCATTGTTTTGGTTTCTATTAAATATAGCATGATTTTTAGAGTTTCTTTTTTTAAACCCATTTCAAATGGAAAAGTGTGGGGAAGCAATAGGGTTCTCTTAGACTTCATTTTTGGATGAATCCTAATTATTTCGAAGATTTGCAACTTGTGTAATATGTTTTCGGACATGCTTCCACGTCAAAACGATATAATTCATTGTTTTGGTTTCTATTAAATATAGCATGATTTTTAGAGTTTCTTTTTTTAAACCCATTTCAAATGGAAAAGTGTGGGGAAGCAATAGGGTTCTCTTAAACATCATTTTTTGATGAATCCTAATTATTTCGAAGATTTGCAACTTGTGTAATATGTTTTCGGACATGCTTCCACGTCAAAACGATATAATTCATTGTTTTGGTTTCTATTAAATATAGCATGATTTTTAGAGTTTCTTTTTTTAAACCCATTTCAAATGGAAAAGTGTGGGGAAGCAATAGGGTTCTCTTAAACTTCATTTTTTGATGAATCCTAATTATTTCGTAGATTTGCAACTTGTGTAATATGTTTTCGGACATGCTTCCACGTCAAAACGATATAATTCATTGTTTTGGTTTCTATTAAATACAGAATAATTTTTAGAGTTTCTTTTTTTAAACCCATTTCAAATGGAAAAGTGTGGGGAAGCAATAGGGTTCTCTTAAACTTCATTTTTGGATGAATCCTAATTATTTCGAAGATTTGCAACTTGTGTAATATGTTTTCGGACATGCTTCCACGTCAAAACGATATAATTCATTGTTTTGGTTTCTATTAAATATAGCATGATTTTTAGAGTTTCTTTTTTTAAACCCATTTCAAATGGAAAAGTGTGGGGAAGCAATAGGGTTCTCTTAAACATCATTTTTTGATGAATCCTAATTATTTCGAAGATTTGCAACTTGTGTAATATGTTTTCGGACATGCTTCCACGTCAAAACGATATAATTCATTGTTTTGGTTTCTATTAAATACAGAATAATTTTTAGAGTTTCTTTTTTCAAACCCATTTCAAATGGAAAAGTGTGGGGAAGCAATAGGGTTCTCTTAAACTTCATTTTTGGATGAATCCTAATTATTTCGAAGATTTGCAACTTGTGTAATATGTTTTCGGACATGCTTCCACGTCAAAACGATATAATTCATTGTTTTGGTTTCTATTAAATATAGCATGATTTTTAGAGTTTCTTTTTTTAAACCCATTTCAAATGGAAAAGTGTGGGGAAGCAATAGGGTTCTCTTAAACATCATTTTTTGATGAATCCTAATTATTTCGAAGATTTGCAACTTGTGTAATATGTTTTCGGACATGCTTCCACGTCAAAACGATATAATTCATTGTTTTGGTTTCTATTAAATATAGCATGATTTTTAGAGTTTCTTTTTTTAAACCCATTTCAAATGGAAAAGTGTGGGGAAGCAATAGGGTTCTCTTAAACTTCATTTTTGGATGAATCCTAATTATTTCGAAGATTTGCAACTTGTGTAATATGTTTTCGGACATGCTTCCACGTCAAAACGATATAATTCATTGTTTTGGTTTCTATTAAATATAGCATGATTTTTAGAGTTTCTTTTTTTAAACCCATTTCAAATGGAAAAGTGTGGGGAAGCAATAGGGTTCTCTTAAACGTCATTTTTTGATGAATCCTAATTATTTCGTAGATTTGCAACTTGTGTAATATGTTTTCGGACATGCTTCCATGTCAAAACGATATAATTCATTGTTTTGGTTTCTATTAAATACAGAATAATTTTTAGAGTTTCTTTTTTTAAACCCATTTCAAATGGAAAAGTGTGGGGAAGCAATAGGGTTCTCTTAAACTTCATTTTTGGATGAATCCTAATTATTTCGAAGATTTGCAACTTGTGTAATATGTTTTCGGACATGCTTCCACGTCAAAACGATATAATTCATTGTTTTGGTTTCTATTAAATACAGAATAATTTTTAGAGTTTCTTTTTTTAAACCCATTTCAAATAGAAAAGTGTGGGGAAGCAATAGCGTTCTCTTAAACATCATTTTTTGATGAATCCTAATTATTTCGTAGATTTGCAACTTGTGTAATATGTTTTCGGACATGCTTCCACGTCAAAACGATATAATTCATTGTTTTGGTTTCTATTAAATATAGCATGATTTTTAGAGTTTCTGTTTTTAAACCCATTTCAAATGGAAAAGTGTGGGGAAGCAATAGGGTTCTCTTAAACTTCATTTTTGGATGAATCCTAATTATTTCGAAGATTTGCAACTTGTATAATATGTTTTCGGACATGCTTCCACGTCAAAACGATATAATTCATTGTTTTGGTTTCTATTAAATATAGCATGATTTTTAGAGTTTCTGTTTTTAAACCCATTTCAAATGGAAAAGTGTGGGGAAGCAATAGGGTTCTCTTAAACTTCATTTTTGGATGAATCCTAATTATTTCGAAGATTTGCAACTTGTGTAATATGTTTTCGGACATGCTTCCACGTCAAAACGATATAATTCATTGTTTTGGTTTCTATTAAATATAGCATGATTTTTAGAGTTTCTTTTTTTAAACCCATTTCAAATGGAAAAGTGTGGGGAAGCAATAGGGTTCTCTTAAACTTCATTTTTGGATGAATCCTAATTATTTCGAAGATTTGCAACTTGTGTAATATGTTTTCGGACATGCTTCCACGTCAAAACGATATAATTCATTGTTTTGGTTTCTATTAAATATAGCATGATTTTTAGAGTTTCTTTTTTTAAACCCATTTCAAATGGAAAAGTGTGGGGAAGCAATAGGGTTCTCTTAAACATCATTTTTTGATGAATCCTAATTATTTCGAAGATTTGCAACTTGTGTAATATGTTTTCGGACATGCTTCCACGTCAAAACGATATAATTCATTGTTTTGGTTTCTATTAAATATAGCATGATTTTTAGAGTTTCTTTTTTTAAACCCATTTCAAATGGAAAAGTGTGGGGAAGCAATAGGGTTCTCTTAGACTTCATTTTTGGATGAATCCTAATTATTTCGAAGATTTGCAACTTGTGTAATATGTTTTCGGACATGCTTCCACGTCAAAACGATATAATTCATTGTTTTGGTTTCTATTAAATATAGCATGATTTTTAGAGTTTCTTTTTTTAAACCCATTTCAAATGGAAAAGTGTGGGGAAGCAATAGGCTTCTCTTAAACATCATTTTTTGATGAATCCTAATTATTTCGAAGATTTGCAACTTGTGTAATATGTTTTCGGACATGCTTCCACGTCAAAACGATATAATTCATTGTTTTGGTTTCTATTAAATATAGCATGATTTTTAGAGTTTCTTTTTTTAAACCCATTTCAAATGGAAAAGTGTGGGGAAGCAATAGGGTTCTCTTAAACTTCATTTTTTGATGAATCCTAATTATTTCGTAGATTTGCAACTTGTGTAATATGTTTTCGGACATGCTTCCACGTCAAAACGATATAATTCATTGTTTTGGTTTCTATTAAATACAGAATAATTTTTAGAGTTTCTTTTTTTAAACCCATTTCAAATGGAAAAGTGTGGGGAAGCAATAGGGTTCTCTTAAACTTCATTTTTGGATGAATCCTAATTATTTCGAAGATTTGCAACTTGTGTAATATGTTTTCGGACATGCTTCCACGTCAAAACGATATAATTCATTGTTTTGGTTTCTATTAAATATAGCATGATTTTTAGAGTTTCTTTTTTTAAACCCATTTCAAATGGAAAAGTGTGGGGAAGCAATAGGGTTCTCTTAAACATCATTTTTTGATGAATCCTAATTATTTCGAAGATTTGCAACTTGTGTAATATGTTTTCGGACATGCTTCCACGTCAAAACGATATAATTCATTGTTTTGGTTTCTATTAAATATAGCATGATTTTTAGAGTTTCTTTTTTTAAACCCATTTCAAATGGAAAAGTGTGGGGAAGCAATAGGGTTCTCTTAAACTTCATTTTTGGATGAATCCTAATTATTTCGAAGATTTGCAACTTGTGTAATATGTTTTCGGACATGCTTCCACGTCAAAACGATATAATTCATTGTTTTGGTTTCTATTAAATATAGCATGATTTTTAGAGTTTCTGTTTTTAAACCCATTTCAAATGGAAAAGTGTGGGGAAGCAATAGGGTTCTCTTAAACTTCATTTTTGGATGAATCCTAATTATTTCGAAGATTTGCAACTTGTGTAATATGTTTTCGGACATGCTTCCACGTCAAAACGATATAATTCATTGTTTTGGTTTCTATTAAATATAGCATGATTTTTAGAGTTTCTTTTTTTAAACCCATTTCAAATGGAAAAGTGTGGGGAAGCAATAGGGTTCTCTTAAACTTCATTTTTGGATGAATCCTAATTATTTCGAAGATTTGCAACTTGTGTAATATGTTTTCGGACATGCTTCCACGTCAAAACGATATAATTCATTGTTTTGGTTTCTATTAAATATAGCATGATTTTTAGAGTTTCTTTTTTTAAACCCATTTCAAATGGAAAAGTGTGGGGAAGCAATAGGGTTCTCTTAAACATCATTTTTTGATGAATCCTAATTATTTCGAAGATTTGCAACTTGTGTAATATGTTTTCGGACATGCTTCCACGTCAAAACGATATAATTCATTGTTTTGGTTTCTATTAAATATAGCATGATTTTTAGAGTTTCTTTTTTTAAACCCATTTCAAATGGAAAAGTGTGGGGAAGCAATAGGGTTCTCTTAAACTTCATTTTTTGATGAATCCTAATTATTTCGTAGATTTGCAACTTGTGTAATATGTTTTCGGACATGCTTCCACGTCAAAACGATATAATTCATTGTTTTGGTTTCTATTAAATACAGAATAATTTTTAGAGTTTCTTTTTTTAAACCCATTTCAAATGGAAAAGTGTGGGGAAGCAATAGGGTTCTCTTAAACTTCATTTTTGGATGAATCCTAATTATTTCGAAGATTTGCAACTTGTGTAATATGTTTTCGGACATGCTTCCACGTCAAAACGATATAATTCATTGTTTTGGTTTCTATTAAATATAGCATGATTTTTAGAGTTTCTTTTTTTAAACCCATTTCAAATGGAAAAGTGTGGGGAAGCAATAGGGTTCTCTTAAACATCATTTTTTGATGAATCCTAATTATTTCGAAGATTTGCAACTTGTGTAATATGTTTTCGGACATGCTTCCACGTCAAAACGATATAATTCATTGTTTTGGTTTCTATTAAATACAGAATAATTTTTAGAGTTTCTTTTTTCAAACCCATTTCAAATGGAAAAGTGTGGGGAAGCAATAGGGTTCTCTTAAACTTCATTTTTGGATGAATCCTAATTATTTCGAAGATTTGCAACTTGTGTAATATGTTTTCGGACATGCTTCCACGTCAAAACGATATAATTCATTGTTTTGGTTTCTATTAAATATAGCATGATTTTTAGAGTTTCTTTTTTTAAACCCATTTCAAATGGAAAAGTGTGGGGAAGCAATAGGGTTCTCTTAAACATCATTTTTTGATGAATCCTAATTATTTCGAAGATTTGCAACTTGTGTAATATGTTTTCGGACATGCTTCCACGTCAAAACGATATAATTCATTGTTTTGGTTTCTATTAAATATAGCATGATTTTTAGAGTTTCTTTTTTTAAACCCATTTCAAATGGAAAAGTGTGGGGAAGCAATAGGGTTCTCTTAAACTTCATTTTTGGATGAATCCTAATTATTTCGAAGATTTGCAACTTGTGTAATATGTTTTCGGACATGCTTCCACGTCAAAACGATATAATTCATTGTTTTGGTTTCTATTAAATATAGCATGATTTTTAGAGTTTCTTTTTTTAAACCCATTTCAAATGGAAAAGTGTGGGGAAGCAATAGGGTTCTCTTAAACGTCATTTTTTGATGAATCCTAATTATTTCGTAGATTTGCAACTTGTGTAATATGTTTTCGGACATGCTTCCATGTCAAAACGATATAATTCATTGTTTTGGTTTCTATTAAATACAGAATAATTTTTAGAGTTTCTTTTTTTAAACCCATTTCAAATGGAAAAGTGTGGGGAAGCAATAGGGTTCTCTTAAACTTCATTTTTGGATGAATCCTAATTATTTCGAAGATTTGCAACTTGTGTAATATGTTTTCGGACATGCTTCCACGTCAAAACGATATAATTCATTGTTTTGGTTTCTATTAAATACAGAATAATTTTTAGAGTTTCTTTTTTTAAACCCATTTCAAATAGAAAAGTGTGGGGAAGCAATAGCGTTCTCTTAAACATCATTTTTTGATGAATCCTAATTATTTCGTAGATTTGCAACTTGTGTAATATGTTTTCGGACATGCTTCCACGTCAAAACGATATAATTCATTGTTTTGGTTTCTATTAAATATAGCATGATTTTTAGAGTTTCTGTTTTTAAACCCATTTCAAATGGAAAAGTGTGGGGAAGCAATAGGGTTCTCTTAAACTTCATTTTTGGATGAATCCTAATTATTTCGAAGATTTGCAACTTGTATAATATGTTTTCGGACATGCTTCCACGTCAAAACGATATAATTCATTGTTTTGGTTTCTATTAAATATAGCATGATTTTTAGAGTTTCTGTTTTTAAACCCATTTCAAATGGAAAAGTGTGGGGAAGCAATAGGGTTCTCTTAAACTTCATTTTTGGATGAATCCTAATTATTTCGAAGATTTGCAACTTGTGTAATATGTTTTCGGACATGCTTCCACGTCAAAACGATATAATTCATTGTTTTGGTTTCTATTAAATATAGCATGATTTTTAGAGTTTCTTTTTTTAAACCCATTTCAAATGGAAAAGTGTGGGGAAGCAATAGGGTTCTCTTAAACTTCATTTTTGGATGAATCCTAATTATTTCGAAGATTTGCAACTTGTGTAATATGTTTTCGGACATGCTTCCACGTCAAAACGATATAATTCATTGTTTTGGTTTCTATTAAATATAGCATGATTTTTAGAGTTTCTTTTTTTAAACCCATTTCAAATGGAAAAGTGTGGGGAAGCAATAGGGTTCTCTTAAACATCATTTTTTGATGAATCCTAATTATTTCGAAGATTTGCAACTTGTGTAATATGTTTTCGGACATGCTTCCACGTCAAAACGATATAATTCATTGTTTTGGTTTCTATTAAATATAGCATGATTTTTAGAGTTTCTTTTTTTAAACCCATTTCAAATGGAAAAGTGTGGGGAAGCAATAGGGTTCTCTTAGACTTCATTTTTGGATGAATCCTAATTATTTCGAAGATTTGCAACTTGTGTAATATGTTTTCGGACATGCTTCCACGTCAAAACGATATAATTCATTGTTTTGGTTTCTATTAAATATAGCATGATTTTTAGAGTTTCTTTTTTTAAACCCATTTCAAATGGAAAAGTGTGGGGAAGCAATAGGCTTCTCTTAAACATCATTTTTTGATGAATCCTAATTATTTCGAAGATTTGCAACTTGTGTAATATGTTTTCGGACATGCTTCCACGTCAAAACGATATAATTCATTGTTTTGGTTTCTATTAAATATAGCATGATTTTTAGAGTTTCTTTTTTTAAACCCATTTCAAATGGAAAAGTGTGGGGAAGCAATAGGGTTCTCTTAAACTTCATTTTTTGATGAATCCTAATTATTTCGTAGATTTGCAACTTGTGTAATATGTTTTCGGACATGCTTCCACGTCAAAACGATATAATTCATTGTTTTGGTTTCTATTAAATACAGAATAATTTTTAGAGTTTCTTTTTTTAAACCCATTTCAAATGGAAAAGTGTGGGGAAGCAATAGGGTTCTCTTAAACTTCATTTTTGGATGAATCCTAATTATTTCGAAGATTTGCAACTTGTGTAATATGTTTTCGGACATGCTTCCACGTCAAAACGATATAATTCATTGTTTTGGTTTCTATTAAATATAGCATGATTTTTAGAGTTTCTTTTTTTAAACCCATTTCAAATGGAAAAGTGTGGGGAAGCAATAGGGTTCTCTTAAACATCATTTTTTGATGAATCCTAATTATTTCGAAGATTTGCAACTTGTGTAATATGTTTTCGGACATGCTTCCACGTCAAAACGATATAATTCATTGTTTTGGTTTCTATTAAATATAGCATGATTTTTAGAGTTTCTTTTTTTAAACCCATTTCAAATGGAAAAGTGTGGGGAAGCAATAGGGTTCTCTTAAACTTCATTTTTGGATGAATCCTAATTATTTCGAAGATTTGCAACTTGTGTAATATGTTTTCGGACATGCTTCCACGTCAAAACGATATAATTCATTGTTTTGGTTTCTATTAAATATAGCATGATTTTTAGAGTTTCTGTTTTTAAACCCATTTCAAATGGAAAAGTGTGGGGAAGCAATAGGGTTCTCTTAAACTTCATTTTTGGATGAATCCTAATTATTTCGAAGATTTGCAACTTGTGTAATATGTTTTCGGACATGCTTCCACGTCAAAACGATATAATTCATTGTTTTGGTTTCTATTAAATATAGCATGATTTTTAGAGTTTCTTTTTTTAAACCCATTTCAAATGGAAAAGTGTGGGGAAGCAATAGGGTTCTCTTAAACTTCATTTTTGGATGAATCCTAATTATTTCGAAGATTTGCAACTTGTGTAATATGTTTTCGGACATGCTTCCACGTCAAAACGATATAATTCATTGTTTTGGTTTCTATTAAATATAGCATGATTTTTAGAGTTTCTTTTTTTAAACCCATTTCAAATGGAAAAGTGTGGGGAAGCAATAGGGTTCTCTTAAACATCATTTTTTGATGAATCCTAATTATTTCGAAGATTTGCAACTTGTGTAATATGTTTTCGGACATGCTTCCACGTCAAAACGATATAATTCATTGTTTTGGTTTCTATTAAATATAGCATGATTTTTAGAGTTTCTTTTTTTAAACCCATTTCAAATGGAAAAGTGTGGGGAAGCAATAGGGTTCTCTTAGACTTCATTTTTGGATGAATCCTAATTATTTCGAAGATTTGCAACTTGTGTAATATGTTTTCGGACATGCTTCCACGTCAAAACGATATAATTCATTGTTTTGGTTTCTATTAAATATAGCATGATTTTTAGAGTTTCTTTTTTTAAACCCATTTCAAATGGAAAAGTGTGGGGAAGCAATAGGGTTCTCTTAAACATCATTTTTTGATGAATCCTAATTATTTCGAAGATTTGCAACTTGTGTAATATGTTTTCGGACATGCTTCCACGTCAAAACGATATAATTCATTGTTTTGGTTTCTATTAAATATAGCATGATTTTTAGAGTTTCTTTTTTTAAACCCATTTCAAATGGAAAAGTGTGGGGAAGCAATAGGGTTCTCTTAAACTTCATTTTTTGATGAATCCTAATTATTTCGTAGATTTGCAACTTGTGTAATATGTTTTCGGACATGCTTCCACGTCAAAACGATATAATTCATTGTTTTGGTTTCTATTAAATACAGAATAATTTTTAGAGTTTCTTTTTTTAAACCCATTTCAAATGGAAAAGTGTGGGGAAGCAATAGGGTTCTCTTAAACTTCATTTTTGGATGAATCCTAATTATTTCGAAGATTTGCAACTTGTGTAATATGTTTTCGGACATGCTTCCACGTCAAAACGATATAATTCATTGTTTTGGTTTCTATTAAATATAGCATGATTTTTAGAGTTTCTTTTTTTAAACCCATTTCAAATGGAAAAGTGTGGGGAAGCAATAGGGTTCTCTTAAACATCATTTTTTGATGAATCCTAATTATTTCGAAGATTTGCAACTTGTGTAATATGTTTTCGGACATGCTTCCACGTCAAAACGATATAATTCATTGTTTTGGTTTCTATTAAATATAGCATGATTTTTAGAGTTTCTTTTTTTAAACCCATTTCAAATGGAAAAGTGTGGGGAAGCAATAGGGTTCTCTTAAACTTCATTTTTGGATGAATCCTAATTATTTCGAAGATTTGCAACTTGTGTAATATGTTTTCGGACATGCTTCCACGTCAAAACGATATAATTCATTGTTTTGGTTTCTATTAAATATAGCATGATTTTTAGAGTTTCTTTTTTTAAACCCATTTCAAATGGAAAAGTGTGGGGAAGCAATAGGGTTCTCTTAAACGTCATTTTTTGATGAATCCTAATTATTTCGTAGATTTGCAACTTGTGTAATATGTTTTCGGACATGCTTCCACGTCAAAACGATATAATTCATTGTTTTGGTTTCTATTAAATACAGAATAATTTTTAGAGTTTCTTTTTTTAAACCCATTTCAAATGGAAAAGTGTGGGGAAGCAATAGGGTTCTCTTAAACTTCATTTTTGGATGAATCCTAATTATTTCGAAGATTTGCAACTTGTGTAATATGTTTTCGGACATGCTTCCACGTCAAAACGATATAATTCATTGTTTTGGTTTCTATTAAATACAGAATAATTTTTAGAGTTTCTTTTTTTAAACCCATTTCAAATAGAAAAGTGTGGGGAAGCAATAGCGTTCTCTTAAACATCATTTTTTGATGAATCCTAATTATTTCGTAGATTTGCAACTTGTGTAATATGTTTGCGGACATGCTTCCACGTCAAAACGATATAATTCATTGTTTTGGTTTCTATTAAATACAGAATAATTTTTAGAGTTTCTTTTTTTAAACCCATTTCAAATAGAAAAGTGTGGGGAAGCAATAGCGTTCTCTTAAACATCATTTTTTGATGAATCCTAATTATTTCGTAGATTTGCAACTTGTGTAATATGTTTTCGGACATGCTTCCACGTCAAAACGATATAATTCATTGTTTTGGTTTCTATTAAATACAGAATAATTTTTAGAGTTTCTTTTTTTAAACCCATTTCAAATGGAAAAGTGTGGGGAAGCAATAGGGTTCTCTTAAACTTCATTTTTGGATGAATCCTAATTATTTCGAAGATTTGCAACTTGTGTAATATGTTTTCGGACATGCTTCCACGTCAAAACGATATAATTCATTGTTTTGGTTTCTATTAAATATAGCATGATTTTTAGAGTTTCTTTTTTTAAACCCATTTCAAATGGAAAAGTGTGGGGAAGCAATAGGGTTCTCTTAAACATCATTTTTTGATGAATCCTAATTATTTCGAAGATTTGCAACTTGTGTAATATGTTTTCGGACATGCTTCCACGTCAAAACGATATAATTCATTGTTTTGGTTTCTATTAAATATAGCATGATTTTTAGAGTTTCTTTTTTTAAACCCATTTCAAATGGAAAAGTGTGGGGAAGCAATAGGGTTCTCTTAAACTTCATTTTTGGATGAATCCTAATTATTTCGAAGATTTGCAACTTGTGTAATATGTTTTCGGACATGCTTCCACGTCAAAACGATATAATTCATTGTTTTGGTTTCTATTAAATATAGCATGATTTTTAGAGTTTCTTTTTTTAAACCCATTTCAAATGGAAAAGTGTGGGGAAGCAATAGGGTTCTCTTAAACGTCATTTTTTGATGAATCCTAATTATTTCGTAGATTTGCAACTTGTGTAATATGTTTTCGGACATGCTTCCACGTCAAAACGATATAATTCATTGTTTTGGTTTCTATTAAATACAGAATAATTTTTAGAGTTTCTTTTTTTAAACCCATTTCAAATGGAAAAGTGTGGGGAAGCAATAGGGTTCTCTTAAACTTCATTTTTGGATGAATCCTAATTATTTCGAAGATTTGCAACTTGTGTAATATGTTTTCGGACATGCTTCCACGTCAAAACGATATAATTCATTGTTTTGGTTTCTATTAAATACAGAATAATTTTTAGAGTTTCTTTTTTTAAACCCATTTCAAATAGAAAAGTGTGGGGAAGCAATAGCGTTCTCTTAAACATCATTTTTTGATGAATCCTAATTATTTCGTAGATTTGCAACTTGTGTAATATGTTTGCGGACATGCTTCCACGTCAAAACGATATAATTCATTGTTTTGGTTTCTATTAAATACAGAATAATTTTTAGAGTTTCTTTTTTTAAACCCATTTCAAATAGAAAAGTGTGGGGAAGCAATAGCGTTCTCTTAAACATCATTTTTTGATGAATCCTAATTATTTCGTAGATTTGCAACTTGTGTAATATGTTTTCGGACATGCTTCCACGTCAAAACGATATAATTCATTGTTTTGGTTTCTATTAAATACAGAATAATTTTTAGAGTTTCTTTTTTTAAACCCATTTCAAATGGAAAAGTGTGGGGAAGCAATAGGGTTCTCTTAAACTTCATTTTTGGATGAATCCTAATTATTTCGAAGATTTGCAACTTGTGTAATATGTTTTCGGACATGCTTCCACGTCAAAACGATATAATTCATTGTTTTGGTTTCTATTAAATATAGCATGATTTTTAGAGTTTCTTTTTTTAAACCCATTTCAAATGGAAAAGTGTGGGGAAGCAATAGGGTTCTCTTAAACATCATTTTTTGATGAATCCTAATTATTTCGAAGATTTGCAACTTGTGTAATATGTTTTCGGACATGCTTCCACGTCAAAACGATATAATTCATTGTTTTGGTTTCTATTAAATATAGCATGATTTTTAGAGTTTCTTTTTTTAAACCCATTTCAAATGGAAAAGTGTGGGGAAGCAATAGGGTTCTCTTAAACATCATTTTTTGATGAATCCTAATTATTTCGAAGATTTGCAACTTGTGTAATATGTTTTCGGACATGCTTCCACGTCAAAACGATATAATTCATTGTTTTGGTTTCTATTAAATATAGCATGATTTTTAGAGTTTCTTTTTTTAAACCCATTTCAAATGGAAAAGTGTGGGGAAGCAATAGGGTTCTCTTAAACTTCATTTTTGGATGAATCCTAATTATTTCGAAGATTTGCAACTTGTGTAATATGTTTTCGGACATGCTTCCACGTCAAAACGATATAATTCATTGTTTTGGTTTCTATTAAATATAGCATGATTTTTAGAGTTTCTTTTTTTAAACCCATTTCAAATGGAAAAGTGTGGGGAAGCAATAGGGTTCTCTTAAACGTCATTTTTTGATGAATCCTAATTATTTCGTAGATTTGCAACTTGTGTAATATGTTTTCGGACATGCTTCCACGTCAAAACGATATAATTCATTGTTTTGGTTTCTATTAAATACAGAATAATTTTTAGAGTTTCTTTTTTTAAACCCATTTCAAATGGAAAAGTGTGGGGAAGCAATAGGGTTCTCTTAAACTTCATTTTTGGATGAATCCTAATTATTTCGAAGATTTGCAACTTGTGTAATATGTTTTCGGACATGCTTCCACGTCAAAACGATATAATTCATTGTTTTGGTTTCTATTAAATACAGAAAAATTTTTAGAGTTTCTTTTTTTAAACCCATTTCAAATAGAAAAGTGTGGGGAAGCAATAGCGTTCTCTTAAACATCATTTTTTGATGAATCCTAATTATTTCGTAGATTTGCAACTTGTGTAATATGTTTGCGGACATGCTTCCACGTCAAAACGATATAATTCATTGTTTTGGTTTCTATTAAATACAGAATAATTTTTAGAGTTTCTTTTTTTAAACCCATTTCAAATGGAAAAGTGTGGGGAAGCAATAGCGTTCTCTTAAACATCATTTTTTGATGAATCCTAATTATTTCGTAGATTTGCAACTTGTGTAATATGTTTTCGGACATGCTTCCACGTCAAAACGATATAATTCATTGTTTTGGTTTCTATTAAATACAGAATAATTTTTAGAGTTTCTTTTTTTAAACCCATTTCAAATGGAAAAGTGTGGGGAAGCAATAGGGTTCTCTTAAACTTCATTTTTGGATGAATCCTAATTATTTCGAAGATTTGCAACTTGTGTAATATGTTTTCGGACATGCTTCCACGTCAAAACGATATAATTCATTGTTTTGGTTTCTATTAAATATAGCATGATTTTTAGAGTTTCTTTTTTTAAACCCATTTCAAATGGAAAAGTGTGGGGAAGCAATAGGGTTCTCTTAAACTTCATTTTTTGATGAATCCTAATTATTTCGAAGATTTGCAACTTGTGTAATATGTTTTCGGACATGCTTCCACGTCAAAACGATATAATTCATTGTTTTGGTTTCTATTAAATATAGCATGATTTTTAGAGTTTCTTTTTTTAAACCCATTTCAAATGGAAAAGTATGGGGAAGCAATAGGGTTCTCTTAAACTTCATATTTGATGAATCCTATTTATTTCGATGATTTGCAATTTGTGTAATATGTTTTCGGACATGCTTCCACTTCAAAACGATATAATTCATTGTTTTGGTTTCTATTAAATATAGCATGATTTTTAGAATTTCTTTTTTTAAACCCATTTCAATTGGAAAAGTGTGAGGAAGCAATAGGGTTCTCTTAAACTTCATTTTTTGATGAATCCTAATTATTTCGAAGATTTGCAACTTGTGTAATATGTTTTTGGGACAGGCTTCCACTTCAAAACGATATAATTCATTGTTTTGGTTTCTATTAAATATAGCATGATTTTTAGAGTTTCATTTTTTAAATCCATTTCAATTGGAAAAGTGTGGGAAAGCAATAGGGTTTTCTTAAACTTCATTTTTTGATGAATCCTAATTATTTCGAAGATTTGCAACTTGTGTAATATGTTTTTGGGACATGCTTCCACTTCAAAACGATATAATTCATTGTTTTGGTTTCTATTAAATATAGCATGATTTTTAGACTTTCTTTTTTTAAACCCATTTCAATTGGAGAAGTGTGGGGAAGCAATACAGTTCTTTTAAACTTCATATTTGATGAATCCTAATTATTTCGAAGATTTGCAATTTGTGTAATATGTTTTCGGACCTGCTTCCACGTCAAAACGATATAATTCATTGTTTTGGTTTCTATTAAATATAGCATGATTTTTAGAGTTTCTTTTTTTAAACCCATTTCAAATGGAAAAGTGTGGGGAAGCAATAGGGTTCTCTTAAACTTCATTTTTGGATGAACCCTAATTATTTCGAAGATTTGCAACTTGTGTAATATGTTTTCGGACATGCTTCCACGTCAAAACGATATAATTCATTGTTTTGGTTTCTATTAAATATAGCATGATTTTTAGAGTTTCTTTTTTTAAACCCATTTCAAATGGAAAAAGGTGGGGAAGCAATAGGGTTCTCTTAAACATCATTTTTTGATGAATCCTAATTATTTCGTAGATTTGCAACTTGTGTAATATGTTTTCGGACATGCTTCCACGTCAAAACGATATAATTCATTGTTTTGGTTTCTATTAAATATAGCATGATTTTTAGAGTTTCTTTTTTTAAACCCATTTCAAATGGAAAAGTGTGGGGAAGCAATAGGGTTCTCTTAAACTTCATTTTTGGATGAATCCTAATTATTTCGAAGATTTGCAACTTGTGTAATATGTTTTCGGACATGCTTCCACGTCAAAACGATATAATTCATTGTTTTGGTTTCTATTAAATATAGCATGATTTTTAGAGTTTCTTTTTTTAAACCCATTTCAAATGGAAAAGTGTGGGGAAGCAATAGGGTTCTCTTAAACTTCATTTTTGGATGAATCCTAATTATTTCGAAGATTTGCAACTTGTATAATATGTTTTCGGACATGCTTCCACGTCAAAACGATATAATTCATTGTTTTGGTTTCTATTAAATATAGCATGATTTTTAGAGTTTCTTTTTTTAAACCCATTTCAAATGGAAAAGTGTGGGGAAGCAAAAGGGTTCTCTTGAACATCATTTTTTGATGAATCCTAATTATTTCGAAGATTTGCAACTTGTGTAATATGTTTTCGGACATGCTTCCACGTCAAAACGATATAATTCATTGTTTTGGTTTCTATTAAATATAGCATGATTTTTAGAGTTTCTTTTTTTAAACCCATTTCAAATGGAAAAGTGTGGGGAAGCAATAGGGTTCTCTTAAACTTCATTTTTTGATGAATCCTAATTATTTCGTAGATTTGCAACTTGTGTAATATGTTTTCGGACATGCTTCCACGTCAAAACGATATAATTCATTGTTTTGGTTTCTATTAAATACAGAATAATTTTTAGAGTTTCTTTTTTTAAACCCATTTCAAATGGAAAAGTGTGGGGAAGCAATAGGGTTCTCTTAAACTTCATTTTTGGATGAATCCTAATTATTTCGAAGATTTGCAACTTGTGTAATATGTTTTCGGACATGCTTCCACGTCAAAACGATATAATTCATTGTTTTGGTTTCTATTAAATATAGCATGATTTTTAGAGTTTCTTTTTTTAAACCCATTTCAAATGGAAAAGTGTGGGGAAGCAATAGGGTTCTCTTAAACATCATTTTTTGATGAATCCTAATTATTTCGAAGATTTGCAACTTGTGTAATATGTTTTCGGACATGCTTCCACGTCAAAACGATATAATTCATTGTTTTGGTTTCTATTAAATATAGCATGATTTTTAGAGTTTCTTTTTTTAAACCCATTTCAAATGGAAAAGTGTGGGGAAGCAATAGGGTTCTCTTAAACTTCATTTTTGGATGAATCCTAATTATTTCGAAGATTTGCAACTTGTGTAATATGTTTTCGGACATGCTTCCACTTCAAAACGATATAATTCATTGTTTTGGTTTCTATTAAATATAGCATGATTTTTAGAGTTTCTTTTTTTAAACCCATTTCAAATGGAAAAGTGTGGGGAAGCAATAGGGTTCTCTTAAACGTCATTTTTTGATGAATCCTAATTATTTCGAAGATTTGCAACTTGTGTAATATGTTTTCGGACATGCTTCCACGTCAAAACGATATAATTCATTGTTTTGGTTTCTATTAAATATAGCATGATTTTTAGAGTTTCTTTTTTTAAACCCATTTCAAATGGAAAAGTGTGGGGAAGCAATAGGGTTCTCTTAAACGTCATTTTTTGATGAATCCTAATTATTTCGTAGATTTGCAACTTGTGTAATATGTTTTCGGACATGCTTCCACGTCAAAACGATATAATTCATTGTTTTGGTTTCTATTAAATACAGAATAATTTTTAGAGTTTCTTTTTTTAAACCCATTTCAAATGGAAAAGTGTGGGGAAGCAATAGGGTTCTCTTAAACTTCATTTTTGGATGAATCCTAATTATTTCGAAGATTTGCAACTTGTGTAATATGTTTTCGGACATGCTTCCACGTCAAAACGATATAATTCATTGTTTTGGTTTCTATTAAATTTAGCATAATTTTTAGAGTTTCTTTTTTTAAACCCATTTCAAATAGAAAAGTGTGGGGAAGCAATAGCGTTCTCTTAAACATCATTTTTTGATGAATCCTAATTATTTCGTAGATTTGCAACTTGTGTAATATGTTTGCGGACATGCTTCCACGTCAAAACGATATAATTCATTGTTTTGGTTTCTATTAAATACAGAATAATTTTTAGAGTTTCTTTTTTTAAACCCATTTCAAATAGAAAAGTGTGGGGAAGCAATAGCGTTCTCTTAAACATCATTTTTTGATGAATCCTAATTATTTCGTAGATTTGCAACTTGTGTAATATGTTTTCGGACATGCTTCCACGTCAAAACGATATAATTCATTGTTTTGGTTTCTATTAAATACAGAATAATTTTTAGAGTTTCTTTTTTTAAACCCATTTCAAATGGAAAAGTGTGGGGAAGCAATAGGGTTCTCTTAAACTTCATTTTTGGATGAATCCTAATTATTTCGAAGATTTGCAACTTGTGTAATATGTTTTCGGACATGCTTCCACGTCAAAACGATATAATTCATTGTTTTGGTTTCTATTAAATATAGCATGATTTTTAGAGTTTCTTTTTTTAAACCCATTTCAAATGGAAAAGTGTGGGGAAGCAATAGGGTTCTCTTAAACTTCATTTTTGGATGAATCCTAATTATTTCGAAGATTTGCAACTTGTGTAATATGTTTTCGGACATGCTTCCACGTCAAAACGATATAATTCATTGTTTTGGTTTCTATTAAATATAGCATGATTTTTAGAGTTTCTTTTTTTAAACCCATTTCAAATGGAAAAGTATGGGGAAGCAATAGGGTTCTCTTAAACTTCATATTTGATGAATCCTATTTATTTCGATGATTTGCAATTTGTGTAATATGTTTTCGGACATGCTTCCACTTCAAAACGATATAATTCATTGTTTTGGTTTCTATTAAATATAGCATGATTTTTAGAATTTCTTTTTTTAAACCCATTTCAATTGGAAAAGTGTGAGGAAGCAATAGGGTTCTCTTAAACTTCATTTTTTGATGAATCCTAATTATTTCGAAGATTTGCAACTTGTGTAATATGTTTTTGGGACATGCTTCCACTTCAAAACGATATAATTCATTGTTTTGGTTTCTATTAAATATAGCATGATTTTTAGAGTTTCATTTTTTAAATCCATTTCAATTGGAAAAGTGTGGGAAAGCAATAGGGTTTTCTTAAACTTCATTTTTTGATGAATCCTAATTATTTCGAAGATTTGCAACTTGTGTAATATGTTTTTGGGACATGCTTCCACTTCAAAACGATATAATTCATTGTTTTGGTTTCTATTAAATATAGCATGATTTTTAGACTTTCTTTTTTTAAACCCATTTCAATTGGAAAAGTGTGGGGAAGCAATACAGTTCTTTTAAACTTCATATTTGATGAATCCTAATTATTTCGAAGATTTGCAATTTGTGTAATATGTTTTCGGACCTGCTTCCACATCAAAACGATATAATTCATTGTTTTGGTTTCTATTAAATATGGCATGATTTTTAGAGTTTCTTTTTTTAAACCCATTTCAATTGGAAAAGTGTGGGGAAGCAATACAGTTCTCTTAAACTTCATATTTGATGAATCCTAATTATTTCGAAGATTTGCAATTTGTGTAATATGTTTTCGGACATGCTTCCACTTCAAACCGATATAATTCATTGTTTTGGTTTCTATTAAATATAGCATGATTTTTAGAGTTTCCTTTTTTAAATCCATTTCGATTGGAAAAGTGTGGGGAAGCAATAGAGTTCTCTCAAACTTCATTTTTTGATGAATCCTAATTATTTCGAAGATTTGCAATTTGTGTAATATGTTTTCGGACATGCTTCCACGTCAAGACGATATAATTCATTGTTTTGGTTTCTATTAAATATAGCATGATTTTTAGAGTTTCTTTTTTTAAACCCGTTTCATTTGGAAAATTGTGGGGAAGCATTAGGGTTCTCTTAAACTTCATTTTTTGATGAATCCTAATTATTTCGAAGATTTGCAACTTCTGTAATATGTTTTCGGACATGCTTCCACTTCAAAATGAGAAAATTCATTGTTTTGGTTTCTATTAAATATAGCATGAATTTTGGAGTTTCCTTTTTTAAACCCATTTCAATTGGAAAAGTGTGGGGAAGCAATAGAGTTCTCTTAAACTTCAGTTTTTGATGAATCCTAATGAATTCGAAGATTTGCAATTTGTGTAATATGTTTTCGGACATGCTTCCACGTCAAAACGATATAATTCATTGTTTTGGTTTCTATTAAATATAGCCTGATTTTTAGAGTTTCTATTTTTAAACCCATTTCATTTGGAAAAGTGTGGGGAAGCATTAGGGTTCTCTTAAACTTCATTTTTTGATGAATCCTGATTATTTCGAAGATTTGCAACTTGTGTAATATGTGTTTGGACATGCTTCCACTCCAAAACGATATAATTCATTGTTTTGGTTTCTATTAAATATAGCATGATTTTTAGAGTTTCTTTTTTTAAACCCATTTCAATTGGAAAAGTGGGGGGAAGCAATAGGGTTCTCTTAAACTTCATTTTTTGATGAATCCTAATGAATTCGAAGATTTGCAATTTGTGTAATATGTTTTCGGACATGCTTCCACGTCAAAACGATATAATTCATTGTTTTGGTTTCTATTAAATATAGCATGATTTTTAGAGTTTCTTTTTTTAAACCCATTTCATTTGGAAAAGTGTGGTGAAGCAATAGGGTTCTCTTAAACTTCATTTTTGGATGAATCCTAATTATTTTGAAGATTTGCAACTTGTGTAATATAATTTCGGACATGCTTCTACGTCAAATCGATATAATTTATTGGTTTGGTTTCTATTTAATACAACATGATTTTTAGAGTATTTTTCTTAAACACATTTCAAATGAAAAAGTGTGGGGAAGTAATAGGGTTCTGTTAAACTTTCTTTTCCCATGAATCCTAATTATTTCGAAGATTTGCAACTTGTGTGTTATGTTTTCGGATATGCTTCTACGTCAAATCGATATAATTTATTGGTTTGGTTTCTATTTAATACAACATGATTTTTAGATTATTTTTCTTAAACACATTTCAAATGAAAAAGTGTGGGGAAGTAATAGGGTTCTTTTAAACTTTATTTTTTGATGAATCCTAATTATTTCGAAGATTCGCAATTTGTGTAATATGTTTTCGGACATGCTTCCACGTCAAATCGATATAATGAATTGGTTTGGATTCTATTAAATACAGCATGATTTTTAGAGTCTTTTTTTTTAAACCCATTTCAATTGGAAAAGTGTGGGGATGCAATAGGGTTCTCTTAAACTTCATTTTTGGATGAATTCTAATTATTTCGAAGATTTGCAACTTGTGTAATATAATTTCGGACATGCTTCCACATCGAAACAATATAAATAATTGGTTTGGTTTCTATCAAATACAGCATGATTTTAAGAGTATTTTCCTTAAACACATTTCAAATGAAAAAGTGTGGGGAAGTAATAGGGTTTTCTAAAACTTCATATTCCCATGAATCCTAACTATTTTGAAGATTTGCAACTTGTGTGTTATTTTTTTCGACATGCTTCCCTGGCAAATCGCTATAATTTATTGGTTTGGATTCTATTAAATACAGCATGATTTTTAGGGGCTTTTTTTTTTAAACCCATTTCAAATGGAAAAGTGTGGGGAAGCAATTGCGTTCTCTTAAACTTCATTTTTGGATGAATCCTAATTATTTCGAAGATTTGCAACTTGTGTAATATGTTTTCGGACATGCTTCCACGTCAAAACAATATAATTCATTGTTTTGGTTTCTATTAAATATAGCATGATTTTTAGAGTTTCTTTCTTTAAACCCATTTCAATTGGAAAAGTGTGGGGAAGCAATAGGGTTCTCTCAAACTTCATTTTCTGATGAATCCTAATTATTTCGAAGATTTGCAATTTGTGTAATATGTTTTCGGACATGCTTCCACTCCAAAACGATATAATTCATTGTTTTAGTTTCTATTAAATATAGCATGATTTTTAGAGTTTCTTTCTTTAAACCCATTTCAATTTGAAAAGTGTGGGAAAGCAATAGGGTTCTCTAAAACTTCATTTTTTGATGAATCCTAATTATTTTGAAGATTTGCAATTTGTGTAATATGTTTTCGGACATGCTTCCACGTCAAAACGATATAATTCATTGTTTTGGTTTCTATTAAATATAGCATGATTTTTAGAGTTTCTTTCTTTAAACCCATTTCAATTGGAAAAGTGTGGGAAAGCAATGGGGTTCTCTTAAACTTCATTTTTTGATGAATCCTAATTATTTCGAAGATTTGCAATTTGTGTAATATGTTTTCGGACATGCTTCCATGTCAAAACGATATAATTCATTGTTTTGGTTTCTATTAAATATAGCCTGATTTTTAGAGATTCTTTCTTTAAACCCATTTCAATTGGAAAAGTGTGGGAAAGCAATAGGGTTCTCTTAAACTTCATTTTTTGATGAATCCTAATTATTTCAAAGATCTGCAACTTCCTCCTCCATATTGCGGGCAATGCACATCATGATCATGACGAGGTAGTGATCGTTGTTGACGCGGGCGGCCTTGATGCAAAATACTATTTCTTGTTGCCTCTCGCAATTGATTTTGGAAGTCCAAGTCTTTGCGGTCTTCTCGACATTCGTGCCTTTTTGGAAGTGGAGGTGGAGGTGGTAAGTCTTCTTCGTCATCATCATCATTGTCCTCTGCATCTGGCAATGGTTCCGGAGGAAATCCAAATTGACCCCGATTAGACCACTCCGGCATGCAATCGCTTGGGCCAACCCAATTGGTGTCTATCACCGCTTTGTTACAGCTCAATTTGGTCTTCTTGTCCTTTGCAGGCACCGTACGCCAATCCACATCTTTCTGGAGTACAATCTCCGCCCAAATCATTGCCATGGTGGAATAATTCATGATATTTGGTTTGGAAGCACCTAGACCGCAAGATGCCCAAATCTCCTCGTATCTCTGCTTGAAATGTTCACTCTTGCAAGTGTTCATGGGACCTTCCCACCGTTTCACTTGTCTCTCTAATACAACCGTATTATCTGTTGGCCAGAGTTTCGTAATGTGTGACATTTTCACATACTCTCAGCATGTTGTACAAGTCCATACTGCTTTGGGCTCGTATTGCCATCCCTCTTCAGCCACACAAAAGTGGTTGAAGTAGGCGTCCCAATCCATGTCTTGTGATTTTCCCTTTGTACTCTTCTTCAACGGATTGGGAAATCCTTTTGGAGCCATGGTAATCCTTCTTTTCCGCACCGAATGCAATGTTTGAGTGAGAAGTTTACAATTTCTATAATTGAGAAGGTGATGAAGAGATTACAAAAAATTAAGTTAATTCATTCACAGTTGTTAACGCTCCAAGTCGGAAGGGGCTCACAGATACCAATTGGCGCTGGATCTGCCCACTCCGCAAGGAAAACAACTACGCGGAATGGGCCGTCCGCGCCCCTCTTTATACCATCCGCCGATGCTGACATCACTACCCAAATCTGATGGGCGGACAGGCCAACCGCTAGAACGCACGGGCAATATGCCCCGGCGCGTCCAATCACACGGCCTCGACGAACTGCGGACGACTGCATCGGACGGAGCCCGCGGACGGACGCTCTGACCGCACGGCGGACGGACAGCGAGCGGCGGACTGTCGAACGGATAGCGGACGGACAACGGACGGGAGGACGGACAGCAGACGACGGACGGCATACGGGCGGACAGGTGGACGGCAGACGAGTGGACGGCGAACGAGCCGTTCTTATACACATTGAAGTTCATCACTTGGAATACCCTATGCTCGAGTCAGATTCATTAAAAATTAGTTAAAAAATAAAATAAATATGGCATGTAGTGAAATTTTCAGAATTTATAACAGGACATAAGTTGAAATCTCAAAACAAATTGATGAAAACAAATTGAAATCTCATAACAAATCTTAATTAAATGAGTTAAAGCGTCCTAAATACTAAATAAGAAAGAAAATTATCTATGAGAATAGAGATTCTAAGTCTAATAATACTTAACCAAGTTGCTATTCTTAGTAGTTTATATATATATAAGTTTATTTTAAATCTAACTTTAGCATCAAAAATCCAATTTTCAAAATGATTGATTATGATTTTCTTATTCAAGATTTTGTACAAGAGTTTCCATCACAAACTTGACTTTCATAGTGTTGAGGGCTTTTGGAAATGAGCCTCAAATACACTAACTCTTGGAGAAAAAACCACATTAAAGATTCATTTAAAAAATTGTAGAGTAGATTTTGAAATGCACGTTAGGCCCTTCATCCTCATATTTTTTTGGTGACTTGATTTCCTTCATATTTTTTAAATCATTCTGTAATTAGTTATGGAGGGCAAATAAGTTGAAAGGCAACGGTCATTAAAAGTGACCATGTCCTAAAATGTGCTAGTACATTCACTAAAGCAAAATGTACCTCTCCGTCATGATCACTCTCAGAGCACGGGTGTTCTTAGAGCAACTCCCTTATGGATTTACTTAATTTAATTTTAAAGGAAAATCATCTAAGTGACTACAATAAAGTACCTATGTTTTAGCATTAAACATGTTGATTACAAATGCATATTCTATATAAGAGGAAAACCAAAATATTAAATTTTTATTTTATTTTTAAGTAATCAATAAATAAACTTCTTTTTGTATTTTAGAAATAAAATGTATAGAAACAAAAAGAAAAATGAAACAAAAGAAAAAAATCTTTGTTTTTAATTAAAAAAGAAATAAAAGATAAACATGCATATTTTTATTGACGTTTTTTAATTGAGCCTTGATAAAATTGAAGAGCATATGAATTGAAAATCCGGCCCAAGGGGTTTAGACTTTAGATTAAGTAGGGCCGGATGGAAAAAATTGGGGCCGGATTGAAGAATGGATCGAAGGCAAATCCGGCTGGACTTTCATCCGGCCTTAGGCACAGTATAAACCCAGGCTTAGATAAAAGAAGAACTTATACATTATACAAATAGAAACTAAATTTTTTTTATTGCTTCACGTTGCAAATTCTCCAAGAAAAAAAAAATTTTAAAAAAAATAAAATATATATATATATATATATATATATATATATATATATATATATAACAAAAAACAAAACAAAAACAAAAACAAAACAAAAAAACATATCTTTTATGGATTAGAAGATTATAATGCTTTTCACAATGAGTAAGGATTTTACAGTTCTACTAATTTCAGAAATGTTGTGAAGTCTTACACTCTTTGTATATCCTTACTTTTAAAACAATCCTAATCAAAAAAGGGCATTACAAAATACAATACAAACATGGCGTTGCAGTGTGTGACATGCATAAGTTATATACATTTTTGGCTTCTCTATAAGTCCATATGTACAAAACACCTTGAAGTCAATGGAAATTGTCCATGACGTTCAAAACTAGAACCAAAACCAAACCCCTTGAAGTAATTGTTGTGATTGTAGCACCATCTCAATTTGGTCAATTGGGAATTATAACGTTTCACTTCATCACTAATATTGATCATGTTTTTGTTTTTTTCTTTCCCTTTGAAATATCCTACATGATGAAAAACTAAATAAAAAAATAATATCCTTTATATCTAGTTAAAGTTTGTATGCATACAATTTCAAATGAATATTACAAATTTACAATTTGCTCAAAACAATGGCGTAATCTGAAATGTAGGAGACTAAGAGTTGAGGGTTTTAGGGTTCTAAGGTTCTAGGGTTTAGGATCTCACTGTAAACTTCAAAGAACTCTAAATGATTATTTAAAATCTGATTATAACTTCTCTATTTCTTATTTTCTGGGTTAATGAGAAAAGTATAGGATGCTGAAACTTTAATTGACCCCAAAAAACTGACAGTAAGTAAAGGCGGACGAGAAGAATCCTAGGTTTCATGCCAAATTGTCAAAAATTTGGACGCCTCGAAATAATAGGTGACGGGCTAGGCGGATGGGGCGGACGGGGCGGTCAGACGCAGTCGGGTCGTCCGCTTGGTCGGCGGACGGGGTAGCTTTGTTCGCCCGTCCGCCGGGCGGACCTGGACCGGGCCAGCCGGCCGCTTCGTCAGCGGATGGGGCAGCTTTGTCCACCCGTCTGCCGGGCAGACCTGGACCGGGCCAGCCGGCCGCTTCGTCGGCGGACGGGGCAAGCTTCGTCCGCCCGTCCGCTTCGGCGGCGGACGGGGCAGCTCCGTCCGCCCGTCCGCTAGCTCGGGCCACGTCCGCGTGGTCCAGGATAGGTCCGGTCCCGGGCCTCTTTTAGGTCTGGGAGCGGACGGGTATATTGGCGGACGGCCAACATACATTTCCTCACTTTCACTCTTCCATTTGGGAATCACTGCCACGTTGGATGTGCTACTATTGCTTCACGCGCTAGTTGCTCCTATGTGGTGAAGAGTGGGGGTTCCTATTTTGATCATACTACATTGGATTTTGGTCCTTGGTTACTTACATGCGTTTGGAGACAGTGAAGCACATTATATATTTTGAGAGAACGGGGATTATATATTGAAAATTTCCATTCTAAAATTGCAAGTGAGTACTCGACACTTAAGCAGTCATGGCGGGGGCAAGTAGTGCTGCAACTGAAGGCAAGAAGAAGTCAAAGCCGAAGGGCGTTGGTCATGAGCTACGGTTTGACATTTTGGATGACGTCAACATCAAGGCTGAGACGGGTTGGGAAAAAGAGGATGTGGAGTATTGGACCTCTAAATTGTGCCGCAAATACGTGAAAATGTATCACATTGGGAAGTTGTGGCCTCGAGAGTGTCACCCTCTTCACACCCGTGAATATTGTTTTAAACTATTGAATTGCCTCAATGATCATTTTGTGCACCGTTCGATGGAGGTGTGGAAGGCCTTATTTCCGGAGAAGGCTATGAGCAAGGGCAAAATTAACTACAGCTTGGCAGGCATGGTTTACGCTGAACTCATACTGGGCCGTCAAGTGGATTGGAGTACGTATCCTACGATAGCGACATTGCCACTTGCGATTGGCAGACGTCAGAAACATATCCCTGATATGTTTGTTCCGAAGGCGCAACTTCCTGAAGCAAGTGAAAAAAAGAAAGCATTAGAGGATGCTGTGGAATCAATTCAGATCCCTCTTGAAATCTAAGTGCGTCGTACGGAAGTACTGAATGGAAAGAAAATGGCGGTAGAACCGGTTTGTATGGAGGACCCTACAAAAGGAAGCACTTGTCTTGTGGACGATGTGGAGGGAGAGGTGTTTTTGACTCCACCGACGGATTTGAACCCTACACAAAACGTGTTAGAAGGGGTGCCAGAAAGCAACGTTGCAATGAAGCTCCCTCGGCCAACAGAACATGGATCTACATCGATGTCACAGAAGCACCAAGAAGAGGATCCTATAAAAGACATTGAAGATAGAGAAGACATTCAAGACGTGAAGGAGGCTCACGCTTGTATTGACCGGTTTTTAGTAGACACAGCACAAGACATCATGTTTTATGTCCCTCCGTCTCCTAAATCAAGGAAAAAACCAAGCCTACTGTCCAGACCTGAAAATGCAATTCGGACTTCACCAAACCAAAATGAAGAGCATCCAACTCAATCGACAGATGTAAGGATGGACTCTCAAGACGAGGCTGCTGTAAACAACGACAAAGAGACCCCGATTATCCAAGATCATCCGTTGCTAGCTTTGTTGGGCCCAGAGGATCTCAAGACTCTACAAAAGATGCCTCCACTAGAAGAGATGGAGAACTTGTTGCAGTGTTCCCTTCGATGGAATCAATTTGAAATTCAGAGAGAAGCAACAAATGGCGAAAATGAAGGGAGCACTATAAACGAAGGTGGCCCTGAGCATGTAGGAGGAAATCCTAATGAAGGTGGCACTACAAATGAAGGACGCAGCTCCACTTCAGGCAATTCAATAGCAGGATTTGGCGAGATATTTAGAACGGCGTATTCTCTATCATGTACAGCTAGAGTTGTGGCTGTATTGACGCCTGCTCTTGCGCAAATAACTGATACATTTACGAAAATGACACCATCCGTTCTTCATGGTGCTTTGGCTTTCAGAAAGTTTGTCGAGTTTGCGGACAAACTACAAGACGAGAAGTTGGAAGACCTTAAGCATAAAAAATTTTTGGAACAACAGAATTTGGAGTTGAAGGAGGTGCGTTACTCCAAAGAAGATCATGATGACCTCAAGGCAAAGTATGAGATATTGGAGAGCAAATACAACACGTTGTATTGGAGGCCGACCCCAAACTTGAAGCCCTTGGGTAATGCCTATGAGAGTGTCAAGAAAAATAACAAGACTTTGAAGCGAACGAATGACAATTTGAAGGCTATGAATGAGAATCTCAAGGCTATGAATGAGAAGTTGGTGTTGGAGTTGAAGACATGCAAAGAGATGTTAGAAGAGCATCGCAAAACATTGTAGACATTACAGAATGAGAAGGCAGGTCAACAATCGCCTGACGGAATAGGGCTATTAGAGGCAAGTGAACCAACACAAGAGAGCGATCAACTATCTCTTCCTCTTGATGAGGGCAAAACTGAGGATGGGACCGTAGAACTCCGACAGCGCATTCCGAGTCCAAAATCCATAGTTTTCCCTTCATTTGAAGATGCTTCCATGCAATCACAAAATCCGGAAGTTGAAGAGTTAAGGCATCAATTAGACTTGGCAGTTCGAGGAAAGAATGAGGCCGAATCAACAATGAAACGAATGATGGAAGTAGGGGTACTAAGTGAAATCCTTCCAAAGGAAAATGCGGATTTAGGGTGGATGATGTGGGCGCGACAACTACAAGATCATTCCTCAGTATCATCCGGACTCATGAACGGGCTCTTGAGGTATGCATTGCAATCAGACACAGCATACGAGAATGTCAAGCGTTCTTATGAGCGTTTTGTGGAGAAGTTGGAGGAGGAAAGAAAGGACCCTGATTTAAAACTTACGGTTTGGGGGAACATGGATAGGATGTATGAACGGCTAAACCACGGAAAGACCTATGATACGGAGAACATTGATTAGACTTTGGAAGCGGAGGAAGGTTGGGTCCCTTATGGCACGTTGTTAGCTCACTTCCAGCAACATGAGAAGGAGCTTGTGCTAGGAAGTTTTCCAAATATTCCCATCTTGGAGGGTCATTGTTCTCTTTGCCAAGGTTGTTTTGGGCCCGAAGGAGCTATAGCATTGGGACAGTGTCGCCATACATTCCATGTGTTTTGCATTCAAAGATCGGCGAAATTTCAACGCCATTGTCTTGAATGCCATATTCCTCTGAGTCCAAGGCTGTATGAAATGCTAGGGATTTTGTACCATATGCCTACGGGGCACGAATACAATCGATGGAACCTTCCATTTGACCAAGAGCCATACAAATTTTAGAACTATTTGCATTGGGGGAAACCAATGAAGTGGGATGCTCGATTACAAATATATGAGCTATGCGATGGCCCATTTCCCACCAAAGATAAATTCTTTTGGATGACGTCTGACGTGGAGGTTGAGTTGCGTGCCTTCGAGATTAAGAACAGCAAGGCTCAAGAGTTGTTCTGTTGCAGCATGGGCGGACATTGGAGCACACAGCACCAAAAGTTCTTTCGAATTCCCGAGAAGGAATGGAAGAGAGAGGGTCCAAATGACCTCTTGGTGGAGGTTGAGCGTGATCCAAAAGTCATAAAGCAATTTGCGGGCTACAATACGGATTTGATAGGGCGGGCCCTCATTTTGTCGAAGTTGGAAGAAGCAGCAAGAGTTCGTTCTGTGGTGGACCTAAACGGTAAATCATCTACAGAGCATAAGATGGAAGACGTTGCAAGGGCATTTGACATGAACATGAAGGACATTATAACCAAGTGGAGGAAGTATCTAGGAGAGGGAGGCGAACAAACTTGGATGATGAAAAGCGAGGATGAAATGATAAAACAACTGATGGATGACATAGATTGTGCTGTGAGGGCTTTGAGGGCCCACGAAGTGGAGCTGTCTCCGAAGAAGAAGAATAAACGGAAGATTGAAGAGGAGGATGATCACTCTCCGGAAACCAAACGACAATTTGAGAGGGTTGACATGCAGGTACAAGCTAGCCGCGGAGGGAGCAACCATGGAAATAGTCCGCAACCGGTGCCTCGTCGAACAAGTAGAAGACTCATGGCGAGGGAGGGGACATCTCATGATGCCGAAGAAGATAATAGTGTATTGAAGTAATTGTGAAATGTTTAATTTCCTATGTAGTCGTATTTTAATGGCACTACGGATATAATTATGTAGTGTGGGCTTCATTTTTTTTATGACTAGTAGTATTGTACGTGGCCCACCATGTCCATCATGACTTTTTTGTATTGCATATACATGTAGTGAAGAAAAACATGTTGCAAGTAATTATTTATTTATTTGAATATATATATATATATATATATATATATATAATGTTTTTATTATAAAATTCATTTTCTTGGACTAAGTTTTATTGAAATGTGCATGTTATGCCCAATTTTTAGTGAATTGTGTCGTTGATTGAGAATTTTGTTGTAGTACTTAACACTTGTTTTCTACTACTTTCGTAATCTAGTTATCCCTAGGATGGAATGCAACCAACTAAACCAAGAGCCCAAAAGTTCGAAGTAATGAAGTAACTAAGTAAAATTGACCACCCTAAAAGGCTAAAACCGCCCGTCTGACCCGTCTGCCCGTCCGACCCGTCCGACCCGCCCGCCCGCCCGTCAGCCCCGTCCGACCCGTCCGCCCTCCTGTCTGCCCTGTCCGCCGAGTTTTCTAACCGTTGGCAACGGTTACTTCTAAGGCATACAACATTCAACAAATTAGGAGTATAAGAGCAAGGAAGAAGGCATTTACAAGCACTTCTGAGAAACTGAACGCTAAGATTTCCAAGGGCTAGGAGCTGCAATCTTTGTGTCCCTTGTTTGGTAATGCATAGTTCAGTGGACAAGGGGGCTTTGGTTTCCAAGGCTTTGCTTACAGACTATATTTGATACATGTGACATGGTGATTTGAACCTAAACATTTGGAACTGAAGACAAGATTGGAACTTGAACTTGGACTTGAACGGAGCTTTCCACAATGAGTAAGGATTTTTCTGGTTGGTATGTTGTTCCATCAAGCGGTAAAGTGCAGTGCAAGGCATGTGACTTGGTGTTTGCAAATCGGAAGTGTCGCATGTTGAGCCACCTTGGATATGAAGGCAAAGACAGTGTTCGCGACAGGGGGGTAAGCATATGTCCAAAATTGACTTCGTCAATTCGAACTCTTTTTGCCGGTTGTAATGGGTTATTTCCACGAAGATCGGCCCTTGACAATGTAGATGGTGAAAACATAGGGAGGGTTGCAAGCAATGCCTCAAATAGAAGGGATTTTTCACGTTCAACACAAGAGGACTCGTGTGCAGCGCCGTCTGAAATTCATCGTGCGTCTTCAAGGGTACATCAAAGTGTGGAAACATCAAGTGAACAATGTCCAACTCTACCCTCTTCGGTGGACACAAGTGGTAGCTCAAAGTGAGGCCTTCAAAGAAGCAGTGAAGAAAACAGCTGAGTTTGGTAAGCCATACAGCCCACCATTGTACGACGCTCTACGAACCAAATTACTAGAAGAAGCGAAAGAAGATGTCAAGCTAAAGTTGCAGAAGAGGACCGAGGATAGTATCAGAAAGTTTGGAGCAACCTTGTCTATTGATGGATGGAGTTCGGTTACAAATCGGCCATTGGTGAATTGTATGCTTGTATCTTCTGCAGGGGAGCAATTTTTGGGATCGGTGGACACAAGTGGGTTCGTAAAAAACGTAGAGTACTTGGCCTCTATTTTGGACAAATTCATACAGGAGGTGGGTCCGCATAATGTGGTGCAAATAACAACGGACAATGCTCCTGTAAACCCTCGAGCATGTAGAATCATAAAAGACAAATATCCTCACATTTCTTTTCAAGGTTGTGTGGTGCACGCCTTGAATTTGTTGCTAAAAGATTGGGGGAAGGAAGCATGGGTGGCGGATGTCGTGGCCAAAGCTCGTATGGTTCTTACGTTTTTTAGAAAGCGGCACATGCCGCTTGCAATATTTCGTTCATACAAAAAAGAGCACAGCTTATTGATGCCAGGCGAAACAAGATTTGCTTCAAATTTCATTGCGCTTGAACGCTTGTTGAAAGTGAAGGGAGCACTTGAACAGAGTGTGACAGATCTGCGTTGGGAACAATATGTGAGGACGTTGGATGACAAGAAAAAGAAGAACCGTACAAAGTCTCGGTGTACAAAGAAGATAATAAACAGTGAGCATTTCTGGAGGCGTTGCACGAATTTTGTGCAGTTGATGGGCGTTGTTGTGTATGGCCTTCGTGATTTAGATGCAAAGACGCCATGTTCAGGGAAAGTTTTGCATATTATGAGGAAGATACGGTCGCATGTGGGGGGGTTAGAAAATCCGCCTTTTCTATTGAGCCCCGAATTTGCCAAACCATTGAAGGAGGCGTTCAACGCTAGATGGGAAATGGTAGAGACCGATCTCCAATATGCAGGAGCTCTTTTGAATCCCTATCTTTTGCACGATAAAGAACTAGCCAACGATTCAGAGGCCACCGAGGCATGCAAGCGTGTTCTCATGCGAATATGTAAACCTACGAACTACGCGGACATCGTCAAGGAATTCATGGCGTTTCGACATAGGGAGCCTCCCTTCCACAACATGTTGGATCCAAGTGAACAAAAATTATCGGCACACGCTTGGTGGGATTTTGAAGGCACATGTGGGAAGCTCATTGCTCCAATTGCAAGGAGAATATTGGGCCAACCAATATCTTCATCTTCATGTGAACGGAATTGGAGTAGCTATTCTTTTGTTCACAACAAATCTCGGAACAAGTTGAGAACAAAGAGAGTTGCGGATTTGGTGTATGTGTATACTAATTCAAGAGTGTTGGTCGCATCCAAGGAGAGGGATGAGAAGAAGTGGTACCTTGAAAATGTAGATTCAGAAGAATCGGAGGGACCAAACGAAGATGACGAGAGCAGCGAAGATGAAGAAGAAGGTGTTCGTGTAGACGGGAATGAAGCACATGGACAAGAAGCAAATTGGGACGACCCAATATTCAATGAAGAAGAAGATTTGGATGGCAACACATACAATTTTGGAGGTGAACCGTTTGGAAGAGTAATATGGATGATGATGACATGGGCAACAATGACCGAGACGAGTACGACTTTCCAATGGACGATAATGATTGTGGAAACGATGAAGGCGTACCTTCCATAGCAAGGTTTGTAGATGGAAATCGATTTCTAAGTAGTGACAAGGTCCTCAATCTAAACGAAGAGGACGCAAATGTCCAAGTCCTGACTTCTAATGGAACCATAGCATCCAATGCTAGAACTTCCGAAATAGATGAAGTGATTGGAAGCGGTAGGTCTCCATCCATAGTGGTGGCCCAACTAGAAAAGAATGACAACGTTGAGGACCACGAGCAAATGAATGTGGACAAGATAAACGTGGAGTCTCTAGGAGGATTGGCAAGCAAAAGCAACGGGGAACCAAGTAGCCTAAACCATGAAGCGAGTGGGGCACAAGACAATGTACGTTCACGTTTGATAGAATGTGGAAGTCCGAACTTGCTTCACGGTGGCCAAGGCACAAAGGAAAACACGACAAGTTTTGTACGTCCACCGCGTAGCATTCCTCCAATAGGTGCACGCTCACTATTTAATAGTGTAAGCACTACTTTGGTGGGTTCAGGAAGTTCTCAACGTCCGACACGAGCTTCCATCATTTCGAAAGAAATAGAACGTACCGAAAATCGAAGATTGCAGATTTCTTCATTCATCGATGACGAGGAAGATGAGACGTTGGCCTCAATGTTAAAGAAGCAAGGAAACCGCCTACCAGCATCTTCAACAAGGCTAGCGGACCCGACACTGGAATCTTCAAATGCTATAGAGGCATTCACTAAAGAAGGGAGAAAGGCAGGGATGGCAATGATGATGGAAGAACCCTCTAAAGCAAAGAACAAACGAGTAATGGAGCCGTTTGCTATCTCTCCAACGAAGAAAGTGAATGCAGGAAAACCCCCCCTTAATAAGCGTTTGTCTATTCCAGAACTTCCGTTGAGAAAAAGAAAAGCGGTTGATCGCCTCCGTGAACGTGTAGGGAAAACCTTGATGAAAGCAAAGAACGAGCAAATGATGGGCAAGCCTAAGAAAGCTCGTGTATCTTCAACAGTACAAGAGAAAAGAGGGGAAACTCAAACACTTTCATCAGACGATGAAGAGAACACCATGAGTGATGAAGATGATGGATTCCAATCAAGAGAGTACAGTAGCGGGGCAGAGGTGAAAGGAGATAGTGATTACCACCCCTAGGCATTCAAATTTAGAAAGGATTTGAATGAAGAACATTTACAGAACTTGGTGCTCAAATGCTTACGATTTAGAGAGATGAATAGCTAAGATTTATTAGTTCTCGGAGCATTTCATAGTAGTACAAGGTTGCCAAATTATCTTGAAAAAATTAATGAAACTATCATTTTTGGGGGATTTTGTCCCAAGTGATATTGAAGATATCTTCATTGTGTTATTTTTTGTTCTCAATTTCAAGTGTATAGCACGTAAAAATTTCTGAAGCGCCAAAACTCACAAATATGTAAGAAGAACCCTAAAACAAACTGAAAATCATGCAAAATTGCAAAATGCAAAGTTACAAACCCTCATTCTCTCAGTCAGTCACTCCTAGACTCCCTAAACCCCTTGGCCCTTGAACCGTCCGCCCGTCCGCCCATCCGTCCGCTGGCCCGTCTGCCCGTCCGCCAAGAAAAACGGCTGTCCGTCCGCCCGTCCACCCGCCCGCAGGACGGCGACCGAGGACCGTCCGTTTGCGTCCGCAGGGTCCGGACGTGCGGACGTCCGATTTTGGACGCAATTTCGCCGCGGATGCACGTCCACGACAACCCTGGTACATACATGACTGCGCGTGTTCAAAAAACCCACGTACGTATATACATAACTGCGCGTGTTCAAAAAAACTGCGCACGTACATACATGACTGCACGTGTTCAAAAAAAACACGCACAACTTCCTGCGTGCTTTTTCGGTTTATTACTAAAAAACTAAAATGCATACATACTTTTAATTGTGCTACCTTCGCGCAGCTCTACATACATATATTTCTGTAATTTCACGTACATATATATGATTATATGTGAATGAACTCCATATACATTATTGCTGATGCATGCAATATGATGCAAGCACATATTTAGATATTCATCAATCATTAATTAATTTAATTAATTGTACTTTGACTGTTTCAGCAAACACCTTCATCATCAGCTGATTACATGCAATTTCCTACAAAATTGTTCGCTTCCGACAATATATATATATATATATATATATATATTATTATGCATTTACTGTTTTCGTTTCCCGCATTGACTTCTGGCCATGCCAACTACGTGCCTACCTAATTGCGCTTGCTTTTTATTTTCTTCTGTTGCATTTGCGCCTACTCTTAATTAATTAACATTATACTCTTATAAGTAATTATGAACGCATGGCTTTTGCTTTATTGTGTTAGTTTCATGATTCATGTAACGCAATGCACATCTCGCGGCACATGCATGAACAACAGTATTCTGTGCACGCGCAAAATATGTTTCCTATCTCCCTGTGTGCAGAGGAAAAGCACTACTTCCTGTCCGTTTTTTTACAAATTTTTTTTGTGATTACAGCAGCTGCCACTATCACATACCCCAAAATATACTTAGCTCCCATGTCATGCACAGAAGCGTAGGTGACGATTTAAACCTTCATTAAATGAGATACATGTGGGTCTTCGGAATATCCAGCAGACGAGCAAAATGATGTACCCCACACTGCACGGTGATCGAGCTTATGCACATTAGAAACTTAATTACTGAATACTTCTGTCTATGCAAACGGAGCTCTTGTCCGTGCACTGCATGCAGACGAGTCAGGTAAAACAACAACTAGACTTCGTTATGGTACTCTTTTCTAACACGTATTTCATCCTCATATGGTACTACTACATACGTACAAAAATCCTACATTGGTATTAAAACCTCCCTACACCCCCACGTAATTCAATTGCATGTCTTATTGGAACTCCGTCAAAATTGAAAATAAAAGGAGACAACACTATACTACATAAACAACCAACTGGAACCTGAATTCCTCGATTTTCAAAAACAACCACCTCAGAATTCACGTATTCAATTCTGCATGGCCAAGCCTCCCACTATCAAAACCATCTCACTTATTGAAGTCATCAAGAAATTCAAAACATGCAGTCGCTCTCCTGCTCTTCCACCTATGACAAACACAGAAAAAGAGGCACAACACATGTAGCATGACCTCCCACACACGAAGTTCTAAACAGAACTTGAAAATTGCTGAAAGCAAAATTTCCAATTATTGATACTACCTCACCATTCTGGGTCATTTGTATGCAGAATTACCTCAAATTTTCACACTCCTTTGCCCTTCACTACTGCCTACATTTCGACAAAAAACAAAACTCGTTGAAAACTTACTTCCACTTCTGGTATCGCGGAAATGTGCTTTTCCCACATAATTAACGTCCTGCAATGTACTGAGCGTTAGGAACATTACAGAACTTTCTTGTCTTCCACCAATATAACTCACCGTGATCTCCAAACTCCTTACAACTTCAAAAACGTGACTGCAATAAGCTTCAGGCTTCCATCCCATCTTCTGCTACAAAGACTTCATCACATCCACACCCACCTAGTTCTTCCAAACCAACAATTGGAACTTCAGTCCCACGTAACTTGTACATGAAATTACATGCATACTACAGTAACGTCTTCCACACTTGTCCTACTGCACACACTGACCTAACATTTGCTTCAAGCAATTCAAGCCAAACTTCTGAAACCGTAATTCGACATTGGATTTCAGCACAGAAGAGCACACCCATCATGTCTTCGCTTTCACATTCAACTGAAGTGGGCATCTGCGTATACATTGCAATATGGAAAACCATGTGTTGTTTGGAACAACATACCACTCTAATGTCAAAATTGAAAATAACATAAAATTTGAAACAATGCATTCATTGCATTGCTGCCTCAACAGTAACCGAAAAGTTTCGTTTTGGTGACCTGCTTTACAAAATCCGAAGTCATTTTCTTCGAATTGATGAATGCACGCCTTCCACCGTCGTTAGACATCCATACTTTCAGCTACTGTTCTGTGAATTACAAAACAAAACAAAATACACACATTACAGAACTTTCAATGCTTGCCTTCTTTCTTGTCGCTTCTGACATACGTAATTCTCTTCCAGCAAATTAGTAATGTAGGAAGCCAAACACATAACACACATTTTGCATGAAGAAAAATTCTAGAAATTGCTAAGTGCCCTAATGGAAAACCTTGCCTACCTCTGTATGCACTAGTACATGGCTCAATATTCATGCTTCTGTATACAAAACAGCCGTGCCTACACTTCGCAAAACTACTTACACTTCCCATAGGTACTACAGACGACAATGTTGGAATGCAGAACTGATGGTCTCTGCAGAGTCGTATCCCTACGTGCACTCACATGAAATCACAGCTGCATATCTCAAGTGATTAGTCCTACACAAAATGCCTCAGGCTTCTGAGGCTAGAAAAACTTGTCATACCTGTACGACTCTTGCAACGCACCTTTCACCGGCTTCCTCAGTTCCTTTGTCCTGCTAAAAAGATTTTCCACATTGCCTGTGTCATTATGTGTATCAAACCCATTGCTTTCCCAATTCTTAATTTGCACATTAATCCACACGTTCCCGTCTGCAAAGTACTTTCACGTAGTCTACGGAAGGTTTAAGAACATGACCCCCATGATTGTCAATCACCAACTTCACTTATTTAAGCGGTAATCAAACAATGTTAGCGATGACCACGTCAACAACAAAACACGCAGTGCAAGGAGACATTCATCCTTTTGCACTATCATTCCAAGTAGGGTGTACACCTCCTACTCACTTCGCCATCGCATCTGCTCAACATTAGTAACCAAACGAACACCACCGCACTTCCAATGTATGGTCCTTTCCAAATGCATATGCACTAGCACTTTCACGTGGATAACTGGGCACGATCCTGTGTACATTCAGTTCAACTGGTTTTCAGCAATGGATTAAGGCTTATACAATGCATTAATTTCCTAGTCAGCAATACACATGTGTACACGTTCAGCAAGCAAACATCGATGAATACGATGCTTCCACTGACTGAATTCGCCCTCCCATTACTACATGGCAGAAGCATACACTTGCCACAGCCCTGAGTTAACCTACCACACTACAATAATAACTGCTTCTTGTAAGCCCACTAGAAAATGCTCCTCCTGTGATTGGAATAACTGGCAATCACAACAGCAACACTCTAGATCACACCTTCTTCATTTGCACGACTATTGATTTTGAATTCATTACATGTCTAACAAGCATTGACACGGTCGTACATTTTAGCGATACAAGTCACACATCCAACACGTAGTACTACAACTTCACTTACACAAACTGCTTTCATTGAGCAAACAGAAGTGTCATGGATCAGAGGACCTCAGCACGTTCCTCGACCCTTTAGAACCCCTCAAACCCTACGACAAAGCCGTCGATGCGTTAGGAAGGTGTCCTCTCTTACTATCTTTCAAGCTGATTGTACTGCATTTCGAATTTCGTTTCAGTCCTCTGTCTTCAAAATCAAAATCACTCTGTGTCTTCTCTTGTGACAACGGCTGTAGTATTTCTCCAATCAACTTCGTTATTTGGTGAACGGGAGGAATCTCAATGAGATGACTAATGCACCACAAGATAGGCGTATTCGCTAAACCTTCCGCTTGATCCAAATAGCTGATTTGCTTTGAAAAACGAGAATCCTTATCAAACATGACAGGCATATTCTTATACAATACTCGTAATACGGAGATCATTTGCTGACCTTCCTTGCATATTTCATTTGCTGAGTCCACGCATCTGGACTTCCGGTTCACACCAGCTGTTGCCTCCGCCACTACTTTGCCAACGTAATTTAGATGCAAAACCCACACTCGCGTTCTAGTCTTTATTGGGTGCTGCAAATGAAAACATTCATTCCAAAAATTATAGACGTACTGTGCTCTCCACAGAGTTCCATTCTTCCTATACAATTCTATGTTCCATTCCTCTTCTATATGACCTTCAAAGGGTAGCACACTAACTGTCTTGCCTCCTTGATGTAATCAATTGAATAAAAAGGATTCCTTCAAACCATAAGAATTAGGAACTTACCGAGTTCTTTGGCCTCTTGTAGAACTCAAGCTTCCTTCGCACTGAGGCATCTATTTCCGTGCCTTTGTGTTTCTTCAATGGCATTTTATTGCTGCGTGTCGTTGCTCTGCCTGTCACTTCTTTTTTCTGAGCAATGCCGTTATTTTCGACGTCTAGTTTCCGTTTGACTATCTCCCTTGGCAGAACTGGTGGCTCCTCCTCTTCGCTTTCACAGTCAAAGTGTAAATTGGGATTGCGATCTTCTGATCTTTCTTTGTCAGATCTCCCATCATTGTCGTTGTCGACCTCAACCGCAGCCTTCTTCGATAGCTTCTGTGTCCTCGTGGATGACATAACTTTTTCAACATGTCTTCCTTGGCCACGATCAACTGACGACTTATTTTCAATAATGAAATTGTGTTTCAATGGCGCCATGTACGCTACTCTTTTTGGGGTTCCTTGCATGATGATTCCAGCTCCACACAAACACTACTAGAAAATTTCGTTTTTCTGTTGTTTTGGTCGCGTTGATCCGGTCAAAATTTGACAGAAAACAACAGAAAAACGAAATTTTCTAGTAGTGAAAGGTTTCTTTCCCTTCAGGTTGTCTGCGCTAACGTTGTCGGCTGGAAGTCGCGGCATTGGTTCTATCTCTTCAGTGTACACTCGACTTAAGTTTTTCACTATGTTCTCGGATCTACGTTCCTCAACTTCCTTCATCCCCGTAATCTTCGTACCATCAGACGATGATCCAGATGACAACTCAACTGCTTCATTTCTGGCAACCATGAATTCTTTTTGACTTCGGCTACTCATCTTCAACTTCATATTCCCCTCTGCAATTGAGATTTCAACGGACTGACGTCGACCCTCAAAACTAGGCGGCTGCGACACACCAATGTTTCCTTCATACTCTGTAGCCTTCGGTCGCTGTAAACTTCCCAAAACCTCTGCAGGTGTTCGGAAGCCAACCCTACTGCTCTTCACACTTTGGCTGCCGCTGCCTTCGAATCTCGTTATGGTGTCAGCGGACTTCTCTTTTGATGGCAGCAAAGAACAGCACTTTCCAGCAAAAGACAACAATATATTGTCCACTGCCTCATGCAGCTGGTTACTTATGTCGGCCATTGGATGTCTGGTTGCTACTAGAGAGAAGTTGCTGCTAGGCTTCTTCAACAGTGAGTCACTACTAAACCCAAGTGAGTCCTACCATGGCACACGTGCAACATTCAATTACTGAATTCAGTTTTAGAGTAATTTTATATTAAACAAGCTTGACTAATTAGAACTTGAATGCGTGCATGTACTACAACCACTGAACAACTTCGATATATATGCATTAATTCCCGTTGGCATTTCCGGTGCAGTATACTTACCATGTGTCATGTTCACTTCTAGCATGCACTCACATTTTGTTAGATTAAATTTGCAATCCGCTATTAAACGAGAAGGAATACGGTTGGTATCAACAACAACAGTTCCCAACATACTGTACTTCCAACAAGGTTTCAACACGTAACTACATTTTGAAACATTCCAGTACATTTATTGGCAACAGTAATAGCATTCCTCCTTTTCCATTTTTTGTAGACAATGAGCACTGTAATTTTCATAATGTACCTTGCACTTACCGATTTCACTGAAGAGTTTCTCACGTAACCAGTACCTTCATTACCGTGTGGACTGTGAGGTGAAACATCACATTCGCCTTCGGACTTTTGTTTCTTCCGCTGCTCACCACAATTCAGCCATGCAAAAGAATATATCAATTAACATGGACCTTTCGAACACTACCTTCGCTGTAATTTTGTACTACTGACAGAAAACACAACCTCTTCAGTGATCTACACATTCCATGACCTCAACAACGTCCATGACTGTGTTGCACATGAAAGTTACATATCTATCCGCCGAACTTCATTTTCTACATGCATCCACAATTCAGTTCTCCTATTCTTCAACTTTGCTTTCCGTTCCATACCCATTGCTACAGGTTGAAACAACATGCTATGATTCAATACAAGCTACAATGTGATCTCCCTTCAATTGTATTAGCATCAATAAAGCAACAACATAGAAGGCCTGCTTTGCCAACTTCCATTTCATTTGGATTTGCAATTTCCTTCATTGAATACGCATGCTTCTTTTCTGTATAGCACGTGCAAGAAGAGTACTTCATAGTTTGCTCAAGCACTGCTCCGAATTACTCAAACATGGATCTAGATTTCGAAATTCAATACAAATTTGCCATCACATAAAAAGCGTCCTACATGATTTACATTCTGAAAACCATATATGTACAACACGCTAGCCGTCATCGAAAATAACTTACCGAACAAGGCTTCTGTGCTGATGCATTCAACTTGTTCTACTAACACTCCTTAGCCCCTTTTGTTGACTTCTAGTATTCTACCAATTCCAACCATACTGCTTGTTTACATCCATCTGGTATTTTCTTGTCTCCATGTTTCATCCAGAACTAGTGATATTGTAATCTACATCTCTTGAAGTAAGCTTTCAAAAAACTCTCTACCATTCCATAGGGCAATGGTTGAGGCACTATGAATTGCCTCCTGACTTCCTCCATTATTTCATGCATCGTGTCCTTGTCTTTTACATTTATATATGCGTCTTGGACAATAGCATGAGTGGCCAACTTCACAGCATTCAAGAACTAAGACTTATAACGAATTAGATTCCCATTCTCATCTTGCACTACTCTTACTTGAGGTACCCTTCCCTCTGAAACAGCCAATTTCACCTCTCTCAAATATGACTTCCCATCTTCTCTAAAAGCTTTTCGTTGCTTTAGATAATGAGGAGTGGGTGACTTACTAGAATCTTGTAGGTCTTCCTGAAGATGATAGACAGGTTGGAAAAGGTCCTTGCCTTCACGATCGTTGCAATGACGTTCGTTGTTTAACCCAACCGTGTGCTCCGCATCCACACTATCGCTTGGTAGGGGTGCTTCCTCTGTCTCTACCAAGCTTGGAATTGGTGATTCCCAAAACTGTGATGGTACGGAAGACCCCATTGCTTGTTTCAATTTAATGTTCTTACACGGTTGAACATGTTCACTTCTTCCAACTTCCAAATTGATTCCAGTACTGCACTCCGGAATTCCGATGTTGTTTATTTTCTTTCGTGGACAGATCCACGGGTCTCCACTGCTAATACATGGCCTTGCCAACATTGGCTACGGGTCATGTTTTTGGGAAAACTCTGTAGGGACTGCAGGTTTCTGTGACATTCCATACATCGCAGTATTCATATTCTGCGAATTCGGCCAGTCCACATTTTGTTGAGGTCGTCCTGTATGTCCCACTGGCATTTGGACATAATTGTCTGCCAAGCCATTGTGAGAAAAGCTTCCATACCCTGGTGATATGCTATGATAACTTCCTGTAGGAAAGGGGGGATACAAACCATTTCCAAACATATGCATCATAGGATGCACTCCTACGCCCATATTTCCTCCGTAATTAGGCCAAGCAAAAGGTGGATTGCAAGGTAACTGTGAAAAAGGAGGTCCCCTGCTCCCCTGCATCTCCGGAAAATGCAATTCCAGTACGAATTAGGAGACACCTTTCACTTCTATGAGCATGACTTATTAAATATACAACAACAACAGCAAGTCACGTTCCATGCAAGTGTCAATACGACTGGCAGTCCCAATTCCTTCCTCTGGTTGTCGACTAAAAATGGAAAACCTGTTACTTATACACTATGCAACTTGCCATGGACCACATTGAAGCATTTTACATCCATGGCCAAAGCACACAGAGGGTTTCGAAGTCATTTTACGAAGCACGTTAGTAGAAACATGTGCATAATAACACCTTCACTAGCAAATCAAGAAACTAAATTTTCTACTACATTTTCTATGAATGTGTTCTCCTGCACGCTATGGGAAAACAAGATGTAAAAGACTATGCTTGACATTGTACCATACCTCCTACTGTCTTACCGATTGCACTGTTCGCTATGCTCTAACATAGTTCGCTGAAATCACAAGTACATATGTACTAAGAGCATAACTGTCTTCGCTGATGTTAGTGGAACCCGAATGGTATGTTTAAGAAGATACTACTTCCTGAAATGTGCATTGTACATAGTACCACGTACATTGGAAACGAATGTTCAATACATATGCATGGCAACTCAATTAAAATTGTCCCATCGACTTATAGACTCGTATATGGTACTCTGGCTTTCATTTTTCACTGTGCAAGCAAGCAATCTTTGAAATACACTACAAGAGCATAACATCGACTGCTACCTACACAAAGATCCAATTTTCTGGGTACAGCGCGTTGCACAATTGAAAAAAATTAAGCAGTGGCGTCCACAGCAACGCTGTGTACGACGTAAATGACGTCATAAATGGTTCAACGATTTATGACGTCATTTACGTCGTACCATTTTACTCAATAAAGAGAACTATGTATACGACACATACGGTTCTCCTGTACATTCCGGTGCACAAACATTTTCAGACAAACTGACGTTTCAAAAGAACATAAGCAGTGTCAACAGCGGTGCAAACGACGCACTGCAAGGAAAGCTCTATTCATTACCTGCGTTTCATTCATTTGAGATGGACAGAAGCCCCCATATGAAATGTACTGCACAGAATAATCATGAGTCCTATAAGTCCTCTTTCATGTACAATTAATAGAAAATGCCTTTTCGTACACCTTATTGACTTCCAAAGCGCTGCTCACATTCATATTCCAAAATGTTATCTCATGCAATAATGCCACGTCCAAACGGAGATGTCCGTCATAGTAGTGCCCGGTTCTGAAGTAGATGTGCATGACAAGAATGTGAAGCACAGCACACACATATTACCCAAAAAACATTATTCTATTTCTCCTTCATCACTGTGAGCTACAGACCTGGCCATGATGACCCAGTGATCAGAAATTATACTGACCTGCGCACTTGTAGGATTTTGCGACGCAATGACATCTTCAGGAAAAAATGGAGTGCTTTTGACGATTTCCTCTTCCCCCGTACCGATTGAGTCATCGTGGTCATCCATGGCTGGTGTCATAGCACAAGGAAGCACAAATCCTACCCTTAGGTGTTAAATTGATGTAAAACACCTTAGATGACTCGTGTATCGTTCCCACAGGATTTCAATGTTAGTTTCCTCAAGATATCCAGAACAGAATTCGGAAAACACCAAACCCAAGCAAAACTGGATCTAAATATTTGCAACATGAAACTCTTTCAATACCCTCTCCTCTCCATACTCCAATTCCCTTACGTCCACTCCAAGTCTTCCACCAGTAATCGAACAAGGAGGATTGTCATAATCCTATGCTTCTCTCTATCCAGATCGATTGAGACGGATGCGGAACCGGAAAGAGGATTTCTATCCGGTTACAGTAACTCACAAAATCTTAGTTTAACCTCTACCAAGAGGGTTCCGCTCTTTGGTTTTAGGAAGGGAACGTAAACCCTACCCTTCAAACGTGTTTAGAGTGAAATGAAGATCCACTTAAAATAACAACAACAAACACCAGAATAGGGAATAGTTACTTCCTCACAACTAATCCGGATGTTGATCCAGACTAGCAGGTCACTCAGGAAACCCCTATTATCCTCCCAGTACTACAACGATAGACCTATCCGGACAGGACCCCAAGAGTGTGATCCGGCACCCGATAACTGAGAGATCCTAACTACCTTCCTGTTCCTCTCTTCCGGATCCAGCAGGACCTCATCAGACGTCGGCTAGCATTTGTTCTCCCTCCTGAAGAATTCACCCAACCTAAGAATGGCTATCCTACTCAGAAGACTCCCAAGGAACTTCAGCAACTAAAATACCCTCTCAGTACACAAAGTTTTCCTTAACCAAATCCTCAAAGCTCTCAAAATCAGATCCTGGACAAAATCCGAGGGCTACTTGTCTTCTTCCACATCTGCAAACCAACTACCCGCACTAAACAATGGTTCTAGCATTGCACGGCATACCAATATAGAACTTAGCCTTTTCAGGCCAGCACTTATGAAGTGGAAATCTGAAATCAATTTGCAAAGTGTTGAAAACACAAATAAGAAAACACCCGGAGCTTCAAACTAACTTCAGCCCCCTAAATACACACTCCAGGGAACCCCAAAGGTCCCAAGGAATAAAACTAAAGGACAGGAGAATGACAGGTGTCATTCCTTATCCTTCTAAGTTGACTTTCCTACCAACCCCATCCGATCCGCAAAATGTGGATCTCAGATCCTAAGAAACCGGAAAGTGTAGCCCAAGTGCATGCACCTGAAAAGCACCTCCCAAGCTACTTCCTACCTACCAAAAACTTGGATTTTTGGCTGACCATGCTAGGGTCGCTTCCCAAAAACTTCCTAACTATTTTCCTATCTATTTCCTAGCCTTCTTTGGAAAAGGTTCCTCTAACTTTGTTGTCCCCTTCCTAGCTGGCTGTTTCCTACTGGCTGACGGTTTTCCACTCAAGGGCGGCTTCCCCTTAGACGGTGTTGAAGTTTTCCCTTTGAACTCTACTGGTGAGATTTGCTCGGGATCTGATTCCTCTTCTGATCCGGTGTCCTCTTCCGAATCCTCTTCTCCGGATCTCGACAAACTTTGCTCCTGCTCGGATTGGCTTGGAGATTTGTCCTCTGCGGATTGTTGACTCCTTAGAGGCATTTCTCTTCCTCTGACGGAAGTAACCTTCTTCACAGTCTTCTTGGCGGTTGAGGGTTGAGAGCCTTTACTCTGTGGTGTGCCTAAGTCGGATTTCGACTTCTGAATTTGAGTCTTTGATCCGGATCCGTGCACTAATCCTTCTTTCCTCCCCTCCATACTCTTAGAGGTTGGTGTCAACTCCTCCTCCTGCCTTTCCCGCTTGGCTAGCGTCTTTGTTGGAGTCTTTGTGGGCGCATCCTTCTTGGTTGGCTCCATCTCTTCATCCTTCCTCTTTATTCCGGATTCCGGAAATTGTTCTGCTTGGTGAAGAACATCTCGGACTTCAAACATGAACTTCTCCATCTCTTCGGAATACTCTGCCAAAACTAAGACAGCCTTACCTACAGCTTCTGGTCTTGCCTCATGGATTCCTTCATCATAGAGTTTAGCTTTGTTTACAACATCCGCAGTGTTGGAAACAAAGGCCCCAACTCTCCTAATGGCCCCCTTAAACTCTGAGGTAAGCCGTTCCACCTCTCTCTTCTTTTCCTCACCCTTCTCAATTTACCGCTGGAGATCCGCATTCCTCTCAGTCAACTCCTTGATGCGGGTCTCCCACTTCCGATTTTCACTATCCCGGAGCAACCCTTCTACTTTCTCCGCGAGCTCTGACACGTTGATCCCTCCAAGCAGTCCACATACATTCCTCACTGCTCCTCTCTCCGTGTCAAACTCCTCCCGGACTCTCCCTAAGTCCGAAATGATCCTCCCCAAAGTATCCTCTCCCAGAACTTCCGGTTCCGGCGAGGCTTTCGCCTTTCCTCTAGATCCCTTCTTAGAAGAGACTGAAACCCTCTCAGCCTCCATTCTCCTTTCGGAAGGCTCCTTCCTTCTCTCGGAGGATTCCTTCTCAGATCCCTCATCTGGTCCCTCCTTTCTCTCTTCTTCCTCTTCCTCTCGGGGTGGAGTAAGATTAAGTTTCACTAGGGTGGCTGCGGCCTTGTACATGGTCTTCTCTGAAGTTTTTAGAGTACCTAAGGAGTCATACAAGTGAAAGAGGAATGGCCCAATGGGGGTGGCCTTTGCGTTTCCTAGGGCGTTCACCATCTTCCCTACCAGATCTTTCACTATTCCTCCCCAAAACACTTTCCTTTCCCCACTCAACGCTCTGAAGATCGTATTGGCCCAAGTTACCGTGACCCGGTTTGGCCGTTCCGGATACAGGATCGGTACTACAAATTCTAACATCCTCCTCTCTCTTGCCACCTTGCAATCTGTTACTACGTAGCCATCCTTAGGGTGAGGAGGATTAGAGAATTTACCTTCCGCGAACTTGTGTACCCGCGAAGCCATCTCTTCTCTAGGTCGAGGAAAGTTGTACACCCTCTTCCAGATGTCCTCAGTCCACTTTTCCAGCAGAGCTCAGACGGTCTTGATCCATTCGATCGATTGCTCATTCATCAACTCCCGGATCATTTCCTCGCTCTTCAAGCTCCATGGTCGGCAGAGGAATCCCGCACACCCGAGTTGGCCCAGATCCTCCTCCAGCTGCTTCCTCTCTCCGTCATCCTTCGGAATCACTGGACAGATGCTCTTGATCTTAAAAGGAGATGACCCGCTTGCTTCCGCCTTCACTATAGTTGCAGAACTCTCCAAAACACTCACCACTCAAACCTCCTGTCTTTTCTTGCCACAGCTCCCGGTCAATCCTCTTCCTCTCCACGACAGGATCCAGAAAGTAAGATCACCCAATCCTCTCACACCTCTAAAGACAGACCTTGCTCTGAGAGCGCTCCCAAACCACAAAGACACAATGAGGTTTGAGGAACCAAACCCCCGCGTATCCTTTCCTAGCAGTCACAGTCGTTGGGAAAGTAGCCATTTCCGCAATCATCGCGGAGGAATCTAGCCGTTAAACGGTCCTCCGTGATGTATGGGATTACCGTTAGATCCGGGATTTCCTCTTCCCGTCCCAATAATCTTCCGGTAGCGTGCGGATGCATTTGCTTCCGGCCCTGGTATATTTTTCCAATCCCTGTTTGGTTCCTTGGATGCGGATCCGGTTCCGGATCTTTAGGAAAACAGGAAACTTACAATATCTTTCTTAACCAAATTATCTATCTACTACTAATCTAATAGTGAGGTAGAGTTAATATTGGTAATATAATTAGTTTACCATTTTGTAAATCAAAATTTTTTACCAATGTCAACTCTTTACTTCTAAATTCTATATAACCAACCTCATCCTCTCATTTTGGTCTACAACAGCTAGTTTCTGGAAAGTATATGCCTCCAGTTCACGTCGTTACTCCAACAGTATGTACCGCTCTTACGTTTTCGTCCCTGCCCAAATCGGTCTCAAACTTCTGGAGTGCTGTGTTCCAGCAAGGTTGATACTCAAGAATTTCCACGACAGGAAACTACGGAATACCCCTGGATATAGAAGTCCACAAACACTCAGAGCCGCCTTCGCAATAAAAGGAAATAGCAACTTCCAAATTCTAGCCGCAAAAGTTTCCGCACTTTTTACTTCAGTACATCATATGAAGTGCAACTCGCTATTTTCAAAAACAAAGTCCTCTATTTTTTAGTCTAGCCACGCCTTCTTAAATGCACAGAGGAAACAAATATACAATTGCGGCTTAAAAACTATAATAGGAATGCCAAAATTAATCTTCATTTCATGAAATCAAGGGGAATCCCATTGATCAAGGAAATCTCCGAATTCAAAAAAGGTAATCACATGAAATCCGTTTGTCAATCAACCCAGCTTAGGCAACGACGTCTTCAGACCTCCGTCAGCGCTCCGATGCATTAATGCAAGGTTGTCGCTCATAGGATCTGACGACTATTACATTGTCACTTCTTACATCCTGCCTACAATAGTCAATTTGTTCACAATGTCCAAATACATCTACAACACTGTTTTCGTTCACATCATGCATTACATGTTTGTTTACTTAAAAAATCAACCATGGAACATGCTAGTACAAGCCAACTTCTCCCTAAATAAATCTTTGGTCTAAGACTTGCATGTCGGACATGCAAAAAAAATTCTAAGAATATAAACAATTAAATTAGTTCCTAACAACTATAGTACTCCATGTGATTGAATAATACGGTGAGACAGAATAGTGGACACATGCATTCAATTTACACACGATCATGTACTTAAGCCACAAACAGTAGGCCCAAAGAAAGAACTCATTCACTACTAAAAGGTAATACGTACCATTTCAGATTTGAGTCTCGCAATTTTTTCCTTCCTTCACCGTGTACGCTATTGAAGAATGAAAACTTTAATTTTGACTCCAACTTCAAGTGACACGTGTTATTCACCTGGGCGAGTCTTTAGTGACTCAATACATTTCTAAAAAATCTAGATGTTCAGAGTTTCTGAAGTCATTGCAATTCTAAGTTTTGCATCGAAGTCGTAAACTTACATTCAAATCATACCTATATTTCGGCTAAAAAAAAATTACGTACAAAGCATATTTACATTAGCAACTACTATGATTTCCAGTCTGCACAATGGTCTAGGACAAAGTTGATTAAGCCATTGAAGGAACTCGGTCTTCAAATATTGAAGCTCTCTTTCCAATGAATGCCTCACTTCCACCAAATATAGCAGCTCCTAACATCCTTTTCAACTATTTTTCACACGTAGTTCAGGATCACTTTGGTCATAGTTCATGCCATACAGCACTTTCCATCGCCAACAACGACAGCATTTCCTATTCACGAGTTACCTACTAGCAGCTCCTGACGCACTAGTGTACTTCCTCTTCCGTTTACGTTCATCATTCTGCAATTTCGTAGACGATTTCATTAGGTCGTCCAAGATCGACCTCATACTGTTCAGCCTACCCGGATATCTTCAAAGACAGTCGTACCCTCAATCACAATTCTCTATGACTGCCTGTGCAGTTCTTCTAGTCCATTACCCTCATCCTGAAAGAAAGGAGATGCACGGAATTCAGAACCACATGCCACTGCTTGTGGTTATCCCTACTTCCTTCATTTGTTGACCGTGTCTACTCTATGAATGACAAAGACGAACAAATGCTATGAAAAAACGACCAAGGATGCAAGGAAATGCCATATTTGCAAACATGATAGTATTCGTTTTCTAAGCAATATTAACTGAAGGAAGTGTAATACAACATTCATTCTCTCGTAACTGAAAACTGGGAGCAATGCATGATTCTTGGGCTTTTTAGTTTAAAGCATTCCAGAGATAGAAAATACCGACTAACCTCAACCAGCTACAGCATCAAACATCCTTTCTCCGATTTCGATAGCTTCTTCACATCATCGAATTCTTCCATAAGAGACTTGACATCACATGGGACTTCAGTACAAAAGACAGGAAAAACAAGGGTTACATGCTACTGTCTTTTCCATATACCGCACTCCATACATAGTGATATATGAACACAGTCACTTCTAGTGATGTAAATGAACTATGGAAAGATATTACCACCGTCATTGGTCTCTGAAGACCTTACCTTCGGGAAGATGTACAATGTTCATATGACTTGAAGCCTCGGTTTGCGTCGAAGACAAAGACAACCATGTATGGAACGAAAATGGGAAAGTCACCACGAACCACTCGTGGAACTACATTACGTTAAACTACCACAACTTCTCAGACGTAGTATGTCATGCGGGTATTATTTTATTTCTGACGACTGAATGAGATGTGTACCCACTTATAAAAATGAAAACACAGAGCGTATAATACATCACACTTTTGTGTCCCCAAATTCAATGAATTGCATACAATACATGTGAAGAAATAAGACATCCATAGCACACATTTCTTCAAATAACAATGGATAATTTGGTAAGTAAACAAAAAATTGTAACTCACCTGAGGTTCTTCTAATTCTCGCCACAGTAAGACAATGCGTACTCCTCCATCATGGCCCACGGGTCTCGCACGCTTTCATCAGACAGAGCCCCCCACGAAACATTTCCTTTGTTTTGCATCTCACATACTACTCGACCTGCCATATGACAACAGTGACAACTGCTAGTAATGATGTTCACCTATTCTTCAACAATTGCATGAGCACTACAAAGGCACTACCAACTTTGTACTGCAGAAAGCCGTATTTTCAAAAGAGTGACGACAACAAAAACATGTGCAACGGGTTCACTACTTCCTCGCAACCTTGCTTCCGCAACAGTATACATGCTAATTGAATTGGATAATGCACTCGTCATCGTCCGGGCTCACCCATTTTGCTTTCTAGAAACCGACTTCTCGACTTCAAACATTGGGAATAACGTCCAAAACAATACAACTTGTACCCCTCCCAGAAATCATTGGACCTGGGGGAAAACCACCTATAAGTCTTCTCTTTTTCCACTGCAGTTGTTTCCCACAAAACTTGAACACATTCATTTCGTGTAAACGAATCTATCGGGAAAAACTATAGGATTGCTATGCTAAGAGAACACTAAAGACACAGACCTGAACTCTGCCTTCTGAAGAATGTTTTTTCCTTTTTGTGTCAGGACGCTGGTTCTATCTTGCACAGCGTCATTGTCGGCAGCCATGGATGACATGTTCACGGAATCCGCTGAAAAAAAAACCCAGAATTTCAACAACGTCAGGGAAAGTAAGAAATGAAGTTCAAAAAAACAAAGAAGGATGTTTCCAATAAAGACGAACTAATGTCGATTCACAGCACTGGAATGAATTTGTTGCAGGACTTACAAGTTCAAGGTCAACTAGAGACATGAAACTATTTCACACATTGCACCCTCAAACCTATTACAAAGCAGAAGTCCGTAATTGGAGTCTTCTCGAAGTGGACAGCATGAGAAACGAAGTCCTAACATGCAAAAATACATTTTGTTATCTCCACGGACCTCTGCCCTACCTCTCGCATAAAATCGTGCAGGACTTTATGCTATGCCTTCATCAGAACATTTCATTGTGAGAGTGTTTCGACCGACAAGCATTTTTCTCACATTAAACAACAAGCCTTAGTTCAATCAATCCATACACACGCGAAGCTGAACCGCCTGTGTTACTGAGTTCAGTACTTTAGGGTTCAGTAAACGCAGTACTTTCCTAAACCCCAAATGCATTCAATAAAATTAGTTTTTCGCACCACGAAGCAAATCTACACATCTTTGAGGAAAACATTGTGACAATGTTGTAGTAATCGCTGTCTACGAACATCGGATCGCAGGAAACGAAGTTCCTCCCCGTCCGAAGACAAATTCCATTCTACAAAGTAGAAACTCCGGATCTTCCGAAACGAAACTGGACCGCTCATTTGCGACCTTACTTTCCAATTACAGTAGTCTTTTTCCACTGCGTTGCTTGCTTACCTTTTTGTTTATTCGAAAAACAATGGGGACACCGCACGGGCTTTCACGGAAAAAAATTAAAAGAAGAAAGGCATCGGCAGTAGCGCCTGCGACGATCAGGACATGAAGATACAGAGAAGTGAAGAAAAGAATATAAAAGAAACAAGTATCCAAAATTCAAAATTACAAAATAAAGGCCCTTTTCTTCTCCACATGAAATGTGGCTACTATTCTGAGGGTTTTGAACAATAGCTACCGAAAACCTGAACCCTAACAAAGTAAACGTTGTTGAGTACGGAATACATACTTTGTTTGGATACAACTCTTTAACCCCTAAATGCTTGGCATGTAACCACTGATTTCAAGCTGCCTTGCTCATCACTCAGTTTGTTGTCATTTTTTACCTATATATGTATTGAAAAATTTATATTTATTTTTCAGAGATGAAATTACATGTCTTGTCTACGTCACAAAAAATTTAGAATTTTTTAAGAGAATTTGCTTTTTATGAGAATTTCTGAAGACAAAGTAAAGGGAAAATCACATCAAATACAAAATTAGTTCAAGAAATCTGAAAATTTCACCACATGTGCACATTAGAATGACAAACATGATGATGTAATTTCAAGTTCCGTGTCTTCCTATAGTTAGAACACAATGGACATTGCAAATGCATCCTAATTTCAAATTGTAATAAAATATTCAATATTAATATTTTCTTAAAAATTCCAATTGGAGTAGAAACTACAATACAAGTGCTTCATTTCATTAGTTGGGCTCAAACTCAGAAAACATCATTTTCGTGGAGAAATTTCGGATTTAGTACAAAGAGCTGAAAACAATAAAATGGCATATTTTGCCATCCATTTTCTTTAATTACTTCTTAACTACATGAAAAAAAAAATTGGTTTCACTAATAACTAAATTCGATACGTTCAGTATGAAAGATCATAAAAAAAACTTTTGTGCGTGGAAAAAGTACTTTTAGGGTCCTTTGCTAACCGTAGACAGTGATTGGAGTGGCGCAGAATGGCGCATCAGGCATTCAAGGGTTAACTAAAGTGAAACTTCCTATTTTCATACATTTTTTGTATGAAATCCACCCCATTTTAAAATGAAATCCTCATAGTGAGAATTCTACATTTTCTATAGTACATGTTGTTCTTTACATTAATTTTTACCGGACAAGGTCTGGGCGTTGAGAGATCACCTGGTAAGAGACCTGGTATGGGATCCAGGAGACTGGGAATGGAGGAAGATTGGGCATTTGAAAAAGGCGCCCTTCTTCTCGTATACATCAAAAAGGGGGTACAAACAAAGACTCTTATCGGTAGGGAAGACTCCCGCAGGGGTCAGACTCCTTAAGAGCAAGGGGTTCACAGACGGGCAGGTGAAACAGGTGCTGCAACTTCTGTGGCACCAAGCTAGGCCTAGGAAACAAGCAGCGTTTGTTTGGCAGGTGCTGAACAGGGGTGTGGTGACAGGCGAGTGGCTCAGCTGGAGAGTGAGGCAGGCCTTCACAGGCTGCTCTATGTGCAATTGCACCATGGAGACTATTGACCACCTCTTTTGGGATTGCTCAAGCACCTGGGAGTTGTGGGATAGGGTAGTTAATTTTGCAAGAGGCAATCCGGCAGCCTCCTTTACTAGTGTAGGACAGGCCATCATTGGACATTTTAGTGTAGTATGCTTAGGAGAGATCTCCCGGTACGTGTACAAAGGGCAGCCCTGGGACCTCCTTAGGACTTTTCTCATTTGGTTCATCTGGACTGATAGGTGTGCCAAAAGGTACGCGGATCAACCAGTGAACAAGGACCGCATTCTTACGTCGACCTGGATCGCCACTCTCCACGCGGGAATCGCGGTCTGGCGGCACATTCATAACTCTATCAAAGATAGGGAATCGTTAGAGCAGATGGAGAACGCATTTAACCGCGAATGGTCACCGGCGTTTTGTGTCAAAGGGGACGGGAGGTGGAATTTTTCCACCCCGGACCCGTTTATTTCCATCCACTGATTTTGATTGAAGGGGGGCCTCGACCCCCCCGCTCACCCTCCTTTGGGTTTTACAGCTTTACATTAATTTTTGAATGCTATCTTCAGAAACCACTATGTTCGGATACAAGGACATTTTCTTTAACCACTGTACCTCTTTTTCGTTTTTCCAATGAATTTTTTTTTCCATTTCAATAGTTTTCTGAATTAAATTTCACTTCCTAATTCAAGTCTAGTAAAAAATTCAAATTAATTTACATTCCCTTAAACATATACTTTCCTAATGATTTTGGATAAATCATGTAAAACTTTCAAAAGTATGCAATCAATTCAAAGTTTGGAAATCAGTCTTATACAATTGTTTTTTGCATTCACTTTGTACACAAATGATAACTCTTGAAATTACAAATTGCTATAATGAACGCAATATACCTTAACAATGAACTGCATTTTCAAGGTCTAGGGTAATGAATTTTGTTAATTGTTCATCATGTCTTGTTCTCTTCGGTGATACAAAAAAAAGAATTCCATCAAACTTATATAATTTAATTATTTTGAATATTAAGATGCACTTCACAAACTAATCAAAAAGTCTTAATGAAGGTCGAATTGCTGCAGTTATTATATTCTTTTTACTAAGTGAAAATGCCTTCAAACAAATAATTTGAAAATGGTAAGCCTAGACTATTTTGAAATGTAGTTCGCATTTTTGTGAATTACAGAAATTACATATATTCATTCAATACTTTAAGAACTTACATTTTTTATTTTAATTAAAGAAATATGAGAAATCATTCAATTAACAAAAGCTCATGTAAAACATTAATTCCAAAAATTGATATATGCATGAGTAATTACTCATGTAATTAGCACTATTTATTCATATTTGGCATGTATGACTAACTAAAGTAAGATGGAACATGAAGTTCCAATTTTTTTTTAAAAACTGTCTTCCTTGTTCTGGTTATCATTCTCATTAAAAAATTCATAAATTTTCATTAGGAACTCAGTATGTACTAACATTGTCAGGAATAAATTATGACTTACTAATCTAAGATTAGAAACTCATTTCCAATAGAAAAATAGGAGGTTCACTTATATGAAGTAACTATACGCAAACAATTACACTCTTTTCATGAAAACGTTTAAAAAAGTAGCCACTGAAATGATGTGATTTAATTATGTAACTTCAATTCAACACTTTTGAAGTACAAAATCCAATCCAATCATGATGCAGTCTGTTAAATCTTAGGTGGGGAAGACTTTGAGAAAACAAGCATTGTACAATTGCAACTATCATGTGTATATTTTTTAAGAATCACCTCCATGAATCAAATAAATCTACCAAATCAATGCATTGTACTCAACTTCATTTCAATTCATGTTGTACAAAAATTGTATTCATGAATATTACATTTGAAAATCAAATTCTCCTTTTCAATGAAATGGGTGACTTCTAATTCATATGGGGTACTGTTTATTCAAACGTAAATTATTCAATGGATTAAATTAGAGAAATTAGTTTACATGAAGATAATGTTAAACAAAAGTTACCCTCTACTATATTCTTGCACTACAAATAAGCCACTACATCATGTTCCTTCATGACTCTCGCTATTTCTGTGAAAACATTCTAGTAGAGGTACTTCCTAGATGATTTCAAATATAATTTTTAGAATCAATTAAAAAGATCCTTTCAATTTCCACATTGCTAAAATAATGTCCACATTCATACAATAATAATTGTACTAGTTTCATAACTTCTTCATATATGAACTTGCAAACAAGGTTCATGTATACAAGTGTACATGTAATTTTCTTCGATGCCTAGCAATTCAAGGAACTCTTATTAAATCATTTATTTGGAAAAAATAAAATTTGAATTTAATTATGTGAAAGTAGAAGTACATAGTAAGCTTTGATTCCTCCAATTGCATTATTATTTTTTTTTTTGGAGGAATTTCATTCCACAGGCACGAATTTGAATTTATAACTACAAATAAACTTTCTTGTTCTCTATGTCATTCAATATCCAAGATTAAAAATAACGAAGGTGGGTGTATATTTGTTATTGGAATGTTACCACTATAGACATCGGGTTTTATGTTTTCAACGCACATATTCTTTAATATTCAATATTTAGAAGGGATTTTTTTTTCACTATTTTTTTTTTTTTTTTTTCCTATACGTTTCCAAGAGAATTTAGAAATTTCAAGCATATACAAAGTTAATGTAAAAGATGAATTTCAAAATGCACTATGGTATTTGGCATTTGTTCATACACTTTTGACTTTCCTAAGAGTAGTACTGCCATTTTATTAGGCACTGAACATTACTTCTGACCATGTGAATGCTCATATCGTACATTGCATATGCTGGCAAACTTTACATTTTTTCCTAAAATTTTGGAAATAAGCATCCTACAAGATTCTAGTTTTATTGGACTCCACAACTATTTCTACAATCTGTTTATGTAGTCCTACTACAGCATGTAGTTGTAGAGGGATTTTGGTGAAAATGCAATCCTACGTCCCTAGGGCTTCATTCAATTCTAAGAAAAAGTAGAATCATTCTAGCAAAGCTCTACAAAATTCTACATTAATTAATGAATTCTACGTAGTCATTCATGAAAAGTCTACATTCACAAAAATTGTAAGGAATAAATTCATCCGTTAATTCGATTCTCTTGAGCGATGTACGAACTCTATTTCATATTCACTTCTACATAACATAAGACTTACTCTTTTATCCTAATTCCAACAACAATTCCTTGAGTATATTATGAGCAAAAATGTTGCCTAACATTTTTAATTAGTTCGAAATTGAAGGAGAACTTGTATTCCCTTCCACATAGTCAATTTCTTCCTACTGTCATAAGTATTCATTACAAATCTGAATACATTAAATAGAATGTGCACGATGTAGTGGCCAAAATGATAGCTACTACCAAGAGTACCTACGCTTAGCATTAGTTTGACATTTTTTTGTGTGACCTACATTATACATGAACTGTGATTGTCATTGACGCTTATGAAGAACACACTGGTGACAAAATCAATGACACAACGTAGTACTATTTTGTTCTGGGTAATAGAGTAAGTGGGAATTACTAAGAACTAAAAGATTTTTTACATACGATTTCTTCGTTTGCAGTCACTTCTTCTTTCTGTAATGGCGAGGTTCAATTCTGCGTGCCTCCTTCAAATCGTGTCGAGATCTGAAAACTGCCGAATCTGAAGTATTTATGACGATAAGATCATGCAAAATATTGTAGATCATTCAAGAAATTTCAGATCATGAGCCCTCTTCTACTCAGATGGCCGTTTTCATGGCTAGTTTAGCACCCTCACATGACCCTGCGATTTATGCCTGTGGAGTATCTCTGTTCCAGTCATTTCAGAAGTTCGTCATCCTCTTTTGCTCATTCTGCGCCTTACCTTCTGTATGTGGAGTCTCTTTGTTTCCATCATTTCAGAAGTTTGTCATCCTGTTCCGCTCATTTTGCGCGTTACCTTCAGCCGCTAAGCACAATCACTATTCAAAAATAAAATGGCAACATCCAAAGGCACCACCTCCGGTAGTCAAGCAGGGGGTAGTTTTCAGGCGGTAGAGAAGTCGTTCGAGAAGACCATGATGAAGACCTGCTTCGAGCTCATGGTGCGGCGCCACTCTTACTCACTTCTATGTCTTGTTACCAAAATTGCAGACTCCATTTTTTGTTCGTTGTGCGCTTACTCCGTGAAATGCATTCGCAGACCGTAGCCGCGCACTTTGTGCGAGACTTCGGACATGAATTTAGCAAATGCAGTTTCTTAGGATACGACGGAGGAAAAGCAAATTGGACAGTGAATGTCAATGTGCATGTCAAGGCAGACAGTGTCCACGTTGCTTTCGGAGCCGGCTGGAGAGATTTCGCCAAATTTCACCACATAGCACCTGGACACCGCCTGAAGTTCAAACTCGTCAGCAAGTCTACCTTCAACGTCAAGAAAGTGGCGTGATTGATATTGACTTCCGTATGGACTCATGGTTCATGCAAGCTTGTTTTTGGAAGGAATTAGTGTGAAGAAGCTGCAGTGTCCTCTTCTCCGTCGCCGACATAAAGGCCGTGAACTTGGTGCACATTGTGCAAGAACGTCCACATTTTGTTGTGTGAAGGATTTTTGTATGTTACGGTAGGCTGTTCCGATGGACCTTGAAGGTTTTTACGGTGGACATATTTTTTATTTCACTTTGGACAATGAACGTGATCTGTAGACATTCAACGTTATGACTGTGGTATTCTCCAAGTCAGTTTGCCAGATGCAATAGATGAAACTTCGTTACGTAGTGGTTCCATTTTAGAACAGCTGTGTCTGTGTTATGTGTATGCACTCTCTTTTGCAAATGTTGTCAATCAAGATCTGCTGATCTGAACTAGTGCATGTTCTCAAGTTTTCCATCAAAATCTACAATTAAATACAACTTTAAGTCTGAAACTATATTTTCCGCTAATTTAATGTATTCTTCAATGAACTTGGCGTTCTTCAATCGTATTACTTACTTGTGGGCTAATGTACGTCCGGGTTTCTGTAGTTTGAATGTATTTTCTCTGTACGACAGGCAAAAGAGCAGAAATGGAGAGTACCCTGATCCCAAAATTCTAGATGTGGAAGGTCTGAAACATTTTCTAGTAGTAACTACGTCCAACTGTACGTCGATATAGTTGGGCAATAGTTGACCGTTTCTATATGTAGTAACCATATTAACTCCTTTTTCATGCAGTTCACACGCCATGTAGGTTAATTTTGGTCGAAGGCAGTCCGCACGGAAAGTGAAAATGTCCGGAAAATGTTCCAGGTGGAGCATTTCATGGTCAACATCTGGTTTTGAGGAAGTGCAAAAATAGCAGTAGGATATGGACACCGCAACAGCAGTTCCTTTGATAGTGCTATCAGTCTTCTTTTTTAAGTTTTTGGCATCTTCATTTTCAGAATTCGTAGGTATTCGCGTATGCCAATGCTAGTGTCTTCCCAATGTTCCCATACCCTAACCCGTACATTCATATTCTTTTCCCTTGAACTCTATTTACATTCTATTTAGGGAAATTCAAGCAGGCACTTCGAACAAAGACTCCATTTCCTGTTTTCTTTCCTAAATGCAATCGACATTCCTCCTTTTCCTGATTCGAAGCATTTCACATACATAGTTTGAATTCAAGGCAACATTGCCAACGTACATAGTTTGAATTCAAGGCAACATTGATGACGTCACCTGCATTTTGCAATCACACTCGTAGGTAGCAATTTTTTCGTAAAGATGTCGACACTAGTATTCAACAGCACTTCTTCCTCTTTATTTTTTAGATTCATGTTCATGTACACATTTCCGAATTGGAGTAAACCTGCATGTGCACAGGAACTGTTGACTAACAGTAAAATGGGAGTTTCCATTTCTACCCCAAACAACCTGCGCAAAATGTTTTTGAAAGTTATAGTTTTCTTACAAACACAAATTTAATTAGTAAACAAAAGCAAGACACAATAGTATCCATATTCATAGTCGACACGTTGTACACCCCCATTGAGCTCTTCATGGCTTCCTGGGCACAGGAAGCTTTCGGGACATTAGACCTTGGGTCTAATGTGGCCAGTGGGATCTGAAGTGCTCCACGTTAGACCCCATGGGTTAGTCGGGGCTAAACTTCTTTGTAAATTTTGGGGGCCGGAATTCAAGTTGGGTGGGTTTGAAAGTTCCCATCTTCTAACTCAAACCTTGGATGGGTCTAAAGTTGCTTCCTTCTATTTTCTTACTGGGGCTGGGGCTAATGTCAAGTTAACCCTAAACCGCCCAAGTGTCTTCACATACTTTCCAAGTCCAATTTAAAGTGCTATAACTTTTGCATCCAATGTCCAAATTCAATAGAAATTGTTGGAGAATTTGGTTTCTTTTCTCTAGTTTGTGTAGTAAAATTTTCAAATCATTCCAAGATGTCCTTATTTTTTGAAAGTCAATTGAAGTTTAGAGGTTCAATTTGAGTTCACTGAACTACATTTGATGGCTGCAACTTCGAGGGCTTGTATCTTCTGCATCCAATGTTTGTTTTCAATAAAATTTGTTGGATTATGCTTCCCTTTAAGTCTAGTAATTGTGGCAAAAATTTCATGTCACTCCAAGTTGTTTTGAATGTTTGAAAGCAATTCAAATTTCAAATTCTAGTTTTTGCATTATACTGAACTTTGGTGGCATATAACTTTTGAGTTTGTTTTCAATAATTTTTGTTGGAAAGTTGCGCAAACTAGTCTAGTGTTCTTGGTAAAAATTCCATATCGATCCATGAAATTATGATTTACTAAGAAGTATTTGAAGTAGAAAGAGGTTTAGTCACAAATGTGTTTATTTGCCACCTTTCCTAGTATATTTTGACATTTCAAAACAATTTTTGCAAACACAATGAGTCAATTGAATGATTTTATTTTCCCACCAAAGTGTTTGGCTTTTGGTTTTGAATCACTTTGTAGTCTAATTTTTTTTCATTTGAATAGGTTGAGAAATTGAATTTCATCTCCAATTGTGCTTTTAGAAAAATTTCAGCATCAATTTCCAACACTAAAAAATTACAACCTTTCAAAGTATATGGTCAAATGACCCCAAATTTCATTCACATCATGTACATGTATACTAAAAGATTGCACGGTTGAGATTTTTAGACCTTACTACAATTTAGAATCATAAAACTTCAAAAGCAATGATGTTTTTAGACCCCAAAAGGCCTTGGCCTTCTTGGGTTAACAACCCTAGAACTTTCATTTCATTGATCAAAATGCAATGATTCAAAGCTTTTCTTGTGCATGTAAGTTTTGAAAACTTATTTCAAATTTTGTTTATTGAAAATAGTGATTTTTTCTATCTACCCATACTACCTATTTACGAAAAAAAGTAACATATTAGGCTATAACTATTACTTGAAATTACAAAACGTCCAACAATGTATTTTCAAGGATATATTCACCAGAATTTTATGTCGTAGAATATGTCCTAAAAAATACATTGTTGGACGTTTTAATTTGTAGAAAATAGGAAAAACAATTTTTAAAGAAACTAAAAATAGGCCATTTGGAAGGACTTCTTTGTGATGAGACGACAAAAAAAATTAGTCAAAACCATCACTAATGTTTTGAAGTGCACGCGCAAAGGAGGCCAAAAAAAGCCTATTTGTATGAATGTGGAGGACATGTAAGTTAATTTATTTCTAAAGACCATTTGGTGATTTAGTGGAGACATATCCGCCTACTATAGGAATATGCTATAGAAATTTCAGCTGAAAATCATTAAATTGAACTACTCAATAGTATAAAAGACCACTAAACCTAATTTTGTGACAAATTAACAAAATTGACTTTTAAATATAAGATATTTTTATAAAATTTCTGAAAAATAAAAGATAATATTACAATCAAAAACTATAGAAACACAATTTTTGTTTTTGGCATTGGGTTTAAAATTCAAAAGTTATAGCTTGGACAAAAACTGGTTTTGAAAATCGCTACCAAAAATGGTCGGTGTTTTTTGCAATGACCCGGCTTAGCTTTACATATGCATTCATAAATGTAATAGTTTTTTATCCCAAAACTTTAAAGAAGCCAACAAGTAAAGTTCTTTTATTGTTAAAGATTTGGGATATTGTATAATGATAGCTCATACTTGAAAAAAAAATGGTTACCATGTATATAAACTTGTACTTTACTTCTTTGAGATTGACATTCAAATATGATTGCAATCGAATTTGGTTGCCTTGAATTTTATGTGGGCTATGTACAATTCCAATTCTTGGTCATTTCATAACTTGAAATTGAATGACACTTTTGAACCACAGACAACGTATTCAACCTTGAAGTAGAATGAGGGAGTTCTCGTGATTCATTCTTATGCCCTATTTGAATCTTCCAACTTAGTAATGTCCTAAAAAATTTCCAACTCATTGCTAATTGTACATACAGAAGGTGAGTTTATAAAACTCAACCAAAAAATTCCAAAAGAAACTAGGGGGGAATGGTAATAATACTTGTAATGTAATTTCAAGTTTGGAAGAATCTTATGTATTTAGTGTAGGAATGGTATTCCAAGTGTTTAACTGAAGTTGTTCATGAAATTTGTCATAATGCATATTTATGTTCATATGCGTATATTTGTATCCATACATACGTTGGAGATACCTGGATGTGCATTACAGATTCCAATTAGCAAGCAATGGCGTTCTTTATAGTTTGTAAGTTGTTCGCACTTTTCACATATAATTTATTATACATTTCATCTACATGACATGTTATTATTGGATAATTTTTACTTACATTGATTAACACAAAATAATCGAAGAGTTCATGACAAAAAATAATCGCTTTCTTTTTATAGTATATTGAATTTTTTAATGCTTATTTTTTCTTATTTTTATTTATCATTGCATGAATTTGGTTTTATTTTCTTACGAACACATAATTTATCCAGTTTCCATAAACTGTCATAAGAAACGTTGTTTTTTAAGCATTTTAATACTTATTTGGATGAGTGAGAAGGTTTACTGAGAAAACATTGTCAATAAGTCATCACTTCGTTCATCATCTATAATTAGTAAATAAACACTTCACAGATATTTACTGTATACTTTGCATTCATCTCTTCATGGAAAAAAATTAGTTAATATGAATTTTAATGTGTAATACACCTATTCGCAGACAATCCATTTTTTTAAAGATTAGAAGAGAAATAGACCAAAAAATTTTAATCCACCAATGCTAGTCAAGTATTTCAACAACCATAGAATGATTGCATAAGTCATTAGAGGTTAAACCTAAAAGGATACAACCTTATCACTAATTAAAGCCATTAATCCTCCAGTATCCATTTTCTGTATATGTAGGTGCATTCTTTATTTCCATATTTTTTACATTCTTTCGTTGGATACTTTTTGTCCTTTGCAACATTTCAAGAATAAAGATCTTTGGTTTACAAATTGAATGTTGTTAAAGAGAAATACAAATCTTTGATATTTTGCGTTCTTGTTTTTGGGGTGGGGATTTAATAGATCTTCGATTTATTTATTTGTTTCAAATGTACTCCACATGTGGACACCTTCAAATGTGCCTAAACTTCCACCGTCACTATGCATATATATCTTCAACATCAATGTGTGCATGCTATATTCATACCAAATTGAAATGGTTTTCGAACGTAGAGTACAAACCACTTTGACCCTTTGTAATTTTTGCATACTGTATGCAAATATCGCATTATTTGGTGCATTGGACTCACTTTAAGTTTGCTTCTTTGAATTGCAACATAAGAAGTGCCAATGAAAGAGTTCATATGTTTTAGTGGTGCTTCAAATTAAACAATTTCTCTTCATATTGGATGACAAATGTCATAGTAGTACAAATCACATGTTCCATAGTTCTATTTTCATCAACAAATCTAGCAATTTCATCCTAGGTTTTTTCTGAAAATTTTGAATTTTGTAGCAATAGTTTTTGTGATTTTTTTCCCATTTCCTATTCAAGTTGTTTTTTTATGATGCAAATTGGCACTCTAACTAGAACACAAAAAATGAAGCCCAAGATCCCATTCAAATTTAGTTGGAAGGCATGCTTTTTTTTAACCCTTGAAGGACAAATCGGTAGCCATGGAAATCATGCATTCTGATACCCTGTGAGAACATGTACTTTCAATAAGCGAAATATACTCATAAAAAGTGATACTACTATAGAAGATCTCCCCTTTCTACTCCTATCATTGGGGATGAATAATTGCATTTCTATCGTACATTCAAAAATTATTTTACATCCATTGGATGTTTGGTGTCCACGTTGGGGTCCAAGGGTTAATATTATAGTTTGCTCCTCTTAGTACAATTCTCGGAGCTCTAGAACTCTTTGAGCATCTCTACTAGTAGAAAAAAACTTAATGTACATGAGAAGACTACTTTTGTAAGCACAATGTTAGAGCATCATGTGACAACTCATATTTTTTATTTTTATTTGTTTACCTTTTTGAGTGAACCGGAAATTAGAAATAGGTATCCGGATTCATCTAGAGAAAAAGATAAATCCAAAAATAGTCACAAAAGGACCTTACGGAACTAATCCGGTTTTAGGTAGAAGTAGAACGGATTAGATTTACAACCGGATAGTATTTCCAACCGAAATCTTGTTGACCGGATTAGAGATAACCGGATGTCAAGAACCAGACCGGATATCCGACCAGTCATAAAGACAGTCTAGGGCGTCAGGACTATATAAAGCCTGACCCTGTCCATTTTCAGGTCTCTGGATTTCCACGTGTTGTCGTGTCCTGATTTAGCGCCTGACGTTTTTATCGTTGACCACGACAAGGAAGAGAAAGTACAAGAGGGTCCGGAAGTGAGTGAGGGGTGTGAGACGAAGAGTTCTCCTCCAGACATGAGTGGGTGAGACCTTGAGTGCGAGCGGATACGTGAGAGACTGAGAGTGTGAGCACGCCAGTAGGTTAGTTTACAGGCGGAGAGGAACATCTGAGTGTCGGCGCTCCCTTGTTAGGACTGTAGAGAGTGAAAACCGGGTAGAGCTACCCTCATGCCGCAGCTGAACCGGAAAAGAGGTTCTAACACCCCGCCCCCGAGTGAAGTAAAGCTAAGAAAAGTGGTTCCGGTCATGCCGACCAAGGAACCAGAACAGGGAGAGCTCAGAGAGGATTTATCATTGATGGGTTGTCAGGGGTTAGCTTTGAAACCTTGGGGTTTCAAAGATGAGAGGATGGTTAGAGAAATCCTGAGTGGCGTATCGAATCAGTTCGATAACACCCTGAGAGGGAATCCGGTCCAATGGACCGAGGCTTTGTGGCGGGACGTATACGGATTCCGGCTAGGAGGACTCGAGCTTGCCAGCCGGAAGGATGATTTTGTCCAGGGCAAGTTCGGAAGCGTAGTAAACCTGAAGGACGGCTACGCGGTAGAAGACTGCCTCGATGATCGGGAGCGACGCCTGCTCCAGTTCCTGGTTCTGGTTCTGCATCCGGAAAAGTCCACCAAGGTGACTATCACCTTGGCTAACACGATTTTCGGAGCGCTGAGCAGAACCCGGAAAGTAGACTGGGGCCGGATCTTTTTTGATCTGGTGTTCCAGCTTACTACAAGAGTGGGGAGAAGTAGGGCTACCCCACTGTGCTCTTATGTGTACCACCTCTACCAGCAACAGGAACTGCTGACGGAAGTGGAGCTGAAGGTGTGGAAGGCCCAGGAGCGGACCATGAAGTACGGAGAATTCGAGTCCGACCAAGAAGCGGATTCTAGAAACGAAACTGAGGAGGAGGAAGAAGAAGAAGAAGAAGAAGAGGAGGAACCGTATGTCCCCGTCAAGAGGCAGAAGACCACGCCGACTCGGAATCAAGGAACGCCCCTAGGACATCCGAGGCCATGTAGAGGTGAGACTCCAACTGGACCGGATGTGGCATCCGGATTGGGAACCGCAGATCCGTTCGACGAGTTGGTTGGAATCCTCTACGGAATCCGGGCGGATTGGGAAGTTAAAAAGCGGACGCTCGGGGAGATTGCGGAATTAATCGGAGCAGAACCGGACAGTCAGTTGCCGCGGAAGGTATCTGAGAGTGTTATCAATCCGGATGAGCTCCGGAAGATGAAGGAGGACAGCAAGCGGCAGCACAATGAGGTGGACACTCTCAAGGCCGAACTTTTCGCGTTGCTCGAGAACGCCACCGCGACACAGGAGATGGCAGAGGAAATGAAGAAGTTGGCCGTAGAGGTGAAGGATGTGCTTGGAGGACCCGGAGCCGCGGTCACCAAGGCGCGCCTGTTCGAAGAGGAGGTGCACAAGGACAAGAAGATATCCGGAACCAGGGTGGTGCACATCCTCACCGATTTTGAGGAGCAGATGGAGAAGCTCCTATCCAAGGTACGGGAGTCAGCGGACCGGATCGTGGAGAGCAGCCAGAAGTTGACAGAAGTTCCGGTCCGGCTCTCTGAAATTTCTCTTCCGGACTTGTTTCTGGAAGACATAGCTCAGGAACCGGGAAAGGATAAGACGCCCCAGTCAAGTAGGGCAAAGAAGGAGACGCCCTCGACCGGACATCAACTGATAAATTTAGACTCCCCGGAAACTGAGGAATATCACTCGGCTCTACCTACGGATGGGGAACGGAACCGGAATCTAAATGAGGTCTTCGAGTAGTTGGAGAGACCTGATGAGAGCCCCACCATCGGATCCCGAGTGTATGAGACGGCATAGGAAGGATTGTAAAAAGAGGGCTTATAGATAGGAACCGGAATAGAATCCGGTTAGGATAAGGTAGGACCGGATTGTCAGTGCCTTCAGAGGCGGAAATCATGTATTCATTTTTTGCTTTTTGCTTTTTGTATATAAAACAGCCTCTAAGCTGGAGACGAGGGAGAGAGTTCTTTTGGCATTCCCTTGTGTACTTTCCTTTAAACTAACTTTTGTGTATTTTTCCCGAGTATTGGCAAGAGTGTACGGAGTCAGAATAGGAAGGTGAGTACGGAGGTGTTGGTAGAGTTTCTCCCCTTGATGTATGTTTTCGGTTCTAGGTACATGTGAGTAGGTTATGAAGAGTTAGGAGTGGATTCCAGTGCCTCAGCAGCTACAGAAGTTTAGCATTCTGGGTAAGAGATCCATTGATCAGGCTAGGAGGATAAGGAGGGATTCCTTAGCTGCGCTAGAACTCCTAGGTGGGAAATCCGGTCGAGTATCCTGACTCCTGTGAGGTCTTGCCACCGTTGTGAATGGAAGGACTTTCGTAGATGTTGGAACGGACGGATGCACTTGTAGCCACCCAACTTCGTACGGAACGGATCAGTGTCAAGGTCGTTGTAGTATGAGAGGATCGTACGGGGGGTCTTTGTGTGACCTGTGATTCGGGTTGCTATCCGGATTACTGTGAAGGACCAAACCGGATCCGTGTTAGTTAGGGGATCAGTGGATAGGAAAGTGGGTCTTCAGCCACTATAATTCACGGGAGAAGTGGTGGGCCTACCACTTTCAAAAGCAAGCGGCGAACCCTCTGATGGTAAAACAGAGGTAAAACTAAACCGGGTACGGAAGGGTGGACCGGATCGGATCCGCCCAGGAGGGTATATAGGACCGGAAGTTGCAGGGTCCAGAATTGAGAAGTCAGTCCAGAAACCGGGGAACTAGTGAAACCGGAAGTAAGATACAGTCCAGGCGTAGTTTTCCGATTAGTTTTGGATGTTCCGGTCGTCAGAGGTAGAACCGGAAAGGTAGAATTAAGGGATTAATTGGGTTTATCTCCTTGTTAGAGTTAGCTACTTCACAGGATCTCGTGGGTTTGATCTTTAGGGTCATTTTGTTATGCTCTAGGGTGATTTTTGTGAGTATAATAGGGAAATTGCTTACTCTATGTTGCGACACATCACCATAGCAAATCATTGAACCAATACTGTAATGTTCTACACCCATAATCTTCTTCTGACAAATAAGGTCAATGGTCCCAAATGCTTACAATGTTGCTTGATTGTTTTGCTTCATCGATCGTGTTGCTATGGGGATGTTGTAACCCTACATTTCTGAAATTTCTACATGTTTAGCAAAAGTTCCTCATGTGCAAATGTAGGGTCATTTTTTAAACCAAAGAAGAATGTTGAGGACTAAAGATGAAGGACAAATGACTTTGGAGAAATTATAGAGTTGAAGAAGATGATACCAATTCCTCCAAGTGTCAAATAATATTTGAATGACTACTTTGGTTATAGGACCACGTCTTTCCAGAACTAAGAGACTAGACTTAATATTAGTAGTATGAAGAACATTTTTTGATTAGGGCAAGTTAAGAAAATAGAAAAAAAATAACAACTCTTTTGATTGGCTAAGAGATTAGAATAGGTTCAAAGGTTGACTATGAATCCATTAATTATAGTTGATGGTCACCTCTAGAAGCGAGTTAGATGTTTTATAATCTGAGGATAACCATGGTCAAGAATTAGGAAATTGTTATGCATTCTATGAAAGTGAGCGTAATAATAGAATTGGTGTGAATGGTTGATCGTCTTTAGTGAATTGGTGACAATTCAGGGTTCCTCTGGGCTTTCTATGACTCCTCATTTTTAAAAATGTGAACACTTTTAGGTACCCGATGGATTTATTGTTGAAGTCTTTCACTTTGATGCACTAAAATTATTGTTCTAAAATTTGGAGGAATACTGTGCATTACTAGTGTCAATTTTTTTTTTTTTTTGGGACTCAATTGTTTTCTCGCTTGAACGAGAACCGTACCTCTTCAACAGTGATATAGTTTACTGTTTGAATGTTCTGTATGTATCATTAGCTTCGGAATGTAGTCTTTGTCTTCAAAGAAAGTACATCTGTTTCAGTAAGTGCCGTGGAACGAAGAAGTCCAGTCCGACAGTAAATGGTACTTCCGGCTTTGTAATTCGTGAACCCTATTTTGTTTTTGAGTGGCAGCTGTAGTTGCCACTCCGCATTCAAGTAGGTTTTCTAGGCAGAGCATTCTAAATATGACATTGCAATCGTGCATTTTGTGTCATTCCAGTTTTAGTCCTGAGGACGTGCGCTCCTTGTTTTTAGTGCACAACACCTTCGAAGTGAAATTTTAGAAACTAACAGACGTATGTGTGGACCATGGCAGTCCAAAATCGGACATGAATATACGGGACGGAGATCCTAATTCATAGGAGCTCAATGAAAGCTGCGTCCTTGTTTACCGGCGGTGGCCGCAATGTGCCTCTTCCAGACGGAAAGCGGAATCATTTGGACGACTTGTGCTCGCATTCTCCACTTTGTCCGTACGTTTCTTTGAAACTGATGGAAATAGGTTATTTCTGAATGTCATTGCCCACTGAAAAAATGTTTAGTGTCAGTCTGAAATGTTTGCAATGACAGGGTTTTGTGGACGTTCCTCTCGCTAACTCTAAAGGCTAGTTCTGTGATTTCGACCTGACCCGCAATACCTCCACGTCCTCCGTATCATGACAGAGAATTGTAGACTTGAATTTCACACTTGACTTGTGACCACCACTGCTGTGCTTTCAGTGTACCAACACTTGTCGCTGTGAATTTTGTTATGCGGACTCGGAGTAGGAAATGAAGGTATGCTCGCAGTTCCGATGAAGTCCCACGGTATATGCTTTCATGCTCTGTGCAGGCCAACTTTGTAGTAGTTCAATTCATTTGATAGGAAATGGCTGGCAAACTACGGTAGTGAAAGAACAAAAGCTCTGCAGAGTAGTGTTTGAAATTTTTTAGCGTTGTATATCGGTATCGATACAGATACAAAACTCTGAAATTCTAGTTCTGTAGTAGGACATTATTTAGGAAGTACCTCTTCAAGAATGCAGTATAACTTTTCATTTTTCTTGGGATTGAGTTCATGATAGGAATGATAGTAGTTTAATGTCTGCCAAGATTTCAGATTTTCATTGTAGTCATAAAATTTATTCATGTACAGTTTTGGATGTCATCCGAATTTTTTTTTTCTCATTAATTTCACTTCGTAGCACATCACAGGCTACATCCTCCCGTTTTCCACAGTGCTAGGAAAACGCGGATGTTTAATGACTAGAAAAAGCTAAAAAAAGATGTTCAGATGTGTAGAGAGGAGTCTGTAGGCGAAAGCAACACACCCGTGGTAGTCAAAGAACCTTTGCAGCACTGTGGTACAACTAGCGACGATGAGGAAATGGAAATGTTCCTGACATCCGAAGATCAGTATTTGCAACATCTGGCGTTTCTACATAAAGAACATGTGGAATGTTGCAATTCGGGTCTTTGTAGCGGCACACAATTTTGGCCAGACTCTGTTGATGACATATACTACAGAAACTTGTGTACCATGTCCTCTTTTTACAACAGAGACATTCCTTTTGAGAGTTGGGAGGAGGAATACGATTTATTTCTGTACATGCTAGTTTGTAGAGCTCAAGAAGAAGATCGGGTCCGCGGTTGAAGGGAATTCATGTAAGTGCAATTGCTACTTCTGGAATGTTGATGTATTGGATCAAACTTTTTGTAACAGATGAGTATCATGCGGGTCAATACTGTCTCATTTTTCATTTTTGCAGAGCTCCTTCATTATGATAGGGCAGTCCATGAAAATGCATTCTTCATAACTTATGAGTCAATTGCTTTAAAGTGTAGTAATGTCTGACTTTTTTTTTTTCTTCTGCGTTAAATAATAGTGGTGCGATAGTTCATGTACATAGTGGTGGGCAGATTTCCAAGTGACATTCCATTACCATGGGTGTCTTTCGATTAGCCTGGATGTATGTCAAGTACCTGTCCTGAAGTGGATAGCGTTTGTTTTGCTTATGAACGGAGAGGGCAGTATTCATTATTGTACCAATTTTGAAGATGTCTTGAAGCGTAGACGAGGAATGTGGTTTTACGAATGAGTGCAAGGCGATTTCAGAAGAGTGTTGTTGCAGATTTTGAATCTGAAGTATTGGTGGTCTTTCATGTAAGAAGACTTTGAGTCCTTTCAGAGAAGGCTTATGTTAAAGGGTTTGATCGGCAGTGCATATGACTTCCTCAGTTGCTTTGATTGATACTTCCGGACTGTGTTGGTTGTCTATACTTGGAATACTGCCACATTTTCTGAGTGATGGCAGTTGCTGAGTTTGGGTATGTTCTATGCATGTTTTTCGTGTGGATAGATGTCTTGTGCGAGTGGTTTAACACGTGTCTGTAGTATGAGAAAATTAAACGTATGAGATTGCATAGCAGTTCTATGCTACATTAGTAGGTCATTGAAGTACTTCTGGAAAACATGGAAAAACAAAGAAACGGGGATTGGATTGGAGATAACTGTTTCTGAAGGTTTCAAAATGAAAAAAAGTCACGCCATGTTTTGCTAATGCTCATAACAATTTCAATGAACTCAATGTAGGAAATGCATGATCAGTCATTTCATTTTTTTGTGAGGAAGAGTTTTCATGAAAACATTCTTAACGTGTCCACTTTGTCTTTGTCAGAGAAGTAAGGTCATTGACAGTAACACATTACATTCAGGGATTATGGAACAACATATCGAAGGTGATGGTCGTCAAAGACTGCCATTGAATCATCCGGATCGCATAAGAGCAAGAGATTTGAAGCTATACAACAGAGATGAGGAGAGAGCTGCAAGGGAAGGCAGGACTCGTTATCGTTGTCCATGCAATCTATGTGGTGGACGTAGAAGAGCGTGCACTAGAAGAACAATTTTGAGGCATTATGAGAGTAGAGGAAGACATGGTGCTCTTCGGGGATGGACACAAGTAAGTTAATTTTCTAGTTGTTTTAATTAGCTAGCTTGAAGACATATAAAACATGTGAGAATCATTTTGTAATGTTGAAGGTGTATAGATTTATCTGTTAGTAATGATTTCTTATTGCAAAGAGACGATTACGACTCCTCAGATGAGGAGTGGGAGGCCACAATTGGACAAAATGCAAGGGCATTTCTGGGATTGCAAGAGCCCATTCAAGAAATATCACTAGACGGGGGATTGGGTTTTAATCGCATGGTGAGAGATGCTCTTTAGAGAGCTGATGAAATACATCGTGTGGCAATGGAAGTATCAGAAGACATGTCCGGGACAGAGGATGAAGAAAGTGTCAAATCCCGTGTTCGACAATCTGCGGACTCGCCGGAAACAGTACAGTCTTCAGTGAACTCTGAGGAAATAGGCTTGGAAGCAAACGATGAAGACATCTTCGAGGATGCACTTCCGAATTTGGAACAGAACGTCGATGATGCTTTGTCATCTGATAGCCACGAAAATTCCCATTCTGATGATGAAGAAGAGGATGTAGAGGAATTTGTGCATCGCATTCCGGATGGGCATTTCACAGAGAATGCCAACATTGAAATTGCAGGAACTCTTCCACTGTTTGAGGGTGCATCTCTGTCTCAATTGAGTGCCACGCTATTGATAATAAACTGTTGCCGTACACATGGTGTTTCCAATGCTTTTATGAATGAGTTGCTAATGCTACTGTGCAAGAGCATTCTGCCTGTGGGAAACGTGTTACCTAAATCAAAGTATGAAGCAAGCAAGATGTTGAAGTTCTTCGGATTAGCGTATGACATCATTCATGCTTGTTCAAAGGGTTGCGTCCTTTTTCGTGGAGATGTGGAGGCAGAGGATAGCTACCCCAAATGTGGAAGTAGTTGTTACCGACAGTGCGGCCGTTCTGTTGTTCCTGCTTTGGTGTTGCGACATTTTCCATTAATTCCTAGATTGAAGTGAATGTTTTGTTCGAAGAAGTTGTCTGAATTGAATACCTGGCATTTTTTCAATCGGAGTGAAGATGGGAAGATGTGGCACACTGCAGATTCACCTCAATGGAAATTTGTGGACACGGAGTTGGAACCCGAGGTAATGGTGAATAGATTTGGATCAGACCCCCGTCACCTTCATTTAGGCATGGCAACAGATGGATCCAATCCGTGGTCTGAAAAAAGAAGTACAGATAGTATGTGGCCTGTAATGTTTTTGAACTACAATCTTCCACTGTGGTTAGTGACGAAGAAGTACTTTGTTATGTTGTGTTTACTAATTCCAACGAAAGTAAGCGTTACAGGGCAAAATTTTGACGTTTTCTTACAGCCTGCAATTGACGAGCTGCAGCAGTTGTGGAATCCAGAGGGAGTGCAAACCAAAGATGCAAGGGCAGAAGGAGGTGCACAATATTTCGGTCTCCGGGCATGTCTTATGTGGACAATGCATGATTTCCCAGGGTATGGTTTGGTGTCTAGGTTAATGACGAAGGGATTTAAAGCATGTCCTGTATGTGGTCCACATACTGTTTTACGATATTCGAAGGTATTACGGAAGGTTGTTTATTGCAATTGTCATAGACGGTACTTGGAAGCCAACCATTACTTTCGAGGTGATTTTGCAGCATTTGACTACGGAGCTGAATTACAAATGGAAATGCAAGCTATGTCTGGAAATGAGACTATTCGGAGTGGTAGAGCAAGTGAACGCTTCCTTTGTGAAGAAGGCAATGACCGTCATGAAGACTTTCCAGGTAGAGAACATGGTGTTAAACGAGTTTCAGCATTGTTCCAACTTCCTTATTGGCGAGTGAGTGTTTTTTCACAGGGCTTTCCTTTGCTGCCACTTGACTTTTAGTTTTTAAGTTATGTGCAAGGTAAAATATTTTCTCAGAACTTCCTACTGAAATTTTGATTGGAACATACTGAATGGATGATGGCATTCATACACTTTTCTTTGTTACAGGAACTTCCCTTTCGAAATTTGTTGGATGTTATGCACATAGAGAAGAATATATGTGAAGGTTTGCTGAAGCTTGTCATGGGCATAACAGACACAGCAGCAAGTCGTCGAGACATGGAAGAAGAGAGGATTAAACCTCACCTCTGGGTGAGAAGAGATTCTGAGGATGGTCATTTCCTCAAGCCAACAGCTCCGTATGTGTTAACAAAGGAAGAACAAAGAATTTTATTAGATCAAATATTAGGGGGAATCACTATTCCAACTGGTTATTGTGGGGACATGAAGAAACATATCCTAAAAAACAAGTTGGGAAATATGAAGTCGCATGACTTTCATATTCTTCTACAATTCATACTACCCGTATGTTTGAGGCATCTCATGAATCCAGGGCCTAGAACAGCCATAATTAGATTGGGTCGATTGTTCACAATGTTGTGTAAGAAGGTCTTGAATATGGATGAGTTGGATAGGTTGGAAGTGTATGCAGCTGAAACACTGTGTTTATTAGAAGTTTGGTTTCCACCATCTACCTTTGATATCATGTGGCACTTGCCCATTCATCTAGTGAAACAAATAAGACAATGTGGTCCAGTAGCAAACATTTGGTGTTATCCCATTGAAAGACACATGGGTTTTTTCAAAAAATATATTCAGAAAAGATCAAAGCCGGAAGCATGTATAGCAAATGCATATATGTATGAGGAGGCTCTGGGGTTTTGTACGGAATAATTCAAGCTCTATGCACATACGAAGCGAAGAGTATGGGATGACGATGAAGAGCCATGCGACAATGGAGAGGTGTTGATGGGGGCTGCCGAAGAGAAGGTGCTATCAAGTGAAGAACGTCGAGCAATTCACTATTGGATCATTCGGAATTCAGTAGCAACAATGGAGCCTTGGAGGTAACGGAAATATTCTTTGTTTCTGTTAAGAATATAGGGGTGGGATCATGCAGTGCGGAAGATCCCTTTCACAGCCAAAATAGAGCACTCTGTAGAGAAGTTTAAATGAAGTGGATGTGTTTGAAGTTTTGATTTGCAAGTTATGTGTGTGCTAAGTGAAGTGGATGCGCATTGAATTTTTGGTCACAAAAAATCCCCCCCCAAAAAAGTGTTCATGAACTATGCAATCCAAATGTTGTGAGTACGTACTCTTTCAGGTTGTAATTGGATTATATGAGAAAGAAAGATGCCTTCATGTGTTTCTAAGATGCCAGAGGACAAACTGTGGCTTCACGTATTTGTCTAATGAATTTGGAAATTAATGAGCCATTGAAATTTCTCACATGTCTTGCATGTGACATACCTATGGAGGTTGCAGGTTATACAATGAAGCACAAGAAGCACTCGAAATTGGCAGGCAATCATTTCGGAGAGAAGCTGCAAGTAGAGGATTGTCTAGAAGGCACCAATATGATTATCCAGCCCACCTATGCGTTGATATGCCTCATTTTGTTGAATGGCTTAGTAATTACACAACCTCTCTCATTCGTAACCATGGTGTAGGCCATGTAGATGTAGAATTGCGAAGATTGTCAGAACTACCAAGTGTACAAGCGGAGTCTTATAAGCACATGTGGGCATATGGGAATCACTATAGAGTACATGAAGAAATTGGTGAATTGAGATACGTAACACAAGATTATGGAATAGCATGTGTCTTTGGAGCAGAAGAGGGTAGGAGTGCTGGTGTTAGTATGGTTGGGATTCTAAAAGACATAATAGTAGTTCGCTATTCAGCAAGAAGAAGAGTGGTAATGCAAGGCTCTTGGATTCGCAATAGTCCAAGTGAGCGCCCGTCAACAAAGGTAGATGATTATGGATTTACTGTTGTCCGTTACAATGACAGAATCGCAGGTGCTCGTGAGCCATATGTCCTTCCAGCAACTGTGCGTTAGGTAAGTGAATATCATATTGCTTGGTATTTAGTCATGCTGAAGAAGAAGTAGCTGAAGCCATAAGAGATAATGAGAGTGCACAATTTTGACTTTGTAATGTTTTCACAAAGTACTTACTGTTAGGAGTGTGAAAATTCATGTTAAGTTCACAGATGGTGTGCGGAAACATACAAAGCAGAGGAAGGGAGATACATAGAAATGATGTTCAAATCAAATGGAACTGAATGACCGTCATTTTTAAAGGAAAATGTGCAGGATGATTGAAGTGTTGATTCAAAGTAGCCTTTGTAGTTGAATTGTGATGGCAACACTCAATTTTTAAATGTGATCACAGGTTTTTTTCATTGACGACTGGAGGCATCCAAGATGGAAAGTAGTCCTTCAGAAAGAACCTCGAAGCAGACGAGTAGTGGATGACGAGGACGAACAAATTCTTGGCATTTCTGGTACCCAAGTGGGATTGGACTTGCCGCATAACTTGAATGCTCCTGAGTTTAGACCGAGAATATGAATAGCCGGCGAGACTGTTCCAGAAGCGGAAATAGCTCGACTGAATATGCTTGTCAATGGAGAGCGTCCTCGAAATGTGGTTGGTGAGGGGAGACGCAGGCGAGGCAGACGGAGGCGAAGACGGTGACAGGTGAGGCAGAAGTTCTACAGTAGCGTACATTCTGTAGGCTTAATGTTTACTGGCATTCACACACGTAGTAGTAATAAGAGTAGTCGTATGCCAAAGCTGTTTCATACAAAATAGGAATGCATGTAAATTTTTATCGAGAATGACATGCATGAGTCCGTGAATTGCAAAACGTAGGTAATAGGACTGACGGCTCTAGAGTAATTTGAAGGAGGGCTGCAGCAAAGTTCAGGCAATGCCTCAAAAAAGAACATTAATTTTTTAATGCATTGTATTCCATGTTTTCAGTGGCAGCAAATACCAGTGAACTCATAGAATCTTGGAAGTAGAAATCGCAAAAACAGTTCTCCATCTGAAAAATGGAAAGGGATTTGTCAATGGATGGGTTTCTTCCTGTGCAACCTCTGCCGATTGCACTAGTTATTCCAAAAAAACAGAGTTACATTGAAGTACAGAGATTAGTCATGCTAAAATTCTGGAATTGTAAGTTTGTTCTTAGTGTAACGATTGATAAAAAAAAACTAGCATTAGTACGTGAGTGGTGCGGTGAAATTTTTCATTTGAGGCATTCACTTGTGTGCTTCTATGAAGCCCACAAAGTTGCTCTGCGCTATCCTAATGTCCTATGCATGCAGTTCGTTTTGCTGAGGTCAACATAGAAAATAAATTTCAAGTAGAATAATTTGAAGTTCTCGTCTGCCAGTGTGGGTGTATGAGGTCATCGGAAGTAGTGGTTGGCAGAAGATGATTTCATTTGATGAATGTAGAACCTAAAGAACCGTAGTTACTAATGAGTTAACAACTATTTTTCTGAATGTCAACGATGGTGTCACAGGCGTCTTTCATATTTCACACAAGAAAAAAGTGAAGAGTGTGGAGGCGACATAAGTGTAATTCAATGTCCGAATGCATTGCAAGAGATTCAATCTCGAATTTTGTTGAGGTGCAAGTTTCGATATGTACATGTTAGATAACTTTTATGTGGGAAGGTACGGAGTCGACTCCTATGGAGGTGAAATCCAACAACGTAGTAAATGTCATGGCTTATAAGTCATGCAAAGTAATTGGTTGGACCGACAAAGAGCACTGGAAATGCAAGATCAGGAAAGGAAAATCGTCCCTTCTATTCCAGCGTCGGTGTACTGACCAACCCGTCTATGCTTTGTTTAGTACGTAGAGAAGCGGGAAGCTGCAGATTTTTAAAGAATGACGGGTCTATGTAAAGTGTGCAGCAAGTGCCGTGATTACGGAATGCATTTTAAATTTGATGTCGCAGACCTCGGTTGTCACGGTCATGTTCATTCAGTGAAGTCGTCCTAAACTCTCATACATGTGGAATCTGAAAACACAATGTCCTCTCACACATGTGGAATCTGAAATCACAATGTCGGTGCAGGTGCACTTTAACGGAGTTGCCAGAGCAGAATAGCAGATGAGCACCGACATGGCATAAGCGAGGAAGGCGACATGAGCGGGTTTTTTTTAAACTCTACAGTATTAAGGGCGGATATAAAGAACATGATTTTCGCTACCTGTATGCGGGAATTGAAACGACAGTTCATTTCGGCAACATTCAAGTGAGTAGTACGAGTTTCAATTTTACTGTTCCCCTCATGCGAGTGTTTTTCCTTTTGAAAAGTAGTAGACGAAGTGATTATGCAGGGAAGAAGAGTTATATTAATCAGCAAGTGTAAAAAAAATACGGAATTCTAAAACAATATTCACAATTGAAAAATCTGATATGCATTTGAGTGCGAAGGGTTTAGTTGAATTGCAAAACAGGGGCTTTAGTGAAGGAGTCATTGAGGATGAAATTCTGTCAAGTACTTTTGTTCACAAAGGAGATGTTACAAAGCTTAGTGACGTTGAACTCACTTCCGCACGTATGATCGTAGCGGTGTTCCTGTTCGCACATATGAAGGAAAGCGGCTTGTAAGAATTTCGTATTCTTGTACCAAAAAGTAGTTCTCGTGGGAACTTGCTTTCAATTAGCTTTTTCTGTAACGTCTTTGATGAAACGGAGGTACGTGACAGCATTTCTTTTCAAGCATTACTGAAAGGATGTACAAGGGTCAAGGGAGTATGTTGCTTATGAGTGTTTCCATAAGCGTATGTGGGAAACGCAACGGTGTTTTAGGAGTCTGAGTGGAAGTGAGAAACAATTTCTTCTTGTAGGCAGTTGGAGTGCACAGAAAATGTCTTCAATTCCTTCGAATGGCGTGGAATTGTGTGGCTACTTGCTGCGTTTTGACGAAGTGGCTGGAGAAGGTGCATTTGAATGCCCTTCCGAGACTGTGAAGGCGGTTGTTGCTGTTGCAGGGTCCGGGGATGTTCTGTGGACAGAAGAAGCAAAGGCAGAGTTTGCGAACATGGAGAACGAGTCTCGTGTGTTCTATGACCGTCTTGGTAATGGCGAGTTCAACCATAATTTGAACTCATGGATGGTGGGTGATTCTATAGAGGATATGGACTGGGATGACCTCAACGACGATACAATGTATGAGCCTCCAAGCAGTGCAGCAGAGAGCGGAGGCGGTGATTGGTAATATTTGAATTTTTCTTTCAATGCGGAGGTCATGTGTTAGCAAATGTTCTCATAAATAATGAAACAGTATTTGTAAACGAAGGAAAAGGCGTCGTGTCTTGAACTTATGTGTGGCTTTATGTATATTTCCAGTGGCGAAGCATGGAGAAAGTGGCTTTCATGTAAGTCATGAATGAATTTTGCAGTAGTAGGGATATCAATGAGTTCAATGTGTGCATCGCATATTCAGGTAATGCATTATTCTTGCAGGACATCCCAACGGACCTCACAATTATAGTATATGGGAAATGAGTCGCATTCGTGGTTAGTAGTATCATTTTCCGCATTGCCTGTGTCATTGAATGTGGCAGATTTCAAACTCATAGTACTGACGAGGTATAATACTTCATGCGTAATTCAGAACTTCAAAGTCCATACATTAGAGTGGAGTGTACAGTGGCAGCATGCGTGAAGGTTGAATGGCGAGTCCGATGCAATGACAACGACGGTGGAGTGCAGCGATTCCGAAGCCTGGTGTTGCTAGTGGCCGGACAACAGCAGCGATTGACGGGTTTAAAAAAATGAGACTTGCTTGTTGTGGCAAATCAGTACATTTTTTGATGATCAGGAAGTACGTCTTGTGAATGACAGTTTTGTGGCAGTTAGATCAGACATGGTTACCTAAGCCTACTACAATGGCGTAATCAGAGGTAGAGACTTCGAATTCTGAATTTATGTTTGCAGCTTCGACAGTGTTTTAGAGTGCCCCAACAATGACTGTGTAGTAATATTGCTGAAGTGGAGGCGGTGAATGCAAGAGGGAGAGTACCTCATGGTCAGAAATAGCAGACCCATATCTTCTTGTGTACAATTGCCTTTTTGTTGGGCCAACGCAAAGAAGGTGTGCATTTACTGTTTCATTTGTACAAGTTATAGACGCAGTTGTCTGTATGTGGTTTCAGCGGTTGATTTCAAGTGTACACAGAGGTTGGAAGTGTCTTTTTGTGGTGTACTGCACGACTACACATAAGTGCGATTGTTTGGAGGTGGACACGGAAGTCAAAACTCTTCATTGAGCGCAGTGCGTCCTCCGTTCTCGCGTATTAGTTTGTTTTTTATTCACGTTTGCTTTCGGTTAAGTCATCAGAGGTGTGTAATGTATGTAGTGAAGGAAGACAGGAAATGGTCTTTCTCCTCCTCGTGCATGATGACACTAACATTCGTGTGGAAGTGATGGAGAACAGTGGTAGAACCCTAAACTTGGTATTGTAGGTATTAGTTAGTATTATGTAGTGGCAATCAATGGTTTTTTGTACGCAAGACTGTTTAATTAAGCAGCAACTCCAGGAAGGAGCATGTTGAATGCAAGGAACATGGAAAGCGAAATAAAGGTAAGGCAGAATCGACTCTCCTAGAGTTTGTGCATACATGATTAAAAGGATTGAACAATATATGTATGGAGTTCCACAATGAAGGGAGTGTTCTGTTGTTTTGTTTTTTGTGATGGTTTTGTTTTGCTGTAAGGAAAGACTTTTGTGCAATTGCGTCAAGGAAGTGGCAAACTGAACAGGAAGCTGTATAGAAATACTACCAAATTGATGAAGAAGTAGGAAGATAGAGGTCTGAGACATACATTTGATTATTCAAAGTGTTTGGGACAAGGTGTTCATGTTCATGTTTGTCTACAACTTGTTTTTTTTATTTGGTTTATGGAGATGCTGTTTCGACCTGCAGAATAAATTAAGCATGGAATGCAGTAGGGTAGGTGAGTAGCAAGAACAGGAAAAACGGTACTAAATAGAAACTACGTGTATTCAAAGGAAGATGAGCCCTTGAAATTTTTTTTCTTGTCATATTCCGATCCGTGATTGCAAACAGAGATAAGAGATTCTAATTGCAACGTGGGCCAGAATATGATACTCACGGACAGAAGTTCCGGTGGGTTTTGTTTTACAGAATTTGCTCCAAAATGGGATTGGCAAATCCAAGAAGAAAAGGCATGAAAGTTTAAGTCAGAAGCAGCAGGTGAGAGAATTTATGATATTTTTGCACATGTTATTCATAAATTACGGAAAGCGACATGGGTTGAGAATTTGAGGAAGAAGCAGTGCAAAGTGTACGTGAAGCTGTGCAATTGGTCAATGTAAACTGTTTCATTAATAATTTTTTTTTTTATGAAAACTAGAACATACTTGGCATCCCAATAATTAGCTGATTTGTAGGAAGACTATGAGTGCTGTGCCACTGAAGGAATTCAATGTTCTGCAATGTAAGTGAGTGCATTTCTCTCCGATATATACAGATTTTTCTGAAGACAAACGGGAGAAATCAATTGGATTGTAGAAGGCAGGCTATGCGTTGGGCTGGGAAGCCAAAAAGAACAAAGCTTAACTACATCGTTGAAAGAGGCATCAGTGACAGTGGACGACAGTAAGTGACAAAGTGCCATCATTTAATTTTAGTCGTGTACCACTTGGTTAGTTGCAAAGAAGTCAGAAGTTCATCCAATGATGCCTAGGGATGGAGTTCTTTTTTCCCATACATGTTTGCAAGAATGGTACGTGCATGAAGATTGTGCACATACAATTTTCATGGTAGGCAGTCTGCATGCCATGATGCATTTGCAAAATGGTAAGGAATATGGTTCAATGTGGGCAAACATACATATAAATGTAGAAATTTTTTGGGAAATTTATGTCTATGTGCAACAGTGTAATGAAGAATGCATGTGCACGTTATTGGACCTCTGCACAAGGCATGAGAAGGTAGACAGTGATAATATTGGTCCAAACGCGCAACATACATGTCCACGAATGCATACAGCGGGCAAAGATCTTCGTACTTGCTTTCACAGTGCAACCTCGGAAGTATGGAACATGTACACTGCTATGAAGACTGTGTGCAAATCATATGCGCAGCAGTGGAGCTAGTTCTTTAGTTTTGGGAGAAGATCATTATAAATGGAAGAAGTGGCATGGCCAGTAGTTGTAACAATTTTGTGAATTTCATATTCGATCTTATCCGTAGTGCATGTGCGCACTGTATCCATGTTTTACTTTTGTACTTAATTCAGAACGCACATACTGTAAGAAGCACCTAACCTGAGTAGCTAGCGTAGGAACCTAAACGTGTGTTATAATTGTCTACAAATACATAAATTTATGATCCATTTTGTATGTGCACATGCAGTAAAAAATTAAAATGTGAAAGTCAAACATCAATGAAGTTGTGTACATATGTGCGCAATGTGAATTGAATTATGTAAGCACAATTTTCAGCGCACACATGTAGTGTACAGATCCATGCATGGTCATTCTTGTACTTTTGATGCAATCTGCAATTTGTGGAATCCAAGAGCGTGCAATGCAAGCTTCACAGAACCGCTCTACAGGAACTTCAAAATCGTTTAGAACACGCATCATAATTCAGGTAAACGCGTGAAACGTAGCAGACAACAGATTCTACCCAGTAGGCGCGCGCAATTGCACATAATTTAAACATGGCAATTAAAAAATGTGCGTGCGCAGCTCTTCCACCAAGTCTCCGTATTTTCTCAAATCCGAATAACATATATGAATACGTATGTGTACGTATTGCAGTACATATGTATGTCGCTCAAATTTTTCTTAAACAATCGTACGAATGTGCATGCATATATATATATATATATATATATATATATATATATATATATATATATATATATATATATATATATGCATGTGTGCAAACGATATATATACATACATATAAATATGAATGACGATATCAATTGATCTAGGTGCATACATACGTACAGATATACACAATAGTAGTACGTGTTAATTGCGCGCAGAAATTGTTCACATGCTAAAAACGTACAGATGAGCCCTAGACCGCAGTACAAATACTACGCATCTAGTATAGTAGAACATCAGCTATGTACATACATATCCAATTTTTTTTTTTTAAATTCTGCCTCAACTTCCTCTATACGTATGTACATAGGAAACTCTAAATTTTTACGTAGTGAATTCCTATATATACATATGTGAATTGAAAAAAATATATATATTTATAATTGCGAAAAAATTAATTCACTGTCTAAAAAATTTAGAAAACATCAATGCAAATTACACAAAAAAAAATGTGCACAAAACTGTGTTAAAAAAAACCACCAAAACTTTTGTGTGTGGTTTTTTTCGACCATGTTTTGTTATAGTGGAAGTATAGTATCGGATCCGGAACGGGTTTCCGAAGCGTGGGCCCAGGTTTTGGAATCTTAGGCAAGTAGTTCGGGAAGTTCTGGCATTCTCGGGACAACAGTAACTGGCCTTTCTGGATATCTCGGGGGTTCAGAGATTGGTTGTCTGGATTTCCAGGTTTTCTTTTCAGGCTTTTAGGAGTTGATTTTGGATTTTTAGTTAGTATTTAATGGCAGGCAAGTTAGTGGTCTGCCATTCCATCCTAATCCCATCTTAGTACTTTCACGTATGTATTTCAATTTTCCTTCTTAATCTAAGTCAGCTAGGGTGCCTCTAGCTGCACTTTGCTTACAAAGTTTTAGCTGGCATATGCGTTTGTGTTGTATCCTTGTACTGGAGTAAGAGAGGGGAGGAAGAGGAGGAATCCGGATCTTGAGCTACGGATCTTTTGGGTGTTAAGCTAATCAGGAAGGGATGCAAGCTGAGTAGGGGAGTTACGTGCCTTCAAATTTTCGGAACGACAATCCAGATAGAAAGGTAAAAGTCTCTACGAGTCGAGAACTAGGAAGGTTCTATGCGGAGATAAATAATCGCCAGAGGAAAGGAACTCCCGCTACTTCGGAGGGTCTACCAACCTCCACCCCGGTACGTTGTCTTCTCCTTGAAAACCTACTCCTTTGAATCTATAAGTTCGGATCCGTCGTTGTAGTAGGAGAGGTGTGAGAATTTGTTTGTGTGACCTATTTCCGAATCGGCCAATCCGGAAGCTGTGAGAGAATACTCCTCTCTCCTCATGCAACTACGTTGTCTAGGGTGTGTTGTTTATTTAAAAGTGTAGAGAGGTTAGTTACACAAGTGGTGAGTCCCCATTCCTTTCTAGATCAACGGCGGACCCTCTAAGGATAAAACAGAGGTAACAAAAACCAGGAGTTAGAAAAGACGGAACTAGGTTCCGGAGGCGGTCCGGACTCGGATCGGATTCCAGAATGTACTAAGTTTACGGGGAATTAAGGGTGTAGTCAAGATCCAGATACCTCTAATTCAACCGATATCATACTAGAATTCCCTGGAACGATAATTTGTGTCATCTTGCAACAATTCGTCGTTGTAAGGATACTTATGGCTAACTGCGCGTACGACACTTCTAAAAGTTTTAGAGGAACTCGTTCATCGAGTATCAACTCAAAGTTCCACCAAGAATTGAGGGAATAGACATAGAACTGGAAAACAGAGATAGAAAGGAAAGCCTAGGATTAGTAGTACAATTCCGGAATCCGACCTGAGTGATTCTGATTGCTCAAGAGAGACGGATCCCATTAAACTCATAGTAGAAGTAGAAAAAGGGGTCGAACCTCGTCCGATTCCCATAGACATTAGCTCAGAAGTCAAACAGAATCTGAAAAATACTGAGACACCTCTGGGGTCCAAAATGAAGGTTACATTTGAGAACGTTCCGGTTTTTTTAATCCGGCACCGAACGTAGACACATATGACATTGTACAAGATATCAAGGATCAGAAGGCCAGTGTCACTTTTGGGCAACTTCTCCATGATAATGCAAATTATCAGAAGCTGATCCGAGACGCTTGGACGAGGAAGAGAACAAGGCAACTCAAACTTCCGTCAATTGTAGTCAACTTCTCCTAGATAGAAGACTTTGGAGCGCCAGGGTTACATGGACGTCCGGACGAACGTCCAACGTCCGCGTCCGCCGATTCCCGAACGTCCGCCGACATAGGATGTTCCGACTGTCTCCATCCAACGGACGGGCAGACGGAAAGGTAGACAAGGCAGACAAGGCAGACAGGAAGTCAGACGGGGCGGACGGGGATTCGGACGAGGCGGACAGGGATTCGGACGGGGCGGTGTGGGAGCACGGAAATCCAGTCTTTAGGTCTAGAAAGGAAATAAGGGGAATAGAGCTCTTTTTACTCCCTATTTTTTTTGTTTTTCTTTAGAAAAGTAGACCGTAAGTAGTTAGGGACCGGATATTGGAAGAGGGTTACTTTAGAATAGATAATAGTGTTAACAAAAGTAATCGGAAACCGAAAACCGAAAGTCCGGAAACGGCATAGATAGGTTAGGAGTAGGTCAGAGTGATTTTCATTAGAAACCGGAAACCGGAATAAAATAGAAGACTGGAGACCGGAAACGGAAGACAGGCAATCCGGGTGTAACGGGTGCCTACCTAGTTCTAGACCATACTTGAGAGCGAGTCTATTTTGAGGAAAACGGTCACCTATAACAGCCCGGGTGAATGCAGCCTTAGAAATAGGAGGGGCAGGTGGCTCAGACCTCCTTTTGCGCGGAAGCTACCTTGAGAAGAGATTGGTGAGGAGCATTCAACGTGTACTTATATGACAGCCAAAGAGAAAAAGTTACGGGCTTAGTTTACGGACCGGATTAAGGACAGACGGGTCTTGAGAGGAGAGTTCACTTAGAAGTTCACGTATGAGTGTGGAGTTAGGAGTGTATTGGTGAAACGACTTTTGAGGTGGGTCCTTGAGCGGAATAGGAGACTAGAGTGCGAGTGATTGTGAGACTTCAAATAGTGATTCCGGTCACTGAGAGGGTTTGAGAGAACAACCCACAATGGTGAGAGAAGAGGTAGCTGTATCCTTGCGGATGGTGAAGCCGGTGGTACCAGCGGATCCACGAGAGAAAGCGGAGCTAGAAGAAGTTCTCCGACAGATGGGGTGTAAGGGATTTCTAGCCCGGCCATGGAATTTGAAAGACGAGGAGATCGTGAGGGAGGTAATCGGCGCACCACTAAGGAAGTGGAAGGGGACATCGAGAAGCCGGCCTGAAGACTGGATTCCAACGCTGTGGAGGGAGACGTACGATTTCAAGAAGACGGACAAGGGACCGGCTTCCCAGACGGATCGCTTCTACGTGGGTAAGTTCCAGAATCCCCCAAGGAAGAAGGATGGTTTCCCTATGGCAGAGTACATAAATGGTAGGGAGAAACGTTTAATGAAGTACCTAGCAGCCATCCTTAGTCCAGAGCGACCAAATAGGATTACGATCACCCTAGCGAATACTATTTTCGGTGCACTGTCGGGTGACCGGAAAGTAGATTGGGGCGTAGTGATGAGAGATCAAATCAAGAGATTGGTAGGAGGTATAGGGAAGTCTAAGCCTTCCCCTATAACCCCTTTTCTCTACCACTTGTATCAAGCACATGGCTGGCTTACAAATAGAGAGATAGATTCATATGATACGGCCAGAGCCATGTCCGAATTCGATATAGAAGACCCGGATGAGGAAGCCGGGCAAGAAGAGGAAGATTCAGAGGCAGACACTATACTGGTCGAGGAAGCTAAGTCTCAGTGGAGAAGGCAGGACCGGAGAGAGAAAGACTCAAAGATAGGAGAGGGTAGTAAGGGAGTCGATCCGGTCTGGAACCAGGATCCCCTAGGTCGAATTGTGAGGGAACTCAATGAGTTCCGCGTCCAGTACGGGAAGAGCTAGGAGATCATTCAAGAACTGTGTCAGCTGCTGAAGGTCAATCAGCCACAGCAGCTCGTTGCCCAACTGGACCGGAAGATGAAGGAAACAGTGAAGAAAGAGCTGAGCGAAGCCGCGAGTAAGGTCGACCAGCTAACGAGGGAGTTGGAGGAGAAGAGAGAAGAAATGGACCAACAGAAGAAATTCTCCAAGATAGCAGCAAAGAAACTTCAGGCGATCCGGGAGTTCATCGGCCCAATCCGGGCGAAGTCATCAACAAAGCAATGTTGTTTGACGAGAAGGTGATGGAGACCGGAAAGCAAATTCCAGCCAACCTGATGATGGCGTTAGTGTCCTACCACCGCAAGATGGAGGCAATAGAGGAGCCACTGCGCGAGGTGATGAAGGAGGTAGAAAAACGAAGAGAGCGGGAGCAGGGACCGGAAACGGAACCGGAACTCACACCAGCACCCCTTCCGGTCACCGAAGAAGAAGTAAAGGCGAAGGACAAGATGGAGGACGTGCCAAGCTCTTCCATCCGGTCAGAGCCTAAAGGAGAAATGACTTCCCTACTGGGGGAAGTAACGGACGTTGCTTTTAATGCAGCGCGAGTAGTAGAAGCTACTGAGGAAGAGAAGACTGGAGAAGTGGAGACAACAAGCAAGGCGAGGGAACTACCGGAAGAGGTGAAGGCCGCAGTTGAAGAGAAGACGAGGTCTGGACCGGAACCGTCCGAGAAGAAGAATGTGCCCAAACCAGGGCTGAGTACCAAGTTTATCGACCTTAGTGAGTTATCTCTAGTCTCTCCGACTCATCCTGCAAAGACACAAAAGGTATTTCCTTCCACCCTACTCAACTTAGCTTTGGGAAGCGAAACTGGGTCAATGGAGGAAAGGAAGACCGGATCACAGGGGCAAGGATCCGGGAAGAACAGACCGATTGAGGAAACCACTTCTCAGAGTACTAGGGCCAATGTTCCACCCACACCAACCACGCAGAAGAAAAAGCCTCCAATTATGACACATAAGAAGAGGACGATTCTAGAGGACGATGACGAGGAGGAAGAGGAAGAAGAAGAGGACGAGGATGAAGAATCCGGTACTGAGGAGGACTCAAAGCCGTATTCTGACTCGGATCAAGCACTAACAGAGACTCGGGCAACCAAGGCTGCAACATCCAAGAAGAAGAAGCTTGCCGCTCGGGGTAAGGTACGCCAAGGACAGAAGACCGGAATCGGAAAGAAGCTGGCCGTGAAGAAGTTAAAAACTTTGAAAGTTACGTAGGATAAATTTCTGAGGATAGGGTGGTGAAAATCTGAAGTTTTGGGATAGTTGTACATAATTAGGTAGTTTACTTTTTTGAGTGACACGGCCACTAGCAGTTGGAAAGTGACCAGATCCGTAATTATAGGATCTGAGATCCACTTTTAGCGGAAGTAGTGGGAGTTTTGAGTGAAAGTCAACAGGGCTAGAAATTAGTAAGGGAGTGAAACGTGTTGAACCCTGATTGGCTGGAGCGTTACTTTGTAGCGATTAGTCGGACCAGTATTCCTCCAGTTAGCCCATAATTCACACCAAAGGCCTTCTTAGAGTAAACCGCTCCGGAATCGTTCCCACAAGGACTTGTAGATTACAGTTTTATAGGCTATCCCGGTCTAAGCATTCACTTTTCTCTCCGTCAAACAGCTACGGACTATAGGTCCGGTCCGGACACTAGTGCCGGGTGGGTTCCGAAAGGATCCGAAAACCGTTTCAATGTCCCTTCCGGGATCCCTGGGTTTGGATGACGAGTGGCCAGATCCACCGTCCGGATGCTTACCGTGTCCACAAACACGCTCTCTTTCACTCTCTCTCTCTCTCTAATACTAACAGCAACCTAACTCTTCATGGACCGGAAGTGTTCTCCTGTTCCGTCGCCTCACAAATCCGGAAGCTCTTCCGGATTAGGTCACACGGGGATGGTCAAGAACTACAACGACATTCTAACTTTTAACCGAACACTAAGCCTCCTGTCGACCGGGTGGTTTCTCCTGTACTTTCTTGGGCTTGCGCCGGGGCTTAACTCTGTTCTACGAGGAATTCCGGCAATTCGGAATTCGGGCACGTTTGGCAATACCTCCGTATACGGAAGTTTGCTAGTAGCCTCTCAGATACCCCTTTTCACCTAGGGCTATATCCTACACGCAGGCTATACCGGCATCCGAGCAGTACTACCCTAACCCTACTGCCAGAACCATCCGGTTGATCTCCCCCTCAAGTTAATACATCCGGATACTCTCACAACATCGACTCTTGCCACACAAGGTAAGTTCTCAGTCTCGGAAACGCAAGAACGGACTCACACCTCTCACAAACATATACCATACACAAGAAAGATAAGAGATTGGATACTCCAACACACTTTAGATTTAAGCTCAGAAAAAGGTACAATGCTGAAACTATGAGATGGCTGTGAATGACCAGAAAGGCCATTAAAAGTCCTACTTATACTAAGACTAATGTCATCCTAAAAATCCTACAAAGCATTCCTACTGGTCCGCTAGATTTCCAGAAAATTCCAGATCCTATTTTTCCGACTTTGACTGCCGGACTCCGGTATTGCCGCTATACTACACTATTGTATACTATTCTTTTGAATCCGGATCTTTAGGAGGAACATAGTCCTTCAGAAGATCCAGCTTTACCTCTTTCCAGCTACCCTCCGGAGAAAACAGATTCGGACCCCTTTGGCCCCATTTTAGGATTTCCACAATACTGGTGTCCTTGTCTACACTCCTAGTCCCGACTACTTGAGTGTCCGGACTCCCTCTAGCATCCTTCTGAGTCTTCTTATGACGCGGAGAAGACTGCACCGTCCGTCCGGCGTGAACTTCCGGAGAAGCACCCGTCAGGTCAATGGTTGGAGTCACCAACAGCAGGTCTTCACTTCCCGGAGGTACCACTACTCCCCAATCCACTCCTTCTGGTCTTCTGGCTGGTGGTGAAAGTTCCGGATTCACCGGGACCACCGGTGAGACCTCTGTAATCATAGGTTCTGGATCGCTGCTTTCCGGAACCACCAAAGTCTGCGCTGACGGGGGAGATTGAGGTGCCGGATCCAACTCTGTGGACATAAAATACTCCATCATCTCCCTCATCGCGGCCCGGGATGTATCCATTCGTCTTGCCTGCTCCAATAAGCATTTGACGATAGGAACCCGGCTTGAGCTGGCGATTGCATCGAGGTTAGTTTCAAACAGCCGGGCCTTGTTGATATAGTCTGCCGGCACCTCCAGAGAGCTCCGGAGCTGAACTACGCTTTCGCATAAGGCCGCTATCTGCCGGCGATGGTCTTTTTCTGTGAGCCGGGCTGTCTCCTTAGTGGTGCGGATGGTGCTCTCTAAATCCACACAGCGGGATTCTGAGTTTCGGACTTGGTCTCGCAACGTCCGGTTTTCTACGCGCAACGCCCCCAGCTCTATTACCAAATTCTTTTGTTCTGCTATGAGGAGGTTGTTTTGTTGCTCCGCTGCCACCAATGCATCCGTCCTCCGGAAAATGGCGTTCCAGTTGGTTAGCGCCATCTTCCGGCACACTCGTTTGAGGGCTCCATCATAGTTCTCGCAGATCTGGGTGAGATCGTCTGCCCGCTACACCAGATGCTGAGCCATCTCTTGGATGTCTTCTAGGGGCGACCCTCCTAATCGCATGGTTGTCCGATCCCTCTCCTCCACCTCTATCATCCGGGTCCGGGAGGGTCCGGCCTCAGCCCCAGTGGCGACGGTGTGCGGTCGTACCGTCCCAACCAGTTGCAAGGATGGTTGGACTCCCTTCGGAACAGGTCCGGTCTCCGTCTTTACCTCCTGAACCTCTTCCTATGGTTCCGGTGTAGGAGGCTCCTCTGACGGACTTACCAACGGCGTCCTATTCCGCCTTTTCCTCTTCTTTAGCGGAGAGACCGGCTCCTCTTCTTCAGTGTCCTGATCGTCCGGTCCGTCTCGAGGCGAGGGTTCCTCTCCTCCGTACTGCTGAAGTTGGACTAGGTCCTGATACGCACTCTCCTCATTCGCCTTGAGCAGAGAGTGGTGGGCGTACAAATGAGACAAATATGCCGGAAGAGGACTCTGGCTCTTCTTTCCGGACCGGAGGGCACGCACTAAGTCTCCGACTAGCTCGTGGATGATGGCTGCCTAGTCCATCATCATCTTTCCCTGGAGGCTCCCCAAGATGGTGGAGGCTACCTTTGCTACTACTCGCCGCGGCTTGGTGGGATGGAGGATAGGGTTGAGAAACGCTATCACATCCCGGTACTCCGGATTCACTAGGTCGGAAACCTAATTACCTTCCTTCGGGTTGGTGGGTGCCCGGAATTCACCCTCCATCACCTCCTGGTTCTTCTCCATGACCTTGTCCGGCGCCTCCCGGAACTTGTAGACGGCTTGCCAAGTGTTCACCATCCACAGGTCTGGCTTCGCCCGAATGGTGGTATCCAAGATACCAATTTTCGGACGAAGTATGTCCGAAACCAAACTCTCCTCTCGGATCCCCCACGGCACTTCTAGGAGTCCGTCACACCCCATGTTGCGGAGATGCTCTTGTAGGCGCGCCAGCCAGTCCTCCTCCGTCGGAACCTCCGGAACCACCTTCATCACCGAGATGGTCCTTGGTCGAGGTGCAGGTGCTGGCGCCTCGTCCTCCGAATCCTCAGGCAAGTCCTTCAACTTCCGCCGGCTTGCCCTAGAAGCCATTGTGCTCACGAACAATCCTCACACAATCTCTCCCTAAATCTCTGCTCACAACTTTCACTCCGGTAACCCCTACACAATCGCAACTCACACAGTCCCTCAGTCTACCGGAATTCTAACGAAGCGAGGAAAACGGAATACGCCGGCGGAAGAACAAAAGAAAGAAGATAAGTGTGCCCGCGGCCGGCTACAGTCCCCCTCTTATACTGGCCCGATGTACGGGACAGGTTTTGGCGGCAAAACCCTATCCCTAGTACGGATCCGGTTTCCGGTTTAGGGCCGGCGCCGTCATCCGATTTCCGGAACTTTCTAGGGTTCCGGATTTTAGGTTTTTAGCCCTAATGAAATTTTTCCAGATCCGGAAATCCGGTTTTCCTAATTTGCCTTAACTTCCTAAGAGAACTCAAAAACTTTCCCTCTGAAGGAGACAATTTTTGAATTTTTCCGTCCTATACTAGTATTATGGGTCTAGCATGTGGGATCGCATTCAGGATGTCAGAATCTTTAGTAATGTCAGAAAAGTGATGCTTCTGTAAGGTGCATCTATCACTTTTCTGACATTACTAAAGATTCTCCGCTTACATTCGGTTGCGCTTTTTCAGAGGTGGGGCTACAGCATAAAAGATGCAATAAAATTTAATATTTACAGTTGTCAGATCACAACCACTTGCCGCTATCTTTGGTGTAAGGTTGTAAGCCTTACTTTTCTGCAATTGCATCGTTGGCACTTTAATCCTCCATGTGTACTATTTTTTGATGTTTTTAGCATTTCAGACCGGGGGTTAAGGATTAAAGACTTTTATTTTTATTTTATTTTATTTTTTGAACAAATGAAGAAACCACTGCATTAAAAGACCACTACAAAACCGAAAAATGTAAAGCTTCTACAAATGAAGAGAGATTGAGTTACACTTTAGGGTTCCAGGATGCGTCATTTTTTGTGTGGGTTTAGGGTTTAGGCACTACAAGAAAATTATACGTACACGTTGGAAATAATCTCCACATTTAGATTTCCTAACCACTACGTATGAACAAGTTTTTTTTAAGCTTTTGAATTGAATTCAAATCTAGTAGACCTGTGGCAGTAATTTCCCAAAATCCACATATTAAGCACCAAGTCATGAAAAAAATGTAGAGATGGTCCACAAAATCATACGTACATGATGGAAATAATTCCAACATTTACATTTCCTAACAACTACACATGAACAAATTTTTTTTAAACTTTTGAAATGAATTGAAATCCAGTAGACCCATGGCAGTAATTTCCCAAAATCCACATATTAAGCACCAAGTCATGAAAAAAATGTGGAGGTGGTCCAAAAAATCATACGTACACAATGGAAATAATTCCAACATTTACATTTCCTAACAACTACACATGAACAAATTTTTTTTAAACTTTTGAAATGAATTGAAAGCGAGTCGACCCATGGCAATAATTTCCCAAAATCCACATATTAATCACCAAGTCATGAAAAAAATGTAGAGATGGTTCACAAAATCATACGTACAAGTTGGAAATAATTCCGACATTTAGATTTCCTAACCACTACACATGAACAAATTTTTTTTAAACTTTTGAAATGAATTGAAAGCGAGTCGACCCATGGCAATAATTTCCCAAAATCCACATATTAAGCACCAAGTCATGAAAAAAATGTAGAGATGGTTCACAAAATCATACGTACAAGTTGGAAATAATTCCGACATTTAGATTTCCTAACCACTACACATGAACAAATTTTTTTTAAACTTTTGAAATGAATTGAAAGCGAGTCGACCCATGGCAATAATTTCCCAAAATCCACATATTAATCACCAAGTCATGAAAAAAATGTAGAGATGGTTCACAAAATCATACGTACAAGTTGGAAATAATTCCGACATTTAGATTTCCTAACCACGACACATGAACAAATTTTTTTTAAACTTTTGAAATGAATTGAAAGCGAGTCGACCCATGGCAGTAATTTCCTAGAATCCACATATTAATCATCAAGTCATGAAAAAAATGTAGAGATGGTCCAAAAAATCATACGTACAAGTTGGAAATAATGCCCACATTTAGATTTTGTAACCACTACACATGAACAAATTTTTTTAAAGCTTTTGAATTGAATTCAAATCCAGTAGACCTGTGGCAGTAATTTCCCAAAATCCACATATTAAGCACCAAGTCATGAAAAAAATGTAGAGATGGTTCACAAAATCATACGTACAAGTTGGAAATAATTCCGACATTTAGATTTCCTAACCACGACACATGAACAAATTTTTTTTAAACTTTTGAAATGAATTGAAAGCGAGTCGACCCATGGCAGTAATTTCCTAGAATCCACATATTAATCATCAAGTCATGAAAAAAATGTAGAGATGGTCCAAAAAATCATACGTACACGATGGAAATAATTCCTTCATTTACATTTCCTAACCACTACACAATCATGAACATATTTTTTTTATTTGTGATTATTGATTTGTGAGTGAAAATAAGTACTACAAATGAATGCACCATGTAAATCAAGGTTAGTGGTTTCTGTCTAGTACTTGTAGAAATTATTCCCTTACTATAGGGTCGTAATAGTTGATTGTGTACAATCATTTAATTACCCTAAACTCAAATTATGTGTTGTATTATTTTGCGAGTTGCTTATAGTAAAATTTGTATCAATGATGATTGAGCCACATTTACAATTAATTTTAGCTCTTATTTGAAGCCTGCACCATGATTTTTAATAGCTCTTTACTCTAGGTATTCTATAATTGCATCATCTTTTTAGAACTAAAATTAGTTTCAAAATTTTTGTTTCAAAAACTTAAACATTCATAATTACATTCTTTCCCTATTTGTTATCTTTTGACATGCAAATTCCATGACTTCACGTGTGTTAGTTCTATAAGTAAAGCGCCTATATTATTTATTTATTTTTTAAATTGTTGTTAAATAATCTTAAAATAATGAAGAATATCAAAGAATAAAAAAATAAAATAAAATTTTGCACCTAATTTTTGTTTAAGCTTCTTTAAACAAAACGCCTAGTTCTTGAGCATGTAGAGGTTGATAAAAAATGGTCATTAATTGTTTAATTTTTAAATAACTATATAGTTCAAAGGATTCACAACTTCTGAATGACTTTTGCATAAATGAATGACACCTTGAACCCTTTCCAATTTTTTTCGCAACGAACTTCACCATGAATGTATACTATTTGTTTTGAAACTACACGTACAAGTTCCATGTTGATTTAATTAAAGATTTGGCGTCCTCTAATTTGTAGATAAAGGACACTGCAAGCATACAAAATCTAGAATTTGCAGTTAACATTGATCTTTCCACTTTTACGTGGAAAAGAAAAATGTATATGTAAAAGAAAAATGGAACAAGAATGTAAATTGTGAATTCAAAGTTTAGGTGAATTTTGTTGCCAAAAAAATTGGACAAGGTTTTTATTGTAAGTCATTCACATAATCCGTATGTTAAAACTTTAAAGTAAAATATCCTACGAATAGATTTTTTTAACAATTTTTTTGGTTGCCTTCGATGAATTCAGCAAAAATGGTAGTTTTGAGTGATTTTTGACAACAAATAGGCCTTGTCATCTAGGAGTTCAATTTAGTAGAGGTCGCATTTAAGTACCTTGTCTAATACTTGCATGCTACAATGCTTCAGTTGTCTATAGACGGCATGTCTGTGGGATTTGTTAAGCCAAGGGATCATAAATAGGTATCTTTGACAAAACTCTTTGGAAATTTAGGAGTAATTAAAAAATGCTCTGGAAAATATGAAACCACTTAGGTTAAGTTCCAAATCAGTTTTTCTTGAAGTGAAAAAAAAAGACAAATAATTTCATCAATCACAAGAACATCAAAAAGGCCGACTACAAATAAGATAAAAAACTTCTTAATGAGCCCACTACTGTACCATAAGTCCGTACATTAAATTGTATTATACCACCCACCACCCACACATGTAGTTCGGTGAGGCTTGGTTTGGTACCAGCTTTGTCAGATCTGAACAGACCGTGAGCTCTGGTAACGAACCTGAGCCCCAGCCTCGAATCATCGGCTCGGTGTAGGGGTGGGAGGTCTTTTCCCTCGCAGTTCCCACCGCAGCGACGTTGCGGATGTCCCTTGCAGCTCCCACCCCAGCTTCGTTGCAGATATCCCTTGCAGCTCCCTTGTTTTTTAATTCATTTTCATTTTGTGTTGCTGTCGCGGATTGTTGTTGCCGGTGTTGCCGGTGTTGCTGTTAAGGATTGTGTTTAGGGTTGCCGGTGTTGCCGGTGTTGCTGTTGCGGATTGTGTTTAGGATTGCCGGTGTTGGATTCCGTTTAGGATTGCGTTTAGGATAGCTGGTGTTGCCGTTTGTAGATATCCCAAATTTAGGGTTTCCCTATCATTCTCGATGCATCGGATTTGAAGTTATTTATTAATTATGTGATTTTGGGTGGTGGACTAATCCGGAGGTGGATTTTGGGTGCGTGGATTTTGCGAGTGTCGATTTCACCCCTGCGGCGCTCCAAGTTTCAGCTGCTGTGTTGGTTTCTTGTTGTCGCACCGGTTTCCTGCTATTGCGGCCGATTTCACGAGCTGCGGTTAGCCTGCGGCGCTCCAAGGTTTCACCTGCTGTTGCGTAGGTTTCACGAGCTAAGCATTGCCTGTGGCGCTCCAAGGTTCACCTGCTGCTACGCCGGTTTCACGATAAGGTACAATCTCTGAAACAAGGATCTACCATTTGAGAATTTATTTCTTTATTTTTTGTAGAAGTATCAGCCAATAAGCTTTGTGGGGGTGTGGGTGACGCCCGGCGTTTCATGGGGTCATTTCATGTGAAGCTTCTTTTGCAACCCCGCTGCAAACAAATTAGGGCTAGAGAATTAGGGCTTGCCAGTCCTGTTCGTGTGAACATGATATTATGGCAGTTATTTAATCTTCAAGCAATGTGTTTCAAAAAATTAGATTCACGTGATCACAACGAGTTGCATGTCGACGATTTTCAGTAGCATTACTCACGCAGTCACGTGGCAGAAACAAGCGGCATAAGCTTCTGGAGAGTTGTTTAGTCGATTGTTTCTTGAGGAGAAGTGGATTGTTTGTGCACAGGTTGTGCGGCGAAGGAAGACTCTAGGGTATGGTAGTCAAAGCATCCGTTTGTAGATATCCCAAATTTCAGAACCTATCATTCTCAACGCATCGGATTTGAATATACATCCGCTACTTATTAATTCTACGATTTTCATTGAAAGTTTGATTACTACTCGGCTTGTACTATTCATACTACGAAGCTGACGAGAGTCCCAGACAAGGAAGTTGACCCTGTTTTGGACTATCTTGCTGTAGGGCTTAAGCAATTTTAGGTTGTATTTGCTCTCAGTTCGCGAGCACAGAAGTATTGGTGCTCCTGGAAGCGTAGGACTCAAAGGATTTCGTGGATGTTTTTAACTTTTGTTGATACTTGGATTGTACACATTTTGCAGAGGCAAGGAAGAAGTACCATGGAGCTTTGCATTTTGTATTGAAGACAACACTTTTAGCATTTGTAGTTTGTAAACTATGCACCTGGGAGTTTATACATTGGCCATCAGGTATGTCACATTTCTATACTTGCATTTGCCAACTTCAATGTCTCTCAATGCGGTAGAACTTTAGGGTTTAGGATTTGTGAACAACAGTTGGTGCAAGAAGAGGCCTTAGGGTTTAGGGTTTGTGAACAAGGTTTGTTGTAGAAATTGGGTTTAGGAATATCGTCATAAAAATGCACCTCTTGAACGTAACCATCATTATATTAGGATTTAATTACCTACAGATACATTATCGCAATAAAACACTACCGAGGCTAATCGTCGACTCGAGGATATACTAGAAAGTGGATAAGTGATCAATTAGACTAAACAGTACCAACACTAATCGTCGACTCGAGGATATACTTAGAAAGTGGATAAGTGATCCATTAGAGTATTAGAGGATTTATCAATTAGAGTATTTGACGATAATGAGATCACAAGATGTATTGAGTATCCTCGAGTCGACCATACACTCCAATGAAATTACATGATGGGAGTATCATCGAATCAAGGATCACTGAGACTCTAATCTAGCATGCTAGAGAAATTAACAGTCCACTACTGCCTTATTATCCTAGACTCGAGGATACCATGAATTACTAGTGTCGTAGCACAGGGTGAATAATTCCCCTGTTATACTTTCAAAAACCCTCTAGAGCATAACAAAAATGACCCTAAAGATCGAACCCGCGGGATTTTGTGAAGTAACTAGCTTTATCATACCATTAAGACTTCATCAACATAACAAATCCTGTTTCTGGTTTCAAATCTTCCTACTAGAAACACCAAAAACCAACCGAAAGCTACCAACCGGATCTCTCAACTTCCTATCCTGCTGGTATTCCGAACCGTTAATACACCCTCAAATCAACGATAGGACCTATCCGATCCGGATGATAACCCTAACCAATCTGTTCCGGTCAATCCTTTCTTCTCTTTTACTCACATTCGGTTTGATTTAGCCTCTGTTTAACCATCAGAGGGGTCGCTTCTTATAATTGAGAGTGGTAGGCCCACCACTCCTTCCGTGACTTATAGTGGCTGAAGACCCACTCTCCTATTCTAACAATTTCCTATTCTTTCTCGGATCCGGTTTGATCTCTCACAGTAGCACAGGCAAGAATCCAGCTACAGGTCACATAGAGATCCCCTATACGATCCACTCATACTACAACGATCTCGGAGTATATTCTTTTACCTACACGAAGCTAAGCGAACTTAAGTATACACGTCCGTACCAGCACTAGCTCAAGTAATTCCGTTTACCCAACAGGATAGTGAGACCTCATAGGAGATCGGACACTCAACCGGATTTTCCACCCAGGAGTTCTAGCGCAGCTAAGGAATCCCTCCCTATCCGCCTAGCCTAACAACGGCTTTCTCACTCGGAACTTAGTAAACTCAAGAAATGTTGAGGAACTGTAACATACTCAAACTCTTCCACTCTCCGCTCACATGCAAAGATAGAGAATACAATACTCAAGGGGAGAACTCACTCCTCAATCCACTCGCGCCTTCCTAACTCCTCAATATTCCACTCTGCCAACCTCGGAAAATACAAAACAATGAAAGAGCACAATAGAAAACACAAGAAAATTGGAAGAAGAAGACTCCCAACTGACCTCGCAGTGGCTGATTTTATACTTAGAAAGAATTTACAACTAAAGCCGGAAATCACGGAAAAGTGTTCGCGCGCCGAGCAAAAAATCCGGATCTTATCCATAAGACTAATTTAGGTTCCGGTTCCGATCCTAACTAACTTACTAACCAGTTTCCTATCTACACAAAAGCTGAAACTAATCCTATCCTAACTATTCTCTAGCAGCTAAATCATACCATCAGGGAGCCAAGAGTTAGGCTAGGATCGAGATCTTCAAAGACTTCCGAGAGGTTCCGGTTTCGCTCCCCTGGAGCGCCAACAGGTCCCGCCTCTTCATGGTTTGGCGAGTCAAGGTTGATCGCCTGTATGCTCGAATTTCCAACCCCGGGTTCCTGCAAAGTCTTCTTTGACTGTGGGGTCTTGTCCTTCCCCTCCCTGGAAACTCCCAAGTTGAAAACACTCGTCAGGGAAAGTTCCGATAGTTGGAGGGGGATCTCGGCTAACCGCTTGCTGCTCTCTTCCATCCGTTCTGCAGCAATTCTTGCCAGCTCTAGAGTCCCTTCAACCTGCTCAGCAAAGTCGGTGAGGATCCGGACCACCCGGTTACCGGAGATCTTATTCTCCTTTTGGACGTCCTCATTAAAGAGTTTGGCCCTGATCACGGCGGTTCCGGGTTCTCCGAACACCGTCCGTATCTGCCCGATCAGCTTCCGGGCTTCCTCCGCCATGTCTGCGGTGGCAACCGCATTTTCCTTCAGGATGAACAGCTCCGACTTGGAAGAATCCAATTCTTCCTGAAGTTTCCTGTTCTCCTGCTCTATCTTCCAGATCTCGTTCGGACTAGAAATACATTCGGCCACTTTCCCGGCTAACGTACTATCCGGTTTGGCCCCTACCAACATCCCAATCTCCTACAAGATTGCTTGATTGAGCTCCCAATCCGCTCGCAGTCCGCCCAGGATGTCAATCAATTGCTCGAACAAATCATTTATATTTCCTCTTGGTTGGGAACACTCACCCTGGTGAACCTGCTTCCTCTGAACTGGATTAGAGGGGCCTGGTGGAGTCCCTCGTCCGTGTGGAGGAGTGGTCTTCTGTCGCTTGAACATGGGTGGAGGCGAGTCATCATCCTCGTCTTCCTCCTCAGCCTCGGATCCGGATTCCGGTTCCATATCCTCGTCGAAATCGGACTCGCCATACTTGAGGAGGTTTTCGTAGTTCTTCCACTCCGTCTCTTCCGTATGCGTCAGGAACTGCTGATGCTTGTACAGGTGGAAGACATAGGGCGACAGAGGTGTAGCCCTACTCTTCTGAATCCGGCTGACAAGTGAGGAGACTAGCTCAGAAATGAACTTCGCCCAGTCCACTTTCCGCTCTCCGGTCAGCGCTCCAAAAATTGTATTGCCCAAACTGATTGTCATCCGGGTGGGCTTATTCGGATGTAGAATCGGAACCAAGAACTGCAGGAGTCGACGATGCCGCTTGTCGATACAGTCCTCCACAGCGTATCCATCTTTGGGGTTGACGGCACCCTGGAATCTTCCGTGTACGTAATCGTCCTTTCGGTTGGCCATACCTCCACCCCCAGTCCGGAACCCGTACACCTGCCTCTAGTGTTCTTCCATCCATTTGTGCGGTATGCCCCGGATTGTTCCATTGAACTGGTTGGAGGCCTTGACAAGGATCTCCCTCACCATTCGCTCCTCCCAGAAACTCCAGAGTTTCTCAACGAAATCCGCACATCCCATTACTGCCAAGTCCGCGAGAAGCTCCATCTTCTCGGGCTCCTTGGCAGGTATAACCGGACTTATCTTTCGGAGTTTGACTTCGTGAGGAGGCGGTGTGGCGGAACCTCTATTCTTCTTCCGTAGCTGCGGCATAGGAGCGGGTGTTCCTCCAAATCCGGAAACCCTCAAACTCTCTCTCTCTGGCGCACAACCGTCCACACGACCTCTCTCTCTGACTCACACAGGCGTCCTCTACTTCCTAGTAACTCGCACTTCTCTCAACACTTAGTTATTTGGCCGGAAAGACAATCTGCATTCTGCAACACACACTCATGCGCGCGCTTATACTCACCCAGCCCTCAGTACTCAGTACTTAGTCACTCAGTCATTCAATCACTCAGTCACTCAGTACTCGGCCGGAAAGATAATCTGCAACGCACATGCACAAAACACACACACACTCCCAGCAAACGCCTAACTCTGGCTTCTGCGCTCAGATCTAAAATACCCTCTCAGAGCGGAAACTAAGGCTCAGCAATACTAAGGGTGCAAGAACACGCATGACACAAAGGGTAGAAGGGTAGGGGGGGACGTCAGAAACAAAGGGCTGAGCTGAAAACTCTTGCCTTTATATAGTCTCCCACGACCAAGTTCCAGTCTATACTTAATCTGGTCTAGATCTATAGGAAATTCTAGCCCTAATCCGGATTGGTTAAACCCGGTCCTTACTTAACAATCCGGTTCTACCTCTCTCCATGTTTTCAGATCAATTTTAGGGAGGAATTAAATTCCGGTCCTAGCTTTCTTACTGACCGGATTGCTATTATCCGGTGCAAGATGATAACATCCGGTTTTCCGTTACATCCGGGTAGGACTTGACACCTTAAAGTTGATTTTTGCGAAAAATACTTAGGTAAACTAAAAGAAATCACTGGATTGCCTTGCCACATAGTCCAGAGAAAATCAACATCATTTTTCAAGAGTTCGGTCAAGGGGGTAGCTAGCTTAGCATACCCTTCTATAAACCGCTTGTAGTATCCCACACATCCGAGAAACCCTCTGATTTCTCGTACATTGGTAGGAGCGATCAAGGATAAAATTGCTTTTACCTTATCTATATCTACTTCCAATCCTTTTCTACTAACTACATGTCCTAGTAGAATTCCGGATTCCATACCCATGAAACACTTACCCGGATGTAGTTTTAGTCCGGTTTCCTTACAGCGGATGAAGGTCTTCTCCAGAAACTCCAGATGTTCTTCCTTCTTGCTGAACACAACAAAATCATCAATGAAGACTTCCAAGAAGTGCTTCAAAAAATCTCGGATGATATACATCATCAACCTTTGAAAAGTTCCGGGTGCGTTACATAACCTGAATGGCATTCGGTTAAATGCAAACGTTCCCCATTCCGTGGTAAACGTTGTCTTCAACTGATCAGCCAACCGGATATGCACTTGATTATATCCCGAGAACCCGTCCAAGAAACTGTAGCATTCCTGACCGGATACATGATCTAGGATAATATCGGTGAAGGGAAGCGGAAAGTAGTCCTTCTTGGTGGCAGTATTTAACTTCCGGAAGTCCTGGCAAACTCGGATCTTCACTTTGCCATCAACTCCGATTTTCTTGGGTACTACCACAATCGGGGATACCCACTCCGAATTGTTAACCGGATATATAAACCCGGCTTCCAAGAGCCTATCAATTTCTTCCTTCACCATTAAGGAGTACTTCAGATTCAATCGGTACTACCTTTGTCTAATTGGAACAACTCCTTCTACCAAGTCAATCCGGTGTTCTCCCAATTCCAGTGGTATCCCGCTGAGATCAGAGGAGGCCCAATGTCACAGCACAGAGTAAGCAATTTCCCTATTATACTCACAAAAATCACCCTAGAGCATAACAAAATGACCCTAAAGATCGAACCCATGAGATCCTGTGAAGTAGCTAACTCTAACAAGGAGATAAACCCAATTAACCCCTTAATTCTCTCTTTCCGGTTCTACCTCTGACAACCGGAACATCCAAAACCAACCGGAAAACTACGCCCGGACTGTATCCTACATCCGGTTTCACTAGTTCCCCGGTTTCTGGATTGACTTCTGAATTCTGGACCCTGCAACTTCTGGTCCTATATACCCTCCTAGGCGGATCCGATCCAGTCCACCCTTCCGTACCCGGTTTAGTTTTACCTCTGTTTTACCATCAGAGGGTTCGCCGCTTGCTTTTGAAAGTGGTAGGCCCACCACTCCTTCCGTGAATTATAGTGGTTGAAGACCCACTTACCTATCCACTGATCCCCTAACTAACACGGATCCGGTTTGGTCCTTCACAGTAATCCGGATAGCAACCCGAATCACAGGTCACACAAAACCCCCCCGTACGATCCTCTCATACTACAACGACCTTGACACTGATCCGTTCCGTACAAAGTTTGGTGGCTACAAGTGCATCTGTCCGTTCCAACACCCACGAAAGTTCTTCCATTCACCCACAACGGTGGCAAGACCTCACACGAGTCAGGATACTCGACTGGATTTCCCACCCAGGAGTTCTAGCGCAGCTAAGGAATCCCTCCCTATCCGCCTAGCCTGATCAACGGATCTCTTACTTGGAATGCTAAACTTCTGTAGCTGCTGAGGCACTGGAATCCACTCCTAACTCTTCATAACCTACTCACATGTACCTAGAACCGAAAACATACATCAAGGGGAGAAACTCTACCAACACCTCCGTACTCATCTTCCTATTCTGACTCCGTGCACTCTTGCCAACACTCGGGAAAATTACACAAAAATTAGTTTAAAGGAAAGTACACAAGGAAATGCCAAAAGAACTCCTCCTCGTCTCCAGCTCAGAGACTGTTTTATATACAAAAATAAAAAAGCAAAAAGTGAATACATGATTTCCGCCTCTGAAGGCGCTGACAATCCGGTCCTACCTTATCCTAACCGGATTCTATTCCGGTTCCTATCTATAAGCCCTATTTTTACAATCCTTCCTGTTCCGTCTCATACACTTGGGATCCAATGGTGGGGCTCTCATCAGGTCTCTCCAACTGCTCGAAGACCTCATTTAGATTCCGGTTCCGTTCCCCATTCGTAGGTAGAGCCAGGTGATCTTCCTCAGTTTCCGGGGAGTCTAAATCTATCGGCTGATGTCCGGTCGAGGGCGTCTCCTTCTTTGCCCTACTTGACTAGGGCGTCTTATCCTTTCCTGGTTCCTGAGCTACGTCTTCCGGAAACAAGTCCGGAAGAGAAATTTCAGAGAGCCGGACCGGAACTTCTGTCAACTTCTGGCTGCTCTCCACGATCCGGTCCGCTGACTCCCGTGCCTTGGATAGGAGCTTCTCCATCTGCTCCTCAAAATCGGTGAGGATGTGCACCACCCTGGTTCCGGATATCTTCTTGTCCTTGTGCACCTCCTCTTCGAACAGGCGCGCCTTGATGACCGCGGCTCCGGGCCCTCCAAGCACGTCCTTCACTTCTGCGGCCAACTTCTTCATTTCCTCCGCCATCTCCTTTGTCGCGGTGGCGTTCTCGAGCAACGCGAAAAGTTCAGCCTTGAGGGTGTCCACCTCATCGTGCTGCCGCTTGCTGTCCTCCTTCATCTTCCGGAGCTCATCCGGATTGATAACACTCTCAGCTACCTTCTGTGGCAACTGACTGTCCGGTTCCGCTCCGATTAATTGCGTGATCTCCCCGAGCGTCCGCTTTTTAACTTCCCAATCCGCCCGGATTCCGTAGAGGATCCCAACCAACTCGTCGAACGGATCTCCGGTTCCCAATCCGGATGCCACATCCGGTCCGGTTGGAGTCTCACCTCTACGCGGACGCGGATGTCCCGGGGGCGTTCCTCGATTCCGAGTCGGCGTGGTCTTTTGCCTCTTGGCGGGGACATACGGTTCCTCCTCTTCCTTTTCTTCTTCTTCCTCCTCCTCGGTTTCATTTCCGGAATCCGCTTCTTGGTCGGACTCGGATTCTCTGTACTTCATGGTCCGCTCCTGGGCCTTCCACACCTTCAGCTCCACTTCCGTCAACAGTTCCTGTTGCTGGTAGAGGTGGTACACATAAGAGCACAGTGGGGTAGCCCTACTTCTCCCCACCCTTGTAGTAAGCTGGGACACCAGATCAAAGAAGATCCGGCCCTAGTCTACTTTCCGAGTTCTGCTCAACGCTCCGAAGATCATGTTAGCTAAGGTGATAGTCACCCTGGTGGGCTTTTCCGGATTCAGAACCGGAACCAGGAACTGGAGCAGGCGTCGCTCCCGGTCATCGAGGCAGTCTTCTACCGCGTAGCCATGCTTCGGGTTTACTACGCTTCCGAACTTGCCCTGGACGAAATCATCCTTCCAACTGGCAAGCTCGAGTCCTCGTGGCCGGAATCCGTATACGTCCCGCCACAAAGCCTCGGTCCATTGGACCGGATTCCCTCTCAAGGTGTTTTCGAACTGATTCGATACGCCACTCATGATTTCTCTAACCATCCTCTCATCTTTGAAACCCCAAGGTTTCAAAGCTAACCCCTGACAACCCATCAACGATAAATCCTCTCTGAGTTCTCCCTGTTCCGGTTCCTTGGTCGGCATGACCGGAACCACTTTTCTAAGCTTTACTTCACTCGGGGGCGGGGTGTTAGAACCTCTCTTCTGGTTCAGCCGCGGCATGAGGGTAGCTCTATCCGGTTTTCACTCTCTACAGTCCTAACAAGGGAGCGCCGACACTCAGATGTTCCGCTCTGCCTTTAAACTAACCTACTAGCGTGCTCACACTCCCAGTCTCTCACGTATCCGCTCGCATTCAAGGTCTCACCCACTCATGTCCGGAGGAGATCTCTCCGTCTTACACCCCTCACTCACTTCCGAACCTTCTTGTACTTTCTCTTCCTTGCCGTGGTCAACGATAAAAATGTCAGGCGCTAAATCAAGACACGACAACACGTGGAAATCCAGAGACCTGAAAATGGACAGGGTCAGGCTTTATATAGTCCTGACGCCCTGGATTGTCTTTATGAACGGTCGGATATCCGGTCCGGTTCTTGACATCCGGTTCTCTCCAATCCGGTCAACAAGATTCCGGTTGGAAATACTATCCGGTTGTACATCTAATCCGTTCCGCTTCTACCTAAAACCGGATTAGTTCCGTAAGGTCCTTTTGTGACTATTTTTGGTTTTATCTTTCTCTTTAGATGAATCCGGATACCTATTTCTAATTTCCGGTTCACTCAAAAAGGTAAACAAATAAAATAAAAAAATATGAGTTGTCACAAAGGTGATGGAGACCGGAAAGCAAATTCCAGCCAACCTGATGATGGCGTTAGTGTCCTACCACCGCAAGATGGAGGCAATAGTAGAGCCACTGCGCGAGGTGATGAAGGAGGTAGAAGAACGAAGAGAGCGGGAGCAAGAACCGGAACCGGAACTCGCACCAGCACCCCTTCCGGTCACCGAAGAAGAAGCAAAGGCGAAGGACAAGATGGAGGACGTACCAAGTTCTTCCATCCGATCAGAGCCTAAAGGAGAAATGACTTCCCTACTGGGGGAGGTAACTGACGTTGCTCTTAATGCAGCGTGAGCAGTAGAAGCTGCTGAGGAAGAGAAGACTGGAGAAGTGGAGACAACAAGCAAGGCGAGGGAACAATCGGAGGAAGTGAAGGCCGTAGTTGAAGAGAAGACGAGGTCTGGACCGGAACCGTCCGAGAAGAAGAACGTGCCCAAACCAGGGCTGAGTACCAAGTTTATCAACCTCAGTGAGTTATCTCCAGTCTCTCTGCCTCCTCCTGCAAAGACACATAAGGTATTTCCTTCCACCCTACTCAACTTAGCTTTGGGAAGCGAAACTGGGTCAATGGAGGAAAGGAAGACCGGATCACAGGGGCAAGGATCCGGAAAGGGCAGACCGATTGAGGAAACCACTCCTCAGAGTACTAGGGCCAATGTTCCGCCCACACCAACCACGCAGAAGAAGAAGCCTCCAATTATGACACATAAGAAGAGGACGATTCTAGAGGACGATGACGAGGAGGAAGAAGAAGAAGAAGACGAGGATGAGGAATCCGGTATTGAGGAGTACTCGGAGCCGTATTCTGACCCGGATCAAGCACTAACAGAGACTCGGGCAACCAAGGTTGCAACATCCAAGAAGAAGAAGCTTGCTGCTCGGGGTAAGGTACGCCAGGGACAGAAGACCGGAATCAGAAAGAAGCCGGCCGTGAAGAAGTTAAAAACTTTGAAAATTACGTAGGATAAATTTCTGAGGATAGGGTGGTGAAAATCTGAAGTTTTGGGATAGTTGTACATAATTAGGTAGTTTACTTTTTTGAGTGACACGGCCACTAGCAGTTGGAAAGTGACCAGATCCGTAATTATAGGATCTGAGATCCACTTTTAGCGGAAGTAGTGGGAGTTTTGAGTGAAAGTCAACAGGGCTAGAAATAATAAGGGAATGAAACGTGTTTGGCCCTGATTGGCTGGAGCGTTACTTTTAGGTTAGGATTTTGAGGGAGTAGTTTAGTATTTAAATCCGGGACTTCTTTGGTCCCGGTGTGCATCTTTATCTTACCTTCTTATATTCTTGAGTACCTGGGAGTTCGCTCTTGGCGTGATTGAAAGAAATCATAGTTGTGTGTACTTGACACTTGTCCGTGTTTTGGAAGTCCAGGCTGGAAAGTGAGTGTAAGTGGATACAAGGTGTACCCGGATGTTGAGTTTATCCGGTCCAGTATTGTGTTAGTGTGTGTGGGCAGAGGCAGAAGGGATCTCTAGTGTGGACTAGGAGTGGACTCGGAAGGGAGTATGGATTGAGGACCACTCTCCGGAAAGAGTAAGGGTTAGCATGCCTCCGCAGCGCTTGTTTCCCCTCTCTTCCCCGCTAGTTCAGACCGGATTTAGGACTAACTAAGTAGGCTGTCGTTGTAGCATTGGTTAGGAGGGATTAGACCGGCTTGCGTGATTTGCTGGACACGACTGCGTTTCCTTTCCAATTGTGAGGACGGTCTGTTTTCTCATTTGTAGGATTTGAAAGTTTATTTTTGAAAGTTTGATCACATAGTGAAACTTCTAATACTTTAAAATGGAAGGGTAGGAGTTAAGCTTCCTTCCAAAGCCCAATTAAGCAGATCCCTCGTCGAGAGGTTAAAATCCACATGGCTACAATTAGAGATCTAGACCGGATGTGAATGCTAGAGGTTAAGGTTAAATCTGTGAAAACGCGGATTCCGGTTACGGTCTGAAAAACGTAAATACATGTAACTACCAAAGGTGTGTGAATAGAAGTGTTGGGAGAGTTACAGGGTAGTGTAAAGCCGTGGGGTAGTAAACTAACCAGTTAGAGAGTCTATGTGATAAACCAATGGGTGTTAGACCGGAATCAATCCGGTCAATGTTGTTAGATCGGGAAGGTCCGGTCTAAAGTGTAGTAGTAATTGTTGGACCGGAGAGATCCGGTTGTGTTTGTCCAAGGAAACAAGGAGGTCAAGTGGAAGTTCCGGTCTATTGTTTTGCTTGGGGTTTTGTGTTTGTGTGTGTTTCGTGACCATCACTCTACCATTTTCCGGTAATTGTGAACCTAGGAAATTCGATCTTCGTGAGAACGATACTCGAATCACTTTAGGGCCTCTTTTAAGAAATATTGAGCCTTAGAGAAGGATTTTTGCTTTCCTGTGCTACGACAGCTACACCTAGCCAAGGACAAGGTCAATTGGGAGAAGAGGGCGTTCATTTTCGGAGACCCTCCGGTCACTTTACCTTGGCGTCCGGAAGAACACCTAAGGGAAACCAGTACGCCGAAAGGATAAACATCCAACTGGACAAAATCCGCGGATTCGGATTCTACTCGAGTGTATTGAGTTGAGAAATTTCGGGAGACGACGGAAGGAGACGTTGGCTTTTCAATACCTATTCTGGAAGAAGGGATTATTTCCTTCGAAGAAGACAATAAGGACGCACCAATGGATCGATCTCTGGGACAGTCCGATGTTCAGCTATCAGAGGAATGGATCCGGAAGTAACTTGCAGACGGAACACTTCCGCCTCGTCCGGACGGTCAATAGATGTCCTGGAGACAACTGGTTGACCAATTGGACAACCAAGAAACTGAGGGCATCAAATCCATAGCTTCTCCAGATGACTATGAGTCCGTTTCCGTCGGGATAGATAAAACTTTCTATATAGGGAAGCGGTTATCTAAGTGAGAGCGGATGGAGTACATGACGCTGCTGGAGGAATACTCTGATGTTTTTACCTGGTCGCCTACTGATCTTACCGGCATTCCTCCGGAGTTAGGAGAACATGCCATTGATCTGGTCGAGGGAATCGTACTTGTTCAGCAAAGGCAATACTGCCTTAATCCGAAATATTCAATGCTAGTCAAGGAAGAACTTGACAAGCTGTTGAAGGCCGAATTCATCTATCCGGTGAATCACTCTAAATGGGTATCACCCATTGTGATTGTTCCGAAGAAGGTTGGGGCAGACGGAAAGGTGAAGATCTAGGTCTTCTAGGATTTCCGGAAATTGAATGCAGCCATCAAGAAAGATCATTTTCCGTTACCATTCATAGACATGGTATTAGATCATGTATCTGGGAAGCAATGCTTCATTTTTTATATGGATTTTTTGGATACAACCAGGTCTTAATCCGGAGCCAGGATCAGCTAAAAACGACGTTCACTACCGATTGGGGAACGTATGCTTTTAGCCAGATGCCTTTTGGATTGTGCAATGTTCCAGGCACCTTCCAGAGACTTATGATGGACATATTCCAAGATTTCTTTAAGCATTTCTTGGAAGTCTTCATAGACAACTTTGTTGTTTTCAACAAATGGAGTGACGACCTCGCCTACCTCCGGAAGACCTTCTAGCGATGCCGGGAGACTAAGCTCAAGCTACTCTCAGGTAAATGTTTCTTTGGATTAGCATCCGGACTGCTCCTAGGACATGTGGTCAGCTAGAGAGGAATTGAGGTTGACTTGGGCAAAGTCCAGGTTATGATCGGACTTCTATCGCCCAAGAATCTGCGAGAGCTGCGCGGATTCCTTGGATACGTAGGATACTACCAGAGATTCATTGAAGGGTATGCCCGGCTCGCCAGTCCATTGACAGAGTTGCTCAAGAAACAAACGAATTATGAATGGACGGAAGCCAGACAACATTCGTTTGAAGAGTTAAAAAAGAGGTTAGTCTCGGCTCCGATTTTATCTCCACCAGACTGGAACAAGGACTTCCATGTTACATTGGATGCTTCCGGTTGGTGCCTAGGGGCAATTCTGTGGCAGCCGGACGAGAAGAATCAAGAATGGCTAGTTTACTACGCCAGTAGACAAATGAGTCCGGCTAAGCGGAACTACACTGCGACGGAACGAGAAGCCCTTGGCCCCTTGTAGTCATATATGCCTACAAGAAAATCCAACATTATTTGCTTGGATACAAGTTAATGTTCTACACTGACCACGATGCTTTGAAGTACCTGGTCAACAAGCGAGACCTTTCCGGGAGGCTTGCGAGGTGGATCCTACTGCTGCAGGAATTTGACTACAAGGTGGTAGTCAAATCCGGGAAAAGTAACTCCAATGCGGATTACCTTTCTAGGCAAAGAGGTTGGGAGGAGCCACTAAGTCTGACGGATGAGTTTCCGGATGAATTTCTGGAATTTCCACTACCCAAATCAAAGGAAGGTACGGAACCCATCTAACACTATATTCATTAAAATGAGAGTTTTCCAAGAAAATGAGAGGTTCTAAATACACAGTTTTCTTTAAACATAGGTGATTTTGTTCTATACGGAGAGAGAAAAGCAATGCATCATTAGAAAATAGTGTAAATGTGCTTTACTACTGTGACATACTCTTCAACTTCTCATATGCCTTCAATATTTCCGGTCCTCTACTATACCTAGTACAAATTGCGGACCGCTCTCGAATGATGTCCCACCTTTGCTTCTCCAAGGACCTTTCTTCCGCAGCATCCCATAAACGACGGCTCCCTTCTAGTCGGGACTCTCCACTAAGACTTGAGTGTTGACGTTTTGGAACATTCAAGTATCTGCATCTATGAATTGGAGGTAGTGGAACCTCCGGTGTGGTTGCCTCTGCAATATACATGGAAGAGGTCCGAGATCGCTTCGTTTGGACACCTTCCGTCAGTGGAGGAAGGTGGGGAAGAGAGGAAGCAATATCTGGACGCACTTGGCAAATCTCACTTGCAATGCCTAAAGTTACATTTGTTCCAATGCCTGGACAACCTTCCTCCCCGTAAAGCTTTCTTTGAGTCATTCGATTAGAAGTAGATGGCAAAGCACGTTGGCCAACGAATCGCAGCAGCGACGGGGAGCAAGAAAGCCGCGGACGCGTCCTACCACTCGGAGGACTGTCGACCACGTTGTCCTCAATAGGCTTTGTCGAGAAATCCATGGTGGAATTTGCAGTAGCGGCCGAACACAGTAAATTTCCAGTGTTGAGAATGATGTATTGCCCATAGTCTAAGATGGAGTCAGCAGAAGCTGCACAAGTGAATCCACCTTTCGGAACATGGGCCTCTGAAGTTCTCATCATCTATCAAACAAAGAAAGGCACAGAAGAAGAACATAATTCAAATTGAAAAAACACTGCCATGCAATACAGAGACCTAATAAAATAAGAACTAAAACAAAAGACAACACCCAGCAAAAAGCTCAAAAGAACTTTGACATGTATATAAGCCAAGCATGTGCTGTTTAGGTCGGACCGACCTAAACTGCACAAGTTGAAATGAATGAAGTGGATCACACAATATACTGGAACAAAGCAGTTCAAACATATCACATACAAAATTGATATTGCTTAAACGTTCTGAATGGTTTCATTCAATCCACCAGTCTACAAGTATCAATTAAAAAATAAGTATATACAATTTAAGGCGGACCGAGCTAAAATGCGCCAGTCTTGCACTCGAACTACACTTCCCTAGGAAACCATAGACCATGACCTAACTCAAACTAGAGGAAGCGCGAACTACTTCCATTAGCACTTCGTACTCCTTGGGGTTCCTTTCGTCGCAAAGCATTCGTCGCCCAATTCTTCCAGAACCATTTTCCTTAAATGCCTTCAAACCTTGGTCTCGAGCTATGTGTAAACGTTGAAACCAAGGAAGTAAAACATCAAAAAGAAAGGAGTCCCGCGGACCATTCCCTCTATAACTCCACGAATCAGGCAGTATGACATTATGAGGCTTGTTCATTATATGCTTCACAGGACTGTCATCTATAATGACAGTATTGTCAGACGAGAAGCTTCCTCTTCTATCTTTAAATAACCGGTCTAGATTTTTGAGGAATAAGTCCTTGTCCGTTCCTGGTACTTTGAAATAGGTCAACCTTCCCAATCTATCTCTTTGTTTTAGTGTTTGGCAGGAGTCCTGCCCAAGTATTTGGGAAGGCGGCAATTCGTCTTGGAAAAGATATTAAGAAATCAGTTCAGTGGTAGACTTCTGCATAGAACTCCACACTGAAACTGTTGCAAATTTTTGAAGCTCTGTAAGGAAATTAGAGCAATGAAGCCGCACCCACACAACCTTGGGTCCGACTAGCGCGGGCTCAGTTGCGGAGTGCGGCTGCGAGAAGTCTTTCAATTTTTTGTGCGACAATCCCTTGGACTTCCAATCTTCGTAGACACATAGAATGCCATTTAGGTCCAGGACAACATTGATCCACTTGTCTGCCACCCTAGACCTGAATGGACGAACGACGCCCTCCGAAGTCCCTCCACGACGACATGGAGGACCGGATTCCTGTTGTCAAAAAGAATAGAGCGAGGATAGTTAACATTTTGCACCTCCTCTTCTTGTCGACACTAGAATGATACAAATTTGAGAACCCGTGGACAATAGGGAAAAGAACATACCTGCCACTGAGAGGACTCAGCAGAAACATCAGGTTCAGTCTCGGGTTGAATGTCAGTCGTAACCACCTTCTTTGATTCACTTTGAGGAGGTCCTAGCACCGGCATTTCATCAAGGGCAACAAACTCATTTTCCAACACAGGAATTGATCGTGCTACAGAAGAAGCGTGAGTTATACAAACATTGAAAACATTCTGAAGCCCTGCAATAGAAGAATTAAGATAGAATGTTGTGTAAGACAACGATATATTACAGCCTCAACAAATGAGTGTTAAAATACAAAATTGATTACAAAATTTGGAACTCCATGGTTTAGTCCACTAGAAGTTTCTGTGTCCATAAAAAAACTATATACACTATATCTACAAATGCAGCTCTAGAATACACATTAGCTCGAGTCGAGCTACAACAAATGACATCGAGTGATTACTTGGCACAACCTGTTGGTGGATCATTGGCGTGGTCGATGGTACTTGTCGCAGCACAGAGTAAGCAATTTCCCTATTATACTCACAAAAATCACCCTAGAACATAACAAAATGACCCTAAAGATCGAACCCACGAGATCCTGTGAAGTAGCTAACTCTAACAAGGAGATAAACCCAATTAAACCCTTTAATTCTCTCTTTCCGGTTCTACCTCTAACGACCGGAATGTCAAACAACAACCGGAAGACTACGACCGGACTATATCCCACTCCCGGTTTCACTAGTTCCCCGGTCTCTGGACTGACTTCTGAATTCTGGACCCTGCAACTTCTGGTCCTATATACCCTCCTAGGCGGATCCGATCCGGTCCACCCTTCCGTACCCGGTTTAGTTTTACCTCTGTTTTTACCATCAAAGGGTTCACCGCTTGCTTTTGAAAGTGGTAGGCCCACCACTCCTTCCGTGAATTATAGTGGTTAAAGACCCACTTTCCTATCCATTGATTCCCTAACTAACACGGATCCGGTTTGGTCCTTCACAGTAATCCGGATAGCAACCCGAATCACAGGTCACACAAAGCCCCCCCGTACGATCCTCTCATACTACAACGACCTTGACACTGATCCGTTCCGTACAAAGTTTGGTGGCTACAAGTGCATCTGTCCGTTCCAACACCTACGAAAGTTCTTCCATTCACCCACAACGGTGGCAAGACCTCACACGAGTCAGGATACTCGACCGGATTTCCCACCCAGGAGTTCTAGCGCAGCTAAGGAATCCCTCCCTATCCGCCTAGCCTGATCAACGGATCTCTTACTTGGAATGCTAAACTTCTGTAGCTGCTGAGGCACTGGAATCCACTCCTAACTCTTCATAACCTACTTACATGTACCTAGAACCGAAAACATACATCAAGGGGAGAAACTCTACCAACACCTCCGTACTCATCTTCCTATTCTGACTCCGTGCACTCTTGCCAACACTCGGGAAAATTACACAAAAATTAGTTTAAAGGAAAGTACACAAGGAAATGCCAAAAGAACTCCTCCTCGTCTCCAGCTCAGAGACTGTTTTATATACAAAAATAAAAAAGCAAAAAGTGAATACATGATTTCCGCCTCTGAAGGCGCTGACAATCCGGTCCTACCTTATCCTAACCGGATTCTATTCCGGTTCCTATCTATAAGCCCTATTTTTACAATCCTTCCTGTTCCGTCTCATACACTTGGGATCCAATGGTGGGGCTCTCATCAGGTCTCTCCAACTGCTCGAAGACCTCATTTAGATTCCGGTTCCGTTCCCCATTCGTAGGTAGAGCCAGGTGATCTTCCTCAGTTTCCGGGGAGTCTAAATCTATCGGCTGATGTCCGGTCGAGGGCGTCTCCTTCTTTGCCCTACTTGACTAGGGCGTCTTATCCTTTCCTGGTTCCTGAGCTACGTCTTCCGGAAACAAGTCCGGAAGAGAAATTTCAGAGAGCCGGACCGGAACTTCTGTCAACTTCTGGCTGCTCTCCACGATCCGGTCCGCTGACTCCCGTGCCTTGGATAGGAGCTTCTCCATCTGCTCCTCAAAATCGGTGAGGATGTGCACCACCCTGGTTCCGGATATCTTCTTGTCCTTGTGCACCTCCTCTTCGAACAGGCGCGCCTTGATGACCGCGGCTCCGGGCCCTCCAAGCACGTCCTTCACTTCTGCGGCCAACTTCTTCATTTCCTCCGCCATCTCCTTTGTCGCGGTGGCGTTCTCGAGCAACGCGAAAAGTTCAGCCTTGAGGGTGTCCACCTCATCGTGCTGCCGCTTGCTGTCCTCCTTCATCTTCCGGAGCTCATCCGGATTGATAACACTCTCAGCTACCTTCTGTGGCAACTGACTGTCCGGTTCCGCTCCGATTAATTGCGTGATCTCCCCGAGCGTCCGCTTTTTAACTTCCCAATCCGCCCGGATTCCGTAGAGGATCCCAACCAACTCGTCGAACGGATCTCCGGTTCCCAATCCGGATGCCACATCCGGTCCGGTTGGAGTCTCACCTCTACGCGGACGCGGATGTCCCGGGGGCGTTCCTCGATTCCGAGTCGGCGTGGTCTTTTGCCTCTTGGCGGGGACATACGGTTCCTCCTCTTCCTCTTCTTCTTCTTCCTCCTCCTCGGTTTCATTTCCGGAATCCGCTTCTTGGTCGGACTCGGATTCTCTGTACTTCATGGTCCGCTCCTGGGCCTTCCACACCTTCAGCTCCACTTCCGTCAACAGTTCCTGTTGCTGGTAGAGGTGGTACACATAAGAGCACAGTGGGGTAGCCCTACTTCTCCCCACCCTTGTAGTAAGCTGGGACACCAGATCAAAGAAGATCCGGCCCGAGTCTACTTTCCGGGTTCCGCTCAACGCTCCGAAGATCATGTTAGCCAGGGTGATAGTCACCCTGGTGGGCTTTTCTGGATTCAGAACCGGAACCAGGAACTGGAGCAGGCGTCGCTCCCGGTCATCGAGGTAGTCTTCTACTGCATAGCCATGCTTCGGGTTTACTACGCTTCCGAACTTGCCCTGGACGAAATCATCCTTCCAACTGGCAAGCTCGAGTCCTCGTGGCCAGAATCCGTATACGTCCCGCCACAAAGCCTCGGTCCATTGGACCGGATTCCCTCTCAGGGTGTTTTCGAACTGATTCGATACGCCACTCATGATTTCTCTAACCATCCTCTCATCTTTGAAACCCCAAGGTTTCAAAGCTAACCCCTGACAACCCATCAACGATAAATCCTCTCTGAGTTCTCCCTGTTCCGGTTCCTTGGTCGGCATGACCGGAACCACTTTTCTAAGCTTTACTTCACTCGGGGGCGGGGTGTTAGAACCTCTCTTCCGGTTCAGCCGCGGCATGAGGGTAGCTCTATCCGGTTTTCACTCTCTACAGTCCTAACAAGGGAGCGCCGACACTCAGATGTTCCGCTCTGCCTTTAAACTAACCTACTAGCGTGCTCACACTCCCAGTCTCTCACGTATCCGCTCGCATTCAAGGTCTCACCCACTCATGTCCGGAGGAGATCTCTCCGTCTTACACCCCTCACTCACTTCCGAACCTTCTTGTACTTTCTCTTCCTTGCCGTGGTCAACGATAAAAATGTCAGGCGCTAAATCAAGACACAACAACACGTGGAAATCCAGAGACGTGAAAATGGACAGGTTCAGGCTTTATATAGTCTTGACGCCCTGGACTGTCTTTATGACCGGTCAGATATCTGGTCCGGTTCTTGACATCTGGTTCTCTCCAATCCGGTCAACGAGATTCCGGTTGAAAATACTATCCGGTTGTACATCTAATCCGATCCACTTCTACCTAAAACCGGATTAGTTCCGTAAGGTCCTTTTGTGACTATTTTTGGTTTTATCTTTCTCTTTAGATGAATCCGGATACCTATTTCTAATTTCCGGTTCACTCAAAAAGATAAACAAATAAAAATAAAAAATATGAGTTGTCATAGTACTCCCGAGCACTACCTCTTCTGGATCCACAGACAAGTTCTATCCACTATTACACTGCTGATCTCCCTTGGATATCCCCTCGCTTGCAGCTTGTGCGCCCTCCAAGGTCGATGTGACGTTCTTGGGCGATGAGGAACTCTGACCTCCACGTGTTTCTCTCACAGGAATAGGCGGAGGGATAAAATCCGGAGGCCCTAGTGGAAGAGGCGGAGGCGCAGCAGCATCCCTCTGCGGAACGGAGACAACATTATCATTGGATCCTGATGGGTTGTTTCCAATGAAGAGCTGCTACAAAGTTGTTGGTGGTAGAAGCGTGGCAACAGGTTGGGCTTGATTTCTGTCCAAGTATGCTCGCCACATTACCCAATTATGCTCACGCTCCTTCCTATTCAACCTTTGTTCCTCTAGGAAGGCCTGCGCTAGACCCGCAAAGTTTTTAGTTGATTCTTTTTAGAACTCTAAATTTTCCTCCTAGTCTCTCTTTTGTTCACGCCTGATTTCCTCTTGCTGCTTCAAGACCACCGCCAGCGACATCGACAAGGCCTGCATATGGTGCACCTTCTTTTTCTTAGCAGGCCTAGTTCTGGAAACCGGAGTTTCAGCATCAACAGGTTGGACTGCCGTGTTCTGCAGCCTTGTTGAGCTTGACGACCCTAAATTGGTCTGCGATGCACGAGCACCTGGCGTGGTGATTTCGTCAAACACGTCGTAATCTCCCGCAATGTCTTCTACGTCGAAGTCATCCTCTTCCTCCTCATTTTCATCTTCCTCGACGTCTTCTTCCATATGCCTCTTCCCCCGGGTTTTGGCCAGGCGAGGCAGTAGTCTCCGAGTGACCCCTTGGTCTGGTCGAATCAGGGTTGGACTATGACTCACGTTGAGTCGATACAGTACCTTCGTCAACAGCATATGAGGAGTCGAGGAAGTCATCCTTGTCCAACGATAAACCGATTGTGGCAATATTTTGCCAGATGTCTGTTTCGCAATTCGGGACAGCAGCGAAAACATCTACCCAACTCATCTGCAGCCAAACACAGCATGCAGAATCTCAGAGTTACTGACTTGCAATTTAGGACAGTCCAACCTAAACAACATCCAAGGAACACAGGCTAGGATAGGAAAATAATGTCGACTATTATGACAATTAATCATTGAGTTCTAGACTATCTGTGCATTTTAGGGCGGTCCTCCCTAAACTGCAACTAGATTCTAGAAATTGTTCATTTACTACAAGTAAATAGTAAGCGTCAAGTGCAGGTTTGCAGTTTAGGTCAGTCCGACTTAAATTGTAGCAATGTACTTACCAGTGCAGCACATGTCAATTTGCTCCCAGCAAAAACAAAGAATACGCTTGACCTTGGATGGCAGAACTTCTTGATGATCCCAAGGTAGAATTCCATTCGCAGCTCCACAATATACATTCTAAACGGTAGCTCATTGTACCTCTTAGATTCTTTGTAAGTGATTGTATCTGGAGCTCGAAATTCCGATTCAATTCGGATTTGCGTTGCCAGGTCTTTGCTTTGGAGAAAAATGAGCGGTATTTTCCTCAGCGCCCTTGCCGAATTTGCTGGGAGATCATAAAGCCTCTCATTTTTCGTTGGGTAGTAATTGGAGAAACTCCAATTATATGTGCGTAAGACCTCATTTTTCTCAACGAACTCGAGGACTTGAGATAAGTCGGTCTCGTCCTCGACGATGAACAACCAAATCTTGACTTCTTCAAGCAGAGGTTCCTTCATTTGCTGCTGAGACATTAGTACTTCCAGGAAGAACGGCTTCTCCATTGTGGAGCTCTCCTTCTCCAGCACTCCGGGAATCGATCGAAAATCAATCACTCCCAAACTGATCAAGCTCACTGTCTCCGGCGTCCAAACATCCGCCGGCCAGTTCTCGTGCGTGTTGTAACGTATGCTGTAAGGACGCAAATGTGCGACCAACGAAGGAATGCAAAATTGGTTCTTCTTCTCCAGAAACACTTTGAAGAAGGCCTCTATCTAAGGATCGATGGTTGTTGCTGTCTTATTTCTCCCTCGAGTTTGCTTGGTCATCGAAAAATATGCCTCACCCGGCCTTTCGAGCAACAGATTCATCGTTGCACTAGTGAAGCAGCGGCTCCCCTTGAACTGTCGCCAATTCTCCGGAATGAGCTCATTCCTTGCATTGAACAAGTTGAGTTCTGGGCAGATCAGGTGAAACTCTTTTTTCACCTTCTTCTCCCGCTTCACTCTCTCCACCCATTCCTTAGCGTTGTAGCAATCTTGTACAACCGTGGACACCGGTTTTATTGTCACTTTCGGATATAGGTGGTGGCGACTTGGTCCAGAGCGATTGAGAATGTGCTTCGCCAATCTCTTCATATCGTCGTAGTTGAGATTTCCAAGGGGCTTGAAGAAGTCCCTGCTCATTGCGTAGCTTTCTTGTTTCCAGTTTTCCTTCTCATTGAACTTCATCTTCGTCTCTGGATCGATGAGCTCCCCGTGTGTAGCACTGATGATAACTTCGCTCCAGACCTCGTAAACGTCGTCGGGTGCAGAAATTATTTTCAGTTCGTTTGTAAGCTTTAGCTTTTCGTCTGCACCCTTCTTCTTTGAGATCGTGAAGCTTTTATTTACGTCAATCGTGGCAAATTTGAGATTAACTGCCTTTTCAAAACTCTGCACAAGGATTGACTAGATTCATTAACTTGTGATCTTATCATAAACTACACTACAGAAGGAGCTCTCTCAGAGAGCAAGTACAAAACTGTAAGCATATGCAGTTTAGGGCGGTCCGCCCTAAAATGTTTACCTTGTACTTTTGCGTTAGCGCAGTATGGGCTTTGCCTCGTTCCAAGGGTCCATCAGTTTTGTCTCCTTTCGGTGGTGCCGGTCTTCCCATGGAAACCTACACAGTCCTTGCTCCCAAGATATTTGTTGCCCAAGATGGCGTAGCGGGCTGAAAGTGGTTGGTCCGATTATAGTATGCGGAGATTGTCCTCAACATCTCTTTATCGAGTGACCAAACCACGTAGCATTTCCAAGTTCTGAAGTGTTTTTTCACTTCTTCGTTCACCATGCTTTCCTCTTGCATCATCAAGTGGCTTGCAGCTACGCTATGCTGGCCATTAATGATGTAGAAGTCTCCGTCCATCACCTCCTCCCATCGAGGTGGATCTCTTCTGCCTTTTGGCAAGACCGGTGTGACGCAAAGAATCTGCTTCACACTCTTGTCCAGCATGTTGACAAGATAATGGAGCATGTCTTTAACAATTTTGTCCTCCTTCACACGTATGTTGAGTTCGGCAAGTGCCTCCTTCAACTTTCCAATTGGCAGCTCTTTCTTCTCACCAACTCCGTAGATAAACGCGGTGGAGTACTTCTCCCAGAAGTTCTTGTACAAAGCGCTTATATCTTTGTAGTTTGGCTTCCGCTCCGTTTTGAGGGCTTCCGGAATGACATTCATTTCTTCGAGATAGCTTGCCGACTCCATGCCTGACTGCTCCGAAGTCCTCTCAACTGCCTTCTTTGCTGACCCGGATGCCAGCAGACTTCTTTGAGGTGCTGTCGCTGGAGATGGTGGGGGCTTCCTGTTTTTCTTGCCTTTACTTTGTGACCCACTAGCCTTTTTTCCCGTTGATGGTTGACCTTCATCTTGAGCAGCTGTTTCCACGGATACCATTCGCGAAGCCATGAAGGATCTTTGCATTGCCATCTTCTCCTTGATGACTACAAAGGAGTTCATTAGGAGCGTGATCTTCGTGCACAGTCTGCTTCCCGTCAGTGGACTTCCGTCCATGTTGTGGTACTCACCATTGTCTATTTTGCGCTCCAACTCTTTGATCTCCGAACTATATTGCGTCGGCTCTAGACTCTCCAAGAATGGCGATATGTTGAACCAAATCTTCTCTGAGTTCAAGAGTATTGTGAAGTGGTATTGATTGCCCGCTGGGAATGCATTGTTGGTGGTGACGCATTGAATTTTGATGTTTGGGAATTTCTTCGTAGACACCCGCTTTACTTTCTTGTCGAATGAGATCGGGAGATACGCCTTGGAATTTCGGTACTTCATGTTGAAGTGCATGTTGTCTGTATGGGGCACCATCTTCAGACACCACGCGTCCACCTCTTTTGGATTTTCGAACTCCCACCAGACCCCTTCTATCATATCCTCATCTACATTTTGGCCTTTCTTCTTCGAATTCCTCTACTCTTTTGAAGTGCGCCTTGAGTTGATCTATGTATTCTTCCATTCTGAACATGGACAACTATAATTCAATGTATTGTTGCGGTTTAGGACGGACCAAGCTAAACTGTTGCTAGACGTAGACGCACATTTTTCTTGTTGATATTTATTAAGTCAATTTTGATTGCGCCCTTATTAATTTTTGATTTGGTAGTCTTTTGTTTGTTGCCTACTTTTCTCTATTCGCCTACAGATTAGGACGCTCCGTCCTAAACTGTTGGGATTATTCTTTGGTTTGTAAGCATTTTTGTTTAATTAGTATAAGAGGCATTGAGTTTAAGAAGTATTTTATCTACCAATCATCACTGAAATTTTTTTAATGTGTCTGATTTCTTTAATCATTTTATGATAATGTCTATGCTTCTGTTGTCAGTATAGTGCTTGGGAGTGCAGTTTAGGACGGACCGCCCTAAATAGCGCATGGACTATATTTTTGATGTCTCAACAAAGCATATATATAGGTTTCATCAGTTCTCCAGATCTACAGAAATGCAGTTTAGGGTGGTCCGTCCTAAATTGCGGATGGACTATATTTTTTATTTTTAAACGTAGCATATATATAGGGTTGATCAATTCTCAATATCAACAGAAATGCAGTTTAGGGCGGTCCGCCCTAAATTGCAGACATTTTATTTCTGACTTTGTATTCAATACCCGCTTAATACCCGGGGATATCTAGGTGATACCCGCCTAAGACTCGGAGATATCATGGTCATATCCATCAAATTCTATGCAAGGGTTAACATGTTCTTCAACTGTAAAGCATGATAATTAGAACCCTAAACCCTAAACCTCAAATCCTAAACCCTAAATCCTTAAACCCTTAAACCTGAACCATTTATTAACATCGAATGCAGAAGTCCTGACCTGCCAAATAACACAATGATAGGTTTTTGATACTTGTCTCCTTCCACAAATGAAAAAATCCTCAAAGCTGCTACCACAAACGTATCCAAATCGCACTGCTGCAAATCCAAGAGTGCAAAACAAGGAGTGAGAAAACAAGAGAAGTGCAATTGCAAATAGTCAGTCACATGTAATTTGGGAGACAGGCAATTGATTCGTCCCCAAGTTCAACAGAATTGCAACATCCAGATGCAATTGAAACCAGTGCTCCCAATTGTTTTCCACCATTCTATAAATAGAAATGAAACCCATGCAGACACACCCTGATCTCACGTTTTGTAGCAAAGAATCCTAATAACCAAATCTCACGGTTTCTCACGGTTTCTCACAGTGTCAAGTTGGTGGGCGTGTACAAATGACCTAAACTGCACAAGCAAACCGCAAACTGATCGAACACGTCCACCTCTTTGGCAAATTAAAATCACCAGCTTCAACATGACCAAAACTGATAGACGTAGATGCACATGAAGTGAAGAAAGAGGTGAACCTCAATGAATGATGCTGAAGCACGTGAGCTTTTTAACCCTAACGTCAACGTCCCTCAGCCTTTGGGTCACCTGCAGACCTGATCCACAAATCCGCCACCAAACAACTCCTTCCTGAATTGCATGCAGACACATCCTGATCTCACGTTTTGTGGCAAACAATCATAATAACCAAATCTCACGGTTTCTCACGGTTTCTCACGGTTTCTCACAGTGTCAAGTTGGTGGGCGTGTACAAATGACCTAAACTACACAAGCACACCGCAAACTAACCGAACACGTCCGCCTCTTTGGCAAATAAAAATCACCAGCTTCAGTATGACCAAAACTGATAGACGAGATGCACATGAAGTGAAGAAAGAGGTGAACCTCAATGAATGATGCTGAAGCACGTGAGCTTCTTAACCCTAACGTCAACGTCCCTCAGCCTTTGGGTCGCCTGCAGACTTGATCTGCAAATCCGCCACCAAACACCTCTTTTCTGGTGAAGTGAACAATGAAGTGAACAAAGACGTGATCCTCAACGTTGTCATTCTTTTCTAGTTGGGCCACCACTATGGATGGAGACCTACCGCTTCCAATCACTTCATCTATTTCGGAAGTTCCAGCATTGGATGCTATGGTTCCATTAGAAGCCAGGACTTGGACATTTGTGTCCTCTTCGTTTAGATTGAGGACCTTGTTGCTACTTAGAAATCGGTTTCCATCTACAAACCTTGCTATGGAAGGTACGCCTTCATCGTTTCCACAATCATTATCGTCCATTGGAAAGTCGTACTCGTCTCGGTCATTGTTGCCCATGTCATCATCATCCATATTTATTCTTCCAAACGGTTCACCTCCAAAATTATATGTGTTGCCATCCAAATCTTCTTCTTCATTGAATATTGGGTCGTCCCAATTTGCTTCTTGTCCATGTGCTTCATTTCCGTCCACACGAACACCTTGCTCTCGTCATCTTCGTTGCTCTCGTCATCATCGTTTGGTCCCTCCGATTCTTCTGAATCTACATTTTCAAGGTACCACTTCTTCTCATCCCTCTCCTTGGATGCGGCCAACACTCTTGAATTAGTGTACACATACACCAAATCCGCAGCTCTCTTTGTTCTCAACTTGTTTCGAGATTTGTTGTGAACAAAAGAATAGCTACTCCAATTCCATTCACATGAAGATGAAGATACCGGTTGACCCAATATTCTCCTTGCAATTGAAGCAATGAGCTTCCTACATGTGCCTTCAAAATCCCACCAAGCGTGTGCCGATAATTTTTGTTCACTTGGATCCAACATGTTGTGGAAGGGAGGCTCCCTATGTCGAAATGCCATGAATTCCTTGACGACATCTGAGTAGTCCGTAGGTTTACATATTCGCATGAGAACACGCTTGCATGCCTCGGTGGACTCTGAATCGTCAGCTAGTTTTTTATTGTGCAAAAGATAGGGATTCAAAAGAGCTCCTACATATTGGAGATCGGTCTCTACCATTTCCCATCTAGGGTTGAACGCCTCCTTCAATGGTTTGGCAAGTTCGGGGCTCAATAGAAAAAGCGGATTTTCTAACCCCCCCACATGCGACCGTATCTTCCTCATAATATGCAAAACATTCCCTGAACATGGCGTCTTTGCATCTAAATCACGAAGGCCATACACAACAACGCCCATCAACTGCACAAAATTCGTGCAACGCCTCCAGAAATGCTCATTGTTTATTATCTTCTTTGTATACCGAGACTTTGTACGGTTCTTCTTTTTCTTATCGTCCAACGTCCTTACATATTGTTCCCAACGCAGATCTGTTACACTTTGTTGAAGTGCTCCCTTCACTTTCAACAAGCGTTCAAGCGCAATGAAATTTGAAGCAAATCTTGTTTCACCTGGTATCAATAAGAACGTAATATTCATTAAAATGAGAGTATTCCACCGAAATGAGAGTTACAGAAGTCTAATTTCATTTGAAAACGGAGAAGAGAATTCCTCAAACAATATTCAAATCATACAAGAATTAAAATCAGATGAACGCAAGTAGGAATCAAATATCATAATCACAAGGTAAACGTTCATATTGACCTTTCACTTGTACACCATGAGTTGTTCCATACATCTTCAACTATGCTTGGCTAGGTCCACTGACACTATATTACAGGCAACGAACTATAAAGGCCAGTAATGTAGTTCATTACATTGTTCTGCGTACACTGTAAAAGCTACGAGTGTGATTCACTCGAGCTCTGAGTTCTTTTGTAATATGCACATTGAGCTTTCATGAAGCATGAATGTATGACTCTACACTATGAACAAGTACTATACGTGTCATTTACTCTTGAGCTCCACGATTGCCTTCGTCATCTTCGGCCTGTGGTTGTACTTGCTTGTAATTCATGAGCTTGGAAAGCCCACATACTTCCTTGAACACCCGAAGAAGGACCAACGTCCTCACCATATAGTTTCCGCTGTGTTGCTCTATCGCAAGGTGAGGACGACATCGGTGTAGCAAAAACATCGCTAGACTTCATGGACGATGGAGAACATGATTTTGGACGATGTGGAGCTGAACCCGGGGGACTATCCACCACCCCATCATCAATGGGCTTTAGGGAGAAGTCCATTGTCGAATTTGCAGTGACAACCGAACACATGAAGTTTCCTGTACTTAGAATTAGATTTTGCCCGTAGTCGGAGAAAGAGTCAGCTGATGCAGTGCACGGAAGACTGGTGTGCCGAACTAGAGAGGACGACGTTCCCAAATTCTAAGAAAACAAAGAGATTAGAACAATTTAATCAAAAACTATAACTGTCATTACATTTACAAGTAAACTCCAATAGCAAATATGCAGTCTAGGAAGTCCTGGCCATCGAATGAGGTCGACCCGACCTAAACTGGAGGAAGAAGAAAATACAGAAAGGTATTCATAAAAAAATTATATTACAGAAATTACGTATATCTCTAACCATATATGCGAATGCACGAGCCATTAAGGTCAAGGTGAGCTGAAGTTCACTAGGAACTCAGAGAACAATCCACATGCCATTCAGCACGACTCGACTTGAACTAAAGCAATAAATAAACTACCCTCTTGTAACGCCGATTAGACGATGACACAATCACTGCATCCACGTGGCTCATGAACAACAATGAAATGCAGTGCGCTATCGGTACGCTGAAAACACTCTGACTGCATCCATAAGACTATTGTACATGCCACGATTTCTCTCGTCATACAACATCTTCCGCCCAATTTTCCCCGCACTACTCTTGCGAAATGATTTCAACCCTTCATCTCGAGCTACGTGAAGTCACCTGAGCCAGGGCAAAAGGACCATGTCCAAATATGAGTCCGTGGGGCCGTTACCCTTGGGAGACCAACTGATGGGGAGAACGACGTTCTCCGACTTGTTCATGAAGTGCTTCATAGGACTATCGTCAACTATGACAGTATTCTCTCGAAGAAATTGCCCATTGAAATTATTAAACAAGGTGTTCGCGTCCTTCACGAACAGGTCCTTGGTGGTGCCTGGCTTCCTGAATGTGACTATTCGGCCCTGTTCTTCACACTTGAGCGTCGTGCAAGACTCCTGCCCAAGTATAATGCGAGGCTTATCCAGACCGACAAAAAGATAATCGACGATTTTTTGAACGGTAAACTTCTTCATGGAGCTCCAAATAGAAACGTGTGCTATCAACCCTAGCTCATGAAGGAAATGAGCGCAATTTGGGCGGACAAAGACCGCCTTAGGTCCCACAATCGCAGGAATCGTGGCGGAGTGCGGTTGGTCTGCATTCCCGACTTGTATTTGGCGTCTTCACAGACACACAAGACTCCATTCAAGTCCAAGACAACATTCAGCCACTTCTTGGCGACGGTCACTCTGGACGTCAATGGAATCTCAACATCCTTCGACGTATCTCCACGTTCAAATGGGGGAACCGATCCTTGCTATCAAACGGACAAATGTGCAGCCAGTTACTAAGCTGCACTGACACATTTCAAAACTCAAGGAAAAAGGCAAAATCCAATTGTCGCAGACTATATATGAACACAGAGGTACCTATTAGCGCAGAGATCAAGGACGCATGGGCATGAGGTTACCTTTTCCGGCAAAGACAACGTCAGTCCAACAGGGTCTGGCATTTCAATCTCCAGAAGCTGAGCGTCGGGAATAGAGACGTCATCATCTAAGTGCATAGACTCAGATTCCGGTGCACCTCCACTTGTAGCTTCTACACTGCCACAACCAAATGTTGGACATTGTACATGCTGTACAGGAGCAATAGATTTCGGAAGATCATTCGATCCAGTTGAGAAAGCTATCAGAGGAGGTTCTGCAATTCAGGAAGGGCCAGACAAACAAGACTTAAAATTTTTACAGAAAAATCCGTATAATTGATTAATAAAATTAAGTACAAAAAAGTCATCATCTTACATGAAGATGTGGATGTGTCAAAAGATTGTTTTCTATCAAAAAGTATTGTCTCCCACACTAAGGGTCTTTATCTAAGTACAACCTATGACACAAATCAGCTCGAGTCGAGCTAATTCTATACAAATGACATCGAGTGATTGTGTGGTCAATCTGATGGTGCATCCTGGCCATCCAATGCATGACTCCGATCATCATCAATGGCGATGGCAGGATCCGCGGGCATCTTCGGGCTAGACTCCAAGGTCTCTGAGGACCTGCCACCATCAAGTGGAACTCGAGTCATGTCCTCGTCATCAAGTGGAGATGCAGGGGTGGAGGGGCACTCCTGAATAGGAAGAGGAGCTGGAGGATCTGCGGAACCTGCAAGAGGAGTGAGAGAGACAGAAGGCACCCCAGTCAATCGTGGAGTGGAGGGTAAGCTTGAGGATCCACTCATCGTTGGTCTTGTTGGCGCTCCCTGCAACAAAAGCACTTGGTCAACCTGAGACGGTTGTATGGATGCTAGAGGCATGGCCCCACCAAGACTGTTGATAATGGCCTCCAGTTTGGAGTCCTTCTTTTGTGACATTGCCACCATAAACTGTCGCAACTCCGCCATCTCCCTGGCCTGCCTATCAAACATCATTTGATCCAGTTCCCGCCTCCTCTTCAGCTATGCAATTTCTGCATCCTAGTCGGCGGCGGCTTGCGATCTTCCCCTCTTCTGCTTCTCCTTAGAGGCTGGAGACGGCATGGCAGAGGTGTCAGGTGGTTGACCCGACGACGCTGATGATCCCCGGATGCTTTGAGAGCGGATCACTGGAGGGGTGCTCCGATCCATGGGAACGTCATCGTCGTCGTCGTCATCACCGACTGCCCCATTGCTGTCGGAGGACTCACACAATATGATTGTAGATGACCTCCGACCGGACGGCGTGCTTGCCTCTCCAGTTGCCTTCCCCTTACGCTTTGATGACGAAGGCGTGCTTGACCCCGATGGTCGGCGCGGGAATTTGCCCTCATCGACAAAGTATCCCTCTGGAAGAAAATCGTTCTTATCCAGTTTCTTCGCAGTGGTTGCAATTTTAGTCCACTGGTCAGACTCCTCCGAGTCCCCCACAGCAAACACATTAACCCCACTCATCTGCAAAGTCACACACAGCATCACATACTATCAGATTACGATAGTATGAAAATTCCCTAACGAGGATACAATGGTATTTCATGTAACATCAGCAGTAGATTGGGTCAGGTCGACCCGACCTGAAGTTCACTCTCAGGCACTCAATGGAACCGGTCAGGTCAAGCCAAACTATAGAGGAATACACTCCAGTCAATGCTACGAGTCAGGTCGACCCGACCTAGTTTCTATCACCTTATAATTTCAAGAAGAAATACATGTTCATTTTATTCAAGTCGAATCGACCTTAACCATAGCCAAAACATTACATTGTGGAATTCATTGTGTTCAGGCTTACCATCGTAGCACACGTGAACTTCGACCCAGCGAAGAATGACATTACGCTTTCTCCAAGAGCACAGAATTTCCTCACAAGATTGGGGAAGAACTCCATTCGTAGCTCAGTATTATTAATCCTGAACTCTAGCTCGTTGTAAGCCCCGGGCCTCGTAAATGTTTTAGTATTGGGAGCATCATAGGAAGACCTCATTCTCACCGTCCTAGCATTGCTTGGGCTTTGCAGGATGGTCAGGTAAATTGGTTCCACCGCCTTCTTGCTTCGTGCAGACAAGTCACCGATACGCTCATTGGGTGAGGGAATGTAGTTAGAGAAACTCATGGAGTACTCCTTCAACGCGGGATTGCTGTCTATGAAGTGAAGTGCTTGCGTTTGCTCAGTGAGGTCGGAACAAATGAGCACCCACACCGAAATGTCCTCGACAAGGGGCTGGCCCTTTTCTTGGAAGGACTCGACAACTGCAACGAAGTATGGATCGGCTGGCGTACACTTAGACTTTGACACCACATTCGGGGTGTAACGCAGGTCCCACACTCCAAGCTTGATGTCCTTTACGTTCTCTGCAGTGAGCACGCCTCTAGACCAATCCTGGTGCGTCTTATATATAACGTCATATGGACGATAGTATGCAGTGGATTTTGGGGGCACAAAATTGTTTCTCTGCTGCAGGAAGACCCGGAAGAACTCAGCCGTGTACATTGACATCTCCTCAGCGCTCTTTCCCTTTGCTCTTGACTACTTCGCCTCCATCTAGTATTCGTTCCCTGGCTGCTCTAGCAGCACGTTCATGGTGGCACTCGTGAAGTTCCGACTTCGTTTGAACTCCCTCCACCTCTCGCGGTTCAACTCATTCAAGGAGGACTTGAGCCCGAGGCTTGCGTCTAGGGCATGAAGCTCCATCTTCATCTTGTGCTTGCGCTTCCTTCTCTCCACCCACTCCCTAGCAGTGTAGCAGCTCTCCTGTACAGCAGAGAGAAGCTTGATTGTGACCTTTGGGTAGTCCTTGTTCTTGCTCCCTGGATTCTGATGCAGAATATGTTCGGCCAACTTCGACAAGTCATTGAAGGAAAGGTTTCCGAGTACTTTGAAGAACTTATGCGTCAGATTCCCTTGCTCGGGCTTCCAAGTGGCCTTCTCGTTGTACTTCAGTCTAGTATTGGGGTCTATCAACTCCCCATGCGCAGCACTAGAAATGACCTCGCTCCACAGGTTGTACACGTCGTCCGGAGCTGTGATTATCTTCAGCTCGTTTCGGATCTCGAGCTTCTCCTTGGTGTCCTTGCCTTTTGCAGCCTTCTGGGCCTTTAGTACATCTAGCAGAGCAAACCGCTTGTACATTGCCGATGAGAATTCCTGCAACGCAATTTTGTATGCCACGATCAATTTGGAGCTCTCTATTCAGCTCGGACCGACCTAAACTACACATTTCATTTTGAACGTCAAATGCACCTTTGTCGTTCTACTAACTTCGAACTCTTCATTCATTATCACGTGAAGTAAATCAATACATCACCTATTGTGGTTGGAACACTAGGTGGCAGACAACATTCTCAGATCAGGTCGACTCGACCTGAATCTCTTACCATGAATTTCTTCTTATTTGCTGTACTCTCAGCGTTTCGCCTGACGTTGGACATTGTCGCTATTGGGGCCGCTTCCCTCGGATTGCGTGGCCTCCCCATGAGTTCCCACACTTTTCTGGCTCCCAGAATGTTTGTTGACCACGAGGGCTTCTACGCCACGAAGTAATTGACCCTATTGTAGTACGCCGATATGTCGCGTAGTTTCTGGGCATCTGTGGACCAGACCACGTAGCAATCCCATTGACAAAAGTTCTTGACAATCTCTTCGTCCAGGTTTTGGTCCACCATCATTTTGCTGGCAGTCACACTGTGCTGCCCATTGATGATGTAGAAGTTCTTTCTTTCAAGTGCTGGCCAGTCCTCCGGCTTTGGCTTCTCGAAGCAATCCACTGGCATGACACACAATGTTTGTTTTGTGGACTTATCTGGCATTTCCCAGAGGTATGTCATCATGTCCTCCACGAGCTTCATTTCATAGCTACGGATGTTTAAGTCCTCTAGGGCCTTGATGAGCTGCTCAATGGAAATTGTCTTCTTATCCTCCAGGCCAAAGATGTAGGCGTCCGTGTAGTGCTTCCAGTAGGCCTTGTATGCCTCCGCGGACGCAATGTAATCGTGCGATTTCTTGGCGTCATAAGGGACCGAGACCTCAGTTACCGCGGATACAAAACTCAGCTCCCTTGGTAAAACTGCACTAGGGTCTTGCGCTGTTGTTGCCGCTGTTGAGGTTGATGCGAACTTACTTTTCCTGGGAGCTCGTGCTAGAGTAGCGGCCTGCAGGGACTTTCTTGTCCCCCGACTCTGTTGGGTTCCAGGTGTACCCATTGAGCTCTGTCCCTCTATGTTACTTGGAAACTCCTGGGAGACAGTTCTGACAGTCATGTCTTTCTTCTTCAGCTCAAGCTTCGTCTTTAGAATTGTGAAGTCGTTCAGGAGTGTCTTCAGGTGAGAGTATAGGGCCTTCCCCGTTGCCAACTTCCCGTCCTTTGTCTTGAAGTAGTTGTGGTCAACTTTCTTCTCAAGGTCGGGAATCTCCGTTCTGTACTCAGTCGGTTCCAACGTTGACAGGAAGTGCGATATGTTGAAGGCACATCTTGAGGAGTCCAAGCAAATAGTGAAGTGGTACTGCTCGGTTTCAGGCAGTCCTGTCACAGCTGTAGCACATCGAATTTTCAAGAATGGAACATTGTCGTGGGCAACGTCCTTTATCTTCTCATCAAAGGATATGTTGAAGAAATGGTCGGTGTCTTTGAACTTTGCAGCGAAGCAAATGAGGTTCTTGAAAGGAATCATGTGGAGACTCCAACTCTCAACCTTTTCAGGATTTTTGAATTCCCAGTAGTCTCCGTCATTGTCAAAGTTGTCCCCTTCCTCCCCAGAGGATTCGTGCACACAACGTACATAGAAGGCCTCCAGCTTCTCAATTTGGTCATCCATTTTGCATTCATTATCCAAACGGGATGTTGTTAGAACAAGAGTTGTTGCTATGTTGATTCAGATCGACCCGACCTAAAAACCAATACATGGAGCTTCTACATTTCATCTTCCATGTGTTTGATCTACTTGGAATTGGTTCGTTTTACTTCATACGCTTCAGGTCGACTCGACGTGAAGTTCTAGTCGAAATATGCAAATATTTCTGCTATTGTGATGGCCTCAATGTTATTGATTAATGTTATCGGATCGTCCTAGTACGTATTGTTCTCACTTTGGAACTGGCAGTTCAGGTCGGTCCGACCTGAATTGCATGCGGTAGTGTTGTCATGTTTGTTGTTGGTAAATGGATGTTTATTAGAAATGTGTCTTTTGGTCAATTTGTTAATTATACTAGGTGTCTAATATAGTCATATAAATATGTATGTTGGTGAAGGGAATACGTATTTGTTGTGCCAGATTGCAGAGGGTCTTCCTTGCAGTTCAGGTTGGACCGACCTGATCTGCATTTAATTTTGACGATCATGGTATTTCTCTTGTGGGATGTTAGTGACAATGTCTGCTACTCAGTTTCTTCCCTTGTACTGACAATGCTAGTAGGTGTACATTTCAGGTCGGACCGACCTGAAATGCATGTTCATCTCATGTCAACATTGTCCATGAAATAGCACGGACAAATGGAGAGATTTGGGAGAGTATATGATTTATGGGGCTCTGCAATTCAGGTCGCATCGACCTGAATTGTAGTGTGGGTCATGTGACGTACATTATGGGTACGTTAATGAATTCATTTATTAGTCAACTTGTTTACAAATAGGTGTCTAATATCGTGATAGTAATTTATTTGTTGGTCTTACAAATTATTTGACACGTCAGATTGCAGAGGGTCTTCCTTGCAGTTCAGGTCGGACCGACCTGATCTGCATTTAATTTTGACGATCATGGTATTTCTCTTCTAGGATGTTAGTGATAATGTCTGCTACTCAGTTGCTTGCCTTGTACTGACAATGCTAGTAGGTGTACATTTCAAGTCGATCCGACCTGAAATGCATGTTCATCTCATGTCAACATTGTCCATGAAATAGCACGGACAAATGCAAAGATTTGGGAGAGGATATGATTTATGGGGCTCTGCAATTCAGGTCGATGCGACCTGAATTGTAGTGTGGGTTATGTGACGTACATTACCGACACGTTAATGAACTCATTTATTAGTCCATTTGTTTATAAATAGGTGTCTAATATCGTGATAGTTATTTATTTGTTGGTCTTACAACTTATTTGACACGTCAGATTGCATAGGGTGTTCTTTGCAGTTCAGGTCGGACCGACCTAATCTGCATTGAATTTGGACGACTTTGTTATTTGTCTTCCGACATGTTAGTGCAATTCCCTTCCATTTAGTTGCCTTCTTTGTACAGAAAATGTTAGTAGGTGTACATTTCAGGTTGGACCGACCTGAAATGCAGGTTTATCTCATCTGAAAATTTTCATGGAACTTGCCCGGACCTAGGATATGTGTTTGAAGGGATATGCAATTCAGGTCGATGCGACCTAAATTGCAGTTTCGTTCAGGAGCCTTACATTCGTCCTACGTTTAGGAATTCAGTGTGACAAGATGATACCCGGGTAGTATTAGGCTGATTCTGGGGAATTTGTGTGGTTGTGGCTGGTCATTTCTTTCCTTGACATTCTGAATTCTAATTCGTAGACCTTAAGGAAACCCTAAACCCTAAACCCTAAGCAATGGACCCTAAAAAAACCCTGGACCCTAAGCACTGAACCCTAAAAAAAACCTGGAACTGAAGTACTAGACCCTAAACAATGAATGCCATTTTCTGAACCCTAAACCCTAAACAAAGTCCTGTGCATTATAACTCACCTCGGGAATTAAAAAATGAGGATCTTTAAATGCAATGCAGATGGATTAATCTCCTAAACCTGCAATATTATCCACATTTTCAACAAATTCAAGAGTTGAAAAAAGCCAAAGAAATCAAAAACATCTCAAACCAGCAGACCACCTAAATCTAAAACCAAAAAGTCATTGTACAAACCTACAACATCCCAAACAAGCATGTTTCCATCTAGAAACTCCCAAACCATGAATTCTAACAGAAAACAACAAACCTCACGAGAACTAAAAAAGGAACGTACGCACACGATACATCCCGCAAGTTAAACCCCATTGGACATTGCAGCTAGCTTTACAACAATCACAGAAATCACTATTCAAAGCTGAGATGGTGCAAGAGAATTGAAATTAATACATACCTGAGTTTCTACAAGCAAGCGCTATGCAACTTCAGCCTCAACTTAGCTCCTACTTTCAGTGTAGCTGCTTATTATGGACTCCACAATCTTGTAACTCCAGTGCTACAATTGTCAATCTGAAATGCAAAAAACAAACCAATTTTAAAAAACTTACATTGCAAACCAAATGCCAAGAAACAAACTGCAAACATATTCCAAGCAACCACATTCCTTCCAACAATTACAAAGAAAGATCCAATCTGTTGGGAGCAAATACCACCCAACAGAATACACAACTCTTATCTCCAGAAGCTCATTTTCTAGAATAAATTGTGCAACCACATGTGAGCAAGGAAAAACAAACAATGAAGTTCTGAATACTAACCTCGTTGTTGTTGTTGTAGCTTATCCACCAGTACCTATTCTTTGAAGTAGAATAAGGTTACACAACCTTGCTCTTCAGAACCTCGACAAAGTGCTCTGGGACAATACAATCCCCACACAAGTACAATGAGGATTCACACAATACTTGATTCAGCTAGAGTCATACGCATCTAAAATTCCATCGAGACCAAGGGAGATGTGTACAATCCGGCACAATCCAAGATCCGAAATCCAACAATGTAGAAATGCAAACAATAACATCTTATGCATACAAATCATGAAATGTCGTGAAAGTACCTCCTCCATTATTTTGAATTCAACACTTCAGAGGAAATGCAACAATATTCCCAACACAAAGCAAAAAAACCAATCCCAAACCCTAAGTGTCCAAAGAAGCAGAAGTGCCACTTTCACATCAGTACCCTAAGAGGAACAGAGACTCCAATCTTAAGAACAGGAACACTCCCAAGACCGACCTGGACTTCACTGGAAACCTCCTCGCATCAGTAGATGCCATAGCCATGGCTCACAAACACAAATTCTCGAAGATGGTCCGCTTTACTGGACACAAACTCTCGAAGAAAGACTCTCCCAAGTGGATCAAGCCTCCTTTAGACAATTGTGAAAATTCACAGTAACAAAAATTCAGAACGCAAAAACAAGACTCCTATTGCGCGAAATCCTAGCGTCGTTGAGCACAGAACTGACAGACCTTGGAGGAATTGAGAAAAGACCCAAGAGAACCCTTAAACAGACCTAAATCCTTAAACACGCCTAAACAAAACTGACAGACCTAAACCCTTAAACACGCCTCAAAAGACCCATTGCACTCCTACAACAGTGATGAATGGAGTCAATTTTTTACCTCAAATCCCAAACCCTGCTTCAAGCTGCACGTCTTTGAGATCAAGCTGCACCTCCTTCAGATGCAAACACACAGCACCACCCAGCAGCTTCAAGTCCCCCCGATCGAATGGAACTCCAAAATCACACAGAAAACAATGCTCAAGGTCCGCTTCTTCACGACGCCCGCCTTGAGGTCTGCTTCTTCACAGCTTCAAGTCCCCCCAATTGAATCGAACTCCAAAGTCACACACAAATCAATGCGGAAAACAAGGTCCTCTTCTTCACGACGCCCGTGCTAAAAAAATGCGCGTCAACTGCCGACAAGTGCAAAATGCACAAACAACGAAGATGCAACGAAAATGCACCCAAAGAACAGCGGAATGTACGAAAATAGAGCAGAATGCACAAGAGAACAATGGAGATTTACGAGGGAACAGTAGAGGTGCACGACAAAACAACGGACATGCACGAAAATGTGCGGACACCAAACCCTAGGTTTCCAGAACTCTACAGGCATATACCCGGTGGTCTAGGTACCCGACTCTTCCTGGTGATTTTAGGTACCTGGCCTTCTTCAATACCCGCCTTTGGTACCCAACCATCTTCAATACCCGTCTCAAGTACTTGGACCGTGATATATCCCTTTTTGTAGCCTAAACATAATAATAGATACCCTTTTCCCAAAATTTGGTTTGTTTATCATACTACTAAAATCATAAGTCTCTCTGTAATATCACAAATGCTATCATTAATACTAGAGGCTCGTGCTTGCTATGCTACGCATTCATTGTATTACATATTAGTAAAAATTTGATATATTTGAATAGATTGCATGATAATGATTTCAATAAGTCTGTAAAATAATTATTTTAAATATTATGTAAAAATATTGTCAATCATGCATACATAGAAATTGTATTTTTACACAATGTGATATCATAGAAATAGAGTAGCAGTTTGCAATCACTTCTATAATATCACTTTTTACAAAGGGTGATATTATAGAAATAATATAGTTGTTGCAATTAAGGTGATATTAGAGAGGATCCATATGATGATATTATAGAGAAGGCAAATCCATTGCTTCTCTTGGCTTTACACTTCTTTGCATTTCTATGATTTTGTGCTTTTGTGAGCTTTGAGCTTTCATGATTTCAATTTTCTATTGCTACTACCAAATGATTTTGAAAAATTTATTCAATTGAAATGATTTTGGATTCCACAACAATTAAGTTGTTTAAAAAGCTTTTAAGATTTATAAATTTTTCTTTTCAATTCTTCAATTTGGATTGCCATTTTTTGTAACAATGGAGTCAAATTTTTAATGCATTCTAATGTATGTGTATCTTTTATAGTATTTACCATTGCATATGTTTCATTCATCATTCAATAAATTTCTATTGTACATTTCAATATATGCTTACTTTTTAAAAAAATTATGCAAAGATTTTAGTCATTTTTATTTGAAGATTTATTGAAATTTTTGTTCTGCATTCTATCTAATATATAAAAAAATTATAAAATTATAATGATGAATGCGTAGCATAGCAAGCGCCAACCTCTAGTTGAAACAAAAATACTAAAAAGTTTGTTTACAAACATGAATATCACAAAACTTCATTTGAATAACGTAACATTTTTTGTACTTAACCACGATAGTCAATCCTTCAAATTCAATCCCAATGATACCTAAAAGCTTCCTCACATGAAAACCTATGTAGAATACATATTTTCATTCCTGAATTTTTTAACGGGAATTGGAAGTGAATCCTTTACCTTTTAATCTTTAAATACTGATTTCTTCATTTGGAAATCATTCTTTTTTTCACTATCTAAATCATTGGCTTTAGTAAGGTGTATGAACTTTCATTTGTATACTGACTACTGCCAGAGACCTCCCATTTTAACAAAAAAATTCGATCATTATTAGTTGCAATTTTGTTCTAGGCATTAAGTGCATACTATAAGAACGATTGACTAATAGTTTCCTTAGATGAATTGGTACTGACTATAGTAATTACCCCTTTTTATTGTGTAACATAATTGATGTAATTCTAAAAAAATTGAAAGAGCACTTATGAATTCCATATAAAAACTTAACTGACACCCTTGGTCAAAGACCTTCAGACCACTGTCTTGTTCCTAAAGATTTCAATATAAATTTTTAGGGAAACTTCATTTATAATTTGAATTATACATATGAATTTCTTTATGGCGGTAGAATTCTTAGCTTATTTATAATTATTCACCATCCTAGCACTCTTCACGATGAACCTTGGAGTGACTAGCCATCAAAACACTTCTATATACAAATTCTTATTGATTACTTTGAAATAACACAAAAACAATCACCACAAATTTTGCTCACTATTAGTCATAACGTAATATTCATTAAAATGAGAGTATTCCACGGAAATGAGAGTTACAGAAGTCTAATTTCATTTGAAAACGGAGAAGAGAATTCCCCAAACAATATTCAAATCATACAAGAATTAAAATCAGATGAACACAAGTAGGAATCAAATATCAGAACCACAAGGTAAATGTTCATATTGACCTTTCACTTGTACACCATGAGTTGATCTCCAACAATCACTTTTATAATATCACTTTTTCCACCGGGTGATATTATAGACATAATATAGTTGTTGAAATGAAGGTGATATTAAAGAGGATCCATAGAATGATATTATAGAGGTAGCAAATCCATTGCTTCTCTTGGCTTTACACTCCTTTGCACTTCTATGATTTTGTTCTTTTGTGAGTTGTGAGTTTTCATGATTTCAATCTTCTATTGCTACTACTAAATAATTTTGAGAAATTCATTCAATTGAAGTGATTTTGGATTCCAAAAGAATTAAGTTCTTCAGAAAGTTTTTGAGATTTTTATTTGAAGATTTATTTGAAAGTTTTACACAACAATTCTTATAAAATTCTAATGATGAATGGATAGCATAGCAAGCGCCAACCCATTTCTTGCTCTGCATTTTATCTAATACATAAAAAATCTACTGAAATTTTGAGGATGAATTCATCGGGTAGGATTCATTGGAGAAATTATTTTAAAAGAACTGTATTGCTTTCCTACACTTCTTCAATTGAAATGGATTTCAAAACAAATACTCTAAAAATCATGCTGTAATTAATAAAACCCTAACCAATAAATTATATCGGTTTGACGTGGAAGCATGTCCAAAAACGTAGCACACAAGTTGCAAATGTTCAAAATAATTAGGATTCATGGAAAAACTTAATTTTAAGACAACCCTATTGCTTCCCCATACTTTTTCAATTGGAATGGGTTTAAAAAAGGCACTCTAAAAATCATGCTGTATTTAATAGAACCCAAACCAATAAATTATATCGGTTTGACGTGCAAGCATGTCCAAAAACATAACACACAAGTTGCAAATGTTCAAAATAATTAGGATTCATGGAAAAACTTAATTTTAAGACAACCCTATTGCTTCCCCACACTTTTTCAATTGGAATGGGTTTAAAAAAGGCACTCTAAAAATCATGCTGTATTTAATAGAACCCAAACCAATAAATTATATCGGTTTGACGTGCAAGCATGTCCAAAAATGTAACACACAAGTTGCAATTGTTCAAAATAATTCGGATTCATGGAAAAACTTAATTTTAAGACAACCCTATTGCTTTCCTACACTGTCTTCTTCATTTGAAATGGATTTCAAAACAAATACTCTAAAAATCATGTTGTATTTAATAAAACCCAAACCAATAAATTATATCGGTTTGACGTGCAAGCATGTCCAAAAACGTAACACACAAGTTGCAAATGTGCAAAATAATTAGGATTCATGGAAAAACTTAATTTTAAGACAACCCTATTGCTTCCCCACACTTTTTCAAATGAGTTTCCAAAAAAATACTTTAGGATTGATGTTGTAATTAATACAAACCAAACCATTAATTTGTATCGGTTTGACGTGGAAGCATGTCCGAAAAAATAACACACAAGTTGCAAATCTCTGCGAAATAATTCGGATTCATGGAAAAATTAATATTGCGAACATTATAAAAAGAATTTGAAAGTACATGCAGTATAATTCCTTAGTGTGTACTAAAACCTTGAATTCACTTCTAAATTAAATATTTGTTCAATATTTCAAAAACATGATATGAAATGATTTATTAATCTACAAAAATACCTGAACCCGAGACTATAAATCCTAGAGACTCTAAACCCTAGAGACCCTAAACCCTAAAGATCCTAAACCCTGAAAATCCTAAACCCTAAACCCTAAAGACCCTAAACCCTAAACCGTAAAATCCTTATTGATAAAATCACATGCAAACACTTAGGTGGTGCAAAAGGTTGTGTTTGTCTAAATTTACAAACAGACCCTAACTTCAGCAAAATCAAATTGACTTCCAGAAATTGCAAAAGAAAAAAAGACAATGAAGATCTCTTGCCTAGATTTTGTTACAAATAGAATCTAGAAATTAGTGCTTAACGGTGCAAGAAAGCAACCTCATAAGTACTTAATAGCTGTCAGTGGCTATTTTTGTCATGAACAGTGTAGGCGGGAATCAAAAATCAAAGGAATTTGCGGAAGGAGTTCGGGATTTTCAAATTCCGTCCCACAGCTCCCGCCTTCGCATTCGCGCCTACACACTGCCGCCAAAATTGTTTTGAATGTCGTTGCGTCCGTGCGCATTAGGGTACTCTCCTTCTCCGTCGCGAATGCATGGACGTTCATGCGAGATTTCACTTCTCTCATGTCATTACTGAACTCTATCAACTTCTGTACTTGTACTATCTAGAGTGTCGGAGTATTGCGCTTCGAGGATCTCGGTGGACGCGCTTGTTGCCTTCCGTATGTCCTCAGGTTAGAAGCCTTTAGCATTTTCAAACATTTTCATTCAATGGATTGGACATAGTTACTTTGTAAGCACATAGTAGTTTTCTGAGTGTGTATAATGTTTCTTTCAGCGCTGCCATCTACTGTCGAGTTCGTAGTTGCTAAAGTTGGCAGAGTGCGTGTGTTTCCAACGTTTATTACTGAAAATCGAGTTGTACGATTATGAGTTCTGGGCTTCCTCAATTTTTAGTGACAAGGTCTTTATTCAATGTTTAGTTCTCGACATCTGAGTTGCAGAATTCTGAGAGTGCAATGCCCGATTATCTCGCCGAGAAACCTGGAACACGAGATCACGGTTACTACGAGACTGCCAACACAATGTCCGAGAAATCCGGAACTATTTAGGTCGAGTCGACCTGAATACGAACAACGGTACATGAGTAAATTGTAATGCACTTCAGGTCGAGTCGACCTAAATGTGAGATTGTCTACATCAGTCATTCATTCATGCAATTCAGGTCGAGTCGACCTGAATGTGAGATTGTCTACATTAGTCATTCGTTCATGCAATTCAGGTCGAGTCGACCTGAATGTGAGGTTCTCTACATTAGTCATTCGTTCATGCAACTTAGTTCGAGTCGACCTGAATGTGAGATTGTCTACATTAGTCATTCGTTCATGCAATTCAGGTCGAGTCGACCTGAACTGACCCATATGATAGTAATTGAAGTAATGTAAAACGTATCCTAGGTAGATTGAATAGTTCTGTTATCGAATATCATTAATGAAATGGTATACATGGCAATTCAGATCAAGTCGGCCTAAACCGTATCTATAATTGTAATTTCGTTCAAGTGAAAATCTCGTAGATGTCCTGCTGAAATTCCCGATATTCACAGATTTAGTCACCAAGAATTCTGTACGTAATGATAATAGTGTGCAGATGGGATTCGGCTCACTGCAAGTCCTCATTTCAGGTCGGTTCGACCTGAAGTGTGGGTACTCCCATCAGAGACTTCAGTTCGAGAAGTTCGAGATTTTTAAAGGAATAAAATTGGGAATTCCCTGTGGAATTGAACAGATGAAGATGGGATCATTATCTCAGAGTACAAGGGACACTTCAGGTCAATCCGACCTGAAGTTCAGGATTGTACTTAGTCTTCTTACATTTATATTTTTGGCTGACAAAAATTATACAAGACTGGGATCAGACACTTCAGATCGATTCGACCTGAAAACAGTGTTTACATATATCTGAATTTATAAGAAATTTTAATGAATGATGTCAATTGCAGTTGAAACCTAGGCTTCACAGAATAAGTTCGTTCCTGTCATAGATGTACCTATAACATTTGGTCATTCAGGTCGGGTCGACTTGAACATGAATGAAATTGCATGATCTATGCTTCAATTCACTTACCCTATTTCACATTGCATTTTTACAGGTATCCATGGATACTATAGATGACCCTGATGACATGGACATGTCATCGGGTTCTGAATCCAGTGAATTCAGACATGATGAAGAGGATATCATGGCATCTTCAGAAGACAAATTTCAGAATGTCAAAGCAATGAATGTTGGGGTCCCGGAATGCGAAGGTCTACCGCGTCGGCTTTGGAATACTCGAGTTGTCACCTTGTACAATGAGGCTGGAGTGCTTGTGGGTGAAGGTGTCTGTCATAGTGTGAACTCTGACCTCATTTTGGGTGCCAATGGCCCTCTTGGTGACACCCACGTGGCGATCCACATCTCCAAAACACATAGCGAAGAGGACCTACCAGAGGAACAAGTGTGCTCATTGTTGGCTTGGCCTATTCATCTTGTCCACTGTCGTGGAGCTAGCCTTAGAGACCATGAGGCTAGGGACAAATTCAATTGTCTCCAACAGGCTCTCTTAAATCCGCCCTCTTCGACGTCTTCGAGACCATACATAAGTATGGTCCGAAATGCGCCCCGTGAAACAAATTTGAAATCGAAGGAGTTGCTTACTCAAGATTCCATCCATGCAGTGTCTACTAAAATATGTTGTAGTCGCAACTGTGTTCAGCCATTTCCTAGGGATAAGATTTGAGCCTTTCGTGAATGCATGTATCGCAACTCCACGTTCAAGCACAGGACCTACATGAAAATGGATGTGCATAGGCAGGTGCATGTTGACAAGCGTGGTAGACGAATGGTGTCAATTAACAATACACCGGTATGTATGTGAGCGTGGATGCATATAGCTGGGGTCCTTGAGGCCACATTCTATCGCTACCAATCGTACATGAGGCATGGTCGAGAGGCAAAGGACCATGGCAATAAGGGAACGGTGAAATTGAGGAAACACATTCAACAAGCTATAGCAACATTGAAGTGCATTCTGGAGAAAGAAGCAGATCACATGCCTCATCGTACGAAGCCCCTGAAGTCAGGAGAGAAAGTTGTGGCCAAGATCCTACCTTCCACCTTCCAGTGGAAGGGTAAGATGAAAGAACTCAATGATGTCATTGCTGTTTTTGGACTGAGTGAGGTGTCAGCTTCGAACTTGAGTAAGATTAGGTGTTGTAAGTTCCCTGAGTATGAGGTGAAGAAGCCTGGAGACAATTTTGCGCAATGTGGCACGTGTGACAAATTGCAAGACCTCAAGAAGGGTGCTATAAGTGGGTCTCACAATGAATTGAAGTATTCTCGGAAGTTGGATAGGCACAATGAGATTGCTCGAGCTCATCGGGAGTTGTATTATGCAAACCGTCACCGTTCAGTAGCTTTTCCACACGAATGCCTCACAGTTATGCACGACAAGATGGATCATGCAAAGACTGCTTCTCCAGTCTTTTCCCACAAGAGTAAGGAGCTTGATGGCCTTGTGAAATTGCCTGTGTCTGTCACTAGCATGATTGCTCATGGTCATGGAGATGTGCGTTACGCACATTATGGTTTGGATCTCTTTAAACACGATTCAAACTATACAATTGGTTCTATGGCAAAGTTGTTGCAGGATCTGGAATTGCCATCGAAGTCTTCTTCTCGGCAATTATTTTCTGGGTCAGGGTCTTCAAATTTGTTCAGGGCAGTGCTGCAGGGTAAAGAAATGTGCGACGCGTCACTGCCACCACCTCCAATGAATGCAGTTCCAACAGTGCCTTTGCCTCCTATTTTGAATGTGCAAATGGACAATGCCACCGGCGACAACAAGAATAGATATGTTTTCTGTTTCTGGTCTCTACTTGTTGCTAACAAGATCTTCAGAGAAGTGTATGTCAACTTCATGATTGTTGGTCACACACACGATGACATTGACGCATTGTTTGGAAGATGGAGCATGCTGTTGAAGAAGGAGAACTTCCCAACAATCCCGGCGCTCATGAAGTCATTCATGGATGTTGAGTCTATTCCTACTATCCCTCACCTCATAGAGGAGGTGCCTGATTTCAAGCGTTTCATTGCAGGAAAATGGATGGATGGTGATGAAATCCTTGTGGAACACACAAGACCGCAACAAGTGAAGTTCTACCTAGACTTTGTTGGATGCCCAGTCATGAAGTACAAGTTGAAGTGCACGGATGAAAACTGGTTAGGTAGGCACGGTCAAGCCATTAAGTTGTGGAAAGAAGACGATGAAGGACGGAGTTTGTGGCCACGTGGTGTGCCTTTGCCAGTACCATTCAACCCAATGAAAGGTGTCAATGACATTGTCAAAGGTTTATCACGATTCATAAACTATTGGGACGACTTGTGTAGAGCAGACTTGAGTGGAGAACATCATAGGCGCTATGAGAATGTGGTGCGCTATTGGCGTGGTGTAAAGGCATCTCTTCAAGAGCCACTTCCTACTTCTAGTGCTCTAAAAGATGGTTTCTGGCCAACTACTCGTATTCAAGTGACAGAAGCTGATCATTTAGACAAAGATGGTGAAGATCTCGAAGAGCATGGAGAGGATGAGGCTTATGTTGGGCCCTTGAGGGATCGTCTACAACCATCCTTTAGGGTGGCTCGAAATGTATACGAAGTGTATTTTGTTGCAGTTCGCCCTGTAGACGGTGACAGCAGACCAGTTTGGATTGCCAGAGCATTGTTTGATCCAAACTCTAACCCCGAGAAACCAAACTGTGTGCACATTCAATACTTTCAGCCAACATCACGTAATCAAGAAGTTCAAGACTTCTATGAAGGATGGGATAGTGATAGAGGTTTGCTTTGGAGGGTTGATGAAACTGAAGAACCTGCGTGGGAGACAACAAACGCTTTAATTACAGCATGGAAGTCTCAAAACAGAAGAGGTACTTGCCAATGCAGAATCAAGATCCCTATAGTTCAAATCGAAATCATCAACCAGAGTTTGGCTTCATATACATGATATGGAGAAATCATATACATACATTGGATGCATTTTAACTATGACATTCATATGGAGGGTATTGTTTTATTTCTACATCTTATATGAAGTTGTTTTTCATTGCATAAGTGTTGGACCTTTAATATTATAATAGATGATAGTCGTTTCAGTTTTTTTTAGAGGATATAGGTTTCCGTTGATTGATTCTATTTTAGTGTTTGATACTGCATGATTGTTTTCAAGTGTATGTTTTATTGGAGAAAAAAATGTAGTGGATATATCCACTATTTATTTGGTTAACATGTAAAGCACTTGTCACATTCTGGGTAGGGGGTCGGTTGGTTGTTACAACTTTCCTGCCGGCAAAGCTCACTTAGTAGCACCAAGTCATGTTTTTTCTCTCATGCGCTCATACAAACCCAATGGGAATCGAACCCGGACCGCTTCAATGAGATGAACAACCCCTTACAACCAACCGCGGAGCTTATGACTTGGTGTTCAAAAGATGTCATTCTCTTTACTTATATAAATCAGAATATATACCCTAAAGCAAACTTCATGTATTTCAACAATCCATCACTAAAAAGACTCTCATTTTAATGGAAATTGTGTATTACAACTAGTAAAGTTAGTGTTTGCCCACCTAAACTAGTTAACATTACAATTCACTTTTTAGGGCCTAAATGGAAAATATTATTATGAGAGGCCCTAAACCTCTCAAAATATTGAATATTGTATTTAAGCTATGCTCTTTTTCGTATGAACGAAATATTGCAAGCGGCATGTGCCGCTTTCTAAAAAACGTAAGAACAATACGAGCTGTGGCCACGACATCCGCCACCCATGCTTCCTTCCCTCAATCTTTTAGCAACAAATTCAAGACATGTACCACATAACCTTAAAAAGAAATGTGAGGATATTTGTCTTTTATGATTCTACATGCTCGAGGGTTTACAGGAGCATTGTACGTTGTTATTTGCACCACATTATGCGGACCCACCTCCTGTATGAATTTGTCCAAAATAGAGGCCAAGTACTCTGCGTTTTTTACGAATCCACTTGTGTCCACCGATCCCAAAAATTGCTCCCATGTAGAAGATACAAGCATGCAATTCACCAATGGCCGATTTGTAACCGAACTCCATCCATCAATAGACAAGGTTGCTCCAAACTTTCTGATACTATCCTCGGTCCTCTTCTGTAACTTTAGCTTGACATCTTCTTTCGCTTCTTCTAGTAATTTGGTTCGTAGAGCGTCGTACGATGGTGGGTTGTATGGCTTACCAAACTCAGCTGTTTTCTTCACAGATTCTTTGAAGGCCTCACTTCGAGCTACCACAAATGGTATGTTGGCTGAATAGAAGAAATTGGCCCACAGCGCATTCAAATTGCGTCTATCAGCTTGTTCAAACCCATCTACTAGCCGACTTTGTCTTTGGGGCCGATTGATGGAAGAGGGTGGAGTTGGACATTGTTCACTTGATGTTTCCACACTTTAATGTACCCTTGAAGACGCACGATGAATTTCAGACGGCGCTGTACACGAGTCCTCTTGTGTTGAACGTGAAAAATCCCTTCTATTTGAGGCATTGCTTGCAACCCTCCCTATGTTTTCACCATCTACATTGTCAAGGGCCGATCTTCGTGGAAATAACCCATTACAATCGACAAAAAGAGTTTGAATTGACCAAGTCAATTTTGGACATATGCTTACCCCCCTGTCGCAAACACCGTCTTTGCCTTCATATCCAAGGTGGCTCAACATGCGATACTTCCAATTTGCAAACACCAAGTCACATGCCTTGCACTGCACTTTACTGCTTGATGGAATAACATACCAATTGGAAAAATCCTTACTCATTGTGGAAAACTCCGTTCAAGTTCAAGTCCAAGTTCCAATCTTGTCTTCAGTTCCAAATGTTTAGGTTCAAATCACCATGTCACATGTATCAAATATAGTCTATAAGCAAAGCCTTGGAAACCAAAGCCCCCCTGTCCACTGAACTATGCATTACCAAGCAAGGAACACAAACATTGCAGCTCCTAGCCCTTGGAAATCTTAGCGTTGAGTTTTTCAGAAGTGCTTGTAAATGCCTTCTTCCTTGCTCTTATACTCCTAATTTGTTGAATGTTTTATGCCTTAGAAGTAACTGTTGAATATTTGTGCCAACGGTCATAAAATCCAGCGGACGGGGTGGGCGGACGGGTCGGACGGATGGGCGGTTGGGGCGGACGGGCGGACAGGTCGGACGGGTCAGACGAGCGGTTAGGCGGACAGGGCGGTTTTAGCCTTTTAGGGTGGCCAATTTTACTTAGTTACTTCTTTACTTCGTACTTTGGGGCTCTTGGTTCAGTTGGTTGCATTCCACCCTAGGGATAACTAGATTACCAAAGTAGTAGATAACAAGTGTAAAGTGCTACAACAAAATACTCAATCAAAGACACGATTCACTAAAAATTGGGCATAACATGTACATTTCAATAAAACTTAGTCCAAGAAAATGAATTTTATGATAAAATTATTATATATATATATATTAAAAAATAATAATAATTACTTGCAACATATTTTTCTTGCCTACATGTATATGCAATACAAAAAAGTCATGATGGACATGGTGGGCCACGTTCAATTCTATTAGTCATAAAAAAAATAAAGCCCACACTACATAATTATATCCTGAATGCCATTAAAATACGACTACATAGGAAATTAAACATTTCACAATTACTTCAACACACTATTATCTTCTTTGGCATCACGAGATGTCCCTTCCCTTGCTATGAGTCTTCTACTTGTTTGACGAGGCACCGGTTGCGGACTATTTCCATAGCTTCTCCCTCCGCGGCTAGCTTGTATCTCCATGTCAACCCTCTCAAATTGTCGTTTGGTTTCCGGAGAGTGGTCATCCTCCTCTTCAATCTTCCGTTTATTCTTCTTCTTCGGAGACAACTCCACTTCGTGGGCCCTCAAAGCCCTCACAACACAATCTATGTCATCCATCAGATGTTTTATCATTTCATCCTCGCTTTTCATCATCCAAGCTTGTTTGCCTCCCTCTCCTAGATACTTCCTCCACTTGGTTATAATGTCCTTCACGTTCATGTCAAATGCCCTTGCAACGTCTTCCATCTTATGCTCTGTAGATGATTTACTGTTTAGGTCCACCATAGAACGAATTCTTGCTGCTTCTTCCAACTTCAACAAAATGAGGGCCCACCCTATCAAATCCGTATTGTATCCCTCAAATTGCTTTAAGACCTTTGGATCACGCTCAACCTCCAACAAGAGGTCATTTGGGCCCTCTTTCCTCCATTCCTTCTCGGGAATTCAAAAGAACTTTTGGTGTTGTGTGCTCCAATGTCCGCCCATGCTACGACAAAACATCTCTTGAGCCTCGCTGTTCTTAATCTCAAAGGCACGCAACTCAACCTCCATGTCAGACGTCATCCAAAAGAATTTATCTTTGGTGGAAAATGGGCCATCGCATAGCTCATATATTTGTGATCGAGCATCCCACTTCATTGGTTTCCCCCAATGCAAATAGTTCTGAAATTTGTATGGCTCTTGGTCAAGTGGAAGGTTCCATCGATTGTATTCATGCCCCGTAGGCATACGGTGCAAAATCCCTAGCATTTCATACAACCTTGGACTCAGAGGAATACGGCACTCGGGACAACGGCGTTGAATTTCCGCCAATCTTTGAATGCAAAACACATGGAATGTATGGCGACACTATCCCAATGCTATAGCTCCTTCGGGCCCAAAACAACCTTGGCAAAGAGAACAATGACCCTCCAAGATGGGAGTATTTGGAAAACGTTCTGGCACAAGCTTCTTCTCGTATTGCTGAAAGTGAGCTGACAACGTGCCATAAGTGACCCATCCTTCCTCTGCTTCCAAAGCCCAATCAATGTTCTCCGTACCATAGGTCTTTCTGTGGTTTAGCCGCCCATATATCCTATCCATGTTCCCTCAAACCGTAATTTTTAAATCAGGGTCCTTTCTTTCCTCCTCCGACTTCTCCACAGAACACTCATAAGAACTCTTGACATTCTCGTATGTTGTGTCCGATTGCAATGCATACCTCAAGAGCCCGTTCATGAGTCCAGATGATACAAAGGAATGATCTTGTAGTTGCCACGCCCACACCATCCACCGTAAATCCGCATTTTCCATTGGAAGGATTTCACTTAGTACCCCTACTTGCATCATTCGTTTCATTGTTGATTCGGCCTCATTCTTTCCTCGAACTGCCAAGTCCAATTAATGCTTTAACTCTTGGACTTCAGGATTTTGTATCTACGTAGAAGCATCTTCAAATAAGGGGAAAACTATGGATTTACGACTTGGAATGCGCTGTTGGAGTTCTACGGTCCCATCCTCAGCTTTGCCCTCGTCAAGAGGAAGAGATAGTTGATCACTCTCTTGTGTTGGTTCACTTGCCTCCAATAGCCCTGTTCCGCTAGGCGATTGTTGACCTGCCTTCTCGTTCTGTAATGTCCACAATGTTTTGCGATGCTCTTCTAACATCTCTTTGCATGTCTTCAACTCCAACACCAACTTCTCATTCATAGCCTTGAGATTCTCATTCGTGGCCTTCAAATTCTCATTCGTTCGCTTCAAAGTCTTGTTATTTTTCTTGACACTCTCATAGTCATTACCCAAGGGCTTCAAGTTTGGGGTTGGCCTCTAATACAACGTGTTGTATTTGCTCTCCAATATCTCATACTTTGCCTTGAGGTCATCATGATCTTCTTTGGAGTAACGCACCTCCTTCAACTCCAAATTCTCAATTCTGTTGTTCCAAAAAAAATTTATGCTTAAGGTCTTCCAACTTCTCGTCTTGTAGTTTGTCCGCAAACTCGACAAACTTTCTGAAAGCCAAAGCACCATGAAGAACGTATGGTGTCATTTTCGTAAATGTATCAGTTATTTGCGCAAAACCAAGCATCAATATAGCCACAACTCTAGCTGTACATGATAGAGAATACGCCGTTCTAAATATCTCGCCAAATCCTACTATTGAATTGTCTGAAGTGGAGCTGCGTCCTTCATTTTGTAGTGCCACCTTCATTAGGATTTCCCCCTACATGCTCAGGGCCACCTTTGTTTATAGTGCTCCCTTCATTTCCGCCATTTGTTGCTTCTTGGTGAATTTCAAATTGATTCCATCGGAGGGAACACTGCAACAAGTTCTCCATCTCTTCTAGTGGAGGCATCTTTTGTAGAGTCTTGAGATCCTCTGGGCTCAACAAAGCTAGTAATGGATGATCTTGGATAATCGGGGTCTCTTCGTTGTTGTTCACAGCAGCCTTGTCTTGAGAGTCCATCCTTAGTTACATCTATCGGTTGAATTGGATGCTCTTCATTTTGGTTTGGTGAAGTCCAAATTGCATTTTCAGGTCTAGACAGTAGGCTTGGTCTTCTCCTCGATTTAGGAGACGGAGGGACATAGAACATGATATCTTGTGTTGTGTCTGCTAAAAACTGGTCAATACAAGCGTGAGCCTCCTTCACGTCTTGAATGTCTTGAATGTCTTTTATAGGATCCTCTTCTTGGTGCTTCTGTGACATCGATGTAGATCCATGTTCTGTTGGCCGAGGGAGCTTCATTGCAACGTTGCTTTCTAGCACCCCTTCTAACACGTTTTGTGTAGGATTCAAATCCGTCGGTGGAGTCAAAAAGACCTCTTCCTCCACACCGTCCACAAGACAAGTGCTTCCTTTTGTGGGGTCCCCCATACAAGCCGGTTCTACCGCCATTTTCTTTCCATTCACCACTTCCGTACGACGCACTTGGATTTCAAGAGGGATCTGAATTGATTCCATAGCGTCCTCTAATGCTTTCTTTTTTTCACTTACTTCAGGAAGTTGTGCCTTCGGAACAAACATATCAGGGATATGTTTTTGATGTCTGCCAATCGCAAGAAGCAATGTCGCTATCGTAGGATACGTACTCCAATCCACCTTACGGCCCAGTATGAGGTCAACGTAAACCATGCCTGCCAAGCTGTAGTTAATTTTGCCTTTGCTCATAGCCTTCTCCAGAAATAGGGCCTTCCACACCTCCATCAAACGGTGCACAAAATATTCATTGAGGCAATTCAATGGTTTAAAACAATATTCACGAGTGTGAAGAGGGTGACACTCTCGAGGCCATAACTTCCCAATGTGATACATTTTCACATATTTCCGGCACAATTTAGAGGTCCAATACTCCACATCCTCTTTATCCCAACCCGTCTCAGCCTTGATGTTGACGTCATCCAAAATGTCAAACCGTAGCTCATGACCAACGCCCTTCGGTTTTGACCTCTTCTTGCCTTCAGCTGCAGCACTACGAGCCCCCACCATGACTACTTGAGTGTCGAGTACTCACTTGCAATTTTAGAATGGAAATTTCCAATATATAATCCCCGTTCTCTCAAAATATATAATGTGCTTCAATGTCTCCGAGCGTATGTAAGTAACCAAGGAACAAAATCCAATGTAGTATGATCAAAATATGACCCCCACTCTTCACCACGTAGGAGCAACTAGCACGTGAAGCAATAGTAGCACATCCAACATGGCAATGATTTCCAAATGGAAGAATGAAAGTGAGAATATCTAAGTTGGTCGTCCGCCAATATACCCGTCCGCTCCCAGACCTAAAAGAGGCTCGGGACCGGACCTGTCCCGGACCACGCGAACATGGCCCGAGCCGGCGGACGGGCAGACGACGCTGCCCCATCCGCCGCCAAAGCGACCAGCCGGACGGGCCTACCGCGTCCACCCGGCAGACAGGTGAACGAATCTGTCCTGTCCGCCGCCGAAGTGGGTAGGCGGACGGCGGCCGACCCGACTGCGTCCGACCGCCCTGTCCACCCTGTCTGCCCGACCGCCCCGTTCGTCCCGTCCGCCTAGTCCGTCGCCTAGTATTTCGAGGCGTCCAAATTTTTTCCATATTGGCATGAGACATAGGATTCTTCTCGTCCGCCTTTACTTACTGTCAGATTTTTGGGGTCAATTAAAGTTTCAGCATCCTATGCTTTTGTCATTAACCCAGAATATCAAAAATAGACAATTTATAATCAGATTTTAAATAATCATTTAGAGTTCTTTGAAGTTTACAGTGAAACCCTAAACTCTAAACCCTAGAACCCTAAAAACCTCAACTCTTAGTCTCCTACATTTCAGATTACGCCATTGTTTTGAGCAAATTGTAAATTTGTAATATTCATTTGAAATTGTATGCATACAAATTTTAACTAGACATAAAGGATATTATTTTTTTATTTATTTTTTCATCATGTAAGATATTTCAAAGGGAAAGAAAGAACCAAACAAATATAGTGATGAAGTGAAACGTTATAATTTACAATTGACCGAATTGAGATGGTGCTACAATCACAACAATTACTTGAAGGGGTTTGGTTTTGGTTTTGGTTTTGAACCTCATGGACAATTTCCATTGACTTCAAGGTGTTTTGTACATATGGACTTATGGAAAAGCCAAAAACGTATATAACTTATGCATGTCACACACTTCAACGCCATGTTTGTACTGTATTTTGTAATGCCCTTTTTTGATTAGGATTGTTTTAAAAGTAAGGGTATACAAAGAGTGTAAGACTTCACAACATTTCTGGAATTAGTAGAACTCTAAAACCCTGTCGTAACGAGAAAAACATTATAATCTTCTAATCCATAAAAGATATGTTTTTGGGTCTGTTTTTTTGTTTTTTGTTTTGTTTTGTTTTGTTTTGTTTCCTGGAGAATTTGAAACGTGAAGCAATAAAACATATTTAGTTTCCATTTGTATAAGTTCTTCTTTTATCTAAGGGTGGGTTTATACTGTGCCTAAGGCTAGATGGAAGGCCGCCCGGATTTGCCTTCGATCTGTCCTTCAATTCGGCCCTAGTTTTTCCATCCGGCCCTACTTAATCTAAACCCCTTGGGCCGGATTCTAAGGCCAGATTTTCAATTCATGTGTTCTTCAATTTTCTCAAGGCTCAATTAAAAAAATAAATAAAAATATGCATGTTTATCTTTTATTTCTTTTTTAATTAAAAACAAAGATTTTTTTCTTTTTTTCATTTTTCTTTTTGTTTCTATATATTTTATTTCTAAAATACAAATTTTTATTTATTTATTTATTACTTAAAAATAAAATAAAAATTTAATATTTTGGTTTTCCTCTTATATAGAATATGCATTTGTAATCAACATGTTTAATACTAAAACATAGGTACTTTATTGTAGTCACTTAGATGATTTTCCTTTAAAATTAAATAAAGTAAATCCATAAGGGAGTTGCTCTAAAAACACCCATGCTCTAAGAGTGATCATGACGGAGAGGTACATTTTGCTTTAGTGAATGTACTAGCACATTTTAGGACATGGTCACTTTTAATGACCATTGACTTTCAACTTAAAATATTTCATAACTAATTACAGAAAGATCTAAAAAATATGAAAAAAAATCAAGTCACCAAAAAAATATGAGGATAAAGGGCCTAACATGCATTTCAAAATCTACTCTACAATTTTTTAAATGAATCTTTAATGTGGTTTTTTCTCCAAGATTTAGTGTATTTGAGGCTCATTTCCAAAAGCCCTCAACACTATGAAAGTCAAGTTTGTGATGGAAACTCTTGTACAAATTCTTGAATAAAAAAATCATAATCAATCATTTTGAAAATTGGTTTTTTGATGCTAAAATTAGATTTAAAATAGACTTTAAAATATATGTATATATATATGTATATATATGTATATATATATAAACTACTAAGAATAGCAACTTGGTTAAGTATTATTAGACTTCAAAGTATAGTTCACACCAAAATTTTGTGCCTTGGATATTTAGAAATTTAAAAAGATTTGGAAAAATGCCAAAGAAAAAAGAAATTGAATTTCTATTCTCATAGATAATTTTCTTTCTTATTTAGTATTTATGAAGTTTTAATTCATTTAATTAGGATTTGTTATGAGATTTCAATTTGTTTTCATCAATTTTTTTTGAGATTTCAACTTATGTCCTGTTATAAATTCTGAAAATTTCACTACATGCCATATTTATTTTATTTTTTAATTAATTTTAAACGAATTTGACTCGAGCATAGGGTATTCCAAGTGATGAACTTGAATGTGCTAGAAAAATGGCCCATCCGCCGTGCGCTGTGCGCCATCCGCTCGCCTGTCCGTTGTCCGTCCGCTATTCGTCCGACCGTCCGCCGTCCGCCGTCCGTTCGCCGCGCGGTCGCAGCGTCTGTCCGCAGGCTTCGTCTGATGTAGTCATCCGCAGTTCGTCTCGACCGTGCGATTGGACGCGCCGGGGCATATTGCCTGTCTGATTTGGCAGTCGGCCCGTCCGCTCGTCGGATTCAGGCAGTGATGTTAGCATCGCCGGACGGTTTAAAGAGGGGCACGGACGGCCCATTCCACACAGTTGTTTCCCTTGCGGAGTGGGTTGATCCAGCGCCAATTGGTATCTGTCCCTTCTGACACTAGAGGAAACCCGCATTTAACTTGACGGATTTTTTTGCGCATCATGTTACAATCTCATGTTTTTATGTCAAGAATTACGTCCAATGTAACATCTTGAGATTGTAACATAATGCGCAAAAAAATCCGTCAAGTTATACGCGAGTTTCTTCTAGTGCGAATTGGAGCGTGAACAACTATGAATGAATTAACTTAATTTTTTATAATCTCTTCATCACCTTCTCAATTATAGAAATTGTAAACTTCTCACTCAAACATTGCATTCGGTGCGGAAAAGAAGGATTACCATGGCTCCAAAAGGATTTCCCAATCCGCTCAAGAAGAGTACAAAGGGAAAATCACAAGACATGGATTGGAACGCCTACTTCAACTACTTTTGTGTGGTTGAAGAGGGATGGCAATACGAGCCCAAAGCAGTATGGACTTGCACAACGTGCCAAGAGTATGTGAAAATGTCACACATTGCAAAACTCTGGCTAGCAGATAACACGATTGTGTTAGAGAGACAAGTGAGACGGTGGAAAGGTCCCATGAACACTTGCAAGAGTGAACATTTCAAGCAGAGATACAAGGAGATTTGGGCATCTTGCGGTCTAGATGCTTCCAAACCAAATATCATGAACTATTCCACCATGGCAATGATTTGGGCGGAGATTGTACTCCAGAAAGACGTGGATTGGCGTACGGTGCCTGCAAAGGACAAGAAGACCAAATTGAGCTGTGACAAAGCGGTGATAAACACCAATTGGGTTGGCCCAAGCGATTGCATGCCGGAGTGGTCTAATCGGGGTCAATTTGGATTTCTTCCAGAACCATTGCCAAATGCAGAGGACAATGATGATGAAGAAGACTTACCACCTCCACCTCCACTTTCACAAAGGCACGAACGTCGAGAAGAGCGTGAAGACTTGGACTTCCAAAATCAATTGTGAGAGGCAACAAGAAATAGTATTTTGGATCAAGGTCGCCCACGTCAACAACGGTCACCACCTCGTCATGATCGTGATGTGCGTTGCCCGCAATATAGAGGAGGAAGTTCACGTTTTAGCCCTGGCCCCCACGATGACTTCCAAAACATACGAGGAAGCCATGGAAGCACAAGATTCACGGACTACGGTGGATCTCAATATGGTGGGTCGCAATTCTATCTGGGGACGGGAGGGCCAAACTCATATGGGTCTCGCGGAAGCTCATACTACACCGGCTCAAGCAAACGAGGGACAAGAGGGTCCGAGGCAAATGCATCACCTCCTCCACCTCTACCATTTGAAGGTCCATACTTCTCCGATTACAGACAAGGAGGAGGATCTGGCGGATATGGGCGATCTGGTGGCTTCGGTCCCACACCCCAAGGTCGAAATGACGATAGTAGTTCGGATTCATAATAGAGTATAATGTAGTTTAACTATTTAAGGGTAGAGTAGAAGATGTTTTTTGACTTATTCGGAGGTTATGGATTTACTATTATTGTTTAAATGTATTTTGGTGACCACTTTTGTGACCATTAGTGGTCAATGATGTCACTATTTAAAACTTTGAACATGCACATCTATTGAACATGTTTAGTTGTAGTACCAAAAATCTCTTCTATTGAAAACAACATGTATGGAAAACCCCTTCTATATAAAAATACAAGAGACATATGTTATTTTTAGTACTTTATATTATTGAAAACTTCTTTGTGTAGTTTAGTTGTAGTACCAAAAATCTCATCTTGGAAATGCTTGACAGCGTTCTTTCTTTTTGAGATTTAGTGCAAGGGTACCGAATGCAATGTTGACTTTCTGTATTCTTTACCTGCTCTTGGAAGTTGGAAATGAGATTGAAATACAATTAGTTCTGGAGAAAAAATTAGAATCCAAATTCATTTGGAAGAATTGTATAATAGTATTGTGGATTTTGATTAGCCCTAATGTAATTCGGCTTATACACATTAAGCCTTCTAATTTTTTGTGTCACGAAGTTCATAGGTTTGACTTGCAAGAAATGTTTGAACTCTTTTTTGCAATTTGAACACCCTCATAGGTAAACATTATAATTTTTAACTCTATAAGGGATATTGTTGTACTTTCTTTTTTTCCATAATCTCTAGCATGTCTAGTTTGAATTTGTACGGTTAAAAATTTGAAATTCCAAGAAAATGATAAATGTAATGAAAATATTGGCATTTCTTCAGAAGTAAAAATTTCAAGAAATTGAAGGAAGTTGAGAAGAAGCCTTGGGTCTATTTTTTTTAATTATTAGGCATTGAAATGCCCAAATGCCCAATTCCTCCCAAACAAGAAGACCTACATGAAGCCTATTGAATGATAAGGGGGAAAAATTACCCTAAAAATGAGACAGTAGAAATGAAGCGGACGATCTAAAAATTGCCCCCTCTGGACCGTCTGATCATGCAGACGGCTGTCCGTCTACCCGATCGGATAGGCCAAAGGGGGCAGACGGCCATCCCGTCCGCCCGATCGGACGGCCTCTGTCCAACTGGGCTAACCAGACGAGGCGTCCGCCAACCCTAAATCGTTTGATCGGACGGCCAGGAAGAGGCGAACGGCCAATCCGTCCGCCCGATTGGACGGACCCGACGGGGTGGCCGATCGGCCGACCTCCGTCCGTTGTAGGACTGGAATGAGGCCGTCTGCCTCATATAAGAGAAGCGGACGGACTGTCCACTCTCACTTCTGCCTTCCCCCTTGCATGCAAGAGAGAGCGGAGAGCTTGGTGGTTTGACCTCCATTGGCTCCTTTCTTTGGGTGGGTAAGAGTCTAATATTTTGGGTAACTCTTGCCAAATTTTTTTTAAAACTTTGACGTTCATCATTTTACCAGTTTATCAACATGCCGAGGGCGAAGAAGGCTTCCAAGGAGCCGAAGGGAAAAGAAGAAGTGCCCTCTATTCAGTGGTCAAGGGAGAATCCCTCGGAGAGTTGCAAAGCATTTTTAATCGAATTGATTGTGAAGTTTTATGAGACGAAGACTACAGTGTTTCTTGACACTAAATATGTGCGATATGAAGAGGACTGCATTGAGAAATTCTTCGTGGATATGAAGCAGAGGATGTTGGATGCCTTGCACATATCGTAGTGGATTCATGAAACGGAGAAGAAGAATTTCCCCAAATTTCTTGACAGTAAGGTGCATGATGCATTATGGAATGCCTCAGTCATTTTGGATAAATATTGGAGGAAGAAACGCGGAAGTGATGAAGCCTTCGAGCATGTCATTATGAAAGTAGATTTATTTACCAAAAGGTGCCAACCATTTAGGAAGAGGCAGAATAGAGCAGGGTCAATTGGTTGGTGGATGAACAAGTCTGGAATGGACCAAGCACAAAATACATGTCGCCTTCTAGTAGCCCTTCCAGAAACGGCCACGGTGAATCCTTAAATAACAAAATCATGCGGGGTGGCTATGCTACAATTCGGAGAGTGCGAATAGAAGGATGTGCGGAGATTCATCCATCATGGGAGTTTGCAGCAAAGATGTCTTTCCAAGAAGGTGAACGACCTGCTTTTGCGAAGATGGAACACAATACTGAGACCATGGCAGTGAGGATTCCACATGCTAGAGTGATACGGTTTTTTGCAGTGCACTCCAAAAAGAATGAAGGATACTCATTCTGGTGGAATGGTGGTACATTGCGTGAAATGATGTGTAGATATACAATTAGGCAGTAAAGTTTTAAATTTTTAAAATACTGTGAGTGAATTTTTTGAGTCATTTTTGCTGATTTTGCGTGTATTCCTTGTATGTTGTGTGTATGTTTTCCAATTGGGAGTGTGTTATTTTGTGTCTATGATTGGATGAATTTTGGAATGTGGTGGAAAGTGAGAGAATAATTTACCAAGTCGGGTTATTGAGATGGCCGTCTAATTTTCCAAGTTGGATCTATGCATGAGTTAAAGATATTTACCAATTAGGTTGTGAGTCTAGTCGAGTGTGATGGCAAGGCAGGGCCAAGTCGGAGTTACAGGAACCAAGTTGGAAGTAGTTATTTTCGTCCTATTTGGAAGAGAGTGTGTGAGGTGTGAGTGTACAACCTGGCCTGAGCAATTATTTCCAAATAGGTGAAGTAGAAGTCCAGTTGGAATTGCGGTTTCCGAACAAGGTTGCAGTAGTTAGGAGAAGTGGCTGTTGCATTGCCGATTTGGTTTGCTAACCGTTTTGGAATTTCCTATTTGGGTTTGTTTTTGTGTCATTTCTATTCACCCACTTGGAGAGAGCCAGTGCGAGTCCCAACTTGGTGAAGCTGTGTATTTGTTTGTTTGTTTATGCGTGTGTGTCAAGCAGGTGCTTGAGTTTATGTTTGAATGTGAATTCATGATTGAGTCTTTAGAATTTTAAAAGTGATGGATATGTGAATGAAGGCCTAACTGTGGAATTTGGAGTTTTCCAAGTTGGAGAGATGTATGAGCAGATGGAAGATTGAATAGAATTTAATTTATGAATTAAGTCCTATTCGGGTGGAGAGTGATGAAATTAGAAGAGGATGCTGAAACCCAAATTGGGTATTGATTGAATGAGTAGCTAGCTGGAAAGATTAGCTAGCAATTATATAAATTTAAAAAATTTAAAAAAAATATATATGTATAAAAATAAAAAATAGCTGTGTGAAGGAAGTTGTGCAAGTCCTAGTTGGAGGATTGAAAGGAGAATAAATATTTGTGAGAAGATCTATAAAGTGAAGAGAGTATAGTAAAGTTGGAGAAAATACAATGAATGTGGAATGGCTGATTAGAGATGTTGTAGAAGTCTAATACAAATAGTTTTTTTGAAAAAAACATATAAAAAGTGTAATGGTGATTTCATTACCAATTTGGACTTATTTATAAAAAAAAAATTCCTAGACGAATTGGTATCCTGAGTGTGATGAATGTTTATATGTGGATGTTGAGAAACAAATTGGTGAGCCAGATTGGAGTATGTAAGAATTTTTTTTAATTATTTAGTTGCAGTCTAATTGGGAATTGAAGCGTGTATTAGTTTTGAATATGTGATACCAATTAGGATGCTGAGTCATGAGTCAACCAGCAAGGAGCTGCAACCAAGTTGGGTAATGGATGTCATTGTAGTATTATTACTATTACGAGTTGTGTAATCAAGGAGTGATGTGAGGGTAGTACTTCCAATTTGGAAGAATTAAAACTGGTTGTTATTGGAGATGAGATGCTACCCAAGTTGGAGATAAGATTAAAACAAGAAGTATCAAGTCTCAATTGGAAGTTCAAGAACCAAGGCTGTCTCAAGAACAAGATCAATTTGAAAAAAGAATTATAAAGCCAAGTTGGGTTTGTGGTATTGTTGTAATAATGTTTTTGGTGATAGAGTTCCAAATAGGATTAACTTATTAGCATAGAAAAATCCTACTTGACGCTCTCCCTTGGAACAAACTTATTATACTAATAGGGTAATTTCCAATTCGGTAATTATCCTTCTTCAACATGATGCGTCGGGATTACGACTATCCAGACAACATAGCCCTTCAAGTGATGTATGAGCTGCGTATAATAGAAGAAAAAATCATTGCTGCTAAAAATCTGAAGTGATTTAGAGCCAAACGCGTGGAGCTTGCATGGGCATTACTACACATCATGAATGCGGTGCACACCGCTGGACATCTCCACAACGACATTTCTCCGGACAACATCATGTTTCATTTTTCTGAAGATGAGTCCTGGGTTTACATTGGAGTTTGTGATTGGGGGATGAGTACAGTGATGAGCAAGCCCATGAAGTCATTGTATACATTCACATCAACAACTAAAAAGGACGAAGCTATAAAGATGAGGTGGTGGGTGGATCCCAGTATTACCTATGTACACGGAAGAGATGCGAATGTGCAAAACATCCCTTCTCTTTCCATGCAATCCAAGCAGTATGCTGTTGTTAAATTAGCTGAACGGATTAGTAGGCAGTGCATGTCCGAGGCGTATCACAAGTTGCAGCATGAATCAAGTAGCTCACATGTCAAGTACTATCGCAACCTAACTTTTTGATTTTTCTCTCTATCGTATTCTGTAACACGGAATCCGGATTGAGTAGACCCGGATTAGAATGGAAAAGGAAAGAAAAGCCAAGGGTTAGAAAGACTAGAAAAATAAGCCCTGAATGAACCAGATTAGGGAATGGAACGGATATGAGGTTTTTGGGGTATAAAAGAGACTGCTTTAGGGTTTGTCTGTCATTTGTACCTGGGAGCACCAACGTACTTGGCGCGCTCTCAGTGCTTTGAGTTGTGTTTGCAAATTGAGTGTGTTTTTGTGTGAATTGTGTAAAGTCTGAGAGTTGTGAGTAAGCGCGTTTGTTTTCTTTACACGGGCGCAGAGATTAGAATAGAATTGAGTGCATGAGCAAGGCGGAAATTCAGAAAGAGAGAGAGAGGGAAAGGGAGTACTGCAGCACTTGTGCATTGAGTAATTCGGCCAAGGTCGAAGGGAGTGTATGAGGAAACGGGATGTGCGGCTAGGAGAGAAGAGAGGTAGCGTTCTAAAAGAGAGACGAATGCCGCAGTCAAAGCGCGGACGAAATCAGGTACCAGAGAGCGTTCAGAGGATAGAAATTAGAGTGAGGAAAGTGGCTCCTTTAGAGTCTAGTAGTGAGCGGGAGAGAGTCGAATTGATGGAGGACCTCTCTGCCATGGGTTGCGCGGGGTTCCTGGGGAAACCCTAGGGGTTTCGGAACGAGGCGATAGTGAGGGAGCTCATCAAAGGAGCCCCTAATCAGTTTGACAACACTATTTGGCCAGTTCCGCCCATGTGGACCACGGAGATCTGGAGGAAAGTTTACAAGCTGGAGTAAGGCAGCGCGGAACAGGCCAGCCGGAAGGGAGACTTTGTGCGTAAGAAGTTCCAGGGAGCAACTAACCCCAAAGACGGGTACGCAATTGAAGACTGCGTCAATGTGCGGCACAGGCGACTACTGGAGTTCCTGGTCCCGATTTTACATCCGAAAAAACCTACCCGAGTGACTTCCATGCTCGAAAATGCGATTTTTGGGGCCCTGAGCGGAGAGAAGCGGATGGATTGGGCGGCATTCATTCAAACGATGGTGAATGTCTTAGTCTCAAATGTGGAAAAAAGTAGGGCTACTTCAGTAAGCCCCTACCTTTTCCACCTATACAAGAATCAGAGTCTTCTGACATCGGAGGAGAACAAGGAGTGGAGGGCGCAGATGGCTCTCCGGACGTGTGGAGGATCGGATGAAGAATCCGAGACGGAACCGGATAGCCCGGAACCGGAGGAGAAGGGTGAGAACCCTAAGAAGAGGAATTGGGAAGAAGAGGAAGAGGACATTCCTCTCCACCGAAGGATGAAGAGGACGCCCAGTCTGAGGGGGTCCCCTTCGGGGCTTCGGAAGGATAAGGGACCGGAAGCAGTGGAACCGGTCATCCCGAAGAAGCAAGAGCCAGTGGAAGCGATCAGACCGAGACCCGTTCCATCGTCCTAGTTGTTGGACCTGACGGGTCCATACAACGACCTAATCCGGATTCTCAGTACAGTGAGAGCGGATTGGGAAGTGAAGACCACGACATTGCGTGAGGTGGCGGATTTGGTAGGAAGCACTCCGACCAGTTCTTTGACGGAAGCCGTGGCGAACTGCATCAGCAATCCGGATGATATGAAGGAGTTGTAGGATAGGTTGCTGAAGCAGAACATCAACCAGCGGGAGACAAACGAGCACGTGGTCTGATTGCGAGGAGAAATCCAAAGCTACCGGAAGGACTTGGATGCTAGTCGCGAACAAGTGAAGGCCGCAATGTCCCTACAAGAGGAGACCAGGACTGCAATCAACCGGATGACGACAATAGTAGGGGCATCCGGTGAGGTAATGGCGAAGGCCAAATTGTTTGATGAGGGGATACATAAGGATCCGAAACCTTCGGGTACCTGTATCGCTCGCATCTTGGCTGACTTCGCCGGGGAATTAGAAGAGGCGATGAAGGAATTCCGGAAGGACGCAAAGGAATTAGAGGATAGCGTCTGGAAATTCCAGAGCGGGTTAGTCTCTTTATCTAGGATTTCGATCCCGGAAGAGTTCGATGAGATAGAGATATTGGAGGGGAAGTTTGAAACTTTAATATCGAAGGAGAAGGAGGCTACAAAAACTTCTACTTCAAAAGCTCTACGGACGAGGACAGGAATAACTTCTCTTGTAGAACCGGAGCGAATTCCGAAAGGGGGAGATAAAAGTAGAAATTTGAGTGAGCTCTCCCCCATAGCTACTCCAGATAGTGGTGGACCCCCTCAGGAGGGATAAGTAGCTAGAAATTAGAGAATAGGAAATTTTGTTAGGTCGGACCTCGTTCTGGAAAGTTAGAAAAAATTCAGATCCGAAAATCTCGGCCGAATAAGTGCCAGATTTCCGGGGAGACCTTTTTGTAAATTCTGTATATAATTCAAGTCTCAAGACTGAGACTGGGAGTTTTTCCTTCTTGCATATGTTGTCTCTTGTGTATTGTCTATTGTTTTCCTTATCTTCCCAAAGATTGGCCGGATAAGGAAGGGAGAGATTGAGTATAGATGAGCAGAGTGTGAGAGGATCTTCTCCCCTTATTGTCTTCTTGTGATTGCAAGTGCATGTGAACAGGTTGTAAGTGTTGGGAGTGAGTCAAGACACCTCAGTAGGTTTAAGGTTCATAATTCCAGGTGAGATAACCAGTGCTAGGTTAGGCAGTAAGAGACAGGATCCTCAAACTGTACTAAGAGCTGCTAGATGGAATGTCTGGATTAGCCTCTGAACACTTGAGAGGTCTCACCATCTGAAGAAGTAAACGGAAGAATGTTAGATTCTGCTGGTACGAGCAGACGTACTTGTAGCCACCTTAGTTTCGCACGGATTGCAAAAGATAGTAAGGTCGTTGTAGTAAGTGAGGGCCGTACGGGGGATCTTTGTGTAACCTACAAGCTGAGATTACTTCCAGTTTGTTGTGAAAGATCAAACCAGATCCTGTTAAGATAGGAGAATAGATTGGATTAGTGAATTTTCCATCACTATAAAAACCGGAAAGAGAGGAGTGTCTACCTCTCTGAAAATAAGTGACAGATCCCTCTGAAGTGCCGACAGAGGCTAAACAGAACTGGAATAGAAGTTGAGAAAGGAAGCCCTCGATTAAAGTAGTGCGAGATCCGGTCGGAAGTGTGAATTCCGGGTTGGTTCTTGAAGGTTGTCAACTAAGTTTGATTTGGGTCAGTGTTAGTCTGGACCGGATTAGTTTATAGGAATATTAAGAAATCATTCAGTATTTTGGGAAAAAGGTGAGAGAGATATAACCAAAAATAATGGAATTAGGAAACTTTCCTCAAATCACCTAGTGACACGAAACACTTCACAGAGTCTCTTGGGTTCGATCTTTAGAGTCACTTTATTATGCTTTAAAGAGGTTTTTGTGAGCATAATAGGGAATTTCACTTACCCTGTGCTGCGACAAGTACCTCCATCCACAATTTGCATAGGTGTTTGATACTTACTTGAAGCGCGTTCAGAACAAAGAGAGTACTTTGGCACAAGTCATCTTTCGTTTTAGTACTTCATTCAACTGGCCTATTCCGGATGAACACTTCCGTGGTTCATATTGAAGTTCAAAAATAGTTTATATAACTATATAGGCTGGTAGTATGCATAGATGTCAAGTGGTATGTATGTGAATTACATAGTTGTATAGCATATGTGCACCATTTTGATTTTTTAAGACCAATGAATGCCAATGTAGTTGGACTTTTATGTACCTTTGTAATTGGCGAGGATATTTTAATTGATAATGATTTTTAAAGTGTGTGAATTGTTCCTATCTTTTGTCATTGTTGGTTTGCAATTTTGCATAGAAAAGTCTAAAATCTTGAAATTACGGAAATTGTGATTTTTTAAGTTGGTATTTGCAAGATTGGCAAGTTTTTGTTTTAAATTGTATGGTCTTCCAATTGTTCAATTTGCCATGTATGGTTGAAGATATTCAATTGGACAATGTATTATGTATAATTGTAAATTGTCTTCTAGATTCTAGAAGACTGGTTTTTTGTTTGGTATCAATGGTATGTTGTTAATTTTTTTAATGCAATGGGTTTGTCCGCTTCATTAAGATGTTAAAAAAAATAGTAATTACCCCCTAAATGCTTGAGGCACCAAAATATTAAATATGGTGTTTGCAAAACTTAGAAGTTCAGTAAAACCTAACTATTTTTCATCATTTTAGTAAGCTAATAATTTTGGAAAATTCTTTTTGAAGTCTACTTTTGGCTCCAAAAGTCCGATCTTGCAATTAAAGGACAATGATTTTTTTGAAAGAGATATTATGCAAGGGTACCTTGTGCAATCTTGACTTTTCTTTTGTGTTAAGAGCTTTTGGAAATGAGCCTCAAATACAGTAGATCTTGGAGGAAAATTCACATTGGAAATTTATATTAAAAAATTATAGAGTAAATTTTATAAAGCCGTAAATTGATTGGGGTTGTGCAAGTTAGGCTCCTTAATCTCATATTTTTTGGGTTCCCAACATTTTAGATTTGCCTTGCCAAAAAGGCTTCAATTTTTTTTTGCGATTTTAACAGCATCATAGTCAAATGTTATAATCTTTCACTCTACAAGTGATATTGTTGTGCTTTCTTTTCCTATGCAATCTCTAACAAGTCTAGTTTGAATTTGTATGGTTACAATTCCAAAAAAATTGATACATCTTACCAAAATGAGGGCTCTTTGTTCAATTTAGAGCAAATTAGAGGAAGTTGAAATTTGAAAACAAGGCTTGGGCATGTAGGAGTTACAACATCCTATGGTTATTTGGATGATTGAATTTGTTTGAACCATTGTTTTTCTTGGGGCAATTGAAGGCCCAAATGCCTAAAAAAAAATGGACTATACCAAATCTATAGGTTAAATTTGAAGAAAAATTGGATGATATGCCAAATTGCTCGAATTTGAAAGAAAGAAAAATGGATGAAATTGTGCACATCAAATGAAACTCATCTAAATATGTGGATGAAAAAATAGTTCTATCCAAAATATAAATGAATACTAAAAAATTTAGTCACATTATTTTGTCGTATATTTCCACTTTAGCAGTTCTCCAAAAATTGGAAAAGAACCCATGGTTTCATCCCTACACCGAAGTTTATCCCATTTTCTGCCCAATGCCCCGATTGGACGACCCCACACCGACCCGCCTTCTTGTCTGCCCCGTCCGCCTCCCTGTCCGCCTCTCCGTCTACCCTCCCGTGCGCCTCCTGTCCGCCTTCTCGTTCGCCCTCCCGTCTGCCTCCCCGTTCGTTCTCCCGTCCGCCTCCCCGTCCGCCCCGTTCGACCATCCGTCCGCCCATCCGCTTGTCCGCTGGACGGGGACAGTCGGAACGTCTTATGTTGGTGGACGTTCGGAAACCGGCGGACGCGGATGCTGGACGTCCGTTCGGACGTCCAAACGTCCATGTAATCCAAATTTCGGATTGAGGCAGTACTGCCTTTGCCGAACTGGTATGGCTCCTTCGACCAGATCAATGGCATGTTCTCCTAACTCTGGAGGAATGCCGGTAAGATCTGTAGGCGATTAGGCAAAGACATTGGAGTATTCCTCCAACAGCATCATACACTCCTTACGTTCTCGCTTAGATAGACGCTTCCCTATATAGAAAGTTTTGTCTATCCCTATGGAAATGGACTCATAGTCATTTGGTGAAGCTATAGGTTTGACACCTTCGGCTTCTTGGTTGTCCAACTAGTCAACCACTTGTCTCCAGGACATTTGTTGACCGTTCAGACGAGGCGGAAGCATTCCGTCTGCAAGTTGCTTCCGGATCCATTCCCCCAATAGATGAATATCGGACTGTCCCATAGATCGATCCATTGGTGCGTCCTTCATGTCTTCTTCAAAGGAAATAATTCCTACTTCTGGAACAGGTGCGGAAAAGCCAACGTCTCCTTCCGTCGTCTCCCGAAATTGCTCAACTCGGTATGTCGTAGTGGAATCCGAATCCTCGGATTCGGTCCAGTTGGATGTGTATCCTTCCGGCGTACTGGTCTCTCCCATGTGTTCTTTCGGATGCCAAGGTAAGGTGACTGGAGGGTCTCCGAAAATGAAAGCCCTCTTCTCCCAATTAACCTTGATTTTGACTAGGTATAGCCACGGTCTACCTAGAAGCAAAGGGAACGACCGGCCCTCTCCTATCCGGATCACCAGGTAGTTGAGTGCGTAGGTGTTCCCATGAATCTGAGTCGGTAATCTAGAGAGCTTCCCTACCGGAATGACCCATGATTGATCCGCCATCCGTAGCGTCTGTTGAGTATCCTCAAAGGAGGTATACCCTAGATCAAACGCTGTATTCTCGAGGATTAAATTTACTCCGGATTTTCCATCCACTGGTACATTCCGGATAGTACATCCGTCAATCTCTACCATTAATTCTGGAGCTCCAAAATCTTCTAGCTCTGCGAAGTTGACCGCAGTAGCACTATAAGAAACCTGTGTTTTTCTCTGCGTTACGCTGTGACATCACCGTTACTTTTGATGTCACTACGTTTTTGGACGAACGCGCAGTTCAGGGACAATTTTTTGTGATGTCATCTGAAACGTCATAATAGACGTCAGGAAATATAGGGGTGTCACTCTGAACGGACGTGTTTATCACTACGTCCAAAAAAATAAAGGACGTTTCAGATGACGTCCAAAAAAACACGAATCGGCCACGTCAGCCATTGGTGCGTCTTTCAGTGCGGGCAGGTGCACTGCTGGCACTGAGAGGGCAGGGGGGGGTGCTGCCCTACAGGGAAAACACCTGATCAGTACAGGAAAGAGCTCCAGGGTGTAAAATTTCAGGCTTTCTGGGAGGATGTGAAGTCATGGGTACAAGGTAGGATGAAAGTGACATAGACACATGTAATGACTCAAGAAATGTGTTTTGGTGTTACAAGTCTAGGGTATGCCAAAATAAAAAGGATGTACAGAATTAAATATTTTAGGTCCTAAAACATGAAAGATGGGAAATAAAAATGGAGACTCATTGGGATAACCTTATCACAGAGGTGAAGTTACGCAATATTATTTGGAGACGGGTTTTGAGAACAAAAAATGGGGATTACTTGGAAGTGTTGGGATCAATGTGTCCTTATTCCATTGGCTTTGAAATTGCAAATTAGGCCCCATAAAATGGAGAGTGACTTGCAGTCCCCATAGTGAATTCCTTCCAATGTTTTTTGGATTTACGGAGTTGGGATAAAATTAAATGGGGAGAAAATTAAATGGGGAGAATATAGAGGTGTCCAGTTCAAATTCATTCCATTGGGATGGGGCTTGGGGGTCCCCCCAATATGGGGGTGAATGGTAGTATGGGAAGTGCGAAGAAGTGCTTTCCATTGGGGGTTCGTGGATGGCCCAAACAATTTGGGAGTAATTTGAAGTCCCCACAGTGAATTCTTCCCAGTGCTTTTTGGATTTAGAGAGTTGGGAAAAAATTTAAATGGGGAGAACATGGGGGGGTTATGGCCAAGTTCATTCCATTGGGTTGAAGTTCGGGGGTTCCCCCCAAAAAATTGGGGTGAATAGTCGTGTGGGGAGTGCTAGAAAGTGCTTTCATACACTTTTGTTTACGGATGGCCCAAACAATTTGGGAGTGACTTGCAGTCTCCATAGGGTGAAAGCACATGACTCCCCCCTACAAAGTACGTTAGAAAAGTACTTTTTCAAGATGTATTTATATAACGTATTTTTTTTAGATGAAATAAACATTATTTTCACTTTTCAATTGATCCAATTGGTAGGTACTTATGTAGAGAAGGTATTCTACCACATTCTAATCCAATTTAGTGTTTCATCCATCCTCTACAAAGTACTTTACCAACAATAAAAGCGTGTTAGGTTTGCAAAACAATTACAAATGACTTTGTACAGGCCAAATGAATGATAAAAAAAACACAATAGTTTGCACAAAGATAGAATATATATACTATGCAAGGGCTTCTTGGTCATAGTAGAACTATAATTACAATATCTATTGGAATGTGGAAGTCAGATGGGCATTATCTTTTGCGGAGGAAAAATGGAAAAAAATAATATTTACGTTCATTTTTTGATGAGTAAAGCACTACATTCACATACTGTAGCATGGCTATTGCTTAAATCTCCAAAATTTTGAATATTTGTTTGACTTTTTTCCTTGCTTCTATTTGTGAAGAATTACTTATGGTTGAGGGTAGTTTTAAACTTTCAAATTCATCTCCAGTCTTCATTTTCAAATTTTAATTTTCTTTTAAAAATTACAATTTTATTTTTTAAAAATTATGAATTAATATTATGTACTGTGGCATGGTTTGCATAAAATGCTAATGTGGCGAATTCCCACAATCTAGGAACTTCAAGGAACTTCTGGGTTTGTTTTGGCTTCGATTATTTTTTAATGTATTGTACAGTTAAAATATTTGACTTTGAATATTAATCTTAATCTGGAATTTGGGTACCACAGAGTTATGAACTTTAAATCTTCATGTTGGAAAATCGAGTTGAGAATCTAAGGGAAAAAATTCCCACGTGGCACTTCATTCTCATTTTAAAAAAATTCTTAAATAGAAGAAAGATCAAGATACAAGGCAAATTTACATTATTAGTACCTCTAGGATAGCTTTGAATTGCACTAATCCCAATAGTGACATTATTGTAGGAAGTAGAATTTGCATATAAGTTTCTTAAGGTTTGAAGTGACATGAATAACTAGAAATTGGGTTAACACACTAAAATGCACTTCCAATAAACTGAAGTTCAAATGAAGATGTTCATTAAGAAACTCTTGTCTATAAGTATGTTACTTTGTAATGGCAAGAATCTACAAGCATCCATTTAAAGTTTCTTTAATTAAGTTCTAATGGTACTTCCACCAAGGTACTTTATATACTTCAAGTATTTCATGTCCACTTGAAAGTACTCTTGATTTTTGACAAACGTGTATTCAGTGTAGTGTGCTTTCACCCCATAGTGCATTCCTTCCATTGCTTTTCAGATTTAGGGAGTTGGGAGGAAAATTAAATGGGGACAACATGGGGGGGGTTCCGGCCAAGTTCATTCCATTGGCTTCTAGGTGGGGAGATCTCTGCCCACAAAAAAATAGAGAGCACATTATGTACTGAGCCCAATCTGATACATTACTATTTTCCACTCTTAGAATATGGTAGAACACAATAATTACTAGTACAACTCCTCTCACTACTACGGAACATGGGATGTGACATTCCATTCTATACAAGACATTGATAATCCTTCTATTCAATGCATAGATGACTTCTTCCATTGCATCACCATGCTCCACTAAACAATCTTCCTAAGATCTATGAGAAGGTCTTCTGCTAGCACATGCAAGTACCTAGACCTTGCTCTGGGGTGAAGGCAACAACAAATATGGTGTTTGAGACATTCTCCATGCAACTTTCACCTTAGAACTCCATGGGAAGGAAACAAAAAACTTTTTTACTGTAGTGAAAAGAACATTCAGAATGGAAGGTGCCCCAATTCGAGCGAGCATGCCTGCTACCTTGGTTTAAATGTGTCCACTGGAATGTTATATCCAACATCCTTTTCAACAAGCGTGTTAGAGTGGGCGTCCTCCTTGACATCCATTCGCACATCATGTGCAATGTCAACATTGACAATGAGTGTGTAGCAGCCGTTTCATAACAGATGAGCCTCCATTTGCCTACTGCCGTCCATCTTTCTCCTACTCACTTGAAAACCGCATCCACGGTCAAATGTATGTGCCACCATCTTCGGCCGGTTGCCTCTGAGGCTCCACGTCCACCAACAGAGGTTGCAAACCGGGGAAGTCCGTGTCACTGCCAACATTAATTATGGTAGGCATAGGTTGGTTCACCTGTAGCTGCCCACGTCTGCCCCGGACATCTGTGCGACACACAATTTTCCAACCTTGCCTGTGCGGATCATCGGAGAAGAATACTTGTTGACAATGCAATGGGAAAGCAAAAGAGTCAGCGTGGACTCTGCCATCCATGCGAGTGAAGTTTGCTCTTGTAAACCCATATTGGTCTTTGCGGATGTTTGCATATCGAGCACCTTCATTTGATCGAACCCAATCGCACACCAACACTGTCGTGCAATGATTCCGGTAGTCCAACTCCAATATCTCCTGAATATATCCTACGCACTCATTGGTTCTCTCTATGGGTCGCCCATTGCAAAGCCCCCAACGTAGTTGCTCAGTGAATGAGGCCACAATTGCGGAGTCGCATGTGACACGGCCCCTCTCTGCACTACGAACACGGAGGTGCATGCCAAACGCATACATTTGGCGATGTGAGACTGCATACCGCTCTGGAGGTTGCCCGTAGTCTACAACATCAGGGTCAACATGTTCACCGGCATGTCGCAAACTCTGAACTCTTTCACTCAGCCACAATGCAAAGGGAGGCAAATCGAAGAGCTCGCTGGGATACCGCACTGGCACTGACGGATGTTGACGACGAAATTGTCTTCGAAAGGCCTCCCTTTCTTTCCAGATGTGGCCTCTCGCGAACACATACTCCCTACAAGGCATTCAGATCATGCATTGTTAGAGAACGCTTACAGTGCCAGGGCGCAGTGAAGAAGCATTGTGAAGGTACCATATGTCCTATTCGACATGGACTGCAAGTTTTATGCATTCAGAGAGATGTTCACAATGACGTCGACACGAACACGTGTATAGCTGAAACGTTACAAGAAATGTTTATCAAGACATGATCTCCGACATTGTGCACATTACCGTCCAGGTCCCTAGACAACAGAAGTACAAATATGATCTCATAGTAAACTCCAGGGAAACAATGTCAAGAAGGTTGAAAAGAGCACTCACTCCCGCCATGGTTCTAAGCACGCTGCGTTGTCCAGGACGAAGGCATGCGCGTAGTTGCGAAACTCATTGGACATTTTCCGCTTCTGCATCTTCTTGCTTGAAATAATTTCATCAGTCATGATGGGTTCCTCGGTTGCATCCCACATCCGTTGCGTTGTTGCTCCATACTACTGCATGTACTCTGTACAAAATCCTAACGTCTCCTCCATTCGATAGCCTTCAGCAATGCTACCCTCGGGGTGTACATACGTCCGCACATAGTCTTTGAGTGTTTTCATATATCGCTCAATTGGGTACATCCACCGGCAATGCACAGGACCGCAAGTGAAAAGTTGCTCCACTAGGTGCACAGGCAAATGAGACATGATGTTCAAGAACGTTGTTGGAAACTCCTTCTCAATCTCGCATGTCGCCATGATAACATCGCGCATCATGTCTTCCTTGTCATTAGCTCGCACCTCCTTTGCACATAGCCTTTGGAAAACCCTGCTCATTTTAATAATAGCTAGGCGGACCCTCTCATCTAATATGTTTTGAACCGCAATGGGAAGAATCTGCAAAACATGTGGACGCACACAAACAAAGTTATTGCATTGTTGGATATTGTCGACATTGAGGTGTACACCAAGAAAGGAGTGCAGGTAGTTCCCTCACTTGTTGCATGAGGACATGATAATCATGTGTCTTCATATATTGCAGCTTCCCGTCCTCTAAGCGCTTGTAAATGCTACCCACATAGTTCGTAGGGGTCCGAATGTTTGAGACAATGGCTACAAATTCCTTGCACTCATTTGGTGTTAGTATGAAAGGTGCACGTGGCATGTAGTATTGATCATTTTGCCGTCGTGGAGGTTGTAGCCATATCTCTTCTCGAATGCCCAATTCCTCTGCATCTACTCTACTTCCAGCACTGTCCTTCATGCCCAACAAAGTTTTGACTATGTTTTCACACATATTTTTTTCGCAATGCATGGCATCCAAGATGTGAGGCTCCAACAAATGCTGCCACAACGGAAAAAAAAATTGGGAATTAAAGAAAAGAAAGCAGAGTTCCAAAACATGTGTACCACTACTGTCAAGCATGTACTCTTCAATTGCTGATGTGCTCTTCACTTCTCAAAACAGAGTGTTGTTCATCCAAGGCAGTGACAACTACGTTACTCCCAATGTCTGATATAACGTCAACTATAATGTCCCAATAGACGTCAAGAATAACAACTGTGACATACAAATGGTTAGAAACCCACTGACCTTCCAATACGGCAATTGGGACAGAGGACACAAGTGCTTCACCCCAGTGACGTGAACTGGGTCATCAGGCCCATTTTCTCTCCCTCCTAGATCCAAGTACGATTGCCGCCACGCTGCGTATGCGATGTTTTCCTCGGTGGTTTGTTTCCGGGGCCTATCACGAGGCTCCGTTCGACCATTAAACCTCAAATTGCGTCGGTAAGGGTGATGCCGAGGTAAATAACGACGAACACCACCATACACAATCTTTGAGCCCTTTGTTCTCCTGTTAGGAAGAACGTCTCCCATTTTAGCCATCCTTGCATCGGTGTCTTTTCCACAACAAGGACAACCCTTGTATCCCTTACAGCACAAGCCGAATATGAGGCCCAAGGCCGGAAAATCTGAGATCGTCCACATCAATACAACGCGTAAGGTGAAATTGCGATTCCCTTCTACTTGGGAGAAATCAAGGGCTGGAACACCTTGCCATAATTCTTCGAGCTCCTTCAGCAATGGACGGATGAAGACACCAACGCCTTTAGATGTAGGTGAGTGCTTTCCCGAAATTAGTATAGATAGTGAAATGAAAAATTTCTTGGTCACTAACCAAGGCTCAAAGTTGTATATTAGAATTAGCACTGGCCAAGTCGACCAATTACTGTTGTTCAACTTGAATGGATTCACACCATCTAAAGCTAGAGCCAGCCGCATGTTTCGCACCTCAAAGCTGAAGGTGCTGAATGCGACGTCTGTGTCGATGTGCTTCCAGGCAGGACTATCGACAACTGAACGCATGATCCCGTCATCACTAACATGCTTGAGGTAGCCAGTCAACATCTGAGCTATCTCTAGTGAGCGCCACATTCGTTTGAGTCGAGGAATGAGTGGAAAGTGCCGAATGACCTTGGAGGGAATGTTATTGGAGCCATCCATCCACCGGGAGCTACTACAATGGGGACAAATGTCCAATGATGAATATTCATCTTCAAAAAGGATACAACCATTTGGACACCCATGCACGTTGTTGTAATGCAAGCCTAATTTCCTAATGGTCTTTCGTGCTTCGTAATGGGATCCCGGCAGCTGATTACCTCTTGGTAGTAAGTCCACAGACAAATACCGGAACAACTCATCACTAAACCTATTGCTCACCCGAAACACCGTACACATGTTCATAATTATGATGGTGGCTGAGACAACACTTGTCCCTGATCCATTGTACAACGGGGTAGTAGCTTGTCTGTAAAGGTCCTCCAATCCGTCCACACTATCACCACCAACGTCATCGTTGTCGGGAAACTCCACACTACCTTCAGCCTCTCCGTGGAGTGCGTCTCCTCTGTCCAATGCCTCAAGGACCTGCCGGTGGACTTCGTGATATGCATCTAAAGGGATGTGGGGCTCTGAATCAGCTTGCCCTGCATTTTCAGGCTGTGCGACGTTGTTGTTGATGTCAGGCCCAATGTCAGAGGGAGCATTGTCAATGACATCATCGTCATAAGCAATGTCCTCTACCCACATTCCCCGCCGTGGATAGCCCTCGGGGGGGTCTCCACCCAGTAAGGATTTTGTGAGAAATGGATCCCGACCAACCTCTCCGTGGTGCCGGCGAATAACCTGAATGGTTTTTTGTAAACCGCCCTTGCAATCTCTGCAGGGACACCTGAAGGATCGAATGTTTTCCTCTGTGGCCACTCTCAACTCAGTGTGCAAAATCAAGTCACCAAGTGGAATGTGGCGTAACGTGCGTCCGTCTTCTGAAATACGGATAGTTGTACTTTGTCGGCGGGTTTGGGAATTGAGACGCCACGCCATCTACAAAGTGAATACAAGGTCACAACCAAGTGTTAAAGAGTGTTTAGGTTGAGAATGATACAAATCTGAGTGTAACATACAACGCACATTGCTTCCATGGCCAAGTTCCGTCATTGCAGGACAACCTGGATCTTCAAATCACAACTGAAGACGTGCGTTAAGATTCCTTCACAATTAGCGTGCCTTTCTCAATGAAAGCATTACTAGAAATGAGTTCATTGTTTTACTTCGAGGCCCACACTGTGTCATCCAAGGATCGAAATGTAAATTTCAATTGATGGCACTTAGAGCCCTGTATTGATTGTCAAAGAGGATGTCCAAAGTGACGTCAACAATGACATGAACCTGAGTTTGTTTACACAGAAACTTTAGATGCCTCATCCGAAGTCATCACAGAGCATGTTGTAAGTGATAGCATTGTGCACAAGAAGACATGTTCTTCAACACGAATATGACAGGCTGGATGTCCATTGTGACATCATCGACAACAGGAGTCCGTACGAACAGAGTCCAAGTTGAGGACTTTCTCCACGTGTTTAAGGGCTGTCCCACAATGACAGAGGTGACCACATTGCCCATGACTACTATCTTTTGTGTCTCATCAGTTGAGGGCACACCACCTTATACCATAGAGTGTACACGTTCCTCACCAATATGGCCGTATCCTGTGAATTGCCACTGCGTCGTACGATGGTACGCTTTGCGGAGCCTTGCCAGGAGGCGTCTGTCGTCCCGGCGGAAGACTCGGAGGCGGCTTCGTTGCTCACTAGTCTTGTCTGTGGGCATATATGTACCAATCTCGAAGGTCAGTCTGTGAAGACTCCACGAAGTACTGCTGGAGGAATCCTTCGACGCAGCTCTCGCCACACCGTCGAGGATGCTCTCCCACTTCAAACATTGCCTCCAAGGCATGAGTGCATTGCAAAGGAAGGTGCCGTCCAGTAGGTAATTTCCAATGTACACAACTTCTTTCAGGAAACGATGAAATATCGTGTAATTGGGATACTGGCGCGCCTCGCAACTGCATTAGGGTTTGCAGAGAGGACTGCCGCTGTCGCTCCGCGCGGGGTTAGGGTTTCTAGGCACGGGGGCACGGGCTTCCGGTGGCGCGGGCGCGACTCAGGCGTTTGCCGTGACGGGCATAGGGGCTCATAGGGGGCTCGTAGGGGGCCACCTCACCTGTAGGCGGGGGCGGGCCTTCAATTCCACAGCACCCCACTTCCGCCACGCTGCGTTGGTTTGAACGCGCGACCTGGAAGAACCCTGAAATTTCAGCGTCTGTGTAATGCTTGAATTGCGTTCGTCTTTGGAGCCAGCCTTGCTAATGTGAGAGAGGTGAGGTAGGTGCTCCCCAATCGGGATCGGTTTTGTAGTTTGAAATTTTCATTTTTGTGTGAATTTGGCAAGGGCGGTGTTCTTACATGCAGTTGCAAGGGGCGCAGCTCTCCACCGATCTGGAGCAACAAGGGTTCCAATCTTGCGCCACAGGTTCATGGGAGGCTAGAACACGCCTTGCAGCAAGTCGATTGCGCGCAGGTTTTCAGGTTGCCAAGATGCCTCCCCAATGTGTGATCTTTGTTGTGGACGCTCATGTGTGCGTTTGTGTGTGAGGAGGGTACAAAACGGTGAGTTCTACGTGCAGTGGAGAGGGGCAGGTGAGAAAATGCCTTGCACTCAGGCCCCTGTGCGGAAGAGGAACGCGAGTCAACGGCGTGAAGAGGACTCCAGCGAACATGAAGAAACCCCGCCGCCAAAGCCAATCCGCATGCGCGGGGAGCATGAGCGCCGCTCCAAGGCCAGAGGAGACCCTTGGCCTGCTGCGTCGGCGGGGAAGGGACGAGATCGGGACAGCAATCCTCCACCGAAGAGGAAGAGGACCCCTCAAGTGCAGTTGGAGTTGTCGGAGGAGGCAGGGCACGACGCAGAGGAAGAGGAGGAACTCAGAGAGCAGTCTTGGAGGTAAGTTTGGCAGCAGAAATAATTAGAGTATAGAACCAGTGGTATTCAAGGTTTTTGGGGAGGCGCGCGTTGGTACGGACGTCAAGTGCAATGCACACCATGTTTCTTTTGACGTCGACTCTATCATGTTCAACGTCATAGACGTTTAATGTGACGTCCGCATAAATTGTGTGACGTTCATGTCTACGTCACGAAGGACATGTTCTTTGCGTTGAACTCTGTACAAAGACAGGTGATAGTTTGTTCCTCAGAGAGCAATCATATTGAATTACGGAGTGATCAATGAAGACGTTCGGGAGTCATCCCTCTACAAGGGTGACAGACCCTAAACCACGGCGTCTTCCTAGTTTCTATCAAGAGGAAGTTCTTATAATGTTCAAAACAACGTCCAGGCGTGTTTACATTGACGTCAGGTTCAACGTCGTGAGCAACAAAGTCGCATGTACAGAACTGTGAAGCCAGAAATAGCGTATGTGGATGTCTTTTGCGGGGGTCCAGTTGCGGGATTGATTTGTTTGTACTGACGTAGCCCCATTTTCTTCCCAAGCTGATAGTGCATTTGACCTTTTACAATAAGGGCTACAACACAGGGTCTGATGAACCAGCTTCGGATGCTGATACTGAAGAGATGATCGAGCAGCTGATCCCCGAACAGTCTCGCGAAAAGGGCTTAAGCATTGTAATGAAGAAACTTGTGGAAATCGACCGGCAAGGGGAACCATTCGGACCTATGAGGGTTCCTTTCTCCAACGACATTAAGAAATATGCGAGAGACCTTGACCCCAGGTTTGGATGGGAGGGTCAGCCCAAAACAGATAGACGGCGCTTATTTACGCGCCTCTATATAGGTTTGTATTCAGTCCTTCTCTGTGAAATGAAGAGGACTACAGACCTTGTAGTTCACTGTTGCATGTAGTTCAAAAGACTGTAAATGTTGTGGAAGGTAGCTCATTGGCCATGAGGCGGGGCAGTGGATGTCACCTGTAATGTCCACAGCGACGTCGAATACAATGTCACACCTGACGTCAGTGTAGGATCCTCTACAGTGAGGGGTGGTCCCTATGGTCGTCCGCAACACAAGGACGTGCAGTGAGTTTCTGGAGACATAGGACTGTCCATGTAAATTCTCTTGTTATTCTTTGGCACAACAATATCATACATAATGCAGAGGTAGCTATACTAAGTTCTCTGGCTTGCAGATTGGCGTATAGAGGGAGAGTTCGAGCGAGTGTCGGAGAAGTGGATGCAGCCGTTCATCACAAAAGCGCTCATTCATGTTCGTTGGAAGCTCAATCAATTGATTGATGGCGGAAAACCCAAGCCGATGGGAATGGATGACGATGTGTGGGAGGCATTGAAGGAGGCTCGTGCGACCGATGCTTCCCAAGAGAAGTCAACCCATATGTCTGCCATTTCTAAGGGCAAGGCATCCAGCACAGCCCAGCATAAGGCCGTAGAGAGAGAAGTCATCTCGAGGCTGGTAAGTATGTAGTAACTGACGTCCACCTACTTGCCCAGGTCGACACAACTTTCATCACATGTTGCGTTTGTTTTTCCAAAAAATGTCCGCTCTGGTGGTAGATGTGCAGGACTGGGCCTTCTTCTTTGCACGTGGAAGGACCTTTGTGGGGTGGCATTGAAGCATGTAATCATTGCATCTGAACTGTAACTGCATATTCTTCTTCCCCTTGTCGGGTGGCATTCAAGCATGTAATCGTTGCATGTGGACTCTAAGTGCATATTCTTGTTCCTCTTGTACGGTGCCATTGAAGCATGTAAGCTTTGCATGTGAACTCTAAGTGCATATTCTTCTTCCCCTTATAGACTTTGTTGCAGAACAGAGCACCGTTTGAAGCAGAGGTGGACGCAGAAATGGCCAAGGAGTTGCAGCGTCTAGAAGAAGAGAAGCGTAGAGGTCGAAGTCCCCATGGCAAAGAGCTGCAAGAGATGCGCAGTCGGCTGGATGAGCTTGAGCTCAGTGTAAGTCGCCTTACTAAGACCGTGAGCACGTCCCACAAAAGCATGGAGGAAATGCTACGTAAGATCCTCGCAAGTCAGTGCAAAGCAAGTGCTGGGGGGACCCTGGATGTCACGGAGCCATCCTCGCCAATGGAGGCAGGGAATGCACCACTTCTCACGTCACCTAGGGCAGAGGCATCGAAAATGGCACAGAAGGACAGTCTTGTGCCCGTGTTGCAGCCCACAGCTCCTGTAGATGTCGTTGAGCCAATCCCTAGAGCTGTCCAAAGCAATGTCAAAGACGATGTTCTTGTTGACGTTAACTCCGACAAGCGGGCTGTTGAAGACGATGTTGTTGACGACATTGTAGCTAACGCTGAGGAGGAGCAGGTACAAGGAGCCGGTGAAGTTGCCATCCCTGAAACTGCTGAAGGTCAGCAAAGAGTGGAAGATGTGTACGCCATAGTGAAAGACTCCGGGGTGCAGGCAACATCTGAGAGGCGAGAAAACACGATGGAGACCTCCACGGAGCAACAAGTGATGCAACGTCTCTCTTTCCATTTTAAGTGCCAAGTGATTGACGTGAAGCACTCCCTTTGTTAGGCTAGTGACGTTATTTCCATGAATTGCCTTGTATGAGGATGGTGTCATAGCGTAGTAGCGGATGCCTTGCAATGCTTCAATTTTTTTTACAAGTGCGTGTCAAATTGGACATCGAAGTGAACGTCACTAGTGGCAGACGTTGATGCACTGTAGGGCTGAGCCTGTTCTTTTCCAAGCGAGTACATCAAAATACTATGTAAGCGGAAGTCGAAGGTTCCTTTCAGTCCCCCATTCCATTGAATGCGCAGGAATGTTTTACAATAACTATGTGCATCTTACAGGAAAGCAAGTGCCTCAATGGTGCTCAGGTAAGGCTAGGAAGTGTAGGTGATTAGAGGATGTCAGAAGTGAATAACAATTGTGTGATGGTGTTGCAGGAAGACATTGAAGTCCTTGGTGAGTCCTCAAGCCGGCCTCGGCGTACTGTGAGGACCACGCAAGCTGCGAAGGGTACGAAGGCTACAACGAAGGCAGCAATTTCCAAAGCGGTGGGTCTTCCTAAACCTACCCAACCCACTAAAAAGGTTAGGAAGCCTGCATTCCATTCACCCATACTTTCATTTGTTTCTGTATGCAACTTAAAAGAGTAATGCAAGTGTAGCATTCCTTGACATCTGTTGTGGCTGTATAAGAGTCCCAGAAATAAATATGCATGAGTAGGTACTGCTGGTTTTGACTTGGTGTGGTACGATGCAGGCTGCTGTTGTCAAGAAATCGGATGCACCTCGAAAGAAGTGAGTCTCTATTTGCCACAGCGTGTCCAACTTCACATCGCATATGATGGTCAAGCATGTTATTCAGAACCATGAGTAGAACGCACCATGTTTTCATCGAAAGTGTTGTAGTTAATGTTGTTGTGGATTTCTTCGTAGTACTAGACTATGGCATTTTTGTACAGAAGTTGGCAAGTGGCCTTATAATCCCAATGCCATTGAAAACACAGGCTTCTATGCTTGGACATCTCTTACAAAGACACATAATTCATCTTCTAATGGCATATCTCAATCTTCCATTCACTCATGTATATGGGCTGTAGAGTACATCGTCTTTGATGTTGAGGTTTATGATTCACGTTGTTCATTTCGTTCGAGAAAACATCCTTCCTCTCGCATTGTATGTCTTCTGTAATGCTCAAGAAAACACTATAGATGTCACTATGCATGTCGAACGGAACACTGAGCGCAATGCAATGCATACCCCAGTACACGGGTTGCTCTACTTAATGTCACAATAGACGTGTATGTGGACGATGTCTGCGATTTCAGCAACGAATAAATTCTACAATATTGTCCACCCAGGTCGTTTCCTAAAGCACACATTCTCGTTGACTCTGATGTCATTTAAAACATCCTCCTGTCAAATGTGACGTCCCAGAGAACATCACACAGAACACCGACATGTACCGCAGAAGAGTGCCACGTCAGCTGCCACGTAGGCTGCGTGCACCAGAAATTATTTTCCACGTCGGATATTCAAGGGTCCACGTCATTGGACACGTCACAACGTCGTTAGATGAAAAAGTTGTCCAACGTGTCCCTGCCCATCGTTAAAAATCCTACGTGGATGCCCAAACCCCTCCACATGGCACTCTCAGAAACTCTTGGGTGACCTTGTTGTTTTCGATGTCACAAAAAATTTAAGCACGTTTCAGCACATAACATGGCACGTTTTTGGCCCGTTTTTTTAAACGGATTTTTTTAGACGTCACTATAGGCATCGTCCTTGTTAACTTAGACATCACGGCACGTTTTTTCACTTGTTAAAAAAAACACTGATTTCTTATAGTGTAGGTAGGAGTCGGATTGCTCATCAGCGTGAGCGGATCAAAGACTCCTTCAGTTGCTTCTGATAATTAGGATTATCATGTAACAACTGACTGATAGTAACATTGGCCTTTTGGACCTTGATATCCTGAAGGATATCATACTCATCCACCCGGATTCAAGAATCCAATCTGAGTATAGTCTTTGGCACAATTACCTCCCGAATAGGGTCGTCTAGTTCTTGTGTCCGAGTAATCTCCTCTCTAACTTCTTGACTCACATCCGGAAATGGGGGAGCGACTGCTACCCCTTCCTCATCTTGGCTACACCTCCTTCACTTTGAGAATCTCCGGAATGATCCGAAGGATATGGAGTATGGCTTGCCCCTGTTGTCCGGAGATGAAGACGGGACTTTCTTCTTTCTTCTACACGCTTACGGGTGGAGCTACGGGTGCTCACTTGGGCGACTTGGACTGCCCGTCTTTCTGTTAGCTCCACCGGACACCGTCAACAATCCGGATTCTTGATGCCCTCGGTGCTTCCGTAGTTTAACGCCGTCTTCTCTCGAGGTGGCACCTCTACTTGTTTGAATGTAACTCGTGGATGCGCTGGTTCCGGACACTCTTCAACATGATGTCCATACTCTCGGAAGTTTTGGCAAGGCAAGGGTAAAGGCTTGCCTTGTCCAGATCTGGGGTATGGGCACTAATTAAGATAGTGGGACGAATCTCCACAATTATAACAGGCCCCATACTACTTTCCTATCGGAACCGGTGGTCTTGAAGGAAGGGAAGGCCCTCCGTAAGATCCTGCTGGTCACGGTATGATGGTGTAACGTCTTACTGGGTCTGTGTGCTCCGGATTCGGATGATACGGAGCTCGGTAGATCGGTTGTGGAGCTCGACCCCGTCCGTATGATGGAGCAACTTGATACATCGGTACTTCCTCTGCCCCTTCCTCCTCAGGTTCCGGAAGTGTATAGTAAACTACTTCCTCCTCATCCACGAATTATATCTTCCGAAGTGATAGTCGGAAATACTCATTTGGGTAGTGTCCGACTTGTCCACATCATGTACACCAAACGTTCGCTCTCGCTGCCAGAAAAATCTGTCGTTGCTTGCCACTTTTTGCCAGTTGTACTTTGATGGTAACCAAACTCTCACTAGAACATCAACATTGGATGTAATTTTTGACATAAAAACATGAAATTGTAACATGATGCGCAAAAAAATCCATCAAGTTAAACGCGGGTTTCTTCTAATGTCTCTTGGATTTCTCTAATCGCTCGTTTTGACTCCACTTCCAATTCTTCCTTCACTTTTACAATAGCTCGGTTTGATACTCGTCGATAGCCTTTAGATGTCTTCCTCCTTGGTGCTGGTTGGTCCGAGTCACTATCTTCCGACTTGGAAGAGTCCTCCTCAGATCCGGAACTGTCGGCCTCGGACGAGCTTGATCTCCGGCTCTTCTTCCCCTTCTTGTCTCATTCGGTCTTGCCCTTCTTCTCCCTTCTCAGGGATTTGCGTAGAGACTGCTTGGAATTCTTGTAGTATTGCGCTGCCTCCATCGCTTCTTGAAGAGTGGCCGGTTTGGATTGTTGGATTTGGAACCCCATTCTTTCCTGAAATCCTGCCACATACCATTCAATCTGTACACTTTGGGCTACTCCGGGGGTTAGTTTGGTAATCAAACTCTTCACCCTTTGCCCATATTTACGGACAAACTCTCCGGATTTCATTGCTATTTTATTGAGCCATCTTGAGGCTCTGGCCTCTCCTCCGGCCTCTCTGAACGTCAGTACAAATTCATCTGTCAACTGTTCCCAGTTCGTCCGGATGTTGTGCGGTAGATCGTTATACCATTTTAAAGCCTCCGCCTTAAGTAATCCGGGGAGGATCCAGAGTCTCGTTCCACCATCCTCCTGATTGGCTTAGGTAGTAGAATTGAACTCTACCAACCAATCGTCTACATCCTGACTACCATCACCATAGAAAGTAGAATACTTCAGTCGGGTGACTTGCGTGGCCATTCTTTCTGGCTGGACCTCCAAGTCTTCCGACGGTGGTTTGGATGAACTTGGGTTATCCGTACTATCAGTGATATCCTCTGGACTAGGCATAGTTTCAAAAGCTAGATTCGAAACTGAAACGTCCTCTAGTAGACTAGGTATAACTATGCTATCCTCTAGTTGTTATATACTAGGTGAACGACTAGCGGGAGTTCTTCTTGAAGCACTCTGATTCCGTCTTCCCCGGGCTGCAGCACTCTGGGTCGTGACTCTAATTCTTTCACTCTCACTAGTTCCTTGCCTCATACAGAAAAAGAATTACTGCCTCTTCTGCTCTTATTCCGTCTTGAATAAATCTCTTCTTTACATCTCCGGTAGGATGAACAACTCAAATCGGAAGTTACCTATAATTTTGTAATGATCAAGTCCTCGGCAGCGGCGCCAGAAATTGTACCATGTAGCGATTAGTCAGACTAGTATTCCTCCAATTAGCCCTTAATTTACACCAAAGGCCCACTTAGAATAAACCGCTCCGGAATCGTTCCCAAGAGGACTTGAGGTTTACAGATCTATAGGATAACCTAATCTAAGCATTCACTTTCTCTTCGTCAGACTACTCCGGACTACAGGTTCGGTCCGGCCACTAGTGCCGGGTGGGTTCCGAAAAAATCCAGAAACTGTTTAGTGCCCCTTCTGGGATCCCTGGGTTTGGGTGACGAGTGGCCAGATCCACCGTCCGGATGCTTATCGTGTCCGGAAACACGCTCTCTTTCTCTCTCTCTCTTTCAATCTCTAATACTAATACTAACCTACCTCTTCAGGGACCGGAAGTGTCCTCCTGTTCCGTCACCTCATATATCCGGAATGCTTACCGGACTAGGTCACGCAGGGACGGTCAAGGACTACAATGACATTCTAACCTTAAATGGGCACTAAGCCTCCCGTCGGCCGGGTGGATCTCCTTGTACTCTCTTGGGCTTGTGCCGGGGCTTTTAACACTGTCTATGGGGAATTCCGGCAATCCGGAATTCGGGCACATCTTGCAAAACTCCCGTACACGGAAGTTGCTAGCAGCCTCTCAAATACCCTTTCACCTAAGGCCGTATCCTACTCGCAAGCTATACCGGCATCCAGGCAGTAATACACTAACACTACTGTCGGAACCATCCGGCCGATCTCCCCATCAAGTTAGTTACACCCGGAAACCACTCACAAAGCCGACTCTTGCTACTCAAGGTAAGTTCTCAGTCTCCGGAAAAGCGGGAATGGACCCCCACCCCCCACAAACATGTACCAAATACAAAAGATAAGAGAATGGAAACCTCCAAACACTTGAATTAGACTCAAAAAGATACAAGCTAAAAATAATGGGACGGATGTGAATGACCAGAAAGGTCCATCAAAACCCTACTTATACTAAGACTAATATCATCCTAAAAAAATCCCACAAAACATTCCTATTGGTCCGCTAGATTTCCGGTAAATCCTAAATCCTATTTTTCTGGCTTTTGATGGCCGGACACCGGTATTGTCGCTACTCTACACTACTGCACACTATTCTTTGGGATCCTGATTCGTGGGAGGAGTATAGTCCTTCAACAAATCCAACTTCATTTCCTTCCAGCTACTCCCTAGAGAAAACAAATTTGGCCCCCTTTGTCCCCATCTTGAGACCTCCACGATATTGGGGTCCTTGTTTACACTCCGGGTCCCGACTATCGGAACGTCCGGACTTCCCCGGGAATCCTTCTGGGTCTTCTTATGACGAAGAGAAGACTATACCACTCGACCACTGTGAGCCTCCGGAGAAGTACCCGTTAGGTCAATGGTCGGGGTCACCAGAAGGAGATCTTCGCTTTGTTGGGGTACCACGGCATCCCACTCCTTCTGGCCTTGTGGGTGGTGGTGAAAGTTTCGGACCAACCGGTACCACTGGTGATACTTCAATAACCATGGATTCCGGATTATTGCCTTCCATAACCACCAAAGCTTGCATGGAGGGGGAAGAAAGAGTTACCTGATCCGACTCAGCGGGAGCCAAATACTCCATCATCTCCCGCATATCTGCCCGGGATGCGTCTATCCGTCTCGCCTGTTCCAACAAGCACTTGATGATGTGTACCCTACTCGAGCTGGCGGTTGCGTTGAGGTTGGCTTCGAACAACCGGGCTTTGTTGATGTAGTTCGCCGGTACTTCCAAGGAATTCTGGAGCTAGACCACACCTTGACACAATGCCGCTATCTGCCGGCGGTGGTCCCCTTCTATGAATCGGGCTGTCTCCTAGGCTGTGCGTAGATTGCTCTCCAATCCAACGCACTTGGATTCCAAATCCTGGACTCGGTTCAGCAATGTCCATTTCTCCACCCGTAAAGTCCCCAACTCCGTCACCAACCGCTTCCGTTCTTCTATTAGGAGGCCGTTTTACTTCTCCGCCGCCATCAATGCATCCGTCCTCCGGAAGATGGCATTCTGGTCACTCAGTGCCATCTTCCGGCACACCCGCTTGAGAGTCTCCTCGTAATTCTCGAGAAGCTTCATGAGGTCATCCGCCCGCCATACAAAGTGCTATGCCATTTCCGTGATGCGTCCCCCCTAGTTGCATGTGGGTTCTATCTCCCTCTTCTGCCTCCATAAGCCTGGTCCAGGAGGGTCCGGCCTTGGTCTGAGCGGACCTAGTTTGCTGTTGCGCCGGTCCAACCTCCTGTGTAGAAGGTCGGACTTCTTCCGGGGCCGGTCTGGTCTCCGTTTTCCAGTCCGGAATTTCCTCCTCGAGTGGCTCCGGAGCGGGAAGATCTTCTGTCGGATTTATCGGTGGAGTCCTATTCCGCTGTTGCCTCTTCTTTAGAGGAGTGGGTGGCTCTTCGTCCACCGTCTCCTCATGGTCCGGTCTGTCACAAGGAGAAGGGTCTTCTCCTCCGTACTGTTGGAGCTGAACTAGCTCCTGGTAGGCACTCTCCTCGTTTGCCTTAAGCAGGGAGTGTTGGGCATATAGATGGGAAAGGTACGCCGGAAGTGGGCTCTGACCCTTCTTCCCCGACCGGAGGGAACGCACAAGGTCCCCTATTAACTTGTGGATGATGATTGCCCAATCCATCATCATTTTACCTTGGAGGCTCCCCAAGATGGCAGAGGCTACTTTCGCTACCACTCGCCTCAACTTGGTTGGGTGGAGGATAGGGTTAAGGAATGCTATCACGTCCCGATACTCTGGATTCACCAGGTCGGAAACCTGGTGACCCTCCTTCGGATTGGCCAGCGCCCGAAATTCGCCCTCTATAACCTCCTGATTCTTCTCCATGACCTTGTCCGGCGCCTCCTGGAACTTGTAGACGGCTCTCCACTCGTTAACCGACCACAGTTCTAGCTTCGCCCAGAGGGTGGTATCCAAGATACCGCTTTCCGAACGAAGTAGATCAAACACTAAACTCTCCTCTCTGATGCCCCAAGGAACCTCCATGAGCCCCTCACACCCCATGTTGGTGAGGTTCTCTCGCAGGCGCCCTAGCCGGTCCTCCTCGGTAGGAACCTCCGGCACCACCTTTATCACCGAAATAGTCTTCGACCGGGGCGGCGATGGCGGAAGTTCATCGTCTGAGTCCTCGGGCAGATCCTTCAGCTTGCGCCGGCTTGCCCTAGAAGACATCGTGCTCACAGAAAGACCTCACACAATCCCTCTCTACCTCTCCTATTCACAAAGTTTCACTCCGGTAACCCCTGCACAATCGCAACTCACACAATCCCTCAGTCTACCAGAATTCTCATAAAGCTAGGAAGACGGAAAACATAGGTCGAAGGAAAATAAGGAAGTACTCGTGTATTCTGCCAGCTACAGATCTCCTCTTATACTGGCCAGACGGACAATAAGTCAGATGAATGTACGGGATAGGTTTTGGCGGCAATACCCTAATCTTAGTACGGATCCGATTTTCGGCTTTTAGAGCCAGAGCCATCATCCAATTTCCGGAACTTTCTAGGGTTCTGGAATTACGTTTTTAGACCTAATGAAATTTTTCCGGATCCAGAGATCCGGTATTTCTAAGTTTCCCTAATTTCCTATGAGAATTCAAAAACTTTCCTTTTTAAGGGAACAATTTTTGAAATTTCCCGTCATATACTAGTGTTCTGGGTCTAGCATGTGGGATCACATTCCCACAGTTAAGGAGATGCGTGGAGTCGGAGTACAGAAGACCAGTCATCCGGAGTGTACATGAAGGACCGGCTGGAGGTCACTTTGCATCAGTGTCCACCATAGAGAGAATCTGGGGAGCCGGATACTAGTGGCCTACCATGAATAAAGATGTTCGCATCTTTGTTCGGAGTTGCGATCCTTGTCAAAGGACCAAAAATCCAGTCTTCCGGAATCATTGGCCGCTTACTCCCATTGTCCCATCATTGGCCCCATTTGAGAAGTGGAGGATAGATTTCATACGACCTATCACTTCGATAGGTTCCCAACGAAATCAGTACATAATCTTAGCAACGGATTATGCAACCAAATGGGTAGAGGCGAGTCCAACCCGGAAGAACGATGCCCGGACAGCTACGAATTTTTTATACGATAAAATCCTAATGTGATATGGCTGTCCTCTAGAGATAGTTAGTAATAGGGGAACTCATTTTCTAAATGAAGTGGTTTCCGCACTAACCAGTGGGTATCGCATTAAGCACCGGAAGACGACGCCATACAACCCCAAGGCCAACGGACTCACGGAGAGGGCAAATGGGATTATCGGAGGCATCCTCAATAAGGTGGTGACTTGCCATAAGGCGGACTAGGACTGGAAACTCAACTCAGCTGTCTTTGCGTACAACACCACCCAGAGGAGTACTACTGGTAAGACTCCCTTTTCCTAGTATTTGGGAGGGAGGTATTACATGGAATAGAAACGGAAATTGAGACGTTCCGGATCTTGGCGGCTCATTTTGGGCAACGGTCAGAGGATCCTCTATCACGCATGGCGGAGATTGAAGCACTGGAAGAAAGTAGAGGGGATGCTCTGGACCTTTCCGTTCAGGTGTAGAGGCGCCAGAAACAAATTTTTGATTGGAAATTACCAAGGGAATCCGGCATCACAGAGGGATGTTTAGTTCTACTGTATGACAGCCAGTACAAAGCTTTTCTGAGTAAGCTTTACACCAGATGGATCGGCCCATATAAAGTCGTAAAGATTTATCCAAATGGATCTTTACAACTTTCGGACCTAGATGGGAATCCTTTGGACACCCAGACGAATGGATCACGTGTTAAACTCTACCTATAGGATTTATCCTTGTAGGAGTTCACGGAGATGTTCACAGGTGAGGGAGGGATAATGTGGAAATGTGATCCCACATGCTAGACCCAGAATACTAGCATTTGATGGTAAATCTCGAAAATTGTCCCCTTAAAAAGGAAAGTTTTTGAGTTCTCATATGAAATTAGGAAAACTTAAGAATACTGGATCTCCGGATCTGGAAAAATTCCATTAGGTCTAAAAACCTAATTCCGAAACCCTAGAAAGTTCCGAAAATCGGATGATGGTGTCGGCCCTAAAAACCGGAAACCGAATCCGTACTAGGGTTAGGTTTTTGCCGCCAAAACCTATCCTGTACATTCATCTGATCGACCATTCATCTGGCCGGTATAAGAGGAGAACTGTAGCTGGCAGAAGATACAAGTACTTCCTTATTTTCCTTACATCTGTGTATTCCGTCTTCCTAGCTTGTTGAAAATTTCGGTAGACTGAGGGACTGTGTGAGTTGCGATCGTGCAGGGGTTACCGGAGTGAACCTTTGTGAGCAGGAGAGGTAGGGAGAGATTGTATGAGGTTTTCCTATGAGCGCGATGTCTTCCAAGGCAAGCCGGTGCAAGTTGAAAGATCTGCCCGAAGACTCAGACGAAGAACTTCCACCACTACCGCCCTAGCTGAAGACAATTTCGGTGATAAAGGTGGTGCCGAAAGTTCCCACCGAGGAGGATCGGTTGGAGCGCCTGCGATGGAACTTCACTAACATGGGGTGTAAGGGTCTTATGGAGGTTCCTTGGGACATCAGAGAGGAGAGTTTAGTATTTGGTCTACTTCGTCCGGAAAGCGGTATCTTGGATACCACCTTTCAGGCAAAGCCAGAATTGTGGTCAGTTAACGTGTGGAGAGCCGTCTACAAGTTCCGGGAGGTGCCGGACAAGGTCATGGAGAAGAATCAGGAGGTTATGAAGGGCGAATTTTGGACGCCGGCCAATCCGTAGGAGGATCACCAAGTTTCCGACCTGGTGAATCCAGAGTATCGGGATGTGATAGCGTTTCTTAACCCTATCCTTCACCCGACCAAGCCAATGCGAGTGGTAGCAAAGGTGGCTTCCGCCATCTTGGGGAGTCTTCAAGGTAAAATGATGATGGATTGGGCAGCCGTCATCCACGAGTTAATAGGGGACCTTGTATGTTCCCTCCGGCTGGGGAAGAAGGGTCAGAGCCCTTTTCCAGCGTACCTCTTCCACCTGTATGCCCAGCACTTCCTGCTCAAGGCAAACGAGGAGATTGCCTACCAAGAGCTAGTTCAGCTCCAACAGTACGGAGGAGAAGACCCTTCTCCTTGTGACGGATCGGACGATGAGGAGACGGAGGACGAGGAGCCGCCCACTCCTCTAAAGAAGAGGCAACAACGAAATAGGACTCCACCGATAAATTCGACAGAAGATCCTCCTGCTCCGGAGCCACTCGAGGAAGAAATTCTAGACCGATCGGTCAGTGCCATCTTCCGGAGGTCGGAATGCCATCTTCCGAAGGACGGATGCGTTGGTGGCGGCAGAGAAGCAAAACGCCCTCTTGATAGAGGAACAGAAGCGATTGGTGACGGAGTTGAGGGCTTTATGGGTGGAGAGATGGACATTGCTGGATCGAGTCTAGGAATCGAAATGATCCAAGTGCATTAGATTGGAGAGCGATCTATGCACAACCCAAGAGACGGCTAGAGTTATAGGAGAGGACCACCGCCGGCAGATAGCAGCACTGTGCCAGGGTGTGTTCTGGCTCCGGAATTCCTTGGAAGTACCGACGGACTGCATCAACAAAGCCCGGTTGTTCGAGGCCAACTTCGACTTAGACGCCAGCTCGAGCCGGGTACCCATCATCAAGTGTTTTCTGGAGCAGGCGAGACGGATGGACGCCTATAGCAAAATGCGACGGGAATGTGGCGCATTCCGTGTAATTCGTTACACCTTTTTACAAAGGGCGTTATACCAGTGTAACTTTTCTTTGGGAATCTGGGTCAACTTTCTCGGATATGAAGGATTTTTAGCCTATCTTGACTGATTTTTTCTCCTTTTTCCAATGGTACCACTCGCGAAGGCTAATTCATCACCAATCAAAAGTTATGGCCCTTTTTAGGCTGCAGTTTTCACAGCCCGTGGACACTTCAGCGACTCATATCTCAACCAATTCTTGCCCGATTGGAGATATTCTTTCATGGGTTTTCACTGATTTCTTGTCTTCTTTCCAACGGTGTAAAGCATGCCTTCTAATTCTTCAAATGCCAAAAGTTTAGGCGGTTTTGGGCTTGCAGGGTTCACCGCAGCAAGCAACTTGGGGTTCACAGATCCATTTCTTTGGGGTTTAGTAAAAGATTAAGAAGACGCAAGTGTTACACCGACAGGGTTACACCAGCATTACACCATAGCAGCATTACACCAGTGTTACACCACACCAATAATACACCGGCATTACACCACTAGTGTTACACCAGCATTACACCACAGCAGCATTACACCAGCGTTACACCGGCATTACACCACTAGTGTTACACTACCAACGTTATACCAATAGGGTTACACCACAACAGCATTACATCACACGAGTATTACAGTAGCGTTACACCAGCATTACACCCGGATTACATTGACATTACACCCGAGTTACACCAACATTACACCCGGGTTACACCGACATTACACCTTGGTTACACCGGCATTACACCAATATTACACCTACGTTACACCAGCATTTCATTGTGTTCCACCCGGGTTACACCAACATTACATTGGCATTACACCCGCGTTACATTAGCATTTCATTGTGTTACACCCGGATTACACCAGCGTTACACCAGCATTACACCGACATTACACTCGGGTTACACCAACGTTATACCAACATTTCATTGTGTTCCACCCGGGTTACACCAACATTACACCGACGTTACACCAGCATTTCATTGTGTTCCACCTGGGTTACACCAGCATTTCATTGTCCAATCATCAAGACTTCTCATGATAAAGATGAAAGTCACACAATGAGAATGTTCATCGTGGGATCCCCAGATAGAACTCTACATCTTCCAGAGAAGGTCAATCCTCTGATGTATCGACGTGGAGTGCACATTCACTCTAGTAGGCTCTGAAGATTGTGACTGCCCGCCGTTCATGGTTGGCCAAGCGTTCCTTCTCTCTTCCACAATTCTAGATTCTTGCTACAACACGAGCACTCGGAATCCTGTTGCAGGGTTAGGGCAAGCTCTTGCTTTGCGTTGGCTGGGAGACGTGGTTTCCTGTGGGTTTTGAGCGGTTTAGGGTTTAGGGCATCAAGGCTAGGGTTCTTGGCGTAGGAAGAAGCCCAGCACTTGAGGTACGAATTCGTTGGCAACGTGAAAATATTGCGGTTTTACATCAGTGACGGCGCTTGGATTGCTGCCAAGGTGTTGAACATCATTGGAGTGAATTTGAAGGAGGTCCGTGTGGAGGTGTCGAAGATCATCGATCGAACAAAGCGGCTTGTTGGCTGTTGAGATCCCTTCACTCCCCGAGCAAAGCGTGTCCTGGAGCATTCGTTGGAAGAAGTCCGGAAACTTGGTAAGTGCATCTGCTTTCGGGTTTGGGGTTCAATTTGGTCGTATTCTACAATTTTTAAAAAATCAGCCAACACCGTAGTTAGCTTGCTTGTCCATCCATCTCTCCCTATCTTTCTTTCCTCTGCTTTTCAAGGACATCGTGCCTATAGCAAGCTTGCCCGATCAAGTGGCGTGCATGCAATTTTTATCAATCGGGCTTAAGTTGTCCATTTCTTGTTGCTATACTCAATTCATATGTAAAGAAGGAGAGCCAATTTCTTTTGGGTTTAAGTTGGAGTTCTGGGAGCTGTGGTGAATTTTGTGGTTTTAGGGTTTAAGTTAGTGGACGGGGTTCCAGGTTCAATTCGAGAGATTGGGTTTTTTTTTATTGGAATTGATTTGTCTTGAGGTGACAAGGAGTAGGGTGGTTTTGAGGAAATTGGGGTTCAGAGCTGAAATTGACTCTAGAGTCGTTGTGTTGTTTGGATGTGGAGGATTGGATTCCATCATAAGGAAAGTCTAGTGGAGCTCGTCCTCCAAAGGAAGTGTTCGATTTCGGTCTTTTAGGACTTCTGTGCATGCTTTCCATCCTTATTGATTGGAACGCTGACTTGAACAGGGCCTCTGGAGCGAGCCAGTGTTGCTGCCAACAAATAAGATCTGCTTTTGCAATGTCTGCGGCAAGCAGGAGGCCTGCCTAGTAGTGCTCTGGAGGGACTGATTCGAAGTGCACCTTCGTGGAGTCACCTAATACGCAATCCAGATCTTGGTATCTTGCAAATCGATCCCAACTTGCTAGCTTCCGAACTGTACGGTTATTCCCTTCAACCCCAGAATGCTATTACGATGTTGTTGCAGAATAATCTGAAGCAAGCTGCCCTGTTTGCCCAAGGAAATATGTTCCATCGTGTTGCATTCAGCGGCAATGTGAGCAGTGGTCCTTTGCCCTATCCGAAACCGCATCCCGTAGCATCGGGCAGTCACGTAGCTCCCTTAGTTTCTGTAGGTAGGTTGTTGTTGCCATCTTTTTTGAAGGTACCCGGTGGCCTAGATCCCGCCCAGTTGTTGGCAAGCGTGGCTCCGTCTATGCAACAGAGCGTTGCTGCCCTAGCAGCGGGACAGGGCATCAATACTTCGGCGAATGGTTTTGCCCACGCCCAACCGTCGGTACAAAGAGTCGTTGCTGATCAGGCTCCGATGGACACTAGAAACTTCCTCGATCAACGTCTGGATAGGAATGAGGAAAACGATTCCAGTGGTCCCCGTCCAGTTGGTAGACATCGTTAGCCATTCCAGAAGGGAGTGTTGCCATCCCGTCATCGTTCATTGTTGGAGTTCGAACAGGCTCAGGCTTCTCTGCATCGTCCATCAATAGATCTGTAGCGGCCTACGTTCGAGCGGGTCTGTGACGCTTTTGAAACGAGTTTTGGATTGGGTTGGATTCTGGGTCAGGCTCCGGCTCACGTCAACAATCGCCCGGCAACCCGCCTACTGACTGGGAGGTATGCATCCTGGTGGAGATATATGTAGTTTTAGCGTATGCATGGAAGGCACCAAGCACGTCTTGGAGTTTGATGCGAATCCAAACTTGGTGTTTGGCGTTGCTCGATTTTTTTAACGGTGTATTCTGATGGTTGAGTCCTTCGAGTGTATTTGCAGAATAACCGCATTTCCTTCAAGCTCTTCAACAAGCATTTGGGGCAGTTTTTTGAGGGTCTTCGGATGCGGGTGCTTTTGGGCTCGGTTTACCACCATCTGTACTTTGTTTTCTTTGAGCATTTGCTTTGTCGTTTTTGATGATCTAGTTCTTGGAATTTCAGGTTTCAAGAGTATTATTCTTGGTGTGCTGTGTTTGATGTGCACAGCAGTAGTGTTGGGCCCCCCATCTTGAAGGAGATTGCCTGACCGTGTCTGTCCTTGTTAACCTTTCCGCTTTCAGATTGACGAGTGCCTCTCTCACCGACTGTCAGACATGGAGGGCTTCATTAGACCCGGCTGCGTCATTCTCACCCTCTTCTTATCCATGCCTTCATCATGGCTGAGGTGAGTATTCTATGTTGTCCGCTATTACTTCGTCTAAGGGCTTGCTTTGAAGGCCCCAATTTCCTTGAAGTGAGCCCGACTGTTGTGGCTGCTATTTCTTCCATCTACAATCCCGTTGTCTTTGTGTTCGGTTTAAGGGTCCATATCCTTGGGGCATTCCGTGGCACAGCTATTTCAGGATTAACTCCATGTTGTTTCTTTGGCAATTGATTAGCGACTTGTCTAGAAGTGTGAAGCGACTCCTGAGCCTAGGCTGTTTCGATTTTTGGTGTACCGGACGCATTGTAGTGCAAGTTGGTCGGCAGTCCGTTTTCGTTGTTTAGGGTGAGAATGTGTGCATTTCAACAGCTTCTTCCATGTGCTTCATTGCCGGAAAGGGTGATAGTTACAATCACTACATAAAGAGTTGTAGCCTGGATTGACGTGCGTATTTTATATTTTGTTATGGAGATTGAGGATTGCGGATTGATGTTCTCTTTGTGTATTTGTAGGTGAAATCGTTCATTGTAGGACCTCGAGTCTCTTTGGGAGTCCTTACTTATTGTCTGTAAGACCGCTTGTTGTTGTGGCTAGTGAAGAGAGCCGTTTAATTGTGAATGGCCTCAATCTCAGCAATTGGTAAGAAGCATACCTGGTTTGGGTTTCCATACTCGTCAAGTTGGAGTTTGATTTCGTCCAGGTGATTGCCTTACACATGGTGCAACCTTGGACTGGTTGTGATTGTGGATTTAGGGTTTAGGTGCTTTTTCTGTCAATTGAGCCCTCATTGAGGAGATTCGTCTGGGAAGCAAAAGTTTCCTTGTTTAACTTGTTTCTTTCTGTAATTCCTTGCCATCGCTGGCATTGTTCATTGCAAGTTATTGTGTGCATTAAGGGGAAGTATTCTTCAGAGGAAGCTGCTGAATGTTTGGATGTCGAGGCCAAGTCTGTGACTTCTGTGGATGATACTTGGGCTGCAAATGATACGGAGGATACAGCCAACAGTTTGGTCCCACATAGCATCGCATGTGAAGTTGAAGAGTCGAATTCCCTAGACTCTGGAGTTGTTTAGGCCTCCTCAGGTGTGGAGGAACCTGACTCTAATAGGCCATCATTTGCCAGTACGGGTTTTAGGGTTTACCCCAAGAAGGTCGACTCTTCGTTCGTGGACAGTGAGTCCTAAGAACACGGTGATTCATCCGGGGTGTGGGATGATGAGGTGGAGGAGATGTCTGTTGGACGCCCTGGCACCAGCGATGTGAGTAGAAGCCTCGTGAGGACTCGGACTGGGTTCAATCTGGACAGCAGCCCATTTTCATCCACCTTAGCAAGTGGAGTTTTCAGGCGCTGTTTTATCGAGGTATGGGCTCGAAATCGTTTGACCTCGACGGAAAGTGTTGAGTTTGTCCGCTTCTTTTGTTGGACATGCACGGCCGTGGATGCTTACCACGAGTAGTTGGATGTAGCTATGTGGCTTGTTGGCTTTTGTTTTTGGAGAGGATTTGAATTCACCATGTTCGTTTTGTTGTTTAGGGTGTGGATGGTGAGATCTGGTGTGTGGTGGTAGCACTTTGGGTGCACTTTGTTATGTACATGGTTACCATGGTAAAATTTTTGGATCTATAACAAATGATTTGTTATGCTTATTCTGCACTTGGTATTGAAGTTATACCTGATGAGATAGTTAGGGTCATTATGATGATGGGCGTAAGTCGACCAAAGGTACTGTTTATGATATTGGGTTTGATAGTGCCATTTTCTTTGCTCGACAACTTCTGATGATTGTATCATTGACATTACAGATTTTATTGGACAGCATGGCATATGCGGTTTTTAATGATGAAGCTTTACACCAATGCAGATGAATTTGGAGTACTTGGCCATAAGCACGCAGGTTTTTCTTTATGGCACTTGTAGTGGTCCTATCACTTTATTTGATTGTATTTTGATTGCTGTGCCGGGTGTTTCATGCCTTTGCCGCGGCAGATCTGCTAGAGTTGTGGACAATTTCAGGTGGCCAGTGGCGCTTCTGCATGTCGTATTCGCCTTAGTAGAACCTAACGATTCGATGCAAGGCTTTACAATCGTCAATGATGTCGCCTTGGAGCAATTATTTGGAGAACATAGCGAAGGCACAAGGGATTACGACGCTTGCATCGACACTATTGCTACTCGGCTTTCCACTGTATTTGCATCGTTGAAGGTGCTAGCAAATTCGTGTATTTGTATGCCGTTGTGTTATGTTGACTTTGGCACTTTCATAGGGAATTAGTGTGTAATTTTGGTAATTTGGAGCTTGTTTTGTTTCCTTGCTGATGGATTCCGTGTTTTCGTTTCAAGAGTTCCTCTATGTGCGATACCGTGCTCCTACATCTATTATGGATACATCCACGACTACAGTAGCTCGTGGCCTTGTACCCACCAAGGTGGCCGCTTTACTCTGGGATAAACTGATAAACTGGCATCCTTACTGAACTTTCTACAATCAGAGACATGCGACCTTTGTCCGCAACTTCAAGGGCGTTGCTCACATTCTCGAGTGAGGGGATTACACTCAGTTTACTCCCCATTATATCACGTGGTACTGTCTACAAGTATGATAAATCTTGAACCCGACCTTCAAAAATGTTCGAGAAATTGTAGACAGCATGTTCTGGAATTTCCTAGCCCTAAGCATTGGAAGCCTTGTCGGTGCATTCTATTGTTCAAGTATTCATTGAGAGCAGGTAGTGCAAGGCGCAGTGTATCAACAACGGCCGTTACTGCGCTCCAGACCCTAAATAGGACTTCTCAAAAGGTTATGATGGGAAGCAAGTGGTGACGGAGAATCTGAGGTAGTTGTACATATTCAAGGTCACAAACGAAAGCATTCCTCACCGGCCATGGAAGTGGTGGGACTTTGTCATAGATTACCAGATCTACTGCCAAATGAAGGACATTCAACAACTATGGTCCCAAGTGTGCCAAGGAATTCATCAAATCTCTCTGTAAGTAACGACCTGTGTGCAGCAGACTCTTTTTGCGGAACTCGTGAACATGCGGTGGTACTATCCAAGATTACTCCAAGTTTTTCTCAATTGAGTTTTTTCATGTACCAAATTGTCGGTTTTTGGATATAGCTATCGATGTGGATGCGGTGCGCAAGTGCATGGGCAACCCAGATGCTGACGAAGTTAACGAAATCCTGAAGAACGAGCAAGTCGTGTAGGTTGGTAACGGGCATCGGGGTGACGTAACCATCTTGCCCACTCTTGTCATCAACCAACATCAATATCGAGGTTCGCGGGTGGATTTTCATTATACTCCCTTTTCTTGTATCAATTCGTACATTTTGCTTTTTTAATTTTTTTCTTACTACATCTTGTGGTAGTCATGCAAGAGCCTTAGTCTGCACGTCCTCATTTTCATAGTCAGTCTTGTGAAATTGATGGAGAAGGCTGTGTTTTGGGCGGTGCAAGCAAACTAGACAAAACGGCGGTATTGAAGGCCATCTGCTCTGGTTACCAAGAAACCACAGACCCACCTCTTTGCTTGAGCAAAAATATTGAGACTAACGAATGTATGGATAACAATGATGGTTGCTGGCAGAGGGGCGGTATAACGGCGTGCAACGTATTCTGCATGTCAATGAATCAATTTTGCGCACATCTTTGATTTGATTTTTAGAATCCAGTGCGATATTGTATTATTGAATTGATTATGGAAGGCTGGTGAATATTTTACTTTGACAGTTTGGGAAATCGTTTCAAAGGGTCTTGTTTTTCTGATTGCAGGATACCTTCAAAGGTCGAGTTTGTGAATGCCCTCTCGTTTCTGGTGTCCAATTTGAGGGTGACGGCTACACTCATTGTGAAGGTTTAGGAAGTGTCAATCTGACTCTTCTTGCTCTTGTTTCAAGTTCTCGTAGATTCATGTTTTAATCAGCAAGTCCGTACATTAATTGTACTCCTTTGGTGCTGATGAGAGTACTGTTGCACAGCCAAGAGACCGAATCGTTGCAAGGTGGAGAATGGCGGTTTAGGGACGAGTCAAAAGATGGGTTTCATCATTTGGCATGCCATGTGAGTGCGTCCTTGTGTAGATTGCTGAAGTGAGAGTTCCTAAAAGATAAATTTCTGCAGAATTTCCAATATGATGTTTCGCTATAATTTTGTGATTCTATTGATGCACTAGCATGTCATCAGATCGCAATCTAGGAACCACATGCATGCTGTTATTGAGATTGCAATTGTTGGAAATGCGTAGACCTGGCAAAGGTCGGACTACCATTGCCCTCATGGGTTCACAAGGAACGGGTCGGCTCCCGTTGGTTGCGTTGGTACGTCATCGTGGATAGGTCCATTGACCCTGTAAGTAGACTTTCTAGGAGTTGGATGGATTAAGATATCTTTCTAGAAGTTGGATGGATTAGACTTTCAGCTGAACTCGAAGTACGCATATTTGTTCTTCCCAGCGGCAGGTCCGTCTGTAGGGACACAGCCTTGTGCTCCAAGGTATCGAGAAGTTCAGTTTGCCAAGATTAAAAGTTTCATCTGAAAGATTGTTGCAGGTGACTGCAGTAATACAAGAGTGGTCGTACAATGCTATGTGCCATGATCTTTTGGACTTGGAAGGCAACAAGTTTTCTTATGAGGTATGGAACATTTGTTTTTTCACTTGTTTGGGTCCCTTGTGCATTTAACGATGAATGGGACAGTGCAATGTTCAGGTCATTTTTGTGGTTTTCTTTTGTAAGTGCAGTGTGTGTGCTCGAGGATTGTGTGTTGAGAGCCAAATGTTTTGGAAGCTCCTTTGTATTGGATCCTGTTGCTGATTTTCGGATGCAGTCTGGAGAAGTGGAGAGTACGTGGTCATTTGATGTTCCTTTGTGGTATGTGGTCGTCTGATGTTCGTTTCAACCTGTTCGGGTATGAAGCTCCACATTTGAGGAGTGGGCCCAAAATTTCTTTATAGGCGGTGCTTTTTTGCAGCAATCGATCAGTTCGAACCGATTTTCATTTTGCTGGCAATTGTAGAGTTGACGGTTACCTTCTCGGGTATTGTAGGGGTGTCCACTTTCAAACTGTCAATGGCTGTACATTTCTGCAAGCCGTTTCTGTTTTGTGTTGCCTAATAGTGTTGAGGGCAAGAAAAGTATGCGTTTTAGGGTGTGGTTGCACTTCCTGGTGCATGCCTATTACTTGCGTTTTGTATGTTGCATGATTGTGCACATAGGTTTGATGCTCTTGATTCTTGATGAACATAATAACTTCTTAGTTAGTTTGACCTTAAATACCCAGACTGTATCTTCGTGTGAGCATTGGTGTCGTGTCGTAAACATAGGGAATTCAGTTCGAAACACATATATTTGTTATCTTATCATATTGCGGTTTAGGGAGCATACGGTCCGTATGTTCCTTTCTGACTCCGACATAATAATTATTGACGCACTTTTCTGTCCCAAATTATTCCTCTTACTGTACGACTGGGGTTACAGAGTCACTGTAAGGGAGGTACTTCCAGCAGATGCTCCAGATGTCATTACAATTATGCACCAAGTTTTTTTCTCTTGTAATTTTTCTTCTTTAATCCTTGTCCAGAGACCAGGATTGTCAAAAGGGATGTTTCACTAATGCACTTGGTTGTGATCTAGCTTACTGAGATCGATCGATTGCTGTCTGTTTACATGATTGTCGATGGGGTGGCCATTGAGTTATGATTATATAGACTTGAAGGTGTATTAACAAATAACCTTAATAGAGGCAACCAAAAATTAGTAACAGAGTGCTTCATTATGTTTCATAATCGTGTCCTGTGGCGTTATGGTTTCCATCTTCTAGATTCTTGCTTGATTATGATAGAACAAGATCCAACCATTGAGGTTCTGTCTGGTAACGTGAAAGGAGTGGCTCCTTCTGGAAATAACGTCTGTAGCCACTCCCGTGGCTTAGTATGTTATTTTATTTATTTCTTATAATGGGGCTCTCCTTTCACGTTACTTAGTCCATAGAATGAGTGAAGTTAAGAATGACAAAGTGCACTGTGTGTGAGTACTTCATCAAATGCTTCATCGCCTTTGTTCAACCATTTGCAATCACCCCTTTTGTTGTACGCTCCATTGATCTTTCCTTTTGCACATAGTTGTTTGACTGTGTCATAGCTACTGCCGATTATTTATCGACGTGTTTACCTTTACTGAAGGATTTGTTTGGTGTTCGCAGAAATCACGAGGCCGTAAAGGACAATGTCGACTCACCCAAATGGAAACACTTTGGGCCTCACCAAGCCCCCCCCAGATGTAGCTAAGGTCGTCCTTACACCTAAAAGGCCAAATGTTAACTCTGATATGTCATGCATAGGATAATTCCTTCTTCCGCCTTCTCTTCGAAGTCTGTGCACTTGATTAGGATCGAGATTAAGTTTTCTGATGTATCCATTTGATTTACAAATTGTACGTGATCCAAGTTGAAAGTCTTCGACAGTGCTATAACACAACTTCTTGTAGTATGTTGATCATGAACTAGTTGTCATATGTGTATCAGATGGACATAAGGGCCCATGACGGAGCTCTATATGAAGGGGAAGGAGACGTCTTGACACTCAGTGTATTTCAAGATAATCTTAAACGACGGACGGAAGAAGATAAATTTTTTCACCCACGCCTTGCGGAACTCGACTATAACATCGTACCTAGGTGGGGTCTTAGGACAACCCGTACATATCCTGCCTCCAAATCTTTACATACTCATGGGATTTACAAGACTAGTCAATTTAGATGTTAATGTTTCATCCTGTGTTCACTTTCTGTAACGGAGAGGAAGAATTTTAACTTCTAAAGTACCAAGGATTCATTATCTCAATATGAACAATTCAATTGATCCTATTGTGAAAATAATAGAATTTAGATGGGCCAAATCTTACATCTCCTGAATCAGGAATGAACATTGCACGTGTAGGTCAAAATGAATAAACTTGGACAAAATAAAATCCTTGTCTGTCCTAATCAAAACTACTAAACAGCTTCACAACTTCATTTGGGCTTCTTGGTCCTTGAGGGGTTAAATGTGCTCTAAGTATGAGATTGGTTCCGATGGAGGGACATGTAGGCAAATGAGGATGACTTCAAAGGGAGTTGGAATAGCTGTCCGTGGTGCGTCGATCCTCGAGCAAGATCAAAAGGTAGTAGTTGGATATATATTCTACCTCCTTCCTTTTTGGCTTAGCCTGCTCCCCGTTGCTGGTCATCTCGGATCGATACTGAACTCGAAGGTTTTCTGGATGGCAGACTTGCACTCGTGGGGTTGAGGCGAGCATAGAATGTCATGGACGCTGTGTATGCTTCTGATTCGTGGCATATTTTAGGGTTTACTGCAACTCGAATTGCCAAACAACTGAAGGTGATTATCTATCCACTCTGTATGGAGTAGTCCTAGTTCTACTATAGCCTTCTTCTTAGCCTTCCGATGTTTACTTTGCCTGATTAGGCACTGGTTTGTGTGCACATGTCGCAGCACAGAGTAAGCAATTTCCCTATTATTCTCACAAAAATCACCCTAGAGCATAACAAAATGACCCTAAAGATCGAACCCACGAGATCCTGTGAAGTAGCTAATTCTAATAAGGAGTTAAATCCAATTAAACCCTTCAATTCTACTTTCCGGGTTCTGCCTCTGAAAATCGGAACGTCCAAAACCAACCGGAAGGCTACGATCGGACTGTATCCTACTTCCGGTTTTACTAGTTCCATGGTCTCTGGACTAACTTCTCAATTCTGGACCCTGCAACTTTCGGTCCTAAGTACCCTCCTGGGCGGATCCGGTCCGGTCCACCCTTCCGTACCCGGTTTAGTTTTGCCTCTGTTTTACCATCAGAGGGTTCGCCGCTTGCCTTTGAAAGTGGTAGGCCCACCACTCCTTCCGTGACTTATAGTGGCTGAAGACCCACTCTCCTATCCACTGATCCCCTAACTAACACGGATCCGGTTTGGTCCTTCACAGCAATCCGGATAGCAATCCGGATCACAGATCACACAAAGACCCCCCGTACGATCCTCTCATACTACAACGACCTTGACGCTGATCCGTTCCGTACTAATTTAGGTGGCTACAAGTGCACCCGTCCATTCCAACACCAACAAAAGTTCTTCCGTTCACCCACAACGGTGGCAAGACCTCACAGGAGTCAGAATACTCGACCGGATTTCCCACCCAGGAGTTCTAGCGCAGCTAAGGAATCCCTCCCTATCCGCCTAGCCTAATCAACGGATTTCTTACCCGGAATACTAAACTTCTGCAGCTGCTGAGGCACTGGAATCCACTCCTAACTCTTCATAACCTACTCACATGTACTTAGAACCGGAAACATACATCAAGGGGAGAACCCTACCAACACATCCGTACCTACCTTCTTACTCCAACTCTGTGTACTCTTGCCAACACTCGGGAAGGTTACACAAAATCAAGTCAATGGAAAGTACACAAGGAAATGCCAAAAGAACTCTCCCAGTCTCCAACTCAGAGACTATTTTATATATAAAAAGCAAAAAGCAAAAAGTGAATACATGATTTCCGCCTCTGAAGGCGCTAACAATCCGGTCCTACCTATAAATCCTAACCGGATTCTATTCCGATTCCTATTCTATAATTCCTATTTTTACAACACTTCATGTTCCGTTTCATACACTCGGAATCCAATGGTAGGGCTCTCGTCAGGCCTCTCCAACTGTTCAAACACCTCACTTAGATTCCGGTTCCGTTCCCCATCCGTAGGTGGAACCGGGTGATCTTCCTCAGTTTCCGGGGAGTCTAAATTGATCGGTTGCGGTCCGGTCGAGGGCGTCTTCTTCTGTGCCCTACTGGACTGGGGCGTTTTGTCCTTTCCTAGTTCGTGAGCTACGTCTTCCGGAAACAAGTCCGGAAGAGAAATTTCAGAGAGCCGGATCGGAATCTCTGTCAACTTCTAGCTACTCTCGACGATCCGGTCCGCTGACTCCCGTGCCTTGTATAGGAGCTTCTCCATCTGCTCCTCAAAATCGGTGAGGATGTGCACCATCCTGGTTCTGGATATCTTCTTGTCCTTGTGCACCTCCTCTTCGAACAGGCGCGCCTTGGTGACCGCGGCTCCGGGTCCTCCGAGCACGTCCTTCACCTCTGTGGCCAGCCTCTTCATTTCCTCCGCCATCTCCTTTGTCGCGGTGGCGTTTTCGAGCAAGGCGAAAAGTTCGGCCTTAAGGGTGTCCACCTCATCGTGCTGCCACTTGCTTTCCTCCTTCATCTTCCGGAGCTCATCCGGATTGATGACACTCTCAGCTACCCGCTGCGGCAATTGACTGTCCAGTTCCGCTCCAATTAATTGCGCGATCTCCCCAAGCATCCGCTTCTTAACTTCCCAATCCGCCCGGATTCCGTAGAGTATCCCAACCAACTTGTCGAACGGATCTTCGGTTCCCGATCCGGATGCCACATTCGGTCCGGCTGGAGTGCGCAGATGGGGTTGAACCGGAGACGTCCTTCGATTCCGGATCGGCGTGGTCTTCTACCTTTTGGAGGGGACATACGGTTCCTCCTCTTCCTCTTCTTCTTCTTCCTCCTCCTCGGTTTCATTTCCGGAATCTGCTTCTTGGTCGGACTCGGATTCACCGTACTTCATAGTCCGCTCCTGGGCCTTCCACACCTTCAGCTCCACTTCCGTCAACAGTTCCTGTTGCTGGTAGAGGTGGTACACATAAGGGCACAGTGGGGTAGCCCTACTTCTCCCCACTCTTGTAGTAAGCTGGGACACCAGATCAAAGAAGATCCGGCCCCAGTCTACTTTCCGGGTTCCGCTCAACGCTCTAAAGATCATGTTAGCCAGGGTGATGGTCACCCTGGTGGGCTTTTTCGGATGCAAAACTGGAACCAGGAACTAAAGCAGGCGACGCTCCCAGTCATCGAGGCAGTCCTCTACCGCGTAGCCATCCTTTGGATTTACAACACTTCCGAACTTGCTCTAGACAAAATCATCCTTTCGGCTGGCAAGCCCGAGTCCTCCTGGCCAGAATCCGTATACGTCCCGCTACAAAGCCTCGGTCCATTGGACCGGATTCCCTCTCAGGGTGTTATCGAATTGATTTGATACGCCACTCAGGATTTCTCTAACCATCCTCTCATCTTTGAAACCCCAAGGTTTCAAGGCTAATCCCTGACAACCCATCGACGATAAATCCTCCCTGAGCTCTCCCTGTTCCGGTTCCTTGGTCGGCATGACCGGAACCACTTTTCTCAACTTTACTTCACTCGAGGGCGGGGTGCTAGAGCCTGGTCTCTTCCGGTTCAACCACGGCATGAGGGTAGCTCTACCCGGTTTTGCTCTCTACGGTCCTACAAGAGAGCGCTCACACTCTGATATTCTGCTCCACCTGCAAACCAACCTCTAGCGCGCTCACACTCTCAGTCTCTCACGGTTCCGTATCCGCTCGTACTTAATGCCTCACCCACTTGTGCCCGGAGGCGATCTCTCCTTCTCACACCTCTCACTCACTACCGGGCCCTCTTGTACTTTCCCTCCTTGCCGCGGTAAACGGGAAAACGTCAGGCGCTAAAACAGGAAACGACAACACGTGAAAAATCAGAGACCTGAAAATGGGTAGGGTCAGGCTTTATATAGTCCTGACGCCCTGGACTGTCTTTATGACCGGTCGGATATCCGGTCCGATTCTTGACATCTAGTTCTCTCCAATCCAGTCAAGTAGAATCTGGTTGGAAATACAATCCGGTTGGAAATCTAATCCGATCCGCTTCTACCTAGGACCAAATTAGTTCCGTAAGGTCCTCTTGTGACTATTTTTTATTTATCTTTCTCCCTTTAGATGAATCCGGATACCTATCTCTAATTTCTGTTCTACTCAAAAAGGTAAACAAAGAAAAATCAAAAATATGAGTTGTCATAGCACACATCGGCAAAACTCTTGAACCACTATGTTTGTATACTAGTTTTGAATCACTTTGTAGTGTAAAGTTTTTTCATTCAAGTAGGTTTAGAAGTCAAATTTCACCTCTAAATGTGTTTTTGGTTGAACTTTAGCACCCATTTTCAATATTATAACATTATAATCTATAAAGGGTTGTGGCCAAATGACTTCAAATTCTGTACTTGTCATCTACAACATTTACACTTGAAGTGTGTATGGTTGAAATTTGTATAACTTGGAGACATTTATTTAGAGCTATAAAGCTCCCAAGGCAATGATGTTATTGAACTTTGAAAATCCCATGATACATTGGGGGTAAGATTTACTACGATAGGTGGGCTCCCAATCCTTTCTCTCATTGGACATGAATAGAGTTTGCATTCCCTTAACCTTATTTCTAGATTAATTTGTTGCTAAGGTGAGAATTCTAGGCTTTGGATGGAAATCCCGAGGGTGTTGAGAGAAATTAAAATTCAAGGGAATTTTTGAAAGTGGTAAAAAGTGAGAAAGATGAGAAAAGAATGATAACAAAATAAAATGAAAAAATAAAAATAAAAAACAAATGTTCTTGTAATATAAAAAGTATAATTGTTGGTAAGTTTAGGGTAATTTCTAGAGAAGGAAATTCTAAGAGAACAATCACGCATTACGAATGGGAATAATGCTATTAAAAGTGAGGGATTAGGGTGCAAGGCACAATTTCCAAGAACATATGATTTAAAATGTACAAATAATTCAATTAATAATAATATTAGTATTAAAAAAAATTGGAGGGAAGAGAAGGAATTCACGAATAGTGATTCTTTTTTGGGGGTTTTTTGGGTTTAGGGTTTTTGTTATTATTAATAGACATAACTAAGGAGAGGTACATTTGAAAAATCATGAAAAATCCATTGAATGGGAGTATAAAAATGTACCTTTGCTTAAAGCAATTTATAAAGGGTAGATTTTGTCCAGTGCTAACTGATGAATACTTGTGAAGTGAAGGATGGATGAAATTGCATTCATTTCATTTGGTAGATGGCGGCGTCGGAATCGGTCCAGCCACCTTCCCTAACTTCTTCGACTAGCTTTTGCTTAGTGTTTTACGCTTTCAGCGATTTTATTGTGAAGTTTGTGCGGGGCTTTGAGCATTCGACTGTATGAGGTTTAGGGTTTGTTATTTGGGAAGTGTTGATATGATTGCTCCTAGTGGTGGTGAGTGCGGTTCAGGGTTTAGGGGCCGGTGAAGTCAAGAGTACGGTGAGGATGAAAGGACGGCTTTGCAGTTATGTTACTAAAGGTCAGAAGCAACAATGTTTATCACGCTTTAAGCGGTCATTAGATGAGGAGAACTGTGCATGCTTAAAGCAAATCAAGCAAACACTTCAAGTTGCAAGAAACTACAAACAAGTACAACTGGCTGAGAGTTTTTTCAACAGGAGCGTAGTTGTACAAAGAAGACGACCAAGACACCTGGTGAGTGACCTCACAGTGATGACATTGGAATGAATGAGTGGCTGTGCTTTTCAAAGGGTTTTAAGGTGTATGCTTGAAAGCGGCTTGGTTGTGCTATGGTAAACCAGTTCTTCCTTAACAGTAGTCACGTAAAGCACGGTAGGGTTGTTGTCTTGTTGAAATTCAACTATCGAGCGAAAAGTAAGGCACGCTGAAGCAATGTAAGGGACACTTATTTTTGGAGGTGACAAACATGAAAGAAGGATGTTGAAGTAATTTCCAGAGTTTAGGGTTTAAGTTGTATAAGTACTATTGATTTTTTTTAAACGCTTGAAGCAACTGAGTAGTTGTAGACGCTTAAGCGGGAAGTTCATTCGGTTCAACCGGAAGTAGCTTGTTGTGGGAATCCGGAATCCGGAAACGGATCAATAATACAATAAGTAGGTACAAAAAATAAAAAAAAATAAAAAAAATAATAGTTAGAGTGTGATTTTTGGACCAGATAACTTGAATTAGGAAATAAGCGTTTCGGCACCACCCGTAATCGGAACTTATCCGGATTCGGAATCCGGACTCATCCGGAACACAGGAACCTACCGTATAGGTCCCGTAGCTACGGAAGTAGGATACCGTTGAGGCAATGGACCTGTAGCCGTTGTCCTTAAGACCGTAGAGAGACAGTTTAGTACTTAAGCCGTCTTCCTAGGGTTTCCTCTTCCCTTTTCTGTTCTGTGTACCCGAGACTGTTTGTGTGAGTAGTTGAGGGAAAGAGTGGTGAGTTAGCGACTGAGGTAGGACTACTTTATTTTCATTCTCACTTAGATCTTATGGCATCCGGACCAGTACGGAGGACAGCGGTATCTGCCCGGGTTATCTCTCCGGCCATTCCGGATAGCTCGGAACTACACAAACAGTTAGAGGAGGACTTGACTAGATTAGGATGTGTCGGTTTACTACACCGACCGTGGAATCTCAAGAGTGAGGAGATGATTCAGGAGCTACTTCACGGTGTTCCGAATCAATATGAGCTTACTTTGAGAGGACGACCAGTCGCGTGGACCGAGGACATCTGGGCGGATGTTTATCAGTTCTGGAAGAGTGGGAACGGTTTAGCATCGCGGATGGACCGTTTTGTAGCCGGGAAGTTCACCGGGACTGCAAACCCTAAAGACAGCTTTGCTATCAGCGAGTGTAAGGACGAAAGACATAGGCGGGTTCTAGAGTTTCTGATTCCGATCTTATATCCGGAAAAGCCAACGCGGGTTACCATTACGGTGGCCAACACTATCTTCGGGGCTATGGAGAACCGGATAGTACACTGGGGTAGGATCATAGCCGGGATAGTGGCTAAATTAGCGGATCACGTGACTCGAGCTAAAGCGAGTCCGGTTAGCACGTATTTGTTTCATCTGTACCATCAACAGGAACTTTTGAGTGCGGCGGAAATAATTCAGTATGACACCGGAAAGACACTCTTGTGATACGGACTTTCCGGGGAGGAAGCGGAGGATCCGGTCGAGTCTGAACCGGAGGAACTTCCCGAGGAGCATCTGACGGACCCAAGGACCAAGAAGAGGAAATCAACCGATCCGGGGTCGAGGATCAAGCCACCGGCAATTGAGAGGGGGGAGTCCAGCAAGGGACTGGAGATGGAAACAGAATTCGCATTTTTCAATGCAGGGCTCGATTGGATACGTGAAGCCAAGGTACTTCACGACGGATTGTCGGATCTGGTGATAGACACTGCGGAAATACTGAAGGTGGATCCGGATCAGATCGTGGAGGTTGTCAAACGACTGCCCAAGCCAGAGGATCTGAAGAAGAGGGATGAGCGGATCCAAGAATTGGAGGCGGAATGGAATATACTCCAGGCTCAGGTGAATTGGGCGGAAGGAGAAATGGTAGCTGCGAAGGAGAAAGAGAAGGAGGCCCTCACGTTGGTCAAGAATCTAACCGGGGCAGTCAACATCAAAGCCGACATCATCACGAAGGCTGCCTTGTTTGACTCCAAGATGATATCAGAAGGCCACATTACCGGAACCAAGGTAGTTACCATCCTCGTAGACTTCACCGCGAGAATAGAGCGAGTTTTCAAGGAGATCCAGAAGTTGCTGGCGGCCATCGACCCAAACCATACGATGGATTTCTCCACCTTTCCGGAACTTCCTTTTGTCGCAGGTACCCCAGGAAAGCCAGTGGCGGATCAGGCAACCCGGATGGAGGGTTTGAGGGGGATACTCACACCAGCCGAGCCTTCCGCCAGTAAGATACGAATGACGGAGTTGAATTTGAGGCCAGCCTCGGAACCGGAACCGGAGTCTAGCGCGAAATCGGTTCCGGTGCCATCTAAGTTCTCAACTCCAGAAGTTTCCAAGGCACAAACAATGCCAAATTTGATGGCCGGAACATTCAAGGTTCTGGGACAGCAGGTTAGGGGAGATCTCATCAACCGAATCGGTGGGATGACAAATCCGTCTCGGACTAATCCGAAAGGATTTGTGCACATGCAAGAGACCACGCCAGAGAAAGGAAGCGAACCCGCGACGTTGGAGGATACAACACCAGAGAAGGAGAAGGAAGTCCAAGTTATTGAAGATTCGGATGAGGAGAGTGCTCACTCCACTTCCGGAACCGAAGACGACAGCGATCCGTCTCCAGCCACGCGCCATATCCAGACTCGAGCCACAGCACGAACTACGCCAGCCAAGAATACGAAGGGGACGCCTACCAACCAAGCGGGGAGTCGTTCAAAGAAAGGACGGAAGCCAAGACATTAGGATTGGTAGGAGAGGAGGTATAGGATCCGGAATGGGGTTCCGAGCTTGGACCCGGTTTCCGGAAATTTAGGCGGATAGTGAGGAAACCCGGTTATCTCGGACGGCTGTTAGCAATCTGTCCAGATATCCCGGGAGGTTCAGGGATTGGTGGCTTGGATTTCCGGGTTTCCTTTTCTGGCTTTTAGGAGTTGACTTTGGGTTTTTGTGTTAGTATTTTAAGGGCAGGCAAGTTAGTTGTCTGCCATTCCATTCCATCCTACTCCATTGGATTTTAGTGCTTTCACGAATGTATTTACAATTTTCTTTTCTTAATCTAAGTCAGCCAGGATACCTATAGCTGCACTTTTTGCTTAGACAAGGTCTTTTTGAGCGGGGTGTATGCATGGGTGTATGATCTGGTACTGGAGAAAGAGAAGGGAGGGAGAGAAGGAATCCGGATCTTGAACTACGGATCGTCTGGGAGTGGAGTGAATGAGAAGGGATGCAAAGCTGAGTGAGGGAGTGCAAGTGCAACGTGCTTTTAAACTGCTGGAACCGCAATCCGGAGTAGAGGGTAGAGGTCCGTGCGAGTCCAGAACCAGGAGGGTTCTGTGCGGAGTTAAGCAACCGCCAAAGGAAAGGATCTCCCGCTACTTCGGAAAGTCTGCCAACCTCCCCCTTGGTAAATTGTCTTTTCCTTGAGATTCTATCCTTTTGGGTCTATAAGTTCTGATCCGTCGTTGTAGTAAGAGAGGTGTGGAAAGTGCTCTATGTGACCTGATTCCGGATCGGCCAATCCGGAAACTGTGAGAGAATACTCCTCCCTCCTCCTACAACTGCGTTGTCTTGGGTGTGTTGTTTAGTAGATTTAGAGTACAGAGAGAATAATTGTACAAGTGGTGAGTCCCCACCCCTTTCTAGATCAAGGGCGGACCCTCTAAGGGTAAAACAGAGGCAACAAAAACCAGTGACGGAAGAAAGACGGAACTCAGATCCGGGTGTGTCTGGATCCGGAACGGAATCCGGAATGTACTAAGTTTCTAGAACAAGATAGGATAAGTGAAATAAGGAAGATTAAGTGAGTAGTCACAATCCGGATACTTCTCATTCAATCGATATCATACTAGAAGTTCCCTGGACCAATAATTCGTGTCATCTTGCAACAATTTGATGTTGTCAGGATACTTACAGCTAACTGCGCGTACGACACTTGTTTGGTTCAATCGGGAGTGTGTTTGGTTCAACTGGAAGTGTCTGGTTCAACCAGAAGTATGTTTTCAGCTTCAGCTTTAAAAATTAATAAATTGTACTCTTGAACAGGAAATTACAGATGTAGTTAAACTTTAAGTCTTCGTGGAAGTCAGTTGAAAAACAAAGTTTTCCCAACAGTATTGAAGCTTTCAGCAAAGTTTAATTTGTGGAATAACGTTTCTTTTAAAAGATCTCTCAAGCAGTAAGCAACTGGTCTCAGAAGATAATGAATACTATACTGTGAAGAAGCTTCAAGCAAATGTACATAATAGTTTTACGATAACAAAAGTGAATGTTTCACTTCAAGTGATATGGAACAATACATCACAAAGAAGACCAAATAGAAAAGGAAGAACGTGATAAAAACCGCTTCAAGCAATTCAATGAAATTAGAAATGCTTAAAGCAATTGAAAATATATATCAAGGGGGAAGACTAACCCAAGAGTCTTGTATATTAACGAAGTCTGTTTCACAGAACTACTTGAGCTAATGAAAAATACTTAAAGTAGGTTTTGGGCGTGACAGACTTATTGTTTCTTATCATTTTGTCTAGTGTTGGGACAATGCAGGGCGTTTACCAAGCAAGGTTCATGAGGAGGTCTTTCAATCCTCATTAGTCCTATTCGAAAAGATGACGTTCACCCGAAAAAGCACTTGAGTACATTATAAGAACTCTAGGGAACTCTGCAACTCATGCGGAGAAGTTGAATGCAACGGTTTAGAATTTACACAAAGATGATGGTGACTGTGTGATTATTATATTTGTTATGCGATGGGAAAGAATGCTAGGAAGAAGGCTGCTATCAAACAAGGAATCTTAGGTGGACAAGTGGTGTTAGGGAAAGCAAATGTGGAAGTTATACAGGTACCATGCCAAAACTTGTGGACTATTCAAATTTGCTATTTCCATCATTCATCAATGGTGTTGTTCACTTGGTTTCTTAGAATCAGAAACTTTATGTCTGGTTTGTTTGCAAGCAAAATGGGGCCTACAATGCGTAGTGCCACCAAACTAGCTTTATATAGTACTTGAATGAAATGGGGCCTACATTGCGTAGTGTCACCAGATTAGCTCTCTCTATGAAATCAATGCGAAATGAGGCCTACACTGTGTAGTGTTACTAGATTAGTTTTCTATAAAATTTGAATGAAATGGAGCCAACATTGTGTAGTATCACCAGACTAGCTTTGTATAGTACGTAAGTGAAATGGGGCCTACATTGCGTAGTGTCACCAGATTAGCTCTCTCTATGAAATCAAAGCAAAATGGGGCCTACACTATGTAGTGTTACCAGATTAATTTTCTATAAAATTTGAGTGAAATGGGGCCAACATTGTGTAGTATCACCAGACTAGCTTTGTATTCATTTCATTTGGTAAAGGGCGGTTTTAGGGTTCAGTTCAACCACCTTCCCTGTCTTCCTCGACTGTTTTCCTCCAATTTTTGCTTAGTGTTCTACGCTTTCAGCGATCTTATTTGTGAAGTTTGTGCGGGGCTTTGAGCATTCGACTGTATGGGGTTCAGGGTTTGTTATCTGGGAAGTGCTGATATGATCGCTCCTCCTGCTGCTGAGTGCGGTTTAGGGTTTAGGGGCTGGTGAAGTCATGAGCACGGTGAGGAACGCTGAAAGCGAAAGAAGGACGACTTTGCACCCATGTTACTAAAAGTCAGAAGCAACAATGTTCATCAAGCTTCAAGCGGTCATTAGATGCGGAAAATTGTGCATGCTTAAAGCAAATCAAGCAAACACTTCAAGTAGCAAGCAACTACAGACGAATACAGCTAGCTGAGAGTTATTTCAGCGGAAGCGTGTTTGTACAAAGAAGAAGACCAAGGCAGTTGGTGAGTGACCTCACAATGATGATATTGGAGTGAATGAGTGGCTGTGCTTGTCCAAGGCTTTTAGGGTGTATGCTTGAAAGCGGCTTCAGGGTTTGGCTAGGGCAAACCAGTTCTTCCTTAAAAATTAGTCACTTACAGCACGGTAGGGTTGTTGAAGTTCAATTGTCGAGCGAAAAGTAAAGCATACTTAAGCAATGTAAGGGACTCTTATTTTTGGAGGTGATAAACATGAAGGAAAGCTGTTGAAGCAATTTCTAGGGTTCAGGGTTTCGGTTTAGGGTTACTACTATTAACTTTCTTTAAACACTTGAAGCAATTTCTAGGGTTCAGGGTTTCGGTTTAGGGTTACTACTATTGACTTTCTTTAAACACTTGAAGCAACTGAGTAGCTGTAGACGCTTAAGCAGAAAGTTCATTCGGTTCAACCCGAAAGTGTATTTGGTACAACCGGAAGTGTGTCTGGTTCAACCGGAAGTATGTTTTCAGCTGAAGCGGTTTAAGGGTTTAGGGAATTGTACTCTTGAACAGGAAATTACAGATGTGGTCAGACTTCAAGTCTTCTTAGAAGTTAGTTGAAAAACAAGGTTTGCCTAATAGTATTCAAGCTTTCAACCAAGATTCATTTGCAGAATAATGTTTCTTTTAAAAGCTTTCTCAAGTAGTTAGCAACTGAGAAGATAATGAATACTGTATTGTGAAGAAGCTTCAAGCAAATGTACATAATAGTTTTAGAAAAACAAAAGTCAATGTTTCACTTCAAGTGATATGGAACAGGACATCACAAAGAAGGCCAAATAGAAAAGGAAGGACGTGATAAAAAGCCGCTTCAAGCAATTCAATGAAATTAGAAACGCTTAAAGCGATTGAAAATATGTATCTAGGAGGGAAGACTAATCCAAGAACACCATATATTAACAAAGTTTGTTTCACAGAACTACTTGAGCTAATGAAAAATACTTAAAGTAGGTTTTGGGCGTGACTAACTTACCGTTTCTTATCATTTTGTCTAGTGTTGGGACCATGCAGGGCGTTTACCAAGCAAGGTTCATGAGGAGGTCTTCTAATCCTCATTAGCCCCATTCGAAAAGATGAAGTTCACCGGAAAGGGCACTTGAGCACATTATGAAAACTCCAAGGAACTTTGCAAATTCTGCGGTTTAGGGATGACAGGCGGGATTGTTCAAATGTGCTATTTCCACCTTTAATCAATGGTATTGTTCACTTGGTTTCTTAGAATCGGAAATTTTTTATTTGTCGGGTTTGTTTGTTTGGCTCTTTTGGATTTAAGGGTTCACAAGCTCTCTACATTTAAGTAGAATTGTGTAGAATGGACTTTTTATGGAAGGAAAATGGGGCCTCTATTGAGTAGTGCCACCAGACTAGCTGTGCATGGTACCTGAGTGAAATGGGTCCTGCATTGCGTAGTGCGATGTTGCAACCTAACTTTTTGATTTTTCTCTCTATCGTGTTCTATAACACGGAATCCGGATTGAGTAGACCCGGATTGGCACGAAAGAGAAAAGAAGAGCCAAGAGTTAGAAAGACTAGAAACATAAGCCCTGAAGGAACCGGATTAGGGAGCGGAACGGATATCGGAAACGAATCCGGTCTAGTCCCCTAACCGGAGGAACGGATCTAGAATTCGCGTCCGGAAAAGTGAAAAAAAGTAATGATGAGATTTTTGGGGTATAAAAGAGACTGTTTTAGGGTTTGTCTTTCATTTGCACCTGGGACACTACTAGAAAATTTCGTTATTCTGTTGTTTTGGTCGCGTTGATCCGGTCAAAATCTGACAGAAATCTGTTGATTCCAACAGATTTCTGTCAGATTTTGACCGGATCAACGCGACCAAAACAACAGAAAAATGAAATTTTCTAGTAGTGGGAGCACCAGCGTACTTGGCGCACTCTCAGTGCTTTGAGTTTGTGTCTGCAAATTGAATGTGTTTTCGTGTGAATTGTGCAAAGTATGAGAGTTGTAAGTGAGCGCGTTTGTTTTCTTTAAACGGGCGCAGAGATTAGAGAAGAATTGAGTGCGTGAGCAAGGCGGAAATTCAGAAAGAGAGAGATAGAGAGAGAGAGAAAGGGAGCACCGCGGGACTTGTGCATTGAGAGATTCAGTCGAGATCAAGGAGTGTGTGAGGAAACGAGAAGTGCGGCTAGGAGAGAAGAGAGGTAGCGATCTAAAAGAGAGACAAATGCCGCAGTTAAAGCGCGGACGAAATCAGGTACCAGCGAGCGTTCAGAGGATAGAAATTAGAGTGAGGAAAGTGGCTCCTTTAGAGTCCAGTAGTAAGCGGGAGAGAGTCGAATTGATGGAGGACCTCTCCGCCATGGGTTGCGTGGGGTTCCTAGGGAAACCCTAGGGGTTTCGGAACGAGGCGATAGTGAGGGAGCTCATCGAAGGAGCCCCTAATCAGTTTGACAACACTATTCGGCCAATTCCGCCCATGTGGACCAGGGAGATCTGGAGGAAAGTTTACGAGCTGGAGGAAGGCAGCGCGGAACAGGCCAGCCGGAAGGGAGACTTTGTGCGTGGGAAGTTCCGGGGAGCAGCTAACCCCAAAGACGGGTACGCAATTGAAGACTGCGTCAATGTGCAGTACAGGCGACTACTGGAGTTCCTGGTCCCGATTTTACATCCGAAAAAACCTACCCGAGTGACTTCCATGCTCGAAAATGCGATCTTTGGGGCCCTGAGCGGAGAGAAGCGGATGGATTGGGCGGCATTCATTCAAACGATGGTGAATGTCTTAGTCTCAAATGTGGAAAAAAGTAGGGCTACTCCGGTAAGCCCCTACCTTTTCCACCTATACAAGAATCAGAGTCTTCTGACATCGGAGGAGAACAAGGAGTGGAGGGCTCAGATGGCTCTCCGGACGTGTGGAGGATCGGATGAAGAATCCGAGACGAAACCGGATAGCCCAGAACCGGAGGAGAAGGGTGGGAATCCTAAGAAGAGGAATTGGGAAGAAGAGGAAGAGGAGGAAGAGGACATTCCTCTCCACCGAAGGATGAAGAGGACGCCCAGTCTGAGGGGGTCCCCTTCGGGGCTTCGGAAGGATAAGGGACCGGAAGCAGTGGAACCGGTCATCCCAAAGAAGCAAGAGCTAGTGGAAGCGATCAGACCGAGACCCGTTCCATCGTCCTAATTGTTGGACCTAACGGGTCCATACAACGACCTAATCCGGATTCTCAGTACAATGAGAGCGGATTGGGAAGTGAAGACCACGACGTTGCGTGAAGTGACGGATTTGGTAGGAAGTACTCCGACCAGTTCCCTGACGGAAGCCGTGGTGAACTGCATCAGCAATACGGACGAAGTGAAGGAGTTCGAGGATAGGTTGCTGAAGTAGAATATTAACCAGCGGGAGACAGACGAGCAGGTGGTCCGGTTGCGAGGAGAAATCCAAAGCTACCGGAAGGACTTGGATGCTAGTCGCGAACAAGTGAAGGCTGCAATGTCCCTGTAGGAGGAGACCAGGATTGCAATCAACCGGATGACGACAATAGTAGGGGCATCCGGTGAGGTAATGGCGAAGGCCAAATTGTTTGATGAGGGGATACATAAGGATCCGAAACCTTCGGGTACCCGTAACACTCGCATCTTGGCTGACTTCGCCAAAGAATTAGAAGAGGCAATGAAGGAATTCCGGAAGGATGCAAAGGGATTAGAGGATAGCGTCCGGAAATTCCAGAGTGGGTTAGTCTCTTTATCAGGGATTTCGATCCCGGATGAGTTCGATGAGGTAGAGATATTGGAAAGGAAGTTCAAAACTCCAATATCGAAGGAGGAGGCTGGAAGGACTTCTACTTCAGAAGCCCCACGGACGAGGACAGGAATAACTTCTCTTGTAGAACTGGAGTGAGTTCCGGAAGGGGGAGATAAAAGTAGAAATTTGAATGAGCTCTCCCCCATAGCTACTCTAGATAGTGGTGGACCCCCTCAGGAGGGATAGGTAGTTAGAAATTAGAAAATAGGAAATTTTGTTAGATTGGACCTTACTCCGGAAAGTTAGGAAAAGTTCAGATCCGAAAATCTCGGCCGGATCAGTGCCGGATTTCCGGGGAGACCTTTTTGTAAATTTTGTATATAATTCAAGTCTCAAGACTGAGACTGGGAGTATTTCCTTCTTGCATATGTTGTCTCTTGTGTATTGTCTATTGTTTTCCTTGTCTTCCCAAACATTGGCCGGATAAGGAAGGGAGAGATTGAGTATAGATGAGCAGAGTGTAAGAGGATCTTCTCCCCTTATTGTCTTCTTGTGATTGCAGGTGCATGTGAACAGGTTGTAAGTGTTGGGAGTGAGTCAAGACACCTCAGTAGGTTTAAGGTTCATAATTCCAGGTGAGATAACTAGTGCTAGGTTAGGCAGTAAGAGACAGGATCCTCAAACTGTGCTAGAGCTGCTAGATAGAATGTCTGGATTAGCCTCTGAACACTTGAGAGGTCTCACCATTTGAAGAAGTAAACGGAAGAACGTTAGATTCTGCTGGTACGAGCAGATGCACTTGTAGCCACCTTAGTTTCGCACGGATTGCAAAAGATAGTAAGGTCGTTGTAGTAAGTGAGGGTCGTACGGGGGATCTTTGTGTGACCTACAGGCTGAGATTACTTCCAGTTTATTGTGAAAGATCAAACCGGATCCTGTTAAGGTAGGAGAATAGATTGGGATAGTGAGTTTTCCATCACTATAAAAACCGGAAAGAGAGGAGTGTCTACCTCTCTGAAAAATAAGTGACAGATCCCTCTGAAGTGCCAACAGAGGCTAAACAGAACCGGAATAGAAGTTGAGAAAGGAAGTCTTCGATTAAAGTAGTGCGAGATCCGGTCGGAAGTGTGAATTCCGGATTGGTTCTTGAAGGTTGTCAATTAAGTTTGATTTGGGTCAGTGTTAGTCTGGACCGGATTAGTTTATAGGAATATTAAGAAATCATTTGGTATTTTGGGGAAAAGGTGAGAGAGGTATAATCAAGAATAATGGAATTGGGAAACTTTCCTCAAATCACCTAGTAACACGAAACACTTCACAGAGTCTCTTGGGTTTGATCTTTAGAGTCACTTTATTATGCTTTAAAGAGGTTTTTGTGAGCATAATAGGGAATTTCACTTACCTTGTGCTGCGACATCGAGCAGACTACGTCTCCTTGGTACTTGGGTGAAATGGGCCTTCATCGCGTAGTGCCACCGGGCTAGCTCTCCTTGGTACTTGAGTGAAATGTGGCCTACATTGCATGGTGCCACTAGACTAGCTCTCTCTATGAAATCAAAGCAAAATGTGGCTTACATTGAGAAATGCCATCAGACTAATTTTTTATGAAACTAAAGTGAAATGGGGCCTCCATTGCAGAGTGACACCAAACTAGCTGTGCATGGTACGTCAGTGAAATGGGACTTGCATTGCGTAGTGCCAGCAGACTAGCTCTCTCCATGAAATCAAAGCGAAATGTGGCTTCCATTGAGTAATGCCATTAGACTAGCTTTTTATGAAACTAAAGTGAAATGGGGCCTTCATTATGCAGTGTCACCAGCCTAGCTGTGCATGGTACCTGAGTGAAATGGGGCCTACATTGCGTAGTGCCACTAGACTACCTCTTCATGAAATCAGAAACCTTACAAATCGTGTTGGGTGTTGGGTATTGGGTGTGGGGTGTTGGGTGTCTCGTCTCTGTGAGGAGTACCTAGCGAGTTGTCGAGGTTTGGCTGCATTTTCTCCTACGTCGAAGAAAAGCTTTTGAGCTACATTTGCGATTGCGTGGTCGTTGTAGTGTTCTGTATTGTCAAAATCTCGCTCTTGTGATTCCATGGAGCTCCTCCTTTCAAGTTTAGGGTGCAGGATTGTATACGATCCACGCTTTCAATGCTCTCTGTTGAATTTCATTGCGTTTTTTCTTGGTGAAAATCGCTTGCTCTTTCGTGCTTTTTTAGTGCTTTCTTTGAGCGGAGAATCTGAGGTGATTTTTGCTATTGTTTTCCTAAGAAATGCCATGCTATTGAGATGGATGCAGAATTTTTTCAATTTCAGGGTGAATCTTCAAGTTGCCCAAAAAATGGTTTGTCTTGACTTTGCTAAGAAAGTCAACATTCTGGACTGAAGTCCTTTGGCGAGGTCTTCCTCTGCAGTGACTAAAGTCGCCTGTGTCAAAAAAAAGAAATAGAATCTACTCAAAATAATTTCTTGCAATTGTAGTGCGTCCTTGGGTGCGATTGATTTCCACTATTGCCTCCTTCCTTTGTTGAATTCTTGCAATGTAGTTTTCTCTCGATCTGGTAGCTTAAGGTTGATGTGATTTAGTGAATGGCAACTCCATTCAAGAGGTATGAGGTGAACGTATTCTATGTCGTTGTTAGTTACTCAATTCCCATCTCCCACCTCTTAAGCTTTTAAACCTTATCAACTTGTTTAGGTACTGCAATCAGTCGGATTCATAGTGCAGGACTAGATTGATGCCTTTATATGGAATTCAATGTAGGATTTTAGGGTTTCTCTACCCTAAACCGTTAATAAAATGAATTGTTTTGTATGGATTGCTCAACAAGACATGAATTTGGTGGACTATTGTAATTTCTAGTTCACTTCAACCTTGCTTGCTAAATCCCGTTTGCAGAGATCACATGCAGAGGACGATGTTGACTTCATTTTTTTTGTACACAGACTGGCCTACAATGCGAGATGCCGGAGATGCAACTCAATGCAATCTTGAGCACTGGAGTGAGCACCATCATTTCTCGAAGAAGAAAAAATGTACATGGAAGCAAGCCATGGGCGTCGCTTCTATGCGATTGAGGGTTCAGGTTCCTTTGTGTTCTTGCATCTCTTGAATTTTTTCTAGACAGAAGCCATATTTATTCTATTTTATGCACGGGATTTGCGAAGTTGGGGTTTGTTGTTGAATTTTTAATGTAGAAGATGTTATTTGCATCACTCCCACCATTTAAGCCATATGTTGGAGGGCGATACGGTGGCAGTCTTGCTAGTTACGTTGCATGTTTTTTAAACACCAAAACTCATTTGTACAAATCCAATCGGCTTTCTCCCAATTGAATGTAAGTAATGGCGATCAAGAGGGCTCAACGGTTCTAGTATGTTGCTCTTTCTAACTAATTCTCCATTTCATATTGAGCTTCAGCATGTGCAGTTAGCTTCCTAACAAGAATGTGTGCATGATTTCTTGTCTACAAGTTGGATTTCATGTTACATTTTCATTCTCAATAAAGAAGTATTTAGTAGCACTAAGAATTTGTCGTCTCAAAGATTGCTTACTAGATTGGTACCCTAAACCGTTTTGCCTTATTGTCATGTTCAGTACTCCTGAAACCTTTTTCTTCCATGAATGTGACATAAATGTGGGATAGTATGATTTTTTGTAGCACACATTGACGTAAGGCATGTTTTTGGTCTACCAGCCTCCATAACAAGTTCAACCTCTCTTGTAGGGTTCATAGGGTTTAGGTTTCATTCTTTACAAAAACATGGGTTCTTTTTTAGTAGGGTCATTTTCATCCACTCTGGGTTGGTATAGAAGCTGGCATCATCAACAAATTAACTTCTTATGGCACCCTATTCACAAGTCTTCAAATTCCTCATGTTCCCCATCTTGTGTGCGAACTCAGTAAGAAGACCTTGGTTTAGGGTTTAGGAACAATAACATTGTCAACGTCATAACTTAGTTATATTTCAGCCCCATCGTCTTTGCGGAAGTAGGAATCCAAAAATCCAAAAGGACAACCCCAACCTTTATGATGAACCGTGTCAGTAGAACCCTGGAGGTCTTCCAAGTTGAAACAAATTTTCCCTCCGATAATTTCAAACAGGAAATCACCCAATCCTCCGCGTTCGGAATCATCGAGAGATTTTCCTTTCCCCTGCATTAAGCTTCAGCAAGCGATCTTCCAATCCTCCTTGTACTGGTCCCTCCGCTTCCCTTAAAAAGGTTCATCGAGCGATCTTCCGAATCACCTTGTACAGGTCCCTCTGCTTCCCTTAAGAAGGTTCATCAAGCGATCACCCGATGCTTCACGTTGAGCTTTATCGAGAGATCTCCCAAATCACCTTGTACAGGTCCCTCCGCTTCCCTTAAGAAGGTTCATCAAGCGATCTCCCGATGCTTCACATTGAGCTTCATTGAGAGATCTCCCGAATCACCTCATATGCTTTCCTTAAGAAGGTTCATCGGGTGATCTCCCGATGCTTCACGTTGAGCATCATTGACAAATCTCCCGAATCACCTCGTACAGGTCCCTCCGCTTCCCTTAAGAAGGTTCATCCGGTGATCTCCCGATGCTTCATGTTGAGCATCATCGACAGATCTCCCGAATCACCTCATACAGGTTTCTCCGCTTCCCTTAAGAAGGTTCATCTCATCAGACGATCTCCCAATGCTTCACGTTCAACTTCATCGGCAGGTCCTCCGCATTATTAATAAGGTTCATCGAGACAACTCCCAATCCCCTACATTTAAGTTCTTCAGGGGATGTTCCGATCCAGTCCTCCTCTTTCTTCATTAAGGCTCCTCCTGTTGTGCATAAACCTCAAAAATTACATTGGGGACACAAAGTGTCCTCACGCTTTTTGAAGTGCAGTTTAAAAGTGTCGCAACTTTTGCATGCAAGGACTACATTCAATAAAACTTGTTGGTAAAGTTTCATTCTCATTTCAACTTTGTGTGGTTCAATCTTTGGGTCAATCCAAGACATTTTGATTTTTTGGAAGCCAATCAAAGTTTGCAGGTTCAATTTCAGTTCACCAAACTACATTGCAAGGGTTTAGGCTTTGGGGCCTTGTATCTCCTTCATCCATTGTTCGTTTCTAATAAAATTTGTTGGGTTTTGTTTCCCTTGAAGTCTACTTATGGAGGTTTTAGGGTTTAGGGTGACTCTAAGTTGTATTGAACGTTTGGGAGCAATTCAAAGTTCCAAATCCTGCCACTTCTGGAGTCTAGTCTAAAACCGTGGCTTGTTATTTCTTCATACAAAGTCCATTTTCAATACATTTTTTTGGAAAAGTTGCACATATAAGTCTAGCATGTAGGGCTAAAATATCATGTGAATTCAAGAAATAATGAGTGACTGAGAAGCATTCTAATGCAAGGAGGGTTTAGCCTTAGGTGTGTTTTTTGAAGTTCAAGCATCAAATTTTTAAACATTTCAAAGCCGTTTTGTAGGCACAATGTATCAATGGAATGAATTTTTTTGGAACCACTATGTTTGTATACTAGTTTTGAATCACTTTGTAGTGTAAAGTTTTTTCATTCAAGTAGGTTTAGAAGTCAAATTTCACCTTCAAGTGGGTTTTTGGAGAAACTTCAGCACCCATTTTCAATATTATAACATTATGATTTATAAATCTATGTGGCCAAATGACTTCAAATTCTGTACTTGTCATCTACAACATATACACTTGAAGTTTGTACGATTGAGTTTGGATAACTTGGACACATTTATTTAGAGCTATAAAGCTCCAAATAAAATGATGTTTAGGGACTTTGGAAATCCCATGATACTTTGGGGTTCAGATTTATTATCATACTAAGGTGGTCTCCTGATCCTTTTTCTCACTGGACTTTTGAGCGGAGTTTGCATTCCCTTAAGCTTGTTCCTAGATTAATTTAGGTGATTTCATCTAGGGCGTCATATTGTTGCTAAGGTGAGAATTTTTTACTTTGCATGGATATGCCGAGGGTGTTGAGAGAAATTAAAATTTAAGGGAATTTCTGTGAGTGGTATAAAGCGAGAAAGATGAGAAAAGAATAATAAAGAAATCAAATGAAAAATAAAAAATAAAAAATAAAAGTTCTTGTAATATAAAAAGTATAAATGTTAGTAAGTGGTGATCATTTCTACAGCCGGAAAAACAGAGAGAACAATCATGCATTACGAATGGGAATAATGCTAGAAAAAAAGTGAGGGATTAGGATGCAAGGCAAAATTTCCGGTAGTATATGGTTTAAAATGTACAAATATTTACAATAATAATAATATCAGTATTACAGAAATTGGAGGGAAGAAAAAAAATTCAGGAAGAGTGATTCTTTTTGGGGATTTTTTTCTAAGGGATTCCGTTATCATTAATACACATAACTAAGGAGAGGTAGATTTGGGAAATCATGAAAAATCCATTGAATGGGAATCTAAAAATGTACCTCTGCTCGAAGCAACCTATAAAGGGTAGATTTGGGCTAGGGCTGACTGATGAACACTTGTGGAGTGAAGGATGGATGAAATCGCATTCATTTCATTTGGTAGATGATGGCGACGACGGAATCGGCGGAGCCACCTTCCTTATCTACCTTGATTGTTTCCTTCCAGCACCTTCCTTATCTTCCTTGATTGTTTCCTTCCAGCTTCTGCCACCTTCTTTGTCTTCCTTGATTGTTTTCTTCCAGCTTTTGCCACCTCCCTTGTCTTCCTCGACTGTTTTCCTCCAGCTTTTGCTTAGTGTTTTACGCTTTCAGCAGCGATCTTATTTGTGAAGTTTGTGCGGGGCTTTGAGCATTCGACTGTATGGGGTTCAGGGTTTGTTATTTGGGAAGTGCTAATCTGATCGCTCCTAGTGCTGCTAAGTGCGGTTTAGGGTTTAGGGGCTGGTGAAGTCATGAGCATGGTGAGGAACGCTGAAAGTGAAAGAAGGACGACTTTGCATCCATGTTACTAAAAGTCAGAAGCAACAATGTTCATCACGCTTGAAGCGGTCATTCGATGCGGAAAATTGTACATACTTAAAGCAAATCAAGCAAACACATCAAGTAGCAAGCAACTACAGACAAGTACAACTGGCTGAGAATTATTTCAGCGGGAGCGTGCTTGTACAAAGAAGAAGACCAAGGCAGTTGGTGAGTGACCTCACAGTGATGACATTTGAATGAATGAGTAGTTGTGTTTGTCAAAGGGTTTTCAGGTGTATACTTGAAAGCGGCTTCAGGGTTTGGCTAGGGTAAACCAGTTCTTCCTTAAAAGTAATCACATAAAGCACGATAGGGTTGTTGAAGTTCAACTGCCGAGCGAAAAGTAAGGCATGCTAAAGCAATGTAAGGGACTCTTATTTTTGGAGGTGACAAACATGAAGGAAGGATGCTGAATTAATTTCCAGGGTTTAGGGTTTAAGTCGTATAGGTATTGCTGACTTTTTTTAAACGCTTGAAGCAACTGAGTAGCTGTAGACGCTTAAGCGGGAAGTTTATTCAGTTCTACCGAAAGTATGTTTGGTTCAACCAGGAGTATGTTCTTAGCTTCAGCTTTAAAAAATAATAAATTGTAGTCTTCAGCAGGAAAGTACAGATGTGGTTAGACTTTCAGTCTTCTTGGAAGTCAGTTGAAAAAAAAGGTTTGCCTAACAGTATTCAAGCTTCCAGCCAAGTTTCATTTGCGGTTTAACGTTTCTTTTAAAAACTTTCTTAAGCAGTTAGCAACTGAAAAGATAATGAATACTGTACTATGAAGAAGCTTCAAGCAAATGTACATAATAATTTTAGGAAAACGAAAGTCAATGTTTCACTTCAAGTGATATGGAACAGGACATCACAAAGAAGGCCAAATAGAAAAGGAAGGACGTGATAAAAAGCCGCTTCAAGCAATTCAATGAAATTAGAAACGCTTAAAGCGATTGAAAATATGTATCCAGGGGGGAAGACTAATCCAAGAACACCGTATATTAACGAAGTCCATTTCATAGAACTACTTGAGCTAATGAAAAATGCTTAAAGTAGGTTTTGGGCGTGACAGACTTACCGTTTCTTATCATTTTGTCTAGTGTTGGGACCATGCAAGGTGTTTACCAAGCACGGTTCATGAAGAGGTCTTCCGATCCTCATTAGCCCCATTCGAAAAGATGAAGTTCACTCAAAAGGGCACTTGAACAGATTATATGAGAACTCCGGGGAACTTTGCAAATTCTGTGGATTCTGAATGACAGGCGGGAATTGTTGAATTCGATTTGGCACAGTGTAGGGTTTAGGGTGCAGGAGCCGACCTATTCTTCCGGGACCTACTACTGACGTGAATTATGCAATGTCCATAGTGGAAGAGAAGTCCAAGTTTCCAAATAGTCCGCTTCGAGAATCGGTTCCAGTTATTGCTCTTGGGCAGTCCATTCTACGTCCATAGGTTTCGTTGGAACAAGGGAGGTCGAAGAAACAATAACACAGTGGATCATTCTGTACTGCTGTTTCAACTCTCAGTTGGGGCATCTGGGAGAGAAGGTCGTTGCAAGCGCAAAGGAGGCAACATATTCGCAACCTCGGACAGGTTAACAAGGGGGGATACAGTCGGGGACAAGAAATTCTAAAGGCTCGGGAGAAAATGAGAAACTACATCTTGTACCTCATCTACAATTGTATGTAGAAGAAGTTCTACTTATGTACCTATAGGCTCAACAATCCCTAAGTTTGCGTAGAGAGTAGAGAAATAATGAATACTGAACCTTAGTAAGGTCTTGAGCCCGATTTTATCAATAGCAGAGACTAATGTAGGGATTGTCGGAGCTCGGAAGATGTAGAGTCAAATAGCAGCAACCCCTTTACCAAATAATCTTTTGCATTGCACTTTGTACAATGCAGTGTCTGAGATTATTTGGTAAAAAGGCTGATATTATTCGATTCTACAATTTTCGAGCTTTTACAATCCTGTACGACGATAAGTACTATGGACAGTACGTTGTCGGAGCTCGAACATTGTAGAGTAGAATATCAACTGTTCCCTCAACAAATAATCTTTTGCATTGCACTTTCTCCGGTGCAATGTTTGAGGATATTTCTTGGTGGAACAGTTGGTATTCGATTCTACAATTTCTTAGCTTTGACAATCCTGGACCTCATAGTCACTATGGACAGTATGTTGTCGAAGCTCGGAAGTTGTAGAGTTGAATAACAATTGTTCCCTCACCAAATAATCTTTTGCATTGCACTTTCTCCAGAACAATGTCTGAGAATATTTGGTAGGGGAACAGCTGGTATTCGATTCTACAATATCCGGGCTTTGACAATCCCTACGTTTGTCTCTGCTGTTGATAAAGGCAGGCTCATAGCCTTCTGGTCACGAAGCCTTCATCTTGTGGACGCAATTGCCATTTTCACAAAAGTCCTAGTGCCCAGTCGTAGTGCTTCCTGAACCCTACGTTTTACATCATATGTATCTTATACAAGTGTAGTCCACGATGGAAGTAGTAGTTTAGTACATGGATTACTCTATGTTCATAGTGCATACATCCAATACATGTATATTTGATGACTTCCTATAAATTATAAAGAAGTCACAATTTTGACCTTCGACTTTGGAATTTGTACCTTCCGTATGCACTTTCTGTGTCATTGCAATACTTTCCTGGTAGTCATTGATCTACAAGTATATTAAATTCATGGTTGAAAGTCTCTTCCTCAACTCCCATTTCACTGGAAAAACTCTCTTTTTAATGAATATTATGTTCCATGACAGTGCTCTATATGAATGGGAAGGAGACGTGGTGAATTCACAAAAGGAATGGTGTTTTTTACATTTGTCTCCAGTTTAGTTGCTAGTATTTCTAACACAGTCATAGCTTCCATCATGGAATTTCAGGAAGGCTCGCTCTATCTTTTTCTACAACAACAGAACAAAAATGAAGTAAAAGAAGTAGAACATGATTCGCCTGTGTGGAGGCGGTGTCCAAGAAGAAGCACGTGCAGTGGATGATGTTTTTGTCTCCCATATCAACTTGTGCATGAAGCGTGAGTACAATAGAGAATAAGTAGTAAGCCTTCGTGCAGGTTTCAAGGTTCACGAGAGGAAACAACCTTGCAAAAGAACAATGCAATGTTGTGGACAAAGGATTTCTATTCTTGCTTATGTTATCAGTTCCGTTCAATTATCCATTTTCTTCGACTACATTCATAGGGTTTAGGGAATTTGACGGTTGCACTTGTGCTTCATTTACTTTCAGGCTCCGATGCCCTCAGCACTCTTTTCTTATTTATATATAATAGTTTTCTAGGGGTTTGTTTTATTTTCAAATTCTCAATTATGTCATACAGTTAGAACTTCATTACCTTCAACTCCATTGACCTGTGAAGTCATGATTCATGCTGAAATCGGCATCAGATTATTGCTTTCCATTCGTATGCACTACTACCAAGACGCACAAGATTTCAACCACAGTAAATCTCACCCTAATAGTCTTCATAGAGAAGCCATTAGATGAATTATGAAACAATACATTAGGAAGCACTTTGTGTACAACCCCGGTCTCTGTCACTAACGAACAATTGTTCGAGGAAAAAATAGCCTCAGCCATTTCCTAAATTACAATCTACTAACAAAGTTATTGTACCCGTGAGTGACGGCAGAAATTCTACAGTGACCCGATTTCACAAACACCAATCCGCCGCATGGCTACATGGCCGAGTCCATTCAATAATTTTTAACATAAGCCTCTAACATGAAGGAAAAAATATAAAATCATATGAAAAGAAGAATTGGAAGGAATGATCGACTTGTGAAGACATTTTTTTCAGTAAACCAAGCTTGTCTGATTAGGATTTCAACTTGACTTGGTACTGAAATCTCATTCGCCTCGTGACCTTCCACGAATACGGACACCTTTCAATACTTTTGGACTTTACGTCCATCATGGAAAACACCCTCCCTGTGCTCGGTCATGAGACATGCCTCCATGGTGACGGAGTAGATGGGGATCATTCACTGGTTTCTTGTGCATTGCAGGCCACACACAATCGGGTGATGCTCCAAGATATGAAGCAGGATTGGCAAGGTTGTCTGCACAACACGAGTCTGGACAACAAGGTAGTAAATCACACAGGCTTCTGGCATTGTGGTGGACAGTCGCTTGCCTACAAACTCAATTTCTACATTTGTGTAGGGCCAATATTGTCAGTTCACTCCTCTCCTAGTATATCTTATGAAGTTCAAATTTCAATTTTCAAGGTTTGTATTTAGCATCCAGAAGTGTGACCCTGGAGTCCTTTTTCATTCGCTCATCTCCGGAAAGAACTTTGCTGTTTCCAAAATGCTTTGTGGTTGCAATTGCAGGAAGAAGAGTCAAGGATACATGAACACATGAAATATGTTTATAAGTGATGCATTTTGGCGATTCTAAATAAGCAGTTCACTCATCTTCTGGAGCCAAGTTATACAAATCTGCAGATATTTCAGGTGCTTCATGAATGTCTTCTGTTGGGTAACTTGATGTACAACTTTTGGAAATCAATGTCTTAGTTCACTCTCACTTTCTCATTGCGTCCTTATGCCGTGGCAGTTAGATTGCAGGTTCAAGAAGGTGGCAAAAAAGAGAGCGTACATTATAAACGTCTCTAAGGTTGCGGTTTCAAGCGTTCAAGATGTGATTTTCCTCTTGGAAATGACAAGACTATGGACAAACGTATGCTGCATCAATATCATCATTTTCGGATTCGGAAGAACTAATGATGAGGATTGAAACTATGCAATAGGATCATTGCATTTTGAAGGGGGTTGCGAACAGGAAACTAGTTGCTCCAAATATGAAGACAGGGCCGAATATCCTACGCGTGGACAATGCATCTTTAACATCGCACCTTGTAGGCGGTTTCGGGCATTGAAATAGGGAGTTGAAAAAAAACTTCAATAGTCCTACCTAAACAAGGTTTAGAATTTCAGTTTCCATGACTTGCATTGAAAGTCACAAAATTATGTATTGTAATAAACATCCTTGTTTATTAATCCAAATCCATGCCTTTTCCAGATGCATATTGGACTTCCAATTAGCACTTACAAGATCCCTTCCTCTCCATGGAAAATGGAAAATCTATAAAAAAAATATGGTAGAAAGTGCTTCAAAGACAAGTTTGTAACTTTCAGTACTGTCCTTCAAGGTACGTCCTATAGACAACGTCTTAAATACAATTTACTTCAAAGACTTGCCCTTCAAGTATGCATTTCTTGCCTTCAAATCACAATTTCCACACCCCTTTCCTTTCTCTTGTCGTGTTCTTAGCGAGGGTTTCTGATTGAAGGTTCCAGTGCCTTCTTTCAAGTTTTCAAAAGACATTTCAAGGGTTCAGGGTAGCCATATTCTTGGATTTCATTCGCATCACATCCACGGTCGACATATCCGGCGACCCTCCTATCGTAGCAATAGTCGTAGACAAAAAAAAGGAGCCACCCGGGGGGGTGAAAGGGTTTTGGGCTTCGGCTTTTAAACCATCTCTACTACGTAGGGTTCAGAGTTCAGGGTTTAGGATTTTCGGGGCTCAGGGTTCACTAAAAACAACGAGGGGGGGGCGAGGATTGATTTCAGGGTACCCTTTGGGTAGTATATCCATACGCGAATTTCATTTTCGGAAGGCAATAACTCAATCTCATCATCGGAGGATTTCCCAATCGAAACAGTAAAATTTCAATAGCAAGCTCGGTCCGTTCATCTGAAGATCACCCCGCTGAAATGATAGAACTGACGAAAGCAAAGTGCAAATGCTCCCCCCCGAAAGATCCTTGCATGTAGGGATTTGAGGAAATGTTCAATATTGGTCAAGCAGGGTCCGGTCATCCAGAGATCTCCTGATAGAGGATGTCAAGCGGGTTTGTAGCGTAGCCCTATTCATTCATCGTGAGCCATGAGGTCTCCGGCTAGAAGACGATCACGAAGAGTTCTCCCGATGAAAAACATAAAAATTGAAAGCGTGGTAGTGAGAATACTCATCGTGCAATCTCCTGATCGCAAAAACAGAGGAAGTTCACTAACTAGCATAGCATGTCCACTGTTATTAAGACCATATTATATTTTTGGCCATTTCTAGATACCTAGATTTCTTCAGCTCATTAAATGTTGCCTATACCTTTTGGGCTAGTGACCTAGGAACGGGTGGTAGCATAAGTAGGTTCCATGTGAAAATCCTTTATTTTTTAATGAAAACCGCATAAAAATCGTAATTTTTTTGGTTCATCAAAAGCGGTTGATTTCCTATACTCCAAGTATTATGTTTGGTTATCATACTCCGAAAATCATAAGTCCCTCTGTAATTTTGCAAGCGGTACCATTAATACTAGGAGCTCGTGCTCACTAAAATCACAAGTCCCTCTGTAGTATCACATATTAGTAACATTTTGATATATTTGAATACAATGCATGATAATGATTTCAATAAGTCTTTAAAATAATTATTTTCTATATTTTGTAAAAATATTTCCAATCATGCGTACATAGAAATTGTATTTTCACACAATGTGAAATTACAGAAATAGAGTAGCAGTTTCCAATCACTTTTGTAATATTACTTCTTACAAAGGGTGATATTATAGAAATAATATAGTTGTTACAATTCATTAGAGGTAGCAATTCTATTGCTTTTTTGGACTTTACACTTCTTTGTACTTCTATGATTTTGTGCTTTTGTGAGCTTTGAGCTTTCATGATTTCAATTTCTTATTGCCACTACCAAATGATTTTGAAAATTTTATGCAATTGAAACGATTTTGGATTCCACAACAATTACGTTGTTCGCAAATTTTTTTGACATTTATAAGTTTTTTTCTCAAGTCTTCCATTTGGGTTACCATTTTTTGTAACAAGGGAATCAAATTTCTAATGCATTCTAATGTATGTGTATCTTTTACCATATTCATCATTGAATGCATATCATTTATCATTCATTACATTTCTATTGTTTATATTAATATATGCTTATTTATAAAAAAAATTATATGAAAATTTTAGCAATTTTTAGCTGAAGATTTATTGAAATTCTTATTCTTCATTCTATCTAATACATAAAAATTCTAATGGAATTCTAATGGTGAATGTGTAGCATAGCAAGCGCCAACCGTTACTACGGCCTAAAATTCTTAAATGAAAACAATATTTTGTCAATTTCATGCGGTTGGTTTTTTATTAGCCGCGAGATCTTCCCATACGTTGCATGGAATCCTGTTTTCAAAGACATTGATGAGTTATTATTAAGAGACATGACTGAGGAGAGGTAAATTTTTTAGGGAATCAGAAAAAAACAATTAAATATAATGTACCTTGCTGGAAGCATTAAATGAAAGGTAGATGTTGCCCAGTACTGATGAAACCTGATCTTTAAGGATGGATGAAATCACATTCATTTCATGATTTGCTAGACGGCGGCTTTAGAATCAAATCTACTTGTCTTCTTTAGTTGCTGTCATCTCCTAGCTTATGCTTAGTGGTTTGCATTGGGAGCGATGTTGTTGTGAATGTTTAGGCGGAGCTTTGAGTGATTTTCTTTGCGGAGCTGTTCGCGTTCAGGGTGTGAGCATCGATTATTCCGAAGTACTGATAGGATCGCTTGTCGCGGTGAATGGTGTGGAAATCGATCCATGGTGGGTGAAGTCAGGAGTTCAGGGTGAAAAACGCTTAAAGCGGAAGAGGAAGGACAACTTCGGATCTCTGTTATCGGAGGTGAGACATTACATCGGGAGAATTAACCCATCAAGCACCAGGCAACGAGAGACAAGTGCGGCCGAGAGCGGTTTTCAAGCGGGAGTGAACTACGGTATAGGGAGTTGGAATCGCTGCGGCCGATCGTGAGGAGAGTTTTCCGAAGCCTTCGTGGTACGAACACGAAGATCAGGGTTTATGGTGAGAGACCTCTCATGATGCCACCATTTGAATGAATGAGTAGCCGTGCGTGTCAAAGTGAGAGAGGTGTGCTTGAAAGCGACTTCATCGTGCGGGGTTAAACCAGTTTTCCTTTGGAAGTCGTCACTTGAAGTGAAGTAGGGTTGTTGAAGTTTAGTTGCGGGCAGAAAAGTCAGGTAGCTCCAAGAAATTTCAGGGTTGAGTCTTCTTTTTTGGGGTATAACATATGAATGGAAGATGCTGAAGCAATTTCCAGCGGTGCGCTTTAAGTTGTGTAACTATTGTTGATCTCTAAGGAATGTTGAAAGCAACAAAGTAGTTGAAGAAGTCGCTTCAACGAGAAGTTAGTTCGGTTCAACCGGGAGCCCGTTTTTAGCTTAAGCTTCAAAAACAAGCCAGCAATACTCTTGAAGAGAAAATTAGAGGTAGGGTTACACTTTGAGTCTCGCTGGAAGTCAGGGTTCTACGTCAAAGTTTAGATTGACTAATACGGTTGAAGCTTTGAGCCGAGCAAACGTACTTCGTGGAATACTAAACCCTTTCCAAAGATCTCTCAATCATGAGTAATTCAATTGAGAAGATCATGCCGCTGTGTACCATAAAGAAGCTTTCAGCAAATGCAGATGATAGTCTTAGGATAACGACAGTCCCTGTTTCGCTTGAAGCGGTTTTACAGAGAAGACTAAGTAGAAAAAGAATGACGTGGTACAGAATGGCTTTAAGCAACTGAATTCAATTAGAAACGCTTGAAGCGATTGAAAGTACATATGTATATTTAGGAAGGGTTTTAAAACTAAACCAACAAGATCGCGTATCCATGACGGTTTAGGGTTTCCAAGAACTGCTTAAGCAAATGAAAAATGCTTCAAGCGATTACAAAAGCGTGAGGCTAACTGACTTGAGCAACCTCACTTCTGATTCAAATAATTGGGTCAATATGGAGAAGGCTACACCAAAGGAAATATACCCCACGAACTTCAAGCAACAATTGAGTGCTCGCTAAGATAAGCTGGAGAAGGCAGGACTTTGGTTCTACGTCGTCCGGTTTCGTGAATCTACCACTTATCGAGGGGAGATTTTGGAATCCATGGTACAAATGTTTCAAGAAGAGTCGGATGACCTCATCGTGCAATTTGCAGTCTCTCAACTGCGTATCACCTCAGCCACTCCAGCAATGTTTCTTCAATTCCCTCGTAGAGAACACTGCACAATGTTGAGTCGACTCCATAAGCCATCCAACACTACAACAATGGCAAAGTTTTATGACTGCAAAATTATGACTGAGGATGACTGGCGACTGCTTGCAGTCATATTTTAAGAGGCCCAAGTCTTCTGTAGAAATATGACTGGGAAATATAACTGCCAGTCATATTTTGACTTTGTATTACATATACGTATACTATATGCCCATGGGAAATATGTTATATATCATAGGGAACGTGTGGGAACATGTTTAGGGAACGCCCAGTCATATTACCAATCATATTTTTTTTCAGTCATATTTTTCAGTCATATTTCCATTTTTTTTTTTTTTTTTGGGTAACCCAATGAAAATTTGGGCAGGTGAGTGCATAGTCATATCCTTGTTTCAGTTGTATTTTCCAGTCATATTTTCCAGTCATATTTTCTTGCCAATCATATTTGTTAGTCATATTTTATGTCAGTTATATTATTTTGTCAGTCATATTTTGCAGTCATATTTTCGGGCTATCATATTTTGTAGTCATATTTTTTTGTCAGTCATATTTTGTAGTCATATTTTTGTCCAGTCATATTTTGCAGTCATATTTTTTTGGCAGTCATATTTTTCAGTCATATTTTCTGCCAGTCATATTTTATAGTCATATTTTATGTCAGTCATATTATTTTGCCAGTCGTATTTTGCAGTCATATTCATTGCTAGTCATATTTTGCAGTCATATATTTGGCTAGTTATATTTTGCAGTCATTTATTTGGTCAGTCATATTTTCCAATCATATTTGTCTGCTAGTCCTATTTTATAGTCCTATTTTATGTCAATCGTAGCAGTCTTGACCTTCACATGTACTTCATACAATAGAGGCATTCTCAGACAATCATGATTTTAAACATTTAGGTTCTTGATTTTCTGCTAACACAAATGACATATACAACTTGACTATTGAATTTCAATAACAACACATAATCTCACCCAACTTCTACACAAGCACATTCACTATCCAATCTACAATACACCATACAGTATCCCTTGTATGTCACCTTCCTCTAATGACAAGAAAACTTTTGCACTATATTTGTATGTTATGTATTCAATGCAATGTTTTTGAAAATACTCAATTCGGAATATGAAAGAAAAGTTTATGTATTATACTTCTGAGCATGTTTTTGAACTCAGTTACAATCTCCATCACAATATTGTAGGTCATCCACATGTACTTCATCTTCTTGTAGACGTTGCAATGCAATTGCCACCACATCAGCTTCTACTTCCATTGCATCACACAAGATGGGTGTTTTTGGTATGAGGTCTTCAGACAAGTCTGTGGCTTTGAGTCCATGAAACTCTGTTGTCTTTCCAAGGGATATGCACTCCACTTCAGTTGTTCCTTCATGTTCAGAGAACAATTGAACACCTCTTGGTTCCCTATGGAGTACAACTTCCCATCCATGTCTGGCCTTGTCTGATGCAAAAAATACTTGTTCAATGTGGAGAGGGAATGCAAATGACTATGCTGAGTAAAGAATCAATCTATCGAAATTCACACTAGTGAATCCATACTCATTATGCTTCATAGTGACTCCATCGCCCTTCAAGTTTGCAACCACCCAATTGCAATATAGTACCACTACCTCAAACTATCCATAATCTACAGATAGGATTTCCTCCACCCACCCTACGTACTCTAGCTTTGAGTCCTTCATGTTTTTATCTTTTGCACCTGCTCGACAAAGTTGTTTAAAGGTTGCTGCTATTCCTGAGTCCATTGTTGTCAATTTCTTCTCAACGCTTCGAACACGAATGTGGTTTCCAAATGCATACATGGAACGATATGACTTGGCTTGATCTGATGGAGGTAACATTAGAGTCCTCATATCTTTGTCCACTTCTTCTGTACCGACTTCTATAGCTCGTAGCACTGCCTTTGGAAACCAAATATGAAACTTTTTGTCGCACATTTCAGTCGGGTACACTACTTGACTTTGATATTTTTTACGCCTATACTCTTGTCGCTCTCTTTCACGACGGCGCATGTCATCTTCATGCCTCCTACGTCATTCAATAATTGAATGTGTGAGTTCATTCTGATTTACAAACCTAATACTACTTTGAGTCATACATGCACTTACAATACTCGTTGCAATCATAAATGCAATTAGATTGCTAGGTTTAGTCACAAATGCAATCACTGAAGTAGTTAACAAAAAAAAAATACACTAATGTGGTTCTCACAGAAATGTTGGACATGACTATGTGTAGTTACAATTTCATATATGACATTTATATTGCATTACTAAATGGGAACACAAAGAGTGATGGATCTTTTTTCTTCTATGGGATAGAAAAAAACATTATTATTGTCAACATTTGATTCTAAATGCTCTTATGTAGTAGGGGGGGTATTTCTTTCATAGGACCTCACCTCCTCCACTCCTCCAACGGTGTCGCATTGTTCAATACAAACTCGTGAATCCATTGTTGCAGTTCACTTGATAGGTGGCGTGCTCGTCCACTGTCTTCCAAGATTTCGTCATACATTGATGGATCTTCTTTGTCATCCCACACTCTTCGAGTGGTCACTGTATACTCCTGCATGTATTAAGTACATAACCCCAGTGCTTCCACCACAGCGTAGCCTTCAGCCATACTATCCTCTGGTTGAGCCCAATTCCTGACATATCCTTTTAGTGTCTTCAAATATCTTTCAATGGGATACATCCAACGTGTATGAACGGGTCCGCAAATTTCTACTTCTTCTACAAGGTGGACAACTAAGTGGCTCATGATGCCAAAAAAAGATGGCGGGAACTCTTTCTCCAACATGCATAATGCTATCACCATATATGACCTCAATTCCTCAAGAGCATTGGTATCAATGGTCTTAGCACATATCCTCCTAAATACATGGCTCAACATAATTATAGCTTTTCGTACCTCCTTTGTTAGCACTGTACGAACATTGAGTGGTAAAACTTGTTGCATGAGGACATGGTAGTCATGTGATTTCAAACCCTTCATGGTCCCATTCACATGCACACGCTTCTTCAATTGACCCACATATTGGGTGGGTGTTTGCAATGTTCGAATTCCATCTACGAAGACCTGACGTTCCTATTTTGTGAATGTGTAAGATGAACGAGGTAATATGATGCTCCTAGGTTTATCCCAAGTATGGGCCAAAGATGTTTACGTACACTTGCCTCCTTCATGTCCAAACGGACCTCCAAGGAGTCTTTTTCTCCGTACAAGGTCTTCAACATATTCTCGGTGATGTTCTTCTCACAATGCATGACGTCCAATGTGTGTCGAATCAAAAGGTCCTGTACAATGACTTCTGGGTGTTACAAATTGCATACACTATGACTATATTCAATCATTTCATTCATATAACTACCTCTAATATGTCACAATATTTTGATTTATAAGACAAAAATTGTACTAGACTAGTACATTTCTTATCACTTCGAGAGGCAATTTCATAAATTACAAAAAACATCAAATTCCCACACCCACTTACTTTCCAATATGACAAGTCATACAGACATGTCCTCCTCTTCACTCCGTGCTTGTGTATTGGATCTACCAAATTTTCTACTCCATTTTCACGAGACTTTGTCAACCATTCCTCTCGCTCTTCTGCATAACGAAGTTGTTCTGGACTAGTCATCTTTCTAGGTGGAGGTCTTACATCCACTTCACCATCAAGTATACCCCTTTGTTGTCTCCACTGATGAATCATAGGCAAGTATTGTCTGTGCCCCATATACAAGTTTTTTCTCAAGGCTTTAGAACGCCTAATTACTATATGTGGCCCACATACAGGACATGCTCTATATTCTTTTGTTACTTGACCTGAGATTAATCCATATGCTGGAAAGTCATTCACCGTCCACATGAGAATGCCATGTAACTTGAATGATTTCACTTCTAAGTTTTTGCAAGATCCGTCCAAGCAATCAACCCCTCTCCATAGTTCTTGAAGCTCCTTAATCAATGGTGCCAGGTACACATCTATGTTCTTCTTTGTTATACTCTCTTTTCCTTGAATGATTAACGTAAGCATCATAAAGAAATTTTTTGTCACCAACCAAGAGGGAAGATTGTAGTTGAGCATAATCACTGGCCAAGTTGAATGGCTAAGGCTTTGGTTCTGAAATGGATTCACACCATCCAATGCCAAGCCAAGTTTGACATTGCGCTCGTCTTCAACAAACCATTGCCACTTGTTGTTCACATGATTCCAAACCTTGGAATCTACAACTGATTTCATCACCTTGTCTTTGCTTTTCCCACCTACATGCCATTTCATGAGCTCCGCCAATTGTGTATTGCTATACATTCTTCTTAATCGTGGAATCAAAGGGAAGTGTCTCAATACTTTCACTAGTACACTGTTGGAGTTCTCTACATATCGGGATTTGTGGCAAGTAGGGCACTCTACTACGTCTTGTAGTTTGTTGCGGAACAAACAACATCCATTTCTACACGCATGTATGGAATTGTATGACAACCCCAACTTCATCAAAAGACTTTTGGCTTCATAAAATGATTTGGGAAGTGAATTCTCTTTTGGTAATATGGTCTCTGTCAACAACTTCAGCAACTCATCAAAAAAACTATTAGAGACACCATGAGTAGTGTAGCTCACTAGCAACATGAGTGTGGACATCAATCGCTTCCCATGTACAAAGGAGTTTGTGCTTCTCGCAAAAGAATATTCATATCCACGCCAGTTACATCTTCCATGTTGGTTGAAGTCCCCTCTCTCTCCATCCAGTCATTGTTGGCATCCACTTGCTCGTCAAGATTGTTAGTGTATGAACCTCGTAAATCATTTCTCCTCAAACCATCTTCATCTATTGCATCCTCAAGTGTGTCCGTAATAATATTCTCAATTCCTTCTCCATGGACATGTATGCTGTCATACTTGATAAAGCACTCTGTTACCATACGGAGCACATCCACCTCTCCAACATTTGGAGAGGGGTCTTGTTGAACAAGCTCTCCTCGAACACTTCTTTGTTTATGCAATCAGAGGTCCATAGGAGCATAGTCATCCTGTAGTAGTCCATGTGTACCACATGCACATATAAGTTTATTGTAAAATTAATAATTGGAACATGCAAACTTGTGGGACGTGATCATAATAAAATATAGCATTCTGTACTAGTGGATAATGATCATGAACATTTCAATTAGCACTCCAAATAGGATTTCTTAAGTCAAAGAAATGATTATCAATTTTAGTTTCATAAATTGGCAAAAAAATCAATTTTCTTTAATTCATTGTATGCTTAGGATGAATTAAAAATAATTATCATTTTTCCTTACTACGTCATGAATATACAATTTCATATTCATGATCTACTTTCCCATAAGGCCAAAACACATGTAAACAATTGACACTATCTGGCACTCTACCATCATATTCCACTACATATAGTGGGCCTCAATAACATTGCTAACTACACAATATGACTGAATACAAAGTGTGACTAAGCATAGTTTTTTAGAAAAATTCAATGATCCTATTCATTTGACAATACGTTTTTCAATTTACATAGTAATGTGCATAGAGTTCCTCTCCAGCCACAATATTCCTTGACGCTATTGTCATTACATATCCCCACTCCAAGTTGTTCCATAGTTTGGGCAGTATGCGAAACTCCCACATGACGTTCCCTAACTCCTCTCGACCTATAGAACTATTAATAAATCAAGCTACATTTCCCTTCAATACATCTCTGTCTATATACAAGTCCGGCTCAACTTCCATCACATATGGCTTTATGTGAGGCCTTCCCTCCTTCAAAATTTTATACTATGCTAGTGTGTATTGGGGTCCTACAAAGGGAAGTAACTCTTCCCCTTTTTTCGCGGGTTGCAGGACAAAAAGACCCCAACCCATGAAAGGAAACGTTGATACCTTCACATCCCAATTTCTTTGCCAATAGGAAAATATTGTTAGTTTCGGTATGGGACCATCACACCACTGTCCATCATACACATTTGACCTCCACTTCTCTAAAGCCACTACTCTTGTAGACGTTCCTTTCAGTGTGCCATTCGTTGAAGTATGTGTCTCTCTTACAAATGTTTGTAAAGAAACCAAAGAGGAGGCTTCCACATAGGGTCTCCACAAGGCCTACACAAGTCATTGAAACTTTAATAAAACAATGTAGAGGTATATCATTGACAAAAGCATAGTGTTTTTTTAATAAACAATTCATTATTTTCAATGTCCTTACCAAGATAGAGGCCGTAAAAGCTGGGTCCCTCTTCTTGCTGCAAAGATGTTTTCGAATTGTACGTCTATCAAGCACTTTTCCTCCTGCACACTTCATGCAGGGGCATGGGTACTTTGTTAGACGCATGTTATCTGCTTGAATTTCTTCTTCTTGCCATAATCGTAGCTCTTGAAACTTTGAAGCTCCCCCTCAGACATGTTGTGTACTTCCCTGATATGCACTACAAAGAAAATGTCAATGTCATATATTTCAATCACTTCTGGATTAGTCATAATTGAACATTAACATGACTATTGCAATATGGCTATAACTACTCCAGAGTCATAAAAATTGTTTACAATGACTACGTTCATTCCTGTGAATGCTTAAACTTTACTCGGTATAGTCTTAGAAGTCTACGTACAATTCAAGTTACATGACTTGACTAAATACAGTTATATAAGTCAACATATTACTCAACTTACATGACATGACTGACTACAGTCATATAAATGGACATACAACTCATGTTACATGATATGACTGACTACAGTCATATAAGTCGATATACAACTCATGTTACATGGCATGACTTGATACAGTCATGTTAGTCGAGTTACAACTGAAGTTACATGACATGACTTGGTACAGTCATATAAGTTGAAATACAACTCACGTTACATGACATGAGTCGGTACAGTCATGTTCGTCGAGATACAACTCAGGTTACATGATATGCCTAGGCACAGTGATATGACTTCGCTCACATTACCAATTGTACGTCTACGCTGGATGCCAAGAACATTGCAACATTTCAAGTATAATTTGGTATTTTATACCAACGCACAGTGCAATGGGACAATACGAGGACCACCAATACAAAGGGCAGACATCCTTTTCTATTAAGTATGGAAAATGCCCGTTTCGTAGCCTACTCAAAAATAGGCATTATGGCGAATTGTGCCGAAGTGGGCCACCTCCACTAACAACACAGATATACCTAACAACACGTGGGAACATAGAGGTCATACTAAGACTACTATTGTTGCACACCTGTAGTTAACCCCTCAGCACCTCTTGCCCCCCAAAAGGGACACTACTCTAAATTGAAGTTGATCCTATAACTTCACAAATCCAATGTATACTACCTTGTGTTTACTTAAGGGAAATAAGATTACCATATGGAGGTCTGCCAAGTAGGGTTGGACGTGTACATCATCGGTAAATGGAGTGGGTGGCCTTTGTTATCCGGAAGGGTACAAGAAAATTGCTACTTTTCTCTTCGGATGAGTTCCAAGGTAATAGGGGCACAGCTTGTGGCCGGTTGCAAATGCTTGGGGTATGACATCTCTAATTCGATTTCCTTGCATATGTTTGTAGTGCAAGGTGACTGACTTACGTATAAGTCAATCCTATACCTAGCAACCGGTCTGTTTAAGCGTTTCAAACTTCGTTGCCATTCATTCAAGGTTCGACTTTGAAGATTTGAGACGCTAAACTCAATCCTAAATTAGACAAGTGATCCAGAACTTCTTCCTACTCTTGTAATTTCAGGAGCATTTGATGCTTCTCCTTGTTGAAGATTCTATAAAACTTACCTTACGGAAGACAGCAACTACTAGTAACAATGTATGAATCTAGCAAAACCAAATTCAAGACAATACAAAGAGGTAATAAATTGGCATGTGAAGACAAGCACCTTCTCTAGGAAATAGACAGAGTACACCCCAACATCTTCATAAAAGGAAAGATCCACCAAAACTGATGAAAGGGAGGATCCACCAAAAAATTCTCCACATCAGTTTTAATGAGTTTGTATTGGAGAACATGAACAGTACGAGTACCTTCGGAACGTGCCTATCAGTGATGCACAATTACGCGTCTTCAATCATTAATACCTGATTTCCATTGCATACGAGGTTAATGTTATGATATAGAATTCAAACTGAAATCCTAAAACGTAAAATAATTGACAAATTTTAATTTCCACAATGATGGTGAGAGTCTACGAACTGTTACATCTTATTGGTCAACAACATGGTAGCTATATTCTTAATGGCTTCACTTGTTCTCATAGTGCGTGCATTTTGAACTCCAAACCATAAATATTTAATGGTCAAGAACATGGTGGCATCAATCTTTTGCCTTCAATTATACTCATGATGCCTTGTTCAACTTGAATTCAGGAACGTGAAACTTAAATTAACAATGAGGATACCCAAAGGATCACAATTTATATTTTTTTATGAAAGGAAAAATCATATTTACAAACAAGAGAGTGTTAAGTTCAGGGCTCAAAAAAAATTATATTTATAAAGGACTGACAGTGCACCATTCCAAACTCCAACCACAAACAGTGATGTTCTAGGCACAAATACTTTCAATTTTCAAAAGGTGACTAGAGGGTGAGAGTGTGAAACTAAAAATTCAGATTTCTAGAATCGGAGACGCTGTGACATTGAGAGCTCACGTAATTTCAGATTTCGAAATTGTATCTCCTTACAACTTTTACATTAGTACCAAGTTCAGATTTGGACAAAGATATCAACTAAAGAAAACAATCATGAGGATAGAAACCAAACAAGGAGAGCAAATCTGAAACATATTTTAGAAGAAAAAAGAGGTTGAAATATATGCATTGGTAATTGAAATTTTGAAAGAACCCAAAAACCATTCACCACTACCTAACTATTTAGTTCTTCCAATTCTTTCGTGAACCTACTATGGACAAACTAACAAATCAATCACGTTCACCAAGACATTGGACTTGTGAATCCTTCAGAAATGATAGTTAGAATTACAACATTAAAAATGGTTAATACCATAGAACAACTACAGGTATGGTCTGCATCTCTGACAAGGTAGAACACCTCCTACGAGAATCCGAAACACCACTACGACCTCACAAACTGCACTCAAATCTCTAATTTTGTCGAAGTCACGGCCTGCAAATTCCACAACTAATAACTTATTTAATTTTCGTCCAATTCCAGAAACTCTAATGCTCATTTTCACTGATTTTTTCTTCTCTTTCAAATGGTATAAAACATGCTCTCTAATTCCTCATTTGTAAAAATTTATGAAGGTTTGAAGTTCCTAGTTTCCATGACAGAAAGTGTTTTCCTGTTGTAATTTGTGTCCAGCGGCAACACTGGAAACTGGGAATGACTTCGGGAAGTATGATATATTAATTAATACAGAGATGTATCGGCTTGACTATAAGGAGCAAAAGCTTGCTCATGTGCAGTTTGGACTCATGTAAACTTCTGTGCTTGCTGTGTCACAACCTGACAGGCGTGTGTAGTCACTACGGTTGTCCCCGATGCCTGTGTGGCAAACATTTTCAAAAGCACTCGGAACAAAGGATTCACATTTTCTGGAATCAATTAATCAAGGCAGGGAGAATTGACTCAAGGAGTAGTAGGTTGTGCAGAAAGCATGATCAGATGTTACAATCCTGAACTCCAACTCATTGTACAAGCACCGCAGCAGTTGTTGTCCTATCGAAACCAGAGTGCAAAATGTATCTCACCGAAGAGTGTCTTGATCGATGGCCTCTTCGGTTTTCCCTTCTTCTTAAGCTTCGTTGTTCAGAAAATGTGTGAATTAGTTCAAAACCACTACAATAATCTGGACAAGCCTTCAAGACCGAAACTCTCCCAATGCCTGAAAATCTGTGAAATATTCTCCTACAACTGAGGTAACCCAATTTGACGTTCAGAAGCTCACCAACTCCAGGAACATTAGCATCTTGAACTATCTCGAATTTTTTTTAAGTATATCCCACAAAGTTGATATCTTTTGATGACAACATCTGCACTCACAAAACATGCCAATAAGCTCTCTTCATTCCCAAATCCTATTGCAGTTACGCTCCGCCAGGAACTACGGGCACTCATGAACCTTGCAATCCACTAATATTCCCTAAATATCTAAATTCTTACACAATGAGTGGCAAGCTCAAGACAACAGCAATAGCAATGGCAATGTGATTACTAATTTGTAAAAAATACCTTTCTCCACGGTCTTGATCTTGTGGATGACGGTCTCTGGGAATCACTCTGCAAAAATCAAGCTTCAAATGAGCATTTACGAACTCAAAGCCACAGAGGCAGACTACTATAACATACTTCGTAAGACAGAGGAGAGACTGAGCTATCCGATGGCCACTGACCCACTGCGCTTCGGAGTTCCATTCGATCAGGTGGAGGTGGAAAAGGAGGCAGTGACACAGAATGCATGGGCCCAACAATTTCTGCGAGAGATCGGTGAACGAAGGTGAACGCATGTGCATGCAATGCGGCGGAAGAAGCCATCACAGAGAAAATTCTATTTTTAGATTTTGTTTTATCCGTAAAGTCTGGCAGTGCTTCACTTTTCGGGGGAATTCTTTGTTGGAAGCCCCAGTGATAGTGCTATTTTAGCGTGATGTTCGGTCCCATTGCATTTAATTTTTGGGTGCCGCCGCTCCAAGTCCGACTCAACACAGCTTCGTGGCCACCGCTCCAGCTCCAACTCAAGCGCAGGTACCGAACAACTTGCGACTTCTTTCCTTTAGACTGCTGAATACTTTCTTCGTCAAGTACTTTTGTTTTTCCTTCACTGGTTGATGGTTTGCCAAGCACCGACATGAGACTCCCTGGGCCGTGAGCATTTGTCTGTAAGTTGCGACTTGAATACGATTTGATTTGCTTCTTCGTTGTTGTTGTTCCGCCTCTCCTTTTTCTATTGAGTTGCTATTGTTCCCCCCTTTGCAAGCCATGATGTTTATTCAATTTCAATTGAAATGGGCTCCTACTATTCAGTTCAGTTTATTTTGAAGTTAAGGAGAACTAGTAGCATCCAGTTCAGTCGTGACCTTGCTCATGTGGCACACTGTCTATCTAAGTCGTCTGCATGACGTCTTAACTTTTCCTTTTCCAGCAACGTGGACTTTCGTTTGAATTCCCGAGCGACCAAATTGCGAGCTCGAAGCATCATCCGGTTTCCCTGTTTGCGATTAGCTTTCCGTATGTGTGTGTACGGTAGGGATGATGGATGTATATGAATCTCTGGGATTTTGCTTACTGTGTGTCTGCACTGTGTCAGCATTTGCGGAGTGAGCTTGGATGTCCGGCCTCACGTGGTACGGTACTGGAGGCGCTTTAAACCAGTTTGTATGCGAAGCCTCCATCTCTGCGTATATCCAGAGATAACTTGAATGGTGTACAACGAAGGTTGAGTTACCATCGGCGCTTGCTTGGAAGTACCTTCAGTTTGTAATGCCTTCAGTTTGTTATGCTTTTCAATAGACTACAGGAACACAGTCCTATGAATGGTAACGTATCATGGACCATGTACCCTCAATGCCCAGTAGAAACCCAATTTGGGTCAAAATTTGTGGCCATTGCGAATTCATCCCCTAGTGACAACGCAGCGCTCGCTCACCCACTACCGATAACTCAATGCTGAAGTTGAAGCTGAAGAAGCTAAAGAAGTGTCCTCGTGTTTGTGACATCGCCTTGCCTGGAGCCTGCACTGTTTGAAGACCACGTACGGTATGCATTTCCCTGTTTGTTCGTTTTTTAACCATGTTCTCTTTGAACCCCGTTTGTGAGGTTCATTTCGTTCTATACTGTGATGCAGTCATCACTTTTGGGTAGGAAAGTAGCGTGCACTTGGTGTGTGCTACTGTATGGTTATCAATTGACAAGTGGTGAGATCCTGGTCAGCATTTAGAGCGTTTGTGATGAAAGTTTTTTCAAGTTGTTGAGGCTGTTTCAACCATATTTTCTTTTTTCTTTTTTTTCCACTTTGCTCTTGCAGTGCTATATTGGCGATAGAGGAAATAACAAGCTATACTGGTGATTCTTTAGAGCAAGTGTGTTTGCTGTTTTTAGGATAGTGTAGTGCAACATTTTTATTACAAGTACGTTAATGCACATCACTTGGTTTATTTACAGTGGACATTTATGGGAGGCAATCCATTCCTGACCACTTAAGTGAATTTGCACATCTGTGTGGTGATTCAGATTAGTGGGAGAATGTTGAAATGTGCTAAAATAGAATTTGGGAGGTTTTCCGAAATTTTCATATTTTTTTGACATAAAATGGATTTACTATGAATTATTTACCTAAAAACAGTGTTCCTCCCATACTAGTGATGTAGGACTTGCTTTTCTTGACCATGGCTTGACAACAACATCAATGAAGGGCTGCTTACAATATTGAGAGACTTGTAAACAATCATAATTCACAACAATTGTTCCAAGTCTTTCATTACTATTCATCTCTTTATGTATCGAAAGAGCACACCCTACACTGTAAGAATTTGGGATTAATTAGGAATGACTTGCCTCCCATAGTGTTGTGTATTGTCATCGTTTTTCTTGTTTGTTTGTTCATTTGGGATTTGTAGGGAAGCCACATGCAGTTCTCTTTCTTCATTTAGTAAGAAGCAATCATTGTAGGTGTTTTTAGTCATTTATATTAGTCACGTAAATTCAAACAATTGTCTACAAGAGAATGAAATTTTTCCCTACTTACAATCTTCTTCAATATAATTGAGTTTAGGAAGGTGCATGTTATTCAATGAGCGATTGGACATTAGGAATAAAATTATCTATAAGTTTGTATATTTCTGTTCTCATATGTGGCCTTCAAATAATATTGTGGCATAGTCAGAGTACAGGGGCTCTAAGAAAGTAAAAAAGGTTTTCAACGTTGTGCATGCATTGAATTGTGCTATGAATATCAATTCAATGTATTATTGTTTAGTACAATGATTTTCAATTTCTTACGTATTTGTAGTTTCTAATTTAAAGAGGTATTATGTAGTGCTCTCTTATTGTTTCCTATTATTAATATATACGGATGAAAAATATATTAGCATTTGTAGCGATTAGTCGGACCAGTATTCCTCCAGTTAGCCCTTAATTCACACCAAAGGCCTTTTTAGAGTAAACCACTCCGGAATCGTTCCCACGAGGACTTGTGGATTACAGTTTTATAGGCTATCCCGGTCTAAGCATTCACTTTTCTCTCCGTCAAACAGCTATGGACTATAGGTCCGGTCCGGACACTAGTGCCGGGTGGGTTCCGGAAGGATCCGAAAACCGTTTCAATGTCCCTTCCGGGATCCCTGGGTTTGGATGACGAGTGGCCAGATCCACCGTCCGGATGCTTACCGTGTCCGGAAACACGCTCTCTTTCACTCTCTCTCTCTCTAATACTAACAGTAACCTAACTCTTCAGGGACCGGAAGTGTCCTCCTGTTCCGTCGCCTCACAAATCCGGAAGTTCTTCTGGATTAGGTCACACAGGGACGGTCAAGAACTACAACGACATTCTAACCTTTAACCGAACACTGAGCCTCCTGTCGACCGGCTGGTTTCTCCTATACTTTCTTGGGCTTGCGCTGGGGCTTAACTCTGTTCTACGAGGAATTCCGGCAATCCAGAATTCGGGCACGTCCAGCAATACCTCCGTACACGGAAGTTTGCTAGCAGCCTCTCAGATACCCCTTTTCCCTTAGGGCTATATCCTACACACAGGCTATACCGGCATCCGAGCAATACTACCCTAACCCTACTGCCGGAACCATCCGGTTGATCTCCCCCTCAAGTTAATACATCCGGATACTTTCACAACATCGACTCTTGCCACACAAGGTAAGTTCTCAGTCCCGGAAACGCAAGAACGGACTCACACCTCTCACAAACATATACCGTACACAAGAAAGATAAGAGATTGGATACTCCAACACACTTTAGATTTAAGCTCAGAAAAAGGTACAATGCTGAAACTATGAGATGGCTGTGAATGACCAGAAAGGTCATTAAAAGTCCTACTTATACTAAGACTAACATCATCCTAAAAATCCTACAAAGCATTCTTATTGGTTCGCTAGATTTCCGGAAGATTCCAGATCCTATTTTTCCAGCTTTGATTGCCGGACTTCGGTATTGCTGCTATACTACACTACTGTATACTATTCTTTTGAATCCGGATCTTTAGGAGGAATTGTAGTTTATATTATTTTGTTTTTATATAGTTTTAGGAATTTAGGCCTTTTAGGGGCCCCTTATTATATTAAAGTAACTTTTAAAGTAAAAATAAATTCAAATTTAGACTTATAGTATGAATAGGGTTTTGATGGATGGAGGAGATTTAAATAAGTGTAGATTTGGATGAAAGTTTAAAAAATGGATGAATGGGGTGTGTGCCGGTCACACCTTTCTAAATTTGGGGACACACCTTTTCATTTTTTTGATGATAAAAACCTTAAAAAAATTGTAAACCACGGCATTGTAAGACCCATTTATTATATATATATAATTTATTGTGAATTGTCATTTGTGAAAATTTCTGTGTGCTAAATTTGTTTCTGAAATTATGCGATTTGTGAGACGAAGCGATTGTCTGAATTGTTAATTTTTTTTGAAATTCTTAAATTAAAATTGGGCCGAATTCTGTGTTTTGGAGTACGATTGGTGGTGGATGGAGACATCGGGAGTTTAGCTATCATGGTGATTTAGGGTTCTGATCGAAGATCAAAGCACGGATGAGTTTAATTTTGTTTAAAAATTTGAAATTGACTGGCGCTGTTGTTGCCTCTAAATTGAAGTCAGTGCAGATACAGCAGTCGCTGGAGGTCCCAGTTTGAAAATTTCTCGGTGCAGGTTCGACGAACGCCAGCGAGCAAGGCTGTAGTGCAAGAGCTCAAGCTTCTGCTAATCGGGTGATTGAAATCAGACTGCTGCAGCGTCGTTGGGTTGATCGAAGCAATCGGAGATTGATGTCGAGCGATCTGGGACATTGATGATCCCGATCCAGGCTGGAGATTGATCCAAGTCAGGACAGACGAAGTAATTGGAGGAGCGATCGGAGTGAATAATTGACGATCAGACGATCGGGAAGATTGAAGCCTGCGGAGTTAAAATTGTTGGAGATCGCTCTTCTCTTTGATTAAATTTGGGAATGGAATCTGGTGCCGATGCAAGATCAGGTTCAAAGTGGTGATTGAAGATTTCTTTGGGAATCAAGGTGACCTGATCAAATTGACTGCGGGGCCACTTCAGGCGTTGAGTTTTTCTCCTTTGTGCGGGTGATCGGAGTGTGCAAAGCAATTACAATCCCAGACGGTGAGATTAAAACTTTGATTTGAAGGAGCTCTGATCGATGCTATGATAGCAGCTCTTGTCGAAGTCAAAAATTAGGGATTCGAATCAGGGTTGTCTCGGACGTACGTCCATCACGAAATCACGTCCAAAATCCGGACGTCCGGACGTCCGTCGTCCAGGCGTCTTGGACGCGGCCGGACTGTGGTCGGTCGGCGTCCAATGGTTGGTCAGACGGTCGTGGGAGCGGTCGGGCAGTCGGTGGAGTGGTCGGGCGTGACGTCATAGCGGTCGGGAGGGTGGCCGACGGAGCGGTCGGGAGGGCGACCGACGGAGCGATCGGGCGGACCGCCAGTCCGCAGGTTCGGCAGCGAACGGACCGTCCGATCGAACGCCGTCCGCAGGTTCGGGGTAGGTTCGCGTCGTCCGGGGTAGATTCGGGAAGAAAAGTTCTAGGTTTGGGCGCGGACGGCTATATGAAGGGACGGCCAAGGCATTTTCCCTCACTTCAACTCTCCTCCTTGGGAAACAACACCACATCGGATGTGCTACTGTTGCTTCACCGCGCCAGTTGCTCCTATGTGGTAGAGAGTTGGGGTCATACATCTTTGATTACACCGGAGGGGTTTTGAATCGGTCATTTACACACGGTTGAAGAGAAGAATCAAGGCATCAAGTAGCTATGGAAGAAAAGCGCGGCATTAAAGGTGAAAGCAGCAAGAGATCGAAACAAAAAGGAGCTCGTCACGAGCTCCGTCATGACATTTTAAAGGATGAGAACATTTTAGCTGAGCCTGAGTGGGAGAAGGTGGTCGATGAATACTGGACTTCCAAGTTGTGCAAGAAATATGTGAAGATGTATCACATTGGGAAGTTGTGGCCTCAAGAATTACATGCTGGTCACACTCGGGAGTTTTCTTTTAAACCCGCAAGTTGTCTCAGCCCTCATTTTGTCCATCGTTCCGTAGAGGTGTGGCGGGCTCTCTTTGGGGACAAATCGATGAGCAAGGGTAGAATTAACTACACCATAGTAAGCATGGTGTATACAGAATTGAAGTTGGCTCGCAAGGTGGATTGGAGTACATACCCCGGGACAGTAGAAACACCGCTTGTGCTTCCTGATGGCTAGAAAGATATTCCCGATACGTTTGTTTCAAAGGGACAAGTCCTTCAAATGGTTGAAGGCAATGCTACTCTACAGCACAACACGGAAGAAAAACATGTTTCTATCCAAAACAAAGTGCAGGACATGAAAGACAAAGGGGAAAACAAGGAGGAGCGCCCCCTTGAAAGTAGCAAAATGAATGCCACATCAGCGGATCGAACGAATCAAGCTGATATTTCACTTCAACCTGAAGTGGATAATACAGAAGGTAATGGAGGAGGAAGTATGACGCTAGAACCGGATACCATATGTAATACTACGAAAGCTTTAGCGTCTTCTTCGAAGGGTGTAGAACGAGTCGTGCTTGACACTGTACCGATGTTTCTGAGCCCTTCACCAATTGCATCAAGCGCGAAGGGAGAACCTGGTATTTTCAAGGTGCCATCTCATCCATCAAAACAAGGATCGACGTTGAAGACATTGGAGTACAAAGAAGAGGTTCCCTTAGAAGAGATGGACAGGGCAACTGCTAGAATCACTCGTCTTCTAGACAGTGATGCCCTTATGGACATCAGTGCCAGGACTACAGATGAAGAAATTAACAGAAGTCCAAGTCCAGTTCGGAGTCCAATGCATGAAGTGCCACCTTCCCAAAACATGAATGATGAGAACTTACAGAAGGCAGAAATGGACTCTCAGGAACCGGGTGTTCTTAACAATGGCGAAGAGACCCCAAAGACGAAGGAGAATCCAATGCTAGCGTTCTTGGGTCCAGAGGATCCAAAGACTTTATCGATGATGCCTCTGCTACAAGAAATAGAGCACTTACTACAATGTTTTCTTAAATGAAAGACTTTTGAAGTTCAAGAAGAAGTTCATCCTTCTGCAAATGAAGAGGGTACAACAAATGAAGGAGGCACGATAGATGAAGGGCAAACCTCAACCCCGTGCAACCGAGTATGGAAGTTCGGCGAACTATTCAAGACTGCCTACTCTCTATCATGTACAGCTAAACTTGTAGCTGTTATGACACCTGCCCTCACACAAATAGCTGAAGAATTTATGAGCATGACACTAGAGATACTGGAGGGTGCCGTGGCCTTCAGAAAATTCATTGAATTTGCAGATAAGCTCCAAGAAGAGAAGGTGGAAAATCTCAAGGCTGTGGTTGAGCTTCAAACACAAAACGAAGAGCTCATGAAGGTCAATTATGACAAAGCAGATCATGATCGCCTGAAGGTCAAGTTCGACAAATTGGATAAGCATTGCTCTATGGTGTTTTGGGATAAAGACCATGAAGCCTTGAGAGATATGTGTTTTAGTCTTCAAAAAGAAGTTGAGACTTTACAGCTCTCGAATGGGACGTTGGAGTCCCAAAACCAGAAGTTGGTTTTGCAATTGAAGACATCTGAGGACAATTTACAATGGCATCGGGAGATGTTGAAGACATTACAAAACGACAAGTCATCTGAACATTGCAAGGACAGAGCAAGCCTCTTGGAGGCAAGTCAACCAACTCAAGAAAGCGATCAACTTTCGCTTCCTCTTGACAAGGGCAAAGCTGTGGACGAGACTGTAGAAGTCGTTATGGCTATTGAGAGCCCTAAAGTTGTGCCTCCACTCTCATTAGAAGTTGCTTGCACGCAAACGGTGAATCATGAAGTCCAGGAATTAAGGCAACAATTGGACTTGGCAATTCAAGCAAAGAATGACACGGAGTCTTCACTACAGAGAATGGAACACGTACAAATACTACACGACATCCTTCCAATGAAGACCGGGGATCTACGGTGGGTGCTGTGGGCAAGACACCTACAACAACAATCTGGTTTATGCTTTCAACTCATGAGGGGGCTCTTGAAGTATGCAATGCAGTCGGACGAATCGTTGAGAAACGTGCAGTCTTCTCACCTGCGTTTGAAAGAGAAGTTCGACGCAAAATTAAAGGATCCCGAAGTATGCATTACAGTTTGGGGAAACATGGATAGAATGTTCGAGCGGTTGAATCACGGGAGAACCTATGAATCAGACAACATCAATTGGGCGTTGGAAGCGGAAGAAGGATGGGTTCCTCACAACACATTGTTTGCTCATATTGTTCAACATGAGAAGCAGCTTATACCTGGAAGTGATCCCAATGTTCCTTTGATGAAGGAAAAGTGCTCTCTTTGCCAATATCGTTTTGGGCCTGAAGGAGGTCTAACTTTGGGTCAATGTGGCCACTCTTTTCATATTCTTTGCATCCAAAGAGCAGCACAATATTCCGCCCGTTGCCCCAACTGTCGTACTCCTTTGAATGCAAGGTTTTATGAAATGCTAGGAATATTGCATTCTATGGCATCAGGTCATGAATTCAACCAGTGGAACCTTCCACTAGACCAAGCGCCATACAAATTCCAAAATCATTTGCATTGGGGAAAACCAATGGTATGGCTACCAAACGAAGGGATGCATTCATTATACATGGATCCTCAAGACAAGGATGAGTACTTCTGGATGACGCGGGACTTGGAAGTGGAATTGCGTGCCTTCGGGATCCCGGATAACGATGCAAGAGAAATGCTCTGCCGTAGCATGGGGGGGCACTGGAGCACGCAGCACCAAAAATTCTTCCGATTTCCTGATAAGGAATGGAAGAAAGATGGGCCAAATGACCCTTTCGTGGAAGTGGAGTCTGATCCTAGAGTCACAAAGCAGTACGAGGGGTACAATTCCGATTTGGTCGGGCGGGCCCGCATCTTAGCGAAGTTGGAAGAAGCAGCTAAGGTTCGTTGCATGTTGGATTTGAATACGAAAGCAATGACAAGCCATAAGATGGAAGAGATTGCTCGGGCTTTCGATAAACGGATGGATGATGTTATCACCAAGTGGAGGAAGTATCTAGGGGGCGAACCTCCAATAGCTGATAAAGGTGTACCAGCTTGGTATTACGTGCAAAGCGAAGATAAAGTCATCGAGTACCTCGAAGACTTAGTACATGCCGCTCTGAGGACTTTAAACGCCCATGAAGTGGAGTTGTCTCCGAAGCGGAAGAATAAACGGAGAGTTGAAGAAGAGGATGACCACTCTCCAGAAACTAAAAGACTATTTGAGAGGGTTGACATGGAAGTACAAACTGGAGAAGGACCCAGTGGTGGCCAGGCGATACCTCGTCGCAAAAGTAGAAGACTCATGGCGAAGGAGGGGACATCTCGTGCTGCAGAAGAAGATAGTAGTACTGAAAACTAATAGGAAAATGTCTCGTTTCGTACTCTACATCTATTATATTAGTACTAGTAGAAAATAAATAGCTTGTGGGGATTTTAATTAGTAGTTTTCTCCACCAAAAATTATTGTACTTAGGCTATCACATTCATCATAGCTTCTTCATAATGTACATCGAATCATAGGTGTATGCCACAAAAGTATGTTTTGATTTCCTTCACTTTATATGTATATCTATATATACATATTTTGTATTCTCTCTCTTTCTTTATATATATAGTTTTTTTTTGGCATATAAATTGAAGAATATGTCTATTTTTTCATTTATTTATTTATTTCATTGTTTGAATTCAATTCAATATGTTCTATTTCAGACTCAATATTATACCTCATTTGCTTGCTCGGCCCTCTGGGGTGGTCGGCCCTTTGGGGTCGGTCGACCCTCTGGGGTCGGTCGACCCTCTGGGGTCGGTCGGCCCTTTGAGGTCGGCTGGCCTATGGGGTCGGTCGTCCCAGTCCGGTCGGTCGGCCCCGTCCGCCCAGACCGCGTGGTCGGCCCCGTCCGCTCGGTCAGACCTTATCGTCGGTCGGCCCCGTCCACCCACACCGCGCGGTCAGCGCCGTCCGCTAATTTTTCACAACCGTTGTACTCAGCCTACGGACTGTGCAACGGTCAATTCTTATTTCTAAAGCAAAGTGCGGACTGGGCAGAGTATAAGAACAAGGTTCAGGTCATTTGCAAGCACTCCTGAGAAGCTGAACGCTAAGATTCCCAAGGGCTACGAGCTGCAAATTGAAAAATTTGTATCCGTTGCTTGGTAATGTATAGTTCAGTGGACAGGGGGGCTTTGGTTTACAAGGCTTCATACACAATTTTTTTTTCGTACATGTGATTGGGTGCAGGAATGAACGTACTATGCGTTTGAAATCGAAGGCCGATATTTGAAGTTTCAAATTGGATCCGCAAGCTATTCATTTTTTAAAATGAGTACAAATTCTCATCTTTGGTATACCATTCCATCCCCCGGCAAAGTGAAGTGTAAGGCATGTGGGCTGGAGTTCGTAAATCGGAAATGTCGCATGTTGAGCCACTTGGGATACGAAGGCAAAAATGGCAGGCGCAACTCAGGAATAAGCCTATGTCCACGATTGACATCGGATGTCAAGTCTCTTTTCCTTCGTTGTGATGGGATGTTTCCATCCAAATCAATCATTGAAAATGTAGATGGTCGGAACGCACTGATGGTTCTAGGCAATACCTCAAATGGAAGGGAGTCGCCATGTTCAACACAAGAAGACTCGTGCACAGCATCGGAACAAGCAGCTCTTTCAGCTTCAAGGGTGATTCCTAGTGCCCAAACATCAAGTGACCAACGACCTACACCTTCTTCTATAACTAGGCCTCAAAAACAAAGCCGATTAGCAGATGGATTTGAAGAAGCCGAAAGACGGAAGTTGAATATGTTGTGGGCTAATGTCTTCTATTCAGCAAACATACCATTCGCGGTAGCTCGGACTGCAGCATTCAAAGAAGCCGTCATGAGAACGGCTGACTTCAAAAAGCCATATAGTCCTCCATCGTATCAAGCTCTACGAACTAAATTGCTAGACGAAGCAAAGGCAGATCTTGAGGTGAAGTTGCATAAGAGGACCGAGGATAGTATCCGAAAGTTTGGTGCAACATTGTCTATTGATGGGTGGTCTTCGGTTACGAATCGGCCATTGGTAAATGTCATGCTTGTATCTTCCGCAGGGGAGCAATTTCTGGGATCAGTGGACACAAGTGGACATGAAAAGAATGCAGAGTACTTGGCTTCTATTTTGGATGAATTCATACAGAAGGTGGGGCCTCAAAATGTGGTGCAAATAACAACAGACAATGCTCCTGTGAATCCCAGAGCGTGTGAGATTATAACCGACAAATATCCTCACATTTTTTTCCAAGGTTGTGTAGTTCACGCCTTAAATTTGTTGCTCAAAGATTGGGGAAAGGAAGCATGGGTGGACACGGTAGTAATAGACGCCCGAGTGGTTCTTAAGTTCTTTAGAAAGCGACACATGCCACTTGCAATATTCCGGAGTTACGAGAAAGAGTACAGCTTGTTGATGCCGGGGGAAACAAGATTCGCCTCCAATTACATGGCGCTTCACCGATTGTTGAAGGTAAAGGGTGCTTTAAAACAGTGTGTAACAGACCCTCGTTGGCGAAAATATGCGAGGACATTGAGGAAGAAGAAGAATGGTGGCGAGGAGTCTACAAATGCGACAAAGATAATTAACGATGACCACTTTTGGAGGCGTTGCACCAATTTCGTTCAGTTGCTGGGCCTTGTGGTACATGGCCTCCGTGATTTAGATGCAAAGACGCCATGCACAGGCAAGGTTTTGCATATCATGAGGAAAATACGGAAGCACGTGGCGGATTTGGAGAATTCGCCTTTTAAACTAAGTTCGGAACTTGCAAAGCCATTGAGGGCAGCATTCCAAGAGCGATGGGAAATGGTGGAGACCAATATTCAATATGCAGGAGCTCTTCTAAATCCTTACTTGCTTCATGACAAAGAACTAGCAGACGATGGTGAGGCGATTGACGCATGCAAACGTGTCCTCATGCGAATTTGTAAGCATGGAGAGTACGCTGACGTCGTGAAAGAATTTATGGCTTTCCGACATAAAGAACCACCTTTTCACAATATACTGGACCCAAGCGAGTCCAAATTATCGACACATGCTTGGTGGGATTTTGAAGGTGTTTGTGGAAAGCTCATTGCTCCGATTGCAAGGAGAATTTTAGGGCAATCGGTCTCTTCCTCTTCATGCGAGCGAAATTAGAGTAGCTATTCCTTTGTTCATAATAAGGCTCGAAACAAGTTGAAAACAAAGAGAGCCATGGATTTGGTGTATGTGTATACTAATTCCAAAGTCCTCGCTGCTTCAAAGGAGAACGATGAGAAGTTGTGGTACCGCGAGAATGCGGAGTCAGAGGAATCCGAGGGGCTTATGGAGGATGACGAAAGTAGTGATCATGATGTCGAGGAAGAACATCTTCCATGGTGTGGAAATGAGGAGGTCAATGACGACAGGGGGGAATCAGAATTGGAACCAGAAACAAGTGATGACAACCTCAAATCCGATAAAGAAGAGGATCTGAACGACGACACGTACGCTTTTCGTGGTAGACTATCACAAAGACGAAATGAGTATGATGATGACATGATAGACTTGGATACAAATAACCGAGATGAATTTGAATTTTTAGAAGACGAAGATCTACCTTCTATAGCGAGATTTGTAGATGGGAGCCGACTTCTAAACAGCCATACCGTTTTGGCAAACAAGGAAGACACCATTGTGGAAAAGGCGGTTCAGAATGGGATATCAGTTACAAGAGGCCAAACTTTACAAGCAAATGAAGTGATTGAACGTGAAAGGTCTCCATCCATACCATTAGGCCAACCTGGAGAAAATGACAAACTACATTCTTGGGAGAAAATGAATGCGGACAAAACAAGCTTCGAATTTGGAGAAAAATTGGTTGATAAGAGCATCGAGAGACCGAGCTTCCTAAGCCTCAAACCGCTAGAGGTATTGGACAAGGGGGATTCAGGTTCAAATGAGTGCAGAAGTCCGAACATGGTCCACAATGACCAAGGCAGAAATGACAACATGCAGAGGTCGCAACGTCCAACGAATAACGATCCTCCACCCGCTCCACGCTCATTGTTGAACGGTGGAAGTGGTAGTACTACTCTGGGGGGTTCACCGAGTTTTCTACCTACATTGCAAGCTTTCAACATTCAAGAAGAAACTGTGAAGCGAAAATTCACTAGTTTAGAGTGTACTAGTGATAGGGAAGATGAGACATTGGAATCAATGTTCAAGAGCATAGCAAGCCGCCCACCACAATGTTCTGAAAGACTAGAGGACATGAAACTGCGATCTGTGAATGAAATAACAGCGGTTGCTTGCCAACGGAGGCAACAAGCAAAAGAAGCAATGGTAGAAGAATCTGCTAAACCTAAGAAGAAACGAGTGATGGAGCCATTTGCTATCTCCCCAAGGAAGAAAGTACATGGAGGAAGAACCCCCTTAGATACACGAGTATCCCTTCCAACTCTTCCCGCAAAGAAAGGACGATTGGCCGGCGGTCTTTGAGAACGCATCCTCGGTAAGAATTTCTTAAGGAGGAAGGATGATCCAAACATAGGCAAGGGGAAGAAAGCTTCTACATCTACGGAAATCAGAGGAAAAGAGAAAGAAAAAGTATTGTCTTCATCAGATGATGAAGACAATACTTTCAACGATGAAGACGACGGATGGCTATCAAGAGACTATAGTAGTGGGGCAGAGGTAAAAGAAGATAGTGATTATCATCCTTAGGAATTGAATCTTACATTCTTAGAATGGGTTAGATTAGAATACGTTACATAGATAGTTCTTCAAATCTTTATGATTTGAATTTGGAAGACTTTATGAACGTAGTAGAAATGACTCAAATGAGGTTTGACATTTGACACGCATTGCTCTATAATAGGAATTTGCGTGTTTATTTTGAAAAATGTAATAAACCTTTTTTATTCATTATCTTTGGTTGAATGGTTGAATAGGAAATTGAAGAAGTCTTCACTGCGTGTATTTTGGTTATTCATGCTCCATGTACAAAACAAATAAATCAGATAATTTCTTGGGAAGCGTTAGAAATAATGAACCTCAGAAAGAAAGCTTGCATAGAAACTGAAATCTGTAAATACCAAATTACAAAATTGAAGATCGTGGTTGGCGGAATGGCGGGGGGGCACAACGGCAGCAATGCAGTAGACTCTCCGACCGCGTGGAAGGTCGTGGATGGGCCGACCGCAGGTCCGTAGCGGACCGTCCACGAGAGAAAGAGAAGAGAAGCAGGGGCCGCGGACTGGCCGACCGGGCCTACCGCAGGTTTAACGACGGTCCGACCAGCGACCGCAGCGGACGGGGCCGACCGATGGTTCGCAACGGACTGTCCAGTCTGTCCTACCGCGCGAATGGGCCAACCGCGCCGGACGGGGCCGACCGATGGTCCGCAGCGGACTGTCGGACCGTGCCGGACGGGGCCGACCAATGGTCCGCAGCGGACTGTCGGACCGCGCGGATGGGCCGACCGTGCCGGACGGGGCCGACCGATGGTACGCAACGGACTGTCGGACCGCGCGGATCGGCCGACTGCAGCGGCCACATAAAGGTGACCCAAATGATTAAGAGGTCATCTACCATTCGGGAAACTGGGACTTACTGTGTTTCTTGTCTTCAGGTCTGAGGTCTGAGGTTCGATCACTTGAGTTCATGCGGTGGTATGAGGCTTGGTTTCAACTTCCAACAACCAATTCCCATTTCTCAAAAGTGGGTGATCTATTCATTCTTTGTGGAAAAGGGGGGGAATGAACAATAATAAAGCTGAAGTCCTTGCCAAGTGCCAACGAATCTTGAATGAAACCTACCACTAGAAAATGCAAAGAGTAAATTACTTAAATATTTTTCGATTTCAGGGCTACAGTTTTTCATGGCCAGTCGGCTATGTCACCATGTACCATTCTTTATAGAATTACAATGCATATATTTATATGGTCAAACTATAAATGGAATCGGTTTTAAATGAAAACAAGGTTCCATGTAGCAGAGAAAGCTTTGTGAGTCTGTGTGAAATCCCTACAATCCTACATAAGTACATTTGTATTCTTTGTAATTTGAAACCTCCAACCAAATTGTTCCGCAAAATATTTAATCCAAGCCGGAAAGCTCAAATGAATGAAGAAACACCTATACTAGTATACTATTTACTATCTCACCTTGCATGTTGATTTGTTTGTTGGCCAGGAATTCTGCATTTTAGATCTACATGACTCAAGATTTATTAATAAGGTATTTATAAATTTTGAAAGTATTCTACAACAAAATCGTGAGTGTTGGACGAAGCACAACAAAATTATCAAATGTTTCTTGCAGTCACCTAGATCCATTAGAAATTAGAAAAAATTTAGAATTTTCATTGTATTTTAGGTACATTTCAATGTCAAAAGGCTCCCAATTCTATATTTGGAATGATGAACTAAGTGACTAGGAAGATGTTTCATCTAAATGAAGATGTTTTATCCAAAATGATTCTGGACTCTGGAGAGTGCAAACCTTCAATGACCAATTTGATGAAATGGAGGTAACCAATAAACCAATATATACACAAAGAATAGAAGCAAAAATATATATAAGATTTAGAATATTATTCTTTTGTTAAATTACTAACAACAACTTCAAGGGGCTCTAACTCTAATCCCTCAAGTTGACTTCACATAAATACCTAAATATGACCTATAAACAGAAACCGAATTATTTAATGCATTATTGCATTGAGATTTGTAACTTTAAAGGACAGTTTGTTTAATTGTTTACATGCAATTTTATGAAATGGAATTGGAGTTGGAGATGAAATAAGGTCATTCTATATTTAACTATAGTGAAAAGTGATTGAATGAGTATTTTACCATAGTTTGTAACTTTGTATAATCATACTTTCTTAGTTTTTGTTGGATTTTATTCACAATTGAAGGGTGATTTTAAAAAATACTCATATTATTTTAGAGTCATGTATTGAGTGTTTGCAAGTTGCAATGTCTTTTTTTATAACTTTTCATACTTGTTTTTTTTTGAGTTTACTAAAGTTTTGACTACTGAAAGCAATACTTTTACTCTTTTAGAAACAAGCTTTTACGAGTTCTAAGTTTACAGTTCAGATTTTAAGTATTTCAGTATTTTACAAATCACAAAGAATCATTATTTTATGATTATATGCATTAGAAAATGACTACAAACTTCACTTTTCTTCAATTACATATTTTTAAAATTCACCATGAAAAAATGAAAATTTAGTCTCTCTCCCTCTATGTACATTTATAGTTTGTACTCAAAGTACTTATAAGATGTAAGAATGAGTCAATTGCAAACATATTTCATGAAGAGAAATATTGAAATTCTAAAAGTGAGTAGTCATCAGAATTACGGGTAGGATTCATGGTTTTTAGGGTATAGGGTATAGGGTTTAGGGTTTTAGGGTTTAGGGCATGGAGTTATTTTTCAAGTTTCACATTGAAGAGGCAAAATTCCCGCCTTCAGTTTTCAAAGTTTTCATGTCCTTACCTGAAGTTCATGACGAACTAATGGTCTAACAGGCTGCCAGCTCACTCCTTTGGATTCTCCACTCACAAATAACTAATTTTGGAGAATCCACAGGTCGTGGGCTGCCTGGACGTCCGCTCGGCAGACAGTGCGCCGACCAAGCGGTCGGCAAAAGCAACGACCCGTCTGCTGAGCGGACGGGCCGACAGCCGATCGGTCGGGGCAGACGAAGTCCGTCCGTCCGCCCGACGGCCAAGCGGTCGGTGCGTCCGTCCAACTCGGTCGTCCGTACAACTCGGCCGTCCGTACGTCTCTGTTGACCGTGGGATGGGAGATGCGGATTCATGCTGTCCGTCCGATCTTGCCATTCGACCCTGAAGCCGACAGCGACGTCCGCCTCGTCGGTTGGTATAAAAAGCGGAGCGGACGGCTCATTCCACACAATTGTTTCCCTTGTGGAGTGGGTGATCCAGCGGCTATTGGTCTCTGTGCGCCCCTTCCGCCTTGGTGTGTGAACAATTGTGAATGAATGAATGGTATCCACTATTCACTAATTATTATAATGTGAAATCAATACACAATACTCATTAATCATTCTAACGTTGAGGTAATTTATAAAGAAGGGTACTATGCCTCGCAAAGGAATTCCGTTTCTTTCCGGTTCTTCGAAGAAAAGTTCGAAGGGGAAACCACAAGAACTAGATTGGGATGTTTACTTCGATGAATTTAATGTGGCAAAGGAGGGGTGGGAGTACGAGTCCAACAAAGTGTGGACTTGTACAATGTGCAAGAAATATGTGACCATGTCACACATAGCCAAACTGTGGCCAGCAAATGATAGTTTGGAGAAGCAAGTGAGACGGTGGGAAGGCCCTATGAAGACGTGTACGAGTAGACACTTTGTAGAGAGATACGAAGAAATTTGGGCAGCTTCAAATCTAGGTCCCTCGAAGCCTACCATCATGAACTATTCTACCATGGCAATGGTTTGGGTGGAGATTGTACTCCAAAAAGATGTTGACTGGCGTACAGTTATAGGGATGAATAAAGAGACGAAGATGACATGTCACTTAGTTGTGGTGTTCACTAACTGGCGTGGCGAAAGTGATTGCATGCCAGCTTGGTCGAACCGAGGTCAATTTGGGTGCCCAAGTTGGCCTATGCGGGATGTAGAGGACAGTGATGTTGACGATGATGAAGAACCAGCTGAACAGTTGCCACCTCCACCTCCACCTCCGGAGAGGCACGAACGCCGAGAAGAACGCGAAGACATAGAATACGAGAATCAAATGCGGGAAGCATTGAGGAGGAGTGTCGAGGATCAAGGCCGACCTCGTGGATATCACACTTCACCTCGTCGTGAACGTGATGTACATGGCTCGCGACATGGAGGAAGTAGTTCACACTATAGGAACAACCCTCGAGATGGTGGTCCAAACGTAGAAGGAGGCTATAGAACTACAACCTATACGGACTACGGTGGTCTTTCACATGGCGGCCTTCAATACTGCCCAGGAATAAGGGGACCTCATGGAAACACCAGTTATACAGACTATGGTGGTTCGGAACAAGGCGGCTCGCGAAATTATCCGAGAACAGGAAGACATGATTTGTATGGGCCTCATGGAAGTTCTTACTACACTGGTTCAAGCCATGGAGGGACTGGAGGCTCACATGAATATGCTTCAGTTCCACCTCCAACTTTTGGAGGTCCTTATTACGAAAATTATGGACAAGGGCGACAATCAAGCGGATATGGGCCATATGGTGGCTCCGGTTCTACGCCTCAAAGTCAAAATCATGATAGTAGTTCTGATTCTGAATGAAGTATAGTGTTATTTTGTAGAAAAATATAAGGTGCCATTATGTAGTTATGGGCTTTGTTTTTTAGTGTGGTTTTCAAGTGTAATGCATTGTCAATTTGTCATTTGCCATTTGGAAATAATGCAATAGTTGTAGGAATGCAAGTATATTCGAACACGTGAGATGTATGAAAAACTTGTTTTAGCCCCCAAAACGAAAGTGGTACAGGCTATAAGACTATTTTATAATATAATAAAATTATTTGCTTTTTACCTTGTAGAGTAAGTAGAGTTCCATACTATCACTCCAATATGAATGGTTAATTGTTGCAAGTGTTGAGTATGTGAATGATGTAGTGTAATGTATTTGAACATCGGAAGTTACGTATTTTGGTCATTTGTAATGAATGCGTACTGAAAACCATGAAAGTTACGTGCTTGTATATAGAATTGTAAATGTACGGTTGTTTTATGAGTCAAAATGGTGTGACCAAATCATTTTTATAAAACCTTTGTCGAAAAACTGAACACCTTTTGGTAATTGGTAATTTGGTATGCACCAAAAGAAATTTCATTATGTAATTAGCTTTGATGTTGTACTTTCCAAATGCTATTTTAAGTATTGGACCTTCACGACAACAATTCAAGACTTATTCTTCTTCAGGTATTTTAACACTAGAAGAGTAAAAACAACAAGATATCATGTTGTTGAAATTCATTGATGAAATGAATTCGAGCTCTCTGGATATTGGATAGGCAAGAATATAATGTACAAGTAAAAAATTAAAAATTAAAACAAGTGACAATTATTTTCCTACCTACTATAACCTACTAGGCTACTACCTAGTGCAGTAGTGCCTACACTCCCCCCCGTCCCTTCACTCCCTTGTTTTGAGCAATTTAGGTCATAACTTCTATTCCCGGTCACTGATTGTGGAGAAAATGAGGTCTCCATTATCCCATATAGCTTAATAAGCTTATCAATTTTTCCATCTTCAGAAAAAGTTTCAACAAATCACGACAAAATTTCAAGTTGTAAGTACCTACCTAATAACCCCTAAACCCTCGAAGGGACCCTAAGTCCTTTAGAAGTGAACCTTGAACTCACAATTAGGCACTCACATATAATCATACATTCATACACGATGTTTCCCTCGGTCCTTTAGTTGCCCTCCATCGTCATATGAATTAAGAGACATAGAGGTAAGTAAACGCTTACCATTTTTTATATTGTCATTGACATTATTATAATGAACATCTTCAATCACATTTACTATACCACAGAAATGAAGACAAGGACTTGTCAAGCTAACAATCAATGAATTATAGAATCAACAATCATCAATTAAAAATTCAACGAATAAAGAATTGCAAATTATTTCATATAATGATTTCTAGATTTCCAATTTTCCATCCAAACATACGATGACAAATGGCGTAAAGACTTCCAAGTTCTCCAAAATCATTGTGAATTAAAACATGCTCATTGATTACAAATGCTAAGATGCACCTTGCTGTAAAACAGCATTCACAATCAATCCACTCATTGGTGATGAAACTGAGGTATGTCATCCGTATATACTATACTACTATATAATTGACATGTAACTTAGTATATGTCTTTGCCTCTATGAATAGTGCATATTATAAACACCTATAGGCTATAGTTAATTACTTATATATGATATATTAATATCATTAAAGACTTAAACTACAACTCCAAAGTGGCGGAAGTGTTCATCCGGTATAGGCCAATGAAACGAAGAAGTAAATCGCGAAATCACTTGCGCCAAACTACTATGGCCATCGGGACCATCTTCGCAAAGTCTCCCCAAATACACTTGAAAGACTTGTGCTAAGTCGTGATGCGAGTACAACACATGTTTTTTGCTTCCACGACCTTGCAAACCGTAGTATGTCTCTGACATACATGTACTATTGATTCTCTTCGCTATTTGACCAATAGCAAATTCTTCGGACTTAATGGTAAGTACGGGTATGTTCTCCACATCTGCATCTTTTCGATGTACGTATGTAATCTTTGGATCGATCCACCACCTCCTCCTCAGAACTTCGTCCCGATCACTTGTTGATGTGAATGTATACAATGACTTCATGGGCTCTGTACTAGTCGTGGTCATCCCCCAATCGCAAATTCCAATGAAAACCTACGACTCGTCTTCCGGGAAATGGAACATGATGTTGTCTGGAGAAATGTCGTTGTGAAGGTGTCCGGCACCATGTACCGCATTCATAATATGCAGCAGTGCCCAAGCAAGCTCCGTACGCTTTGCTCTCCATCGCTTTAGACGATGAGCACGAATGACCTCCTCGTCGCTAATTTTGGGGTCACACATAATGCGTATGGCGATATTGTCTGGATAATCGTTATCCATTCTCAACATTTCACGCAAAGTACCACCATTCCACCACAATGAATAGCCTTCGTTCCGATTTGTGTGGACTGCAACGAAGCGTATGACTCCATCGTGCGGAATCCGCACCGCCATCGATTCAGTTTGGTGTTCCATCTTTGCAAGCTCAGGTCGTCGACCCTCTTGGAGAGAGATTTTTGCTGCAAATTCCCAATGTGGTTGAAGTTCAGGGCACCCTTCGATTCGCACCCTACGAATTGTGGCATAGCCTCCGCGTAGGACAATATTATCTTGTGGAATCACCCTTGCGGTTCCCGGGAGCGCTATTAAATGGCGAAATACAACTCGCATGTTGACTTGCCCTTCGTGAGTTGTCCACCAACTCATAAATCCACCTCTATTTCGTCTTGAAGCAAATGGTCTCATCTGACTCACGAACATGTCCACTTTTGTAATCACGTGCGTGAAGGCTTCATCATCAATGCGATGAACCTTACCAAATTTTTCAACGGTCCCTTTCGCATTCCATAGTGCATCATGCGCCCGTTTGTCCAACCAACTAGTGAAATCCTTCTTTTCCATTTCTTCATACCACCCTCCCACCCTCAACGCTTCATGCATCATGTCCTTTATATCGCCTTTGAACTTCTCAATGCCCTCTTCTTGATAACGAATATACTTAGAATCAAGAGACATGGTAGTTTTTCTCTCATAGAATTCAACAATGCATTTTCTCAAAAATGCGATACAAGTGTGCGAGGGGTTGTCCATGATGTCGACCTCAGTAGATTCCTCCCCAAACTTCGTTTTCTTCTTCGCCCTTGGCATCTTGATGAATGTCGCACGATTCGAGAAAAAAAATGACAAGGGTCCCCCCAAGATTTCACCTTTACCCTCCCGAGGAGAGGAGGCAATAGGACCCAAAGACACTAAGCTTCTCCGCTCTCTCTTGCAAGCAAGGGGGAAGGTAAAAGTGAGAGGCGGACGGCCCGACCGCCTCTTTTGTATGAGGCGGACGACCATCCTGTCCGCCCAATCTCAGCCGTCCGCCCTGGCGGACGGCCGATGGGGCGCCTCGTCGGGTCCGTCCGATTTGCCGTCCGATCGGATCGCCGATCGGTCGGACGGGCCCGATCAGCCGACAGATCGGTCAGCCCCGTCCGCTCGGTCCGACCCGTCCGTCCGCGCAGTCAGCCCCGACCGCCCCGTGGTTCGCGTCCGTCCGGTCGGTCGGCCCCGTCTACCCCGTCGTCGCCGTCTGACCGCTCGGTCGGCTCACTGAACTGGCCGACCGCCCGTCCACTGGACGGACGCGAGTCCGAAATTTCTATGTCTCTGGATGCCCGAAAACCCGTGGACGCGGACGTTGGACGTCCGGGCGTCCCAACGTCCGTGCAACCCTGATTCGAATCCCTGACCTATTGCCCATCGAAACCGAGCCCGTGGTAGTCGACCAGACGTGCTGCCACAGTCATAGACTCCGTAAGCCACGGCCATAGGGCTGATCACGCGGCCATAGGTCCCTTTCTCATGGGTCATAGGGCATTAGGCCATTCAATTGAAATTTCAGCAGTTTTAAGGGTGGCTTTGGAAGTTTAAAGTTTGTACTTATGGTTTTAGGTATAAATTCTGGGTGATTTGATTAATAATTTGACTCCAAAATTGAAAACGAAATAAAAAAGGGGTCAAATTTTTTGAACGGCCCAAGGGCCGTGCCCCTAGTTTGGGTATAGATACAAGTGTGGTTATTAGTTTTGGATTAATGTTTTAGTTGTCATGGTTATAGGTGTTAGAATGTTGTGTTAGAAGTTTCATATATCTACATGTTGTAAGCTTGAAATTTGTGCATGTTGTAGGTAGAGCATACTAATTTGCACGTGTTTTGCCATATTGTCCTTGGGTTGTGCGTGCGCGGACTTATTGTGAGTTATTCTAAAACATTAACTCTTATTCTTTTGCTAAATACTAAGAATAACAATACTATTACTTGTCAAGTCTAAAAGTCCTGCATTGCACATGCATTCATTGCAAGTCAGTCCACATTGAACTATTGTCCCGAGCCAGTAGCACACTAGATAGGACTGTGACTGCATACATCAGTCAATAGCATCTACTAATGGACAGTTTGAATGATACCTTGGGTTTTAGTGGGAATAAGAGTGAATAAACCTTTTAACCTAATAAACTAGTACATTGTGACCTTTGAATACACTACGCTAGCCTTACATAGTTCATTCCCTGGTGTTCGAACTCGGATTTAGTTGAATAAGATTAGATTCCAAAAAATATACTACAGGAACATAGTCCTTCAGAAGATCCAGCTTTACCTCTTTCCGGCTACCCTTCGGAGAAAACAGATTCGGACCCCTTTGGCCCCATCTTGGGATTTCCACAATACTGGTGTCCCTGTCTACACTCCTAGTCCCGACTACCTGAGTGTCCGGACTCCCTCTAGCATCCTTCTGAGTCTTCTTATGACGCGGAGAAGACTGCACCGTCCGTCCGGCGTGAACTTCCGGAGAAGCACCTGTCAGGTCAATGGTCGGAGTCACCGGCAGCAGGTCTTCACTTCCCGGAGGTACCACTGCTCCCCAGTCCACTCCTTCTGGTCTTCCGGCTGGTGGTGAAAGTTCTGGATTCACCAGTACCACCAGTGAGACCTCCGTAACCATAGGTTCCGGATCGCTGCTTTCCGGAACCACCAAAGTCTGCACTGACGGGGGAGATTGAGGTGCCGGATCCGACTCCTTGGACATATAGTACTCCATCATCTCCCTCATCGTGGCCTGGGATGTATCCATTCGTCTTGCTTGCTCTAGTAAGCATTTAACGATAGGAACCCGGCTTGAGCTGGCGGCTGCATCGAGGTTAGTTTCAAACAGTCGGGCCTTGTTGACATAGTTTGCCGGGACCTCTAGAGAGCTCCAGAGTTGAACTACGCTTTCGCATAAGGCCGCTATCTGCCGGCGATGAGCTTCTTCTGTGAGCCGGGCTGTCTCCTTAGCGGTGCGGATGGTGCTCTCTAAATCCACACAACGGGATTCCGAGTTCCGGACTTGGTCTCGCAACGTCCGGTTTTCTACGCACAACGCCCCCAGCTCTATTACCAAATTCTTCTGTTCTGCTATGAGGAGGTTGTTTTGTTGCTCCGCTGCCACCAATGCATCCGTCCTCCGGAAAATGGCATTCTGGTCGGTTAGCGCCATCTTCCAGCACACTCGTTTGAGGGCTCCATCATAGTTCTCGCAGATCTGGAAGAGATCGTCTGCCCGCCACACCAAATGTTGAGCCATCTCTTGGATGTCTTCTAGGGGCGACCCTCCCAATCGCATGGTTGTCCGATCCCTCTCTTCCACCTCTATCATCCGGGTCCGGGAGGGTCCGACCTCAGCCTGAGTGGCGACGGTGTGCGGTCGTACCAGCCCAACCAGTTGCAAGGATGGTTGGACTCCCTTCGGAATAGGTCCGGTCTCCGTCTTTACTTCCTAAACCTCTTCATGTGGTTCCGGTGTAGGAGGCTCCTCTGACAGACTTACCGGTGGCGTCCTATTCCGCCGTTTCCTCTTCTTTAGCGGAGAGACCGGCTCCTCTTCTTTAGTGTCCTCATCGTCCGGTCCGTCTCGAGGCGAGGGCTCCTCTCCTCCGTAGTGCTGAAGTTGGACTAGGTCTTGATACGCACTCTCCTCATTCACCTTGAGTAGAGAGTGGTGGGTGTACAAATGAGACAAATATGCCGGAAGAGGACTCTGGCTCTTCTTTCCGGACCGGAGGGCACGTACTAAGTCTCCGACTAGCTCGTGGATGATGGCTACCCAGTCCATCATCATCTTTCCCTGGAGGCTCCCCAAGATGGTGGAGGCTACCTTCGCTACTACTTGCCGCGGCTTGGTGGGATGGAGGATAGGGTTGAAAAACGCCACCACATCCCGGTACTCCGGATTCACCAGGTCAGAAATCTGGTTACCTTCCTTCGGATTGGCAGGTGCCCGGAACTCACCCTCCATCACCTCCTGGTTCTTCTCCATGACCTTGTCCGGCGCCTCCCAGAACTTGTAGACGGCTCGCCAAATGTTCACCATCCACAGGTCTGGCTTCGCCCGAATGGTGGTATCCAAGATACCAATTTCCGGACGAAGTATGTCCGAAACCAGACTCTCCTCTTGGATCCCCCACGGCACTTCTAGGAGTCCGTCACACCCCATGTTGCGGAGATGCTCTCGTAGGCGCGCCAGCCGGTCCTCCTCCGTTGGAACCTCCAGAACCACCTTCATCACCGGGATGGTCCTTGGTCGAGGTACAAGTGTCGGCGCCTCGTCCTTCGAATCCTCAGGCAAGTCCTTCAACTTCCGCCGGCTTGCCCTAGAAGCCATTGTGCTCACGAACAATCCTCACACAATCTCTCCCTAAATCTTTGCTCACAACTTTGACTCCGGTAACCCCTGCATGATCGCAACTCACACAGTCCCTCAGTCTACCGGAATTCTAACGAAGCGAGGAAAACGGAATACGCCGACGCAAGAACAAAAGAAAGAAGGCAAGTGTGCCCGCGCCCGGCTACAGTCCCCTTCTTATACTGGCCCGATGTACGGGACAGGTTTTGGCGGCAAAACCCTATCCCTAGTACGGATCCGGTTTCCGGTTTAGGGCCAGCGCCGTCATCCGATTTCCGGAACTTTCTAGGGTTCCGGATTTTAGGTTTTTAGCCCTTATGAAATTTTTCTAGATCTGGAAATCCGGTTTTCCTAATTTGCCTTAACTTCCTAGGAGAACTCAGAAACTTTCCCTCTGAAGGAGACAATTTTTGAATTTTTCCGTCCTATGCTAGTATTATGGGTCTAGCATGTGGGATCGCATTTCCATAGCATTAATGTCTGAGACGTCACTATTGTACTAAGATGCAATTTTGTCCTTTCCAAGTAGGATTGTTTGATGTAAACAAGCACAATAGCATGGCTTCAGAGATCACTGAGTATGAGAGGTTGAGAAAGGAAAATATTCAAAGGAACTCACAAAAATTGAGTGATCTATGCTTGTTGGACATTGCGATACAATTGGCAAACATCAGAGAAACAAGGTAAGATACTAAGCTCTACGTAGTTTTTAAGAAGTAAATGGATTTGTGTATTGAACTTTTGTGAAATTAAAACCATTGCCCCTGTTCAATATTAATGAATGTACATGTTGAAGTTAAATGTAGGAAATTTTGTTTTTATTAAACTTAATGAAGAGGCTTGACCCATGTGTTTTTTGACTTAAATCAATCACATCAGGGCTTTAGGATTGAGAACTATGGAGAATATCTTGGCAACAATGACAAGACAAATAACTAATTTGCCAGATGATGTGCAAGTGGAATTGTTTCGCACAATTGCTAGTTTTCCAGCAATTACATTTCCTATATTGGAAATGACTTCTAATCAGCTTGCAGGGATTTTTGAGAGCAATCGCGACGTGCCCCTTGATAAGCCACAAGGTATAAATCGAGGAAAAGGAGTGGAGAGCTCTGGCACTATCTTACCAACATTAGAGACGCACACACGGGCAACATCGTGGAGGGCTGTATCAAGAGGTAGTTTTGACATCAACTTAGGAGGCAATGACAAAGAAGTAGAAGAAGAAACATTGGAAGAAGACTGCTGTAAGTCGAAGGTTAGCTTCAATCCTTTCCTATTGGAACTAATTGTGCTGGAGAAAGACACATAATTCATTGAATTTTGAAGAAGTTTTCCATCATTGTTGAAGTGTTTTGTTATTGCAATTGCCATATGTATGTGGTTAGTTGTAGTTTACAATTTCTCTTTAAAAGTGCATTCATTTATTAGACTCATAATTTGTCTTCAACAATTTGGTATTAGTCATTTCTGACTTTCAATAGTTTTAAAGGTTGATGTTTGTGAGAGAGAAGCAGGAACACAAAATTTGTAAATCAAGTTACTCTCATATGAGCACGTGTGATTCATTAGAGTTAAACTAAGTCAATACATAACCCTTATTTGTAATAATGACCAATTACGATACATTGTACTGTAAAATGATCATGTCTAAGTGACCAGAGCATGAATAGCAACGCTTTGTTCATTTCCAACTGAAGAATTTAGAATTGTGTGTATTGTTAGTCTATATTGATTTACTGTGACTTCGTGGCAGTCAATATTCATTTGTTGAGACATTTTGTAGTGATGTATCATCTATTGTGATTGTGAGCAGTTAGTAATGATATTTTGTGAGTGAAAGCCAAGTCTCCATAGGTGTTTTGATAGTATTTATAGTCAAAAAAGATGTTTTGTGACTACAAGTCAATTGAAAAATAATCATTTGTGACTCCTTGTAGTCACAAATATTATTATGTGACTTGAAGCCCAGTCACAAATGGTGTTTTATGACAGTTTGTAGACGGAAATGAGCTTTTATAACTAATTGTAGTCACAAATATTATAATGTGACTTCAAGCCCAGTCACAAATGGTGTTGTATGACTGCTTGTAGTCAAAAATGATCTTTTATAACTAATTGTAGTCACAAACATTATTATGTGACTTGAAGCCCAGTCGCAAATGGTGTTCTATGACTGCGTGTAGTCAGAAATGAGCTTCTATAACTAATTGTAGTCACAAACATTATTATGTGACTTGAAGCCCAATCGCAAATGGTGTTCTATGACTGTTTGTAGTTAGACATTAGCTTTTATCCAAATTTGTAGTCAGAAGTGATCTTTCGTGACTGTTTGTAGTTTGGAGAGGCCAATTACAAAGAATTGTGCTCATTGTAGACATTTTTTTGATAGACATGAGGTAAAAATTAGGAGTTCAGACTCATGTGATGAAAATGAGATAATTAGAATTTACATTTCCTAGAGACTGACTCTGAAGTTGAACTTCATATTTTTTCAAAATTTATTTCTTGGTAGTTTTACTTAAGTTATGTAGGACATGAAGGTCCTCCTTCTGTACTTATTATACTCATATTATAAGTTGTTTCTTTCTGCATTTACAGTTGTTTAGCCATCAACGTCATCACCCTAGGCCGTGGCCCAAGGAAGCCACACGGAAGAAGAAGATGACTTCATCAACAGAAATGATGGTCACAACACCATTGGAAGAGGACAATTTTTTGTTCGATGACACAGAGGAGACAATTATGGGGGAGGAATCGGATGAAGATATTGAGCAGCACTTTAGTGCGGAGGAGGATGGAGATGGCCCAAATAAAGAGTTGTCCAATGATGTAGTGGATGAGTTGAAGTTACAGGAAGTCAGCATATTAAAGCGCATGGCAAAGAGTGGAGCAAACTTGAAGGAAGTACGTGAGAAAATGCGGAAACTGAGTGGAAATGAAGGGAAGGAAGTTAGCAATGTGGACCGGAGCAGAAGTCTTCAACGACAATCTAATTTGAAGCAGTTCAGGAGGGATCTACAGAAGGTTGATGATAGAAATTGGGTTGAAGTGGACCTTGTTGGTTGTCCTACAGGAGTGCATAGGGTGGATTGGTTGACGAAGCTGCGTGGATATTCTCGTAATTTGGATTGGAGTGTGGATGACTTCAATTCACATCCCCGACCTTTGCTATTAGCAATCAAGGACAAAATGGCGTCCAAATTTGAGTATCATGGTGGAAAGGGCGATGTTCCTGATAATGTCTTCTTTCGCATTTTGAGGTCCCAAATGAAGACAAAGAGGGCTAACATGAAGAAATTGATAGAGGCCAAAGCTCCCATTTCCAGAACTATAAAGGCTCATCATGTAGAGAAGTTCAAGAAGCTCATCAAGAAGATAGACAAAGTAGCATATTCAGAACGCATGAAGGTTGCACGGCAGACCGTGCAGAAAGTGTCCTATAGTGGCCGATCTGAGGGAGAAGTGAAGTCACGCTTGGTAAGTGAAAGAGATGTTTACACTTTTGTAACTTCTGTTTACGCATGTGATTGTAGAGGGGAGGTCGTAGTCATAGTCTTTTGGGTTTTATTTTTATAAACATGAAATCCTGAATGTAGTATGTGTTGAAGGTAAACTTTGTTGGTCATATGACAATGCTTAGACTTGAGTAGGACATATTCAGGAGAATAAGAAATGATGGATAGGATGTTGCTTTGAGTTCTTGCAATAATAATTAACAGTCATTAATGTACTTAAAATTGTATTTCGATTGTATTGTGACTAACAATTATATTTAGCCTTTTATGTGACTACTTGAAGTCATATTTGGATGTACATGTGAATATGTATAGTCATGTGTAGGTAATCATATAAGTGCATGTGCTCATATTTGGTTTTCAATATGAGAAGTTCCATTTGAAAATAGTAAGTTATGTTAGTAGTAGTTGTTGTAATTGGACATGTGCATCACAATGTGAAATTGTTTATTGTTTGTCAATGCTTTCAAGAAATTTCACTATGGTTGAATGTTTTGGTCTTGAAATTTACACATATAGGGTTGCCGTCATTGTAGGCTGCACATTTGGGGAGACCCCCTACTCAAATGGAAGTGGAAGCAGAGCTTGCTTCACCAGACAAATCAGTGCACATTCGGTCGTCAAATTCAGGAGGGGCGGGCACTAATTCAAGGAGGGCGGGTAAAGGCATAGAAGAAGTGCGAAACGAATTGTATACATTCCAAGAGACTGTGAAGGGAGAATTAAGTGAAATGGGTTCCCTAGTGAAGCAACTTTTGTTTGAAGTCTGCAAGCAGAATGGAGGGAATACACACACGTCTAATTCTAAAATAGGCACCACAATGCCGGAAGTTGCAGGTGGTGAGGAGATCATGGAGGAATTGGTAGGTTTGAGGAAACTGAACCCTCAGAAGATACAAGAAGAAATAGCCACAAAACCACATGTATTGAACGTGTCGAAATGTGTTGAGGTAGTGCATGCAACAGTGGAGGTTCATACAAAAATAAGAAGCCCTTCAATGTCATTCAATGTAATTGAATAGGGTTTGTTGCCTTTGTATTTGTTTGGAATTTCATGTGATGTGTAGTAGGTAGACATGAAATCTCAACTACTAAATTGTGGATGTCATTGTGAGTTTAAAGGATGAAGGCACAATTGATAAGTCAAGAAATGTAAAGCAAAAACCCAGCACTTTGCCAGTGTTGGAGCAAATTGAAGAAGCAATAGATGTTACAAAAGCAAAAAAGGATCAAGGGAGCGTGAAGAAGAGGAAGGGCGAGGGTAAGAAATTGTGGGTAGACATAAGTTCTCAATCTAGGCGTTCAACGTTGACTGGAGGGAAGATTGGTGAGAAGATGAAGGAGGTGCAAGAGGATCCCAAGGTGTGATGGATTGCCATGACTGTATTCAATGTTGCAGTAGTTTATGGTATTGTGTGTGCAAAAGGGGTGCGAACAAGGTATAATTCTTATAGGTGAACATATAATTATGGATTGAGTGTTTTTTAAAATGGTAGATGGTGCAATGTTAGACAAAATGTAGGGAGGTTCATGTTATGGAATATGTTTTGTACGTGTATGAGTTCTGTTGAACATGTTTGTGGATTAGGTGCCATAACTTGAACAAAAGCATGTGTGCATAATTAGAAGCAGTAATATGTAGAAGAAAACAAGTGCTGGTGGTCATAATCTCTATTATGTGACTAATTGTAGTCATTATTTGCATGATGTGACTGACCATAGTGGTAATCTTTAGTACATGACTGGTGTCAGTCATATTACGCAAAATGTGACTGTTGGCAGTCATATACTGTTGTACATCACTAATGCTAGTCATATTCTATAGTATATAACAATTGTCAGTCATATTATATATTTTAGAGTAAATGGCAGTAATATTTTTTAATATATAACTAGTGGAAGCTGTATTTTTAAATATATATGTAATGACGACTAAATTTTGTAGAAAGTAATTTTGTATTATGTGGGGAGTCATATTAATGTTTTTGTCAGATGTATTTGCCATACGTTTTTGTATGTAGCTTTGTTAACCTTTGATTATTTGTATCCATTTCTATTTAGAGGGATAGTAATTTCTTGTTTTGGTCTAAGAAGATCCTTTTGTTGTACAAAGTGTATGAAAAGGAGTATTCGTATTTCTCATTATGTGAAGTCGTACCATGAAGTATATTTTGTCGCATGTTGTCGGGGTCAATAATTTTTCATCATTTAAATAAAGTGGCACTATTATTCCAAGTGTATAATAGTGGATGTTTTACTTTAATTTGAGGTCTCAAAAGTGTTTCTGAGTCGTATGTATTTATGTTTCATAAGTGATATTTTGTTGTTGTATGTGTTGAATTTATAATTGTTATAATACCATGACATTGAATACTAAATTGTTAATGTGCATGTAGATTGGAGCAAGAGGCTCTAGAGAACAACATTTGGAATTCGATTCCAAATTAATGGAAGAAGAGCCTACCAAAAGGAGGGGGCCAATGAGGGCCGCAAAGGTTGGAAAACCTTCAAAGAAAAAGAATATTTCAGGGAAACTGAAGTTTCCACCGGTGAGAGTTTCGGATGATTTACGAAGAAAGGTACTTGTGTTGAATGTCTTGGGTTATCTATGTGACATCTGACCATTGCATGATGGAAAAGAGTGGGGGTTAGGTGGTACGATCCATTATGAGAGAGAGCTCAAAGTCAAAATTAAGAAAAGGGAAGACTGTGCAGCTTTTGTGACAATGCTCCACTATCGATTTGATGTGGGGATATGGGCTCCAATTGGAGAGGCGCTTCTACAAGAAGTGGCTCGATTCCTAGCTCAGGGGACACCCATGAAGTGGTGTTTTTTATAGGGAAAGGAAATTGGTGGTGGAAAAAGAGACTTGCATGATTTATTTGACATGATACCAGATCCAACCCATAGATCGGCTAGGGTACTTCAAGTGGATTGGGATTCCACAGCTACCTCTAAGTCACCTGGTACAAATGTATTACACATTGCTGCATGGGATCCTTTAGCTTCAGAAGACAACTTCCTAAAGAACATGAAAGGACCCTTTGAAGTTTTTAGTCAAAATCCTTTCGGCATTGAATATTGTGTGATGTTCTTGGACAAAGCAATCAGTCAGTTACAGAATCCATTGCCCCAGGTATGTATTTTTTAATATATTGTTTGCCTTTCAATTACAAAAGTGAAAGTGAAGCTCCATCGTTTGTTTACTTAATATCTACAACCATTGTAAATGTAAATGCAGGATGCACAAGGTGGGAAGAAATCGCTGCAAGGTTCTCGAACCTCAAAGAATGAAAGTCCTATCTCTTTGGTTGTAGGGTCGAAAGTGAAGGTGTTCGATGTGGACGATGACAACAAGACAGAAGACAATGTAATTGCACATGGAATCATAGTGAATGTTGCAAGAGGTTCACTTCATAGACGGCTCATTGAAGAGGGCAATGTGTCTATAAGCATAACATATGTGGTTCCCGGATCGGAGATGGTTCTTCTATATGAGGCAAACAACAGCGACGACCCTCCTATAGTGCATGTAGGTGATGCTATGAAGTCTGTGACAAAGTGGCCCATTGAAGCGTTGGCTCCTTTAAACGAATGAGTGAAGGTATGCAGTAGTGGATTGCTCACTCCAGTATAAAGTGAGGTGTGTGTTTATGTGTTCTTAGTGTGATTTTTTTCATATGTGTTTTGAAGTTCAGTAATAAATGTCATTGAAGTGCATTCTGGAATGTATATCCATGTTTTGTGATTTGAGAAGTTACAAAGACATGTTTAGGATATGATATTAAAGTGTGAATTTGGTTTTCTTTGTTTGGAAGATAATATGATTTCTAATTATAGAGACTATTAGTGGAAGTCACTCATAGCAATGAAAAACATGAATGAATAATCCACCAAGTAAGCTTAGGTAGCGTAGAACTGCTTTATCGCTTTTGAAATTTGTACTTCGAAATACATGTGAATACTTCTAAAAAAATATAACTAAGCACAATAACATGGAATATGACTCATTGTAGTCATATTGCATGTCATCAAAAATATGACTGAACGTAGTCATATTGTACATCACTGCAAAATATGACTCATCCTGGTTATATTCGATATAATAAAAAAAATGACTCATTGCAGTCATTTTTTTATGTCACTAAAAAATACGACTCACTAGTCATATTTCACCTCACTGCAAAATATGACTGACCGCAGTCATATTCCACGTCACTACAAAATATGACTCATCGTAGTCATATTCCATGTTACTGCAAAATATGACTCACCATAGTCATATTCCATTTCATCAAAAAATATGACTTAGTAGTCATATTCCACATTACTGCAAAATATGACTCGCCGCAGTCATATTCCACATCACTGCAAAATATGACTAATCGCAATCATATTCCATGTTACTGCAAAATATGACTCACTGTAGTCATATTCCACGTCATCAAAAAATATGACTCTACCCAGTCGTATTCCACGTAGGATTTTTTTATTTGCCCGGGTAACCCAAGAAAAAGTCAAAACCCACCTAGGATAGTCAAAGTATACGCCTAGGTGGCATACTATGGCTAAAAATGGGTATTTATACCCCTCAACCCATATGACTGCCAATATGACTGATGTCTGAAGCGACTACTTCTAAACGACTGGAGTAAGTCATATTCCGAATCATCTACAGTGATTTTTGCGTGAGTCATATTTTTTGATTTTACGACTGCTTGCAGTCATATTTTGTAGTCATAAAACACTGCTTTAGTTGTAGTGCAAGAAGGTGTGGAAGGACATTTTTCCGGGGGGTAAGGAGGAGGCTTATGACCCACTAACTCAAAGGTGGGAGTATGTGGAAGCCGTGGAGCCCTAGAATGCATGGTTTTCTTTTGTCAACCGATACATTTGTTTCGAGGAATTTCCCACAGAGTTGCCGATGACTACAATTCGTATGGCGGTTGCGGCTTTGGAGGGAATTAGGTTGGATTGGAGTGTACTATTCATCCACCACCTGAAGAGATCTTTACGAGAAATGAAGGCGGGCTCACTCGGAGATAAGTCCGTGAAGCACATTCTTACAATGTTGTGGGAGATGAGCTACAAGTATAACTTCACTGTTCCGCTTGATACAGCGATTGCTTCGCCTGTCCCACCTTTAAGGAAGAAAGGACCAGTCTCGGAGAAGGAAATGAATCGCTTGAAGCGGAAGAACTTGACTTCCAATCCACCCCAAGCGGAACCCTTCGGCGCTCAAGCTAGGGAACCATCGCGCAAGAAGAAAAGGACCGAACTCCGATAAGCTCCAGTGCGACCCCCTCCTTCCCGTTGGGTCCAAGAAATTATAGCGGGTGTAACTGAACAGTTCAAGGGACGCTTCAGCGTCTGATTTGATTGTCTGGAACACACGTATTGCACAGTTGGAGGAGACATTGCTGAAGAATCGAGAGGAAACCGAAGAGCTTCAAAAGTATGCAAAAGGTGGAGGGTGTAGTGACGAACAACTTCAAGTCAAGGACGAAGAATGTGTTCGGCTGAAGAAACGTCTCGAAGCGTTGGAGTTAACAGTGAAAACCCAGGAGGATCAAATTCATATACTTTGAAGAGAGAACAAGGACAGGAACACCCTTTTAGCAGAAAAGGAGCAAGCGCTTCAAGCGGAACGTGTAGTCCAAGATCGAAGGGTAGCCGAGCTTCGAGCTGGACATGCTGATGAAGCGCTAGGCGACAATACTTACTTGGGCTCCTACGAGGCTTTGTTTGATCGCTTCAGCGAACCTCCCTTCATCAGCTAGAAGGCCAACGAGTGGATGTTGCAGGATTTTGGCATGGCGAGAAAGCTGGATTTACCACCAGACAAGGTGATGCGGTTGAGGAGTGATGCAGCAGATACGACATGGACCCTCCATCCTCCTCCGGCTGTAGTGCGTGATCCAAGATTTTGTCCATGTCAGTGACGTTATCGGTGGGATCCTAGGGCCACAATCGACAACGTGGAGTACAATTGGCCGCAAATTCCTAGACCATTCTATTCTCTCGATGAATGCGCGGTAGCTTATACCAGGTTCTTTAAGCAGCATCGGAGTCATTATGATCCAGTTTGCTTCAGAGCAGCGGTATTTTCAGCAATCCTGGCACACTAGTGTTAGAACTTTTGGGTGACTCTGGACATGAACGTGTTTGATGCCGGCAGAAAGGAGTTTTGGCTTTTCATGCGGTTGCAGTACAGTAGTTCCAGATTTACCTATTTGCTTGAAGCTATGGCGATTTCCAATTTCATTGCTGGGGTGCATCATTCCTTGGTGGACGAGCAGACTAATTTTTACCCGAATTGCCAACGCTTTTTAGCTCATCAAGCACGTCATAATTTTATTGCGCTTAAAGCGGATGACCACCTGTTCAAATGCTTGAAGCAAGCCCAAGAGTGGGAACACCGATCCATTGAAGGTCAAAATGCATCTAAGCAGCGACGCTGATTCCTGACGGTTTTAGTCGAAAGCTCCAGCAGGGGGGGCTATGTAAACGTCGGACATTGTAAATAAACATTTCTTTTTGTGATAATTTGTCTCCATCGGTAATAGTAGTTGTGTACTTTTCATAAGCATTGGGTGTGTTGTACCTGCTCAAATCAAACTTGTAGATGGAGCGAATGACCGTGTGTTTGATGGAATTGGTTTCTTTCAATATGGTGTCCTATATTGAGAATATTGAGTTATGTCTTCCCTCTGTAGGGTCCGAATGTCATGCAAGTTTAGCTGTTCTTCCTGTTTGATTTCTTCCTAGAGTATCTAGAGTGGGTTCAAGGTTGGCTCGGTGGAGGTCATTGGGCGTGTGCATGCGTGTGGGTTCAGTTCTTTTTTTTGTAAGGGTGTGTGTGTGTGTTCGGGCCATCTTCAAATCCTACAGATTAGGGCTTCGGCCTTGTCTACGGTACAGACAAGCTCTCTCTCGGTGTAGCTGGGTCCAGCTGGGTCTACAATGTCAGGGCTGAGACCCAGAACGGCATGTTCAAGGCGTGACCTCACTTCATGCAACATGCTATTGCTAAATGCTATGGCCGACCTCTGAAGAAGTAGCAAAACTCGAGAGATGGGAGACGGATTTCTTACAAAATAGATGGGGATTTCAGTTTTGACTTTTGAGATCTGTCTCTCCAAAATTGTTATAATTTCTCAAAATTTGACTCTGTTTGTGTGATACACTGAAATTTGCCTATAATTGATTGATTTTCAGGGTTTAGTCTTGGACATACATCGCCACAATCGTTTTCCATCAGCGCAATTCCACTCACTCATAAGTAGTCAATTAGGTCCGACGCGAGGATTTGCCAGGTACCGTTTTCTTTTCCATTCTCTTGCATTCAGCAGAACATGTGGATTACATAATCTGGAAGCAATGTTTTTTGTTATTTTCATCGTATCTTCAATTGCTTTCGAGTCTACGTGACTTGGTTTCCAATTCAATCTTGATCGCAACAAGTATGATTGTAGTGACGATCCTGCTTGTTTTCTTCTGATATCATCTGAACTGTGAAAGCAACCTTCACTTCGAATGTTATTCCTGGTACTTCGATTAGGTAGGGGCTCCAAATTGACCTAGAGACACTTGCAGGAACCTCAAGCTGATTATGAGACAGAAGAGAGACCCAACAGAGCAAATGAAATCAGGAAATGAAGCTACAACAGATGGAAGTCGAAATAGGAAAAGTCAACAAGTAGGCACAAAGACCTCGTTCTCAAGATTTACCATCTTCACAAAGTTGTGAAGGAAGCTATAATTTCTACTGCTGCGCACTCCTTTTTCTAGCTAAAAGACTAGTGTCATTGTGATACTAATTTCCAGTGGGTTCTATGCTCTGTCTTGTTTTGTTTTTTTCACGTGTGGACTTTGTGAGAGTATTTGGAGCTCGATTTGGCAATACAAAACCCACCATGTGAGATAGATTTTGAACGTCTTCTGGTCATGTTTAGGTTCTAGGTAACCATTTTTTTCCTTCAGATGCAAACACACGCTGGAGATCAGAGAGGTACGCTGTCCATGTGCTAACGCATTATCTAATCATGCAGTCTTCCAAAGTTCTGTAATGTGGTGTGCCGTGGTGGGCAGTTAAATTTCTTTGACCATTCTGATGTTCATGGAGGCACCCTCACTGTTTGCTCCTATAACTTGGAGATGCCCTATTTCCTTTTGGTCACATTTTTTTAGGATGATAATACATTTTTTAAAGTTATTCAATAACACAAAATGTTGGAATTGCTAGGTCCATCACCTTAAGGAGGCCAGAAGGTGGAGTACGAGTAGTTGTAGTTATCGTCGACTAGGCAGTAGGTGTTTGGAAAAAGAGGCCCGAGTGTTGCTAACCGGAAGGGCGAAGCAGTGACTTTCATCGCAGTGCGGTTCGCAGCTATGGAATAGAGTTTCCGTTGCTCCATTTGTTCCTGAGAAGGCTACTGATCAGGATGAAAGGTGTGATGAAGGTTTAAGCACTTTTCTCCTATTCTGTCCCCCTTGCGCCATCTACTTTTCGGGTAGTGGAGTTTGATGCGCATTGGTGAATCCCATCCTCTTCTTATTAGCCAAGAAGTTGATTTTCTAGTGAATTGGCCATGCCGAGGTTTAGGGTTCTCCAAAGACCAGTACCTAAAACCGCTTCTCATCAGACTCTTTATTATCTGCTTTCCTACCTCAATCTAAAATGTTGTTACTTACGATTATGAGGGGTTAGGTTCATTATAATAGCTCTTCGTCATCGTTCTAGGAAGCACTTCATGAAATTCTCTCGATGAGGTTGCACCCAATGCATGAGGCAAACAAATGAAGAATTATAGGAAGCCATAGAAGAGCGTGTGACGGTTACCTTGGTTAATTAGGTGGGCATCGTCTCTTCCTCTTACAATTTGTTTTTTCCTTTTTGGTGTGAATTACTTGTGTCATATTTTGCAATAGGCTTGAGACATCAATTGTATCATCACTGTGCTTGCGAGGTCCCTGAGACATCTTTCTCGGGATGGGATGAGTAGAAGTGCTCATCATTCATTAAACCCGATAGTTGTACCGATCCTTCACAATCATCCCATGTTCATCCACGTTCACCCCCTTTACTCAGGTCAGACTTGTTGCATGCCCTGGTATGTTCGGGTTGGCATTGATATTAAACTGGAAGCTTCACATGATTGGATTTAGGGCCCTCTTGAATTTGTTGCCGGACTTGGCTCTCGAAAAGTCGGGGTTGTCAAAGTGCCGGGCATGTGGGGACTTGAAAACATCTTTATGCTAGTGCATGGGTTATGGACAAGCAAGTTTTCATTCACTCTGCCGATTTCATTCGAGTTCGAGGCATATCGGACAAGCTACTTCAGGGATGCAACATTTGGATTCACTTGATGATACTCGCATTCATCCTGAGGCTTATCAGGTATATGCTTATAGTTATTCCAAATTCATCCATTATCGTATGAAATACACTTCTTATATCATCATCACCCGTTTGTGGCTATGACTTCTAGTCCTGTCACCTAGACCATAATAAAATATTAAGGCACGAGGTTGGTAACCGAGACGCTTGGGTGTCAGTGCTCATTAGTTCTAAAATTCTTACTTTTCAATTGGTAGCTATTATGTATATGAGCGAATACTTATATAATGTGTTGGTTGAACTTGATTAGACTGCAAAGAACATAGCTGAGGCTGCTTTCAAAGAAGAGCCTCAACAAAACGATGACGAAGTTGATGAGGATATGCGAGAGATGTATGGAGTGAATGTCTGTGGGGTTGATGGAATGGCTTCAAGCGAACTCGTGTCCGATCAACGCATGAAGCGATTCCATGTTCAGACTAGTATGAGTGCGCATAAAGCCATTCAGTTGAAACTCTGAGTATAGAATTAAGCTGTTTATTGACTTTACAGTATGCTCTCTTATTCTCATGTACTATATACAGAAGGATTTCATGTGTTGTATTAAAAAGGGATTAGGGTGAAGGATCCCATGCCCAATTCATGGTCCGTTTCTTGACTTCGGAGTACTTTCGGAACTAGCAAATGATAGTGATGCAAATGTAAATTGAATACCATCTATGTTGGAGGCTCACATAATTGAGTATGTAAAACCATCAAAACTCGATTACAAATTCCGAAGGCTGCACGATTCATAAACTCGCAATCGAAACACAAAACACCAACGAAACCCTCAACCCGAAACACCGCCAACCCCATCCAATGATCCAACCCATTTGGCACTACGATTCAAGGGTTTGGGGTTCAATTGAAACAATCTTTCAATGATATTCCAATTCATTTCACCATGGAAACATTTCCTTCTTTTCGGTCATTTTTTTATTACTCATTTTACATATTTCTGAGCACTATCCACAATCCTTGAAGATTGTAACCGAGGAAGTGGGCAAAAAAATTCCTATGAATGAAAATAAGGAAGTCCATTTTAATCATGGGTTTCCGTGTCGGCATCAGGAATCATTCATCACGCTCCCACAGAGTTCTAATCCAAACATCCGTTTTCGGGCTATAGTGTACAGTAGTGGTGATTATGGCGACGGTCGGAGTGCCATGTGGCTCCCCCAGATAGGTTCCACTTTCCTCTTAGTGCCTTGTTTCCCCGACCTCTCTTTCTCACGCGGGTTTCTTCTGATGTCGTGCGTGCTTCCATCTGCAACTTCTTCCTGAGGGGAGGCTCACCTCCAGAGGTTCTCCTCGATCTTCACATTGCGCTCCCAATAGATTGTAGCAGTAGAAGTGGGCAAGGCTTCCGAGGTTCGTAAAGGCGCAACACTCTTTTGAGTTCGGGTTTTCCGGGACTTACATAGTGACAAATTTTAAAATGTTTAGGCCTTCTAAACATAAGCAAATGACCTTCATCTTCTAACATCTTCAAATCCATTTATTGAAGAGTGTAAAATGAAATGTCAATTGAATAATAATGTGACAGATTTCAACAATAGAAAACCATTGATCAAAATTCAAAAAGGCCGTGCAAAAGACCTAATGTGGAAAAATAGAATAATCCAAAGAAGTGGAAATTGTATCAAAGATGTTCATTTCTAAAGAGAAAATACTCTATACATGCAAATTTAATCCTTTCATATGCTACATTTTCATTGGTCAAATCCTCCAAACCAATTGACTTGTCTAAGCAACCGAACATCTACCTGTGAATTTTTTCTTAAAAACAACAATAGCTTGTTATATAAATCAAGCCGCCTACATAGTTGTCCAAATTGATTTAGGTATATTTTACACTACTCAATTATGTCTTGTTATATTTGTTGAAAATTCCAATATATGGTATTATTCTATTATATTTTAAATTAGTTTAGAACAAAATTGACAATAAAGTACAGTTGGGTCTAGTTCATTTACAAATTGCCAATGTGAGCCACTTCATTTTTTGTTGTGCATAGTATTGGAAAGATTGGAATTTTTTGTCTTGTATATTAAAACCCAATTCTTATACAATTTCAAACAATCATACCAAATTTCAACATGTAAAAATTAAAATTCCATTTTTGGTGAATTTTTTAAGGCAACTTTCATGGTTTTCTATAATATTTTATAGAATACAATTGGTGATGAATTATTTTTATTCCATTGCATGGATATGTAGTTAACATTTATACACACATCTTTTTATTAAATAAAAAATTCTTTAAGTAACAAACACTACAATAAAAGCAGTGTTTTATGACTGCAAAATATGATTGCAGTGAGTCGTAAAATCAAAAAATATGATTCACGCAGAAATCTTTGTAAATGACTCGGAATATGACTGACTCTAGTATTTTAGAAGCAGTTGCTTCAAACATCAGTCATATTGGCAGTCATATGAATTGAGGGATATAAATACCCATATTTAGCTATAATATGCCAAGGTGGTGTATACGTTAACTATCCTAGGGGGGGCTTGACTTTTTCTTGAGTTGTCTGGGCAAATGAAAAAATCCTACGTGGAATATGACTGTGGTGAATCATATTTTTTGATGACATGTAATATAATTGTAGTGAATTATATTTTACAGTGATGTGAAATATGACTATGGTGAGTCATATTTTATAGTGATGTAGAATATAATTGCGATGAGTCATATTTTTTTATGACACGGAATATAACTACGGTGAGTCATATTTTTTGTTGATTTAGAATGTAACTGTGGTGAGTTACCTTTTTTGATAACATAGAATATGACTACAGTGAGTCATATGTTTGGTTGATATGGAATATAACTACAATGAGTCATATATTTGGTTGGTGTGAAATATGACTCACCGTAGTGAAAGATAGTTTTATTGAGTTGTAAGTAACTTCCAACAACTTTATTCCAGCTTATCATATCTGCATACATACAATTAAAGAAATAAAAGGTTAATTTTTTGTGAATGAACAATAAAGCTCAACCTTCAAAAATTTACAACAATATAAAATATGTAGTACAAGTTTAAAGTAAGAAGAATAACAATGATAATGAAGTGGAAAAAAAAGAAAAAATAGTAAGTGTTAAGAAATAACAATAAGCAAGAGTTAAGATGCTACAAGGAGCTACAACTAAGAGGCAACAAGAAACAACAAGAAATAAGAATTAAAATGCAACCACAAGAAAACTAAAAGCAAAAACTAAAAGTCAAGAAGAAAAAAGAGTTTTGATGCAACAAAAAGAAACAAGAAGTATGAACTAAAGAGCAAAAAGAAATAAGAGATAAAATGCAAGACAAAAAAAAGTTGATGCAATAAGAAATAAAAAGCATGAACTAAAGAGCAAGAAGAATTAAGAGTTAAACTATGAACTAATGAGCAACAAAAAGCAACAATTAAGAAGCAAAATCAAGAAGCAACAAGAATTAAAAGATAAAAAACAACATAAGGCATGGAAGAAGAGTTCAAAGAAGTGGTGGCTAGGGTTTTAAAACTTTAAAGAAGTGGCGGCTAGGGTTTTCAAAACCCTAAAAAAATGGTGGCAAAAAATGATTGGCAAAAAAATATGATTGAAAAATGTGATTGACAAAAAATATGACTGGTTGAAAAATATGACTGGAAAATATGACTGACAAAAAAATATAACTGAAGAATATGATTGGAAAATATGACTGACAAAAAAATATGATCGAAGAATATGACTGACAAAAAATTATGATTGCAAAATATGACTGAAGCAAAATTGTGACTAGGAATGTGCAAGTAGGAAACATACCCACTCCAACGCAAAATGTTATGTTGAAAACTGCACTCCAACGTAGAATTTCAGCATTCAAAACAAAGATCTCAACAAAATCCATATGACATGGTTTGGCTGTTCTCAACGTAGTTTAAATGCATGGGCAACATAGTTTTTTTCTAGTGAATCCTAAAAGAGTTGGACATTACTGGTAAGGGATCTTTTGAATTCTCATAAAAGTTGGTTCGAAATCCTGCCATTTTTAAATCTTTCATGGAGAATTGGAAAGACAAAGATTATTGAGTGACAGACTAAAGCTCTTTCGTCTTTTTCAAAATGCTTTGCTCCCTGCTTCTTCACTCTACAAATTTGCAAGTGGTAGTAGAATGTAACTTCCTTTGGCTTGTTCCTCTTAATTTCTTTTGAAATTTTATATTTTCTGTGCATGATAAAATTTGCAAATTTGTAATTCATATTTGCAATTAGAGACCTCAAATTAGCTACGAGAGATATAGTAGGTAAATTATTCAAGCACAAAGTAGGGTTTTAAAATTTTATTTGCACCCTTAGAATGACATTGCTAGAATAAATGAGGGGGGTAGTTCACCTCGACCAGATACAACAAGGTTGTACCAAGATTTTTTTTTTTAATTTTCAAAGATTGCCAAAATGGCAATATAAAATGTTATAGACAATGCTGCTCCAAATTTCAATAGTCATCCACATCTTGGGAAGAAATATCACATTAGCATATATCAGATGTCTATAATTTGGTTTTCATCCACGATTTTGCAATTTCATCTAAGATTCTTCTTAATTTGAAGTTTTTTTGTATTTTCATCCAAGTTTTTTGGCCATTTCTTTGTCTATTTATAGCCAAGGTATTTTTTCAAGTGTAATGTAGCACTAGAAAGCCAATAAAAAGCCTTGGTTTGCACATGATCAGGAAGCCAATATTTCTATTGGTATTAGTAATACCATTTTCTTCCTAATTGTAAGTGTACCAATTACAAGTAACATGCTAGAGATGAATAGGGAAAAAATATTTTTGTCACTTATATAATAGAATGAAAGATCAAAACTAAAAACTAATCAACAAAAAACTTACAGAAAAACCGTATACCATACATACAACCAATTTATGGCTTCATACAATAAATAATAAAATGTATGTACTAATTATGAAGAGTTTAGCACTACTTTGGAAACAAGTAATTAATAACAATGGTTATGGGCCTCTAAACAAGAAATGTATTGCCAATTCAAAACATGAGGTCATTCTAAATGTGGTCAATCAAAATTGTCAAAATTACTTTTCATAAAATACATAATTGCCTTAAACTCTTACACTTGATGAAATTCAGGTACCTAATACATTAATTTTGTTGAAAGTTTAGGTGATATATACTAAGTCCACATCAACATTTTGTGTAGGCTAAAAGAATAGGAAGATGGTAATAAATAATAATAATAATAATAATAATAATAATAATAATAATGACAGACTTTTACAAGTCTAACTTTGCAGTAAATAAAAAGACTTCATGATTGAATCAATAACTTTGCCAATGAACTTCAAGTAAAACTTCATTCAATGAAATTCAATATCCAAATATACTAAATGATTTCACGTTCAATATGAAGCTTTGAATATACTTCAATTAGACTTTTGTAGACCAAGGCTATTTTAATATTGTCAGTTACTAAATTAACTTATTAAAATCATTCATTACAATTACAATTCTATTGTTTTTATTTGAAGAACACAGATTTATAAGAATTGTTTACCCATTATTCAACATGTCTATCATTGTGTCCTTCGAAGACATGATTTGTTTGATGCATAATTGGCTTCAAGTTGCACTATCATTGTGCTAGGACATTGCAATGTTTGAATGATGACCTTTGCTTTAATTAGGTATCATTGAATCGTAGTCATAGTCACTTCCGAGTGACTCATGATCAATAGCATACTTTAACTAATTTCATCTCTCAAGAATAATCGTGATTGAGAAGGAAGTTCAAGCACTCATAAATAATTGTCAAATACCCTATGCATTGTAGTGATTAGTCGGACCAGTATTCCTCCAATTAATCCTTAATTCTCACTAAAGGCCCACTTAGAGTAAACCGCTCCGGAATCGTTCCCACGAGGACTCGAGGCTCATGGATTCTAGACTAATTCGATCTAAGTTTTCACTTTCTCCTACATATTAATCTTAACCAGAGGTCCGGTCCGGCCGATAGTGCCGAATGGGTTCTGGAAAAGTCCGGAAACCGTTCATTTGCCCCTTCTGAGAGCCCTGGGTTTAGGTGACAAGTGGCTAGATCCACCATCCGGATGTTTACCGTGTCCGGAAACGCACACCCTCTCTCTCTCTCAACCTCTACTACTAATGCTAACTTAACTCTCAGGGACCGGAAGTATCCTACTATTCCGTCTCCTCACAAATCCGGAATGCTTACCGGACCAAGTCACGCAGGGACGGTCAAGGACTACAACGACATTCTAGCATCAACTCGACATTGAGCCTCCCATCGACCAGGTGGATATCCTCGCACTCTCTTGGGCGTTGCATCGGGGCTTTGACTCCATCTCTAGGGAATTCCGGTATCCGGAATTCGGGCACGTCTTACAAACTCTCGTCCACGGAAACTGCTAGCAGCCTCTTAGATACCCTCACACCTAAGGCCGTATCCTACCCTCAGGCTATACCGGCATCTGGGCAGGTAGTACACTAACACTACTGTCGGAACAATCCGGCCGATCTCCCCATCAATCCAGTGATGTCCGGAAACCACTCACAAAGTTTACTCTTGCTACTTAAGGTAAGTTCTCAGCATCTGGAAAAGGCACGAATGGACCTACACACCCACAAGCATACACCGAATACAAGAAAGAAGAGAATGGAAAGCCTCCAAACACTTGAATTAAGCTCAAAAGGTACAAACTGAAAATAATGGGATAGATGTGAATGACTACAAAGATCCATCAAAACCGACTTATACTAAAACCCACATCATCCTTAAAATCCCACAAAATATTGCTACTAGTCCGCTAGATTTCCGGTAATCTACTTAGATCCTATTTTTCCGGCTCTTCGGTTGGACTCCGGTATTTTGCAAGTATATACAAAGCTGCTTCCTATTCCCCTGCATCCTTGTCTTTCGGAGGGATAATGTCCTTTAACAGGTCAAGGTATATCTGTTTTTGGCTACTCCCCGGAGAAAACACATCAAGGCCTCTTGCTCCCCCACTCGGACCTCCCGTGATATTGGTTCCTTTGTCTACACTCTAGGTTCCGACTATCGGAACTTCCGGACTTCCTCGGGAATCCTTCCTGGTCTGTTTGTGGCGAAGAGAAGATTGAGCCGACCGAGTCCCCTTAGTCTCCAAAGGAGTATCAGTAAGGTCAATGATCGGATTCTCCAGGAGGAGGTCCTCACTACCTTTTGGTACCATAGCACCCCAATCCACTCTTTCTGGTCTCCTCGGTGGTGGTGAAAGTTCCGGAACAGGCGGTACCATCGGCGATACTTCTGTAACAACGGATTCCGGCATATTGCCTTCCGGAACTGTTAAGGCATACACGGGAGAGGAAGGAGGAGGATTTACCGGATTTGGCTCTGCTAGGGCCAAATACTCCACCATGTCCCGCATCTCGGCTCGCAATGCGTCCATTCGTCTTGTATGCTCCAGTAAACACTTGACAATGGGCACTCGGCTCGAGCTGACAACTACGTCGAAGTTGGCTTCGAGCAATCGGGCCTTTTTGATGTAGTCCGCCGGTACTTCCAAGGAACTCCGGAGCTGGGTTATACTCCGGCATCTATCTGCCGGTGGTGTTCTTCCTCCACGGTTGTGGCCTTCGCAACTCCTTCTCCAAACCTTGGGCTCGTTCCGACAAGGTTCGGTTTTCCATACGTAGAACGCCCGCCTCCGTCACCGACTTCTTTTGCTCCTTGATTAGGATGGTGTTTTGCTTCTCTACTGCCACCAAAGCGTCCATCCTTCAGTGCCATTTTCCGGCATACCCGTTTGACAGTCTCTTTATAGTTTTAGAGAATCTTCATGATGTCTTTTGTTCGCCACACCATGTGTTGGGCCAGTTTCGAAATGTCGTCCATGGGCGACCCCCCTAGTCGGAGCTCGGTCCTCTCTTCCTCCTCTGCCTCCGTAAGTCTAGTCTGGGAGGGCCCGACCTCTGTCTGAGCGGGACTAGCTTCCGGTTGAGAAGGTCCAGCCTCTTGTTGAGAAGGTCCGGCTTCTTCTTTCCGGGCTGGAGTTCCCTCCTCCACTTGTTCTAGTGCGGGAGGATCTTCCATTGGCATTATCGGTGGAGTCACCTGTTTCCAGGACTTCTTTATTAGAGGAGTGGTGTGGGAGCACGGGAATCCAGTCTTTAGGTTTTGAAGGGAAATAAGGGGAATAGAGCTTTTTACTCCCTATTTTTTTTCGTTTTTCGTTAAAAAAGTAGACCGTAAGTAGTTAGGAACTGGATACCGGAATAGGGTTACTTTAGAATAGATAACAGTGTTAACAGAAGTAACCGGAAATCGGAAACCGTAAGTCCGGAAACGTCATAGATAGGTCAAGAGTAGGTCAAAGTGAGTTTTATTAGAAACCGGAAACCAGAAGAAAGCGGGATCAGGGACCAGAAACGGAACCGGAACTCGCACCAACACCCCTTTCGGTCACCAAAGAAGAAGTACAAGCGAAGGACAAGGTGGAGGACGTGCCAAGCTCTTCCATCCGGTCGGAGCCTAAGGGAGAAATGACTTCCCTACTAGGGGAAGTAACTGACGTTGCTCTTAATGCAACGCAAGCAATAGAGGCTGCTAAAGAAGAGAAGACCAGAGAAGTGGAGACAGCAAGCAAGGCGAAGGAACCATCGGAGGAGGTGAAGGCCGCAACTGAAGAAAAGACGAGATCTGGACCAGAACCGTCCGAAAAGAAGAACGTGCCCAAACCAGGGCTAAGCAACAAGTTTATCGACCTAAGTGAGTTATCTCCAGTTTCTCCAACTCCTCCTGCAAAGACAAAAAAGGTATTTCCTTCCACCCCACTCAACTTAGCTTTGGGAAGCAAAACTGGGTCAATGGAGGAAAGAAAGATCGGATCACAGGGGCAAGGATCCGGGAAGGGTAGAACGATTGAGGAAACCACTCTTCAGAGTGCTAGGGCCAATATTCCGCCCACACCAACCACGCAGAAGAAGAAGCCTCCCTTTATGTCAACATAGAAGAAGAGGACGATTCTAGAAGACGATGACGAGGAGGAAGAAGAAGAAGAAGAAGAAGAGGACAAGGATGAAGAATCCGGGACTGAGGAAGACTCGAAGCCGTATTCTGATCCGGATCAAGCACTGGCAGAGACTCGGGCAACCAAGGCTGCAGCATCCAAGAAGAAGAAGCTTGCCGCTCGGGGTAAGGTACGCCAGGGATAGAAGACCGGAACCGGAAAGAAGCCGGCCATGAAGAAGTTAAAAACTTAAAAAGTTACGTAGGGTAAATTTCTGAGGATAGGGTAGTGAAAATCTGAAGTTTTGGGATAGTTGTAAATAATTAGGAAGTTTACTTTTTGAGTGACACGGCCACTAGCAGTTGGAAAGTGACCGGGTCCGTAATTATAGGATCTGAGATCTACTTTTAGCGGAAGTAGTGGGAGTTTGAGTGAAAGTCAACAGGGCTAAAAATTAGTAAGGGAATGAAACGTGTTGGGCCCTGATTGGCTGGAGCGTTACTTTTAGGTTAGGATTTTGAGGGAGTAGTTTAGTATTTAAATCCGGGACTTGTTTGGTACCGGTGTGCATCTTTATCTTATTTTCTTATATTCATGAGTACCTGGGAGTTCGCTCTTGGCGTGATTGAAACAAATCATAGTTGTGTGTACTTGACACTTGTCCGTGTTTTGGAAGTCCAGGTTGGAAAGTGAGTGTAAGTGGATACAAGGTGTATCCGGATGCTGCGTTTATCCGGTCCAGTATTGAATTAGTGCGTGTGGATGGAGGCAGAAGGGATCTCTAGTGTGGACTAGGAATGGAGTACAGATTGAGGACTACTCTCCGGAAAGAGTAAGAGTTAGCATACCTCCGTAGCGCTCGTTTCCCCTCTCTTCCCCGCTAGTTCAAACCGGATTTAGGACTAACTCAGTAGGCTGTCGTTGTAGCATTGGTTAGGAGGAATTAGACCGGCTTTCGTGACCTGTTGGACACGACTACGTTTCCTTTCCAATTGTGAGGACGGTCTGTTTCTCATTTGTAGGATTTGAAAGTTTATTTTTGAAAGTTTGATCACATAGTGAAACTTCTGACACTTTAAAATCGGAGGGTAGGAGTTAAGCTTCCTTCCTGAATCCCAATTAGCAGATCCCTCTTCGTTAAGAGGTTAAACTCGACATGGTTACGAGTAGAGATCTGGACCGGATGTGAATACTAGAAGTTAAGGTTAGATCTGTGGAAACGCGGATCCCGGTTACGGTCTGTAAAACGAGAATACAAATAACTACTAAAGGTATGTGAATAGAAGTGTTGGGAGAGTTACATGGTAGTGTAAAGCTGTGGTGTAGTAAACTAACCAATTAGAGAGTCTGTGTGTGTAGCGATTAGTCGGACCAGTATTCCTTCAATTAGCCCTTAATTCACACCAAAGGCCTTTTTAGAGTAAACCGCTCCGGAATCATTCCCACGAGGACTTGTGGATTACAGTTTCATAGGCTATCCCGGTCTAAGCACTCATTTTTTTCTCCGTTGGCTTAGTCCGGACTTTTGGTCTAGTCCGGACACTAGTGCTTGGTGGGTTCCGGAAGGATCCGGAAAACCGTTTTAGTGTCCCTTCCGGGATCCCTGGGTTTGGATGACGAGTGGCCAAATCCACCGTCCGGATGCTTACTGTGTCTAGAAACACGCTCTCTTTCACTCTCTCTGTCTCTCTTTTTCTCTAATACTAATAGCAACCTAACTCTTCATGGACCGGAAGTGTCCTCCTGTTCCGTCGCCTCACAAATCCGGAAGTTCTTTCGGATTAGGTCACACAGGGACGGTCAAGAACTACAACGACATTCTAACTTTTAACCAAACACTGAGCCTCCTGTCAACCGATTGGTTTCTCCTGTACTTTCTTGGGCTTGTGCCAGGGCTTAACTCTGTTCTACGTGGAATTTCGGCAATCCGGAATTCGGGCACGTCCGGCAATACCTCCGTACACGGAAGTTTGCTAGCAGCCTCTCAGATACCCCTTTTCCCTTAGGGCTATATCCTACACGCAGGCTATACCGGCATCCGAGCAGTACTACACTAACCTTACTGCCGAAACCATCCGATTGATCTCCCCCTCAAGTTAATACATCCGGATACTCTCACAACATCGACTCTTGCCATACAAGGTAAGTTCTCAGTCCCGGAAACGCAAGAACGGACTCACACCTCTCACAAACATATACTGTACACAAGAAAGATAAAAGATTGGATACTCCGACACCCTTTAGAATTAAACTCCGCAAAAGGTACAATGCTGAAACTATGAGATAGTTGTGAATGACCAGAAACGTCATTAAAAATCCTACTTATACTAAGACTAACGTCATCCTAAAAATCCTACAAAGCATTCCTATTGGTTCGCTAGATTTCCGGAAGATTCTAGATCCTATTTTTACGGCTTTGACGGCCGGACTCCGGTATTATACTACACTACTGTATACTATTCTTTTGAATCTGGATCTTTAGGAGGAACATTGTCCTTCAGAAGATCCAACTTTACTTCTTTCCGGCTACCTTCTGGAGAAAACAGATTCGGACCCCTTTGGCCCCACCTTGGAATTTCCACAATACTGGTGTCCCTGTCTACACTTCTAGTCCCGACTACCTGAGTGTCCGGACTCCCTCTCGCATCCTTTTGAGTCTTCTTATGACGCGGAGAAGACTGTATTGTCCGTCCGATGTGAACTTCCGGAGAAGCACCCGTCAGGTCAATGGTCGGAGTCACCGACAGCAGGTCTTCACTTCCCGGAGGTACCACTGCTCCCTAGTCCACTCCTTCTGGTCTTCCGGCTAGTGGTGAAAGTTCCGGATTCACCGGTACCACCGGTGAGACCTCCGTAACCATACGTTCCGGATCGCTGCTTTCCGGAACCACCAAAGTCTGCGCTGACGGGGAAGATTGAGGTGCCGGATCCAACTCTGTGGACATAATGTACTCCGGCATCTCCCTCATCGCGGCCCGGGATGTATCCATTCGTCTTGCCTGCTCCAGTAAGCATTTGACGATAGGAACCCGGCTTGAGCTGGCGGCTGCATCAAGGTTAGTTTCAAACAGCCGGGCCTTGTTGATGTAGTCTGCCGGGACCTCTAGAGAGCTCCAGAGCTGAACTACGCTTTCGCATAAGGCCGCTATCTGCCGGCGATGAGCTTCTTCTGTGAGTCGGGCTGTCTCCTTAGCAGTGCGGATGGTGCTTTCTAAATCCACACAACGGGATTCTGAGTTCCGGACTTGGTCTCGCAACGTCCGGTTTTCTACGCGCAACGCCCCCAGCTCTATTACCAAATTCTTCTGTTCTGCTATGAGGAGGTTGTTTTGTTGCTCCGCTGCCACCAATGCATCCGTCCTCTGGAAAATGGCATTCCGGTCGGTTAGCGCCATCTTCCGGCACACTCGTTTGAGGGTTCCATCATAGTTCTCGCAGATCTAGAAGAGATCGTCTGCCCGCCACACCAAATGTTGAGCCATCTCTTGGATGTCTTCTAGGGGCGACCCTCCCAATCGCATGGTTGTCCGATCCCTCTCTTCCACCTCTATCATCCGGGTCCGGGAGGGTCCGACCTCAGCCTGAGTGGCGACGGTGTGCGGTCGTACCGGCCCAACCAGTTGCAAGGATGGTTGGACTCCCTTCGGAACAGGTCCGGTCTCCATCTTTACTTCTTGAACCTCTTCATGTGGTTCCGGTGTAGGAGGCTCCTTTGACAGACTTACCGGTAGCGTCCTATTCCGCCGTTTCCTCTTCTTTAGTGGAGAGACCGGCTCCTCTTCTTTAGTGTCCTCATCGTCCGGTCCATCTCGAGGCGAGGGCTCCTCTCCTCCGTACTACTGAAGTTGGACTAGGTCTTGGTACGCATTCTCCTCATTCGCCTTGAGCAGAGAGTGGTGGGCGTACAAATGAGACAAATATGCCGGAAGAGGACTCTGGCTCTTCTTTCCGGACCGGAGGGCACGTACTAAGTCTCCGACTAGCTCGTGGATGATGGCTGCCCAGTCCATCATCATCTTTCCCTAGAGGCTCCCCAAGATGGTGGAGGCTACCTTTGCTACTACTCGCCGCGGCTTGGTGGGATGGAGGATAGGGTTGAGAAACGCTACCACATCCCGGTACTCCGGATTCACCAGGTCGGAAACCTGGTTACCTTCCTTCGGATTGGCGGGCGCCCGGAACTCTCCCTCCATCACCTCCTGGTTCTTCTCCATGACCTTGTCCGGCGCCTCTCGGAACTTGTAGACGGCCCGCCAAGTGTTCACCGTCCATTGGTTTGGTTTCGCCCAAATGGTGGTATCCAAGATACCAATTTCCGGACGAAGTATGTCCGAAACCAGACTCTCCTCTTGGATCCCCCACGGCACTTCTAGGAGTCCGTCACACCCCATGTTGCGGAGATGCTCTCGTAGGCGCGCCAGCCGGTCCTCCTCCGTTGGAACCTCTGGAACCACCTTCATCACCGGGATGGTCTTTGGTCGAGGTACAGGTGCCGGCGCCTCGTCCTCTGAGTCCTCAGGCAAGTCCTTCAACTTCCGCCGGCTTGCCCTAGAAGTCATTGTGCTCACGATCAATCCTCACACAATCTCTCCCTAAATCTCTGCTCACAACTTTGACTCCGGTAACCCCTGCACGATCGCAACTCACACAGTCCCTCAGTCTACCGGAATTCTAACGAAGCGAGGAAAACGGAATACGCCGGCGGAAGAACAAAAGAAAGAGGATAAGTGTGACCGCGGCCGGCTACAGTCCTCTTCTTATACGGACCCGATGTACGGGACAGGTTTTGGCGGCAAAACCCTATCCCTAGTACGGATCCGATTTCCGGTTTAGGGCCGGCGCCGTCATCCGATTTCCGGAACTTTCTAGGGTTCCGGATTTTAGGTTTTTTAGCCCTAATGAAATATTTCTGAATCCGAAAATCCGGTTTTCCTAATTTGCCCTAACTTCCTAGGAGAACTCAAAAACTTTCCTTCTGAAGGAGACAATTTTTTGAATTTTTCCGTCCTATGCTAGTATTATGGGTCTAGCATGTGGGACCGCATTCCCACACTTAAACTATGCTAGAGCTACTAGATGGAATGTCTAGATTAGCCTCTGATCACTTGAGAGGTCTCACCATCTGAAGAAGTAAACGAAAGAACTTTAGATTATGTTGGTACGGGCAGACGCACTTGTAGCCACCTTTGTTTTGCACGGATTGCAAAAGATAGTAAGGTTGTTGTAGTAAGTGAGGGTCGTACGGGGGATCTTTGTGTGACCTATAGGCTGAGATTACTTCCAGTTTGTTGTGAAAGATCAAAACGGATCCTGTTAGGATAGGAGAATAAATTGGGTTAGTGAATTTTCCATCACTATAAAAACCGGAAAAGGAGGAGTGTCTACCTCTCTGAAAATAAGTGGCAGATCCCTCTAAAGTGCCGACAGAGGCAAACAGAACCTCAATAGAAGTTGAGGAAAGGAAGTCCTCGATTAAAGTAGTACGAGATCTGGTCGGAAGTGTGAATTCCGGTTTGGTTCTTGAAGGTTGTCAATTAAGTTTGATTTGGGTCAGTGTTAGTCTGGACCGGATTAGTTTATAGGAGAATCAGGAAATCATCCGGTATTTGGGAAAAAGGGTGAGAGAAGTATAACAAAAAATAATGGAATTGGGAAACTTTCCTCAAAACACCTAGTAACACGAAACACTTCACAGAGTCTCTTGGGTTTGATCTTTAGAGTCACTTTATTATGCTTTAAAGAGGTTTTTATGAGCATAATAGGGAATTTCACTTACCCTGTGTTGCGACAGCTCCCCATCTCGGGACTTCCACGATGTTGGTGTCCCTATGTACACTCCGGGTTCCAACTATCGGAACTTCCGAACTTCCCCGAGAATCCTTCTGGGTCTTCTTATGACGGGGAGAAGACTGTATCGCCCGGCCCCCATGAATCTCCGGAGGAGTACCCGTAAGGTCAATGAGTGGGGTCACCGGAAGGAGGTCCTTAATTCCTTGGGGTACCATAGCACCCCAATCCACTCCTTTTGGCTTCCTCGGCGGTGGTGAAAGGCTCGGACCAGTAGGTATCACCAGTGATACTTCTGTAACATTGGATTCCGGATCATTACCTGCCAGAATCACCAAGGTCTGAGCGGAAGGGGAAGAAGGAGTTATCGGATCTGATTCTGCGGGAGCCAGATACTCCATCATATCTTGCATATCGGCCCGGGAGGCGTCCATCCGTCTCGCCTGCTCCAGCAAACACTTGATGATGGGTACTCGGCTCGAGGTGGCAGTTGTGTCAAAGTTGGCCTCGAACAATCGGGCTTTGTTGATGCAGTCTGTTGGTACTTCCAAGGAATTCTGAAGCCGGACCACACCTTGGCACAGTGCCGCTATCTGCCAGCGGTGGTCCTCTCCTATGACTCTGGCCGTCTCCTAGGTTGTGCGTAGATCGCTCTCCAATCTAACGCACTTGGATTCCGATTCTTGGATTCAATCCAGCAATGTCCGTTTTTCCACTCGTAAAGCCCCCAACTCTGTCACCAACCGCTTCTGTTCCTCTATCAAGAGGGTGTTTTGCTTCTCCGTCGCCACCAGCACATCCGTCCTCCGGAAGTTGGCGTTTCGGTCAATCAGTGCTATCTTCCGACACACCCGCTTGAGGGTCTTTGTCGCAACCTAACTTTTTGATTTTTCTCTCTATTGTGTTTTGTAACACGGAATCCGGATTAAGTAGACCCGGATTAGCATGGAAGAAAAAAAAAAACCAAGAGTTGAAAAGACTAGAGACATAAGCCCTGAATGAACTGGATTATGGAGTGGAACGGAAATCGGAAACGAATCTGGTCTAGTCCCATAACCGGAGGAACGGATCCAGGATTTGCGACCGGAAAATCGAAAAAAAGTAATGATTAGGTTTTCAGGGTATAAAAGAGATTGTTTTAGGGTTTGGCTGTCATTTGCACTTGAGAGCACCAACGTACTTGGCGCGCTCTCAATGTTTTGAGTTTGTGTCTGCAATTTGAGTGTGTTTGGGTGTGAATTGTGCAAAGTTTGAGAGCGTTTGTTTTCTTTACATGGGCGTAGGGAGTAGGGAAGAATTGAGTGCTTGAGCGAGGCGGAAATTGAGAGAGAGAGAGAAGGGGAGCACTGCGGGACTTGTGCATTGAGCGACTCGGTTGAGACCGAGGAGTGTGTGTGAGGAAATGGGACGTACTGCTAGGAAAGAAGAGAGGTAGCGATCTAAAAGAGAGACGAATGCCGCAGCCAAAGCGCGTACGAAATCAAGTACAGGCGAGCCCTCAGAGGATAGAAATTAGAGTGAAGAAAGTGGCTCCTTTAGAGCCCAGTAGTGAGCGAAAGAGAGTCGAATTGATGGGGTCCTCTCCTCCATGGGTTGCGCAAGATTCCTGGGAAAACCCTAGGGGTTTCGGAACGAGGCAATAGTGAGGGAGGTCATCGAAGGAGCCCCTAACCAGTTCAACAATACTACCCGACCAGCTCCGCCCATGTGGACCAGGGAGATCTGGAAAAAAATTTACGATTTGGAGAAAGGCGGCGCGGAACAGGCCAGCCGGAAGGGAGACTTCGTGCGCGGAAAGTTCCGGAGAGCAGCTAACCCCAAGGACGGATACGCAATCGAGGACTGCGTCAATGTGCGACACAGACGACTGCTGGAATTTTTGGTCTTGATTCTACATCCGGAAAAACCCACCCAAGTGACTTCCACGTTCGGAAACGCAATCTTTGGAGCTCTTAGCGGAGAGAAGCGGATGGATTGGGCGGCATTCATTCAAACAATGGTGAATGTCCTAGTCTCAAATGTGGAAAAGAATAGGGCTACTCTGGTAGGCCCCTACCTTTTCCACCTATACAAAAATCAGAGTCTCCTGACGTCGGAGGAGAACAAGGAGTGGAGGGCTCAGATGGCTCTCCGGACGTGCGGAGGATCAGATTAAGAATCCGAGACGAAACCAGATAGCCCAGAACCAGAGGAAAAGGGTGAGAACCCTAAGAAGAGGAGTTGGGCAGAAGAGGAAGAGGAGGAAGATGACATTCCTCTCAACCGAAGGATGAAGAAGACGCCTAGTCTGAGGGGTCCCCCTTCGGGGCTTCGGAAGGATAAAGGACCGGAAGTATTGGAACCAGTCATTCCAAAGAAGTAGGAACCGGTGGAAGCAATCAGACCGAGACTTGTTCCATCGTCCTAGTTGATGGACCTGACGGGTCCATACAACGACCTAATCCGGATTCTCAGTGCAGTGAGAGCGGATTGGGAAGTGAAGACCACGACGCTTCATGAGGTGGCGGATTTGGTAGGAAGCACTCTGACCAGTTTTCTACCAGAAGCAGTGGCGAACTGCATCAGCAATCTGGATGAAGTGAAGGAGTTGGAGGATAGGTTGCTGAAGCAGAACATCAACCAGCAGGAGACAGACGAGCAGGTGGTCCGGTTGCGAGGAGAGATCCAAAGTTATTGGAAGGACTTGGATGCTAGTTGCGACCAAGTGAAGGTCGCAATGTCCCTGCAGGAGGAGACCAGGACTGCAATCAACCAGATGACGGTAGTAGTAGGGGCATCCGGTGAGGTAATGGCAAAGGCCAAATTGTTTGATGAGGGGATACATAAGGAGCCGAAACCTTCAGGTACCCGCATCGCTTGCATCTTGGTTGACTTTGCTAGGGAATTAGAAGAAGGAATGAAGGAATGATGCAAAGGGGTTAGAGGATACCGTCCGGAAATTCCAGAGTGGGTTAGTCACTTTATCCGGGATTTCGATCCCGGATGAGTTCAATGAGGTAGAGATATTGGAGGGGAAGTTCGAAACTCCAATGTCAAAGGGAAAGGAGTCCGGAAGGACCTCTACTTCAGAAGCCCCACGGACGAGGACAGGAGTAACTTCTCCTGTAGAACCAGAACGAGTTTCGGAAGGAGGAGATAAAAGTAGAAATTTGAGTGAGCTCTCCCCCATAGCTACTCCAGATAGTGGTGGACCCCCTCAGAAGGGATAGGTAGTTAGAAATTAGAAAGTAGGAAATTTTGTTAGACCAGACCTCATTCCGGAAAGTTAGGAAAAGTTTAGATCCGAAAATCTCGGCCGGATCAATGCCGGATTTCCGGGGAGACCTTTTTGTAAATTTTGTATATAATTCAAGTCTCAAGACTGAGACTGGAAGTTTTTCTTTCTTGCATATGTTGTCTCTTGTATATTGTCTATTGTTTTCATTGTCTTCCCAAAGATTGGCTGGATAAGAGAGGGAGAGATTGAGTATAGATGAGTAGAGTGTGAGAGGATCTTCTCCCCTTATTGTCTTCTTGTGATTGCAGGTGTATGTGAACAGGTTGTAAGTGTTGGGAGTGAGTCAAGACACCTCAGTAGGTTTAGAGTTTATGATTCCGCTTGAGATAACCAGTGCTAGGCTAGACAGTAAGAGAAAGGATTCTCAAACTGTGCTAGAGCTACCAGGCAGATGGAATGTCTGGGTTAGCCTCTGAACACTTGAGAGGTCTCACCATCTAAAGAAGTGAGCAAAAAAACGCTAGATTATGTTGGTACGGGCAGACGCACTTGTAGCCACCTTAGTTTCGCACAGATTACAAAAGGTAGTAAGGTCATTGTAGTAAGTGAGGGTCATACGGGGGATCTTTGTGTGACCTACAGGCTAAGATTACTTCTAGTTTGCTGTGAAAAATCAATTCGGATCCTGTTAGAATAGGAGGATAGATTAGCTTAGTGAACTTTCCATCACTATAAAGACCGGAAAAAGAGGAGTGCCTACCTCTCTGAAAATAAGCGGAAGATCCCTCTGAAGTGCCAACAAAGGCTATAGGAAACCGGAACAGAAGCTGAGGAAAGGAAGCCCTCGATTAAAGTAGTACGAGATCCGGTTGGAAGTGTGAGTTCCGGTTTGGTTCTTGTAGGTTGTCGATCGAGTTTGATTCGGGTCAGTATTAGTCTGGACCGGATTAGTTTATAGGAGGGTCAGGAAATCATCTGGTATTTGGGAAAAAAGGTGAGAGAGGTATAAAAAAGAATAATGGAATTCGAAAACTTTCCTCAAATCACCTAGTAACACAAAACACTTCATAGAGTCTCTCGGGTTTGATCTTTAGAGTCACTTTATTATGCTTTAAAGAGTGTTTTGTGAGCATAATAGGGAATTTCACTTACCCTATGCTGCGACAGTCTCCTCGTAATTATCGAGAAACTTTATGAGATCATCCGCTTGCCATACAATGTACTAGGCCATTTCCGCGATATCTTCCATCGGCGTTCCCGCTAATTGCATTTGGGTTTTATCTCCCTTTTCTGCCTCCATAAGTCTGGGCCGGGAGGGTCTGGCCTCGGTCTGAGCGGGACCAGCTTGCTACTGCACTGGTCCAACCTCTTGTGAAGAAGGTCGGACTTCTTGCGGAGCCGGTGAGGTGTCCGTCTTCCAGTCCAGAATTTCTTCCTCGAGTGGCTCCAGCGCGGGAGGATCCTCTATTGGCTTTACCGGTGGAGTACCTTTCTGCCGTTGCCTCTTCGTTAGAGGAGTGGCCGGCTCCTCGTCTTGTGTCTCCTCATCGTTCGGTCCATCGCGGAGAGAAGGCTCTTCTCCTCCGTACTGCTGGAGCTGAACTAGTTCCTAGTAGGCAATCTCCTCGTTCGCCTTGAGCAGGGAGTGCTAGGCATACAGGTGGGAGAGGTACGCCAGAAGAGGGCTCCCACCCTTCTTCTCCAGCCGGAGGGAACACACAAGGTCTCCTATTAACTCGTGGATGATGGCTGCTCAATCCATCATCATTTTACCTTGAAGACTCCTTAGGATGGCGGAAGCCACCTTTGCTACCACTCACCTTGGCTTGGTCGGGTGAAGGATAAGGATAAGAGACGCTATCACATCCCGATACTCCAAATTCACTAGGTTAGAAACTTGGTGATCTTCCTTCGGATTGGCTGGCGCCCGGAATTCGCCCTCCATAACTTCCTGATTCTTCTCTATGACCTTGTTCGGCGCCTCCCGGAACTTGTAGACGACTCTCCACATGTCAACCGACCACAGTTCTGGCTTCGCTCGGAGGGTGGTATACAAGATACCGATTTCCGGACGAAGTAGATCAAACACTAAACTTTCCTCTTGGATGCCCTAAGGAACCTCCATGAGACCCTCACACCCCATGTTGGTGAGGTTCTGTCGCAGGCGCTCCAGTCGGTCCTCCTCGGTGGGAACTTCCGGCACCCCCTTCATCGCCGGAATCGGCTTTAGCTGGGGCGGCGGCGACGGAAGTTTTTTGTCTGAGTTTTCAGGCAAATCTTTCAACTTGCGCCAGCTCGCCCTGGAAGACATCGTGCTCATAGGAAAACCTCACACAATCTCTCCCTACCTCTCTTGCTCACAAAGATTCACTCCAGTAACCTCTGCACGATCCCAACTCACATAGTCCCTTAGTCTACCGGAATTCTCAAAAAGCTAGGAAGACGGAAAATACAAAAGTAAAGAAAATAAGGAAGTACTCGTGTCTTTCGCCGGCTACAGTTCTCCTCTTATACTAGCTAGATGGACGGTCGGTCGGATGAATGTACAGGACAAGTTTCGGCGGCAAAAACCTAACCCTAGTATGGATCCGGTTTCCGGCTTTTAAGGCCGGCGCCGTCATCCAATTTCTGGAACTTTCTAGGGTTTTAGAATTAGGTTTTTATACCTAATGGAATTTTTTCAGATCCGGAGATCCGGTATTCCTAAGTTTTCCTAATTTCTTATGAGAACTCAAAACTTTCCTTTTTAAGGGGACAATTTTCGAGATCTCTTGTCAAATGCTAGTGTTCTGGGTCTAGCATGTGGGATCACATTTCCACAGAAGTATTACCTCTATTATCTTCGAACTAAAGATAATAAAGCATTTTGTCCTACATAGTGATTAGTCGAACCAGTATTCCTCCAGTTAGCCCTTAATTCGCACCAAAGGCCCACTTAGAGTAAACCGCTCCGGAATCGTTCCCACGAGGACTTGAGGTTTACAGATTCATAGGCTAACTTGACCTAAGCATTCACTTTCTCTCCTTACTAATCCGGACTATAGGTCCGGTCCGGCCACTAGTGTCAGAAGCGAAGAAAATAGATTTTATCTATTTCAAATAGAATTTGAAGTAAGAAATCCATTCATAGTATATTTTCTGTATTCTGTGGGGTAGAAATAGAGAAATTACTAGAGTTATGGATTAACAACTGTAGAGGCTCTTAATTGCGGTAAAATGGTTAAGGAGGAAGTTTGCACTTTCCGTCCTAACCGGAAACCGGAGCTTGGAGAGTTGTCCAAAAAGTATTTTCAAAGACTTTTTGTAGTATCGGAACTAGATCCGGAATCAATCCGGAACTATTCCGAACTAACGGATCCGGAATCCAGAAATGTCTAGGATCCGGATGAAGATCCGGATAGGATCCGGAATCCGGAAAATGATTCGGAACAGAAGCCTCATACCAGGCGGCAACGAAGACGACTCCGGCTAGAAGCGGAAGGGCGGATCTGGAACGGACAATTCCGGAATGGATCCGGAATTTTAGGGATTTCCGAAACTTTAGGGATTTCTGGAAATTTAGGATGTTCCGGAAATTTAGGAAAATCCGGAATTTTAGGGATTTCCGGATTTATAGGATCTGATGCTAGCCTTTCCAGATATCCCGAGAGGTTCAGGGATTGGTGGCCTGGATTTCCTTTTCAGGCTTTTAGGAGTTGACTTTGGGTTTTTGTGTTAGTATTTTAAGGGCAGGCAAGTTAGTTGTCTGCCATTCCATCCTACTCCATTCGATCTTAGTGTTTTCACATATGTATTACGATTTCCCTTTTCTTAATCTAAGTTAGCTAGGGTGCTTCTAGCTGCACTTTGCTTAGGCGGAATCTTTGGCTTAGTGTATGCATGTATGTTTCTATCCTTGTGCTAGAGAAAGAGAAGGGACGGAGAGGAGGAATCCGGATCTTGAGCTACGGATCATTTGGGGGTGGAGCTAGTGAGAAGGAATGCAAAGCTGAGTAAGGGAGTGTAAGTGTAATGTGCTTTTAAATTGCCGGAACGGCAATCCGGATAAGACGGTAGAGGTCCCTGCGAGTCCGGAACCAGGAGGGTTCTGTGCGGAGTTAAGCAACCGCCGAAGGAAAGGATCTCCCGCTACTTCGGAAAGTCTACCAACCTCCCCCTTGGTATATTGTCTTCTCCTTGAGATTCTATTCGTTTTGGTCTATAAGTTCTGATCCGTCGTTGTAGTAAGAAAGGTGTGAAAATTGCTCTGTGTGACCTGATTCTGGATCGGCCAATCCGGAAACTGTGAGAGAATACTCCTCCCTCCTCCTACGACTGTGTTGTCTTGGGTGTGTTGTTTAGTGGGTTCAGAGTACAGAGAGGATAATTGTACAAGTGGTGAGTCCCCACCCCTTTCTAGACCAAGGGCAGACCCTCTGAGGGTAAAACAGAGGCAACAAAAACCAGTGACAGAAGAGAGACGGAACTAAGTTCCGGGTGTGTCCGGATCCGGAATGGAATCCGGAATGTACTAAGTTTCTGGAATAAGGTTGGGAAGTGAAATAAGGGAGATTAAGTGAGTAGTCACAATCCGGATACTTCTAATTCAATCGATATCATACTAGAGTTCCCTGGAACGATAATTCGTGTCATCTTCCAACCATTTGTCGTTGTAAGGATACTTACGGCTAACTGCGCGTACGACAACTAGTGCCGGATGGCTTCCGGAAAAGTCCGGAAACCGTTCAGTTGCCCCTTCCAACATCCCTAGGTTCAGATGACGAGTGGCCAGATCCACCGTCCGGATGTTTACCGTGTTCGGAAACACACTCTCTCCCTCTTCTCTCTATCTCTTGCTTACCTTTACTACTAATGCTAAGTCAATTCTCAGGGACCGGAAGTATCCTACTGTTCCGTCTGCTCACAAATCCGAAATGCTTACCGGACCAGGTCACGTAGAGACGGTCAAGGACTACAACAACATCCTAGCATCAATCCGACACTGAGCCTCCCATCGACCGGGTGGATATCCTCACACTCTCTTGGGTGTTGCACCAGGGCTTTAACTCCGTCTACGGGGAATTCCGACAATCCAGAATTCGGGCACGTCTTGCAAACTCCCATACACGGAAGTTGCTAGCAACCTCTCAAATACCCTCACACCTAAGGCCGTATCCTACCCTCAAACTATACAGGCATCCAGGCGGTAGTACACTAACACTACTGTCGGAACAATCCGGCCGATCTCCCCATCAAGTTAGTGACGTTCGGAAATCACTCACGAAGTCGACTCTTGCTACTCAAGATAAGTTCTCAACAGCCGGAAAAGCACGAATGCACCCACCCACCTCACAAGCATGTACCGGCTACAAAAAATAAAATAATGGAAACCTCCAAATACTTGAATTAGGCTCAAAAGAATACAAACTGAAACTAATGGGACGAATGTGAATGACCACAAAGGTCCATCAAAACCTAACTTATACTAAAACTAACATCATTCTAAAAATCCCACAAAACATTCCTACTAGTCCGCTAGATTTTCGATAATCCTAAATCCTATTTTTCCGGCTTTTGACAGCCGGACTCCAGTATTGTCACTAATATACACTATTCCTTGGGATCCTTATCCGTGGGAGGAGTAAGGTCCTTCAACAAGTCCAGATTGATCTGCTTCTGGCTACTCCCTTGAGAAAACACATTCGGACCCTTTGCTCTCCATCTCGGGACCTCCACAATGTTGGTGTCCCTATCTACACTCCGGGTTCCGACTATCGGAACTTTCGGACTTCCCGGAGAATTCTTCTAGGTCTTCTTATGACGGGAAGAAGACTGTATCGTTCGGCCCTCGTGGGTCTCCGTAGGAGTATCTGTAAGGTCAATGAATGGGGTCACCAGAAGGAGGTCCTCACTTCCTTGGGATACCACAGCACCCCAATCCACTCCTTCTGGCCTCCCCGGTAGTGGTGAAAGCTTCGGACCAACAAGTACCACAGGTGATACTTTTGTAACGATGGATTTCGGATCATTACCTGCCAGAACCACGAAGGTCTGAGCGGAAGGGGAAGAAGGAGTTACCGGATCTGACTCTGCGAGAGCCAGATACTCCATCATATCCCGCATATCGGCCCGGGAGGCGTCCATCCGTCTCGCCTGCTCTAGCAAATACTTGATGATGGGTACCCGGCTCGAGCTGGCGGTTGTGTCGAAGTTGGCCTCGAACAGCCGGGCTTTGTTGATGCAGTCCGCTGGTACTTCCAATGAACTTCGGAGACGGACCACACCCTGGCACAATGCCGCTATCTACCGGCGGTGGTCCTCTCCTATGACTCTGGCCATCTCCTGGGTTGTGCGTAGATCGCTCTCCAATCTGACACACTTGGATTCCGATTCTTGGACTCGATCCAGCAATTTCCGTTTTTCCACTCGTAAAGCCTCCAACTCCGTCATCAACCACTTTTGTTCCTCTATCAAGAGGGTGTTTTGCTTCTCCGTCGCCACCAGTGCATCCGTCCTTCGGAAGATGGCATTCTGGTTGGTCAATGCCATCTTCCGGCACACCCGCTTGAGGGTCTCCCCATAATTGAAGAAAACCTTCATAAGATCGTCTGCCCGCCATACAATGTATTGGGCCATTTCCGCGATATCTTCCATCGGTGTTCCTCCTAATTGGATTTCGGTTCTATCTCCCTCCTCTGCCTCCATAAATCTGGTCCGGGAGGGTCCGGCCTCGGTCTGAGCGAGACCAGCTTGCGGTTGCACTGGTCCAACCTCTTATGAAGAAGGTCGAACTTCCTACGGAGCTGGTCTGGTTTCTTCCTTTTGTTCCGAAACTTCCTCCTCCAATGGCTCCGGCGCGAAAGGATCCTTTGTTGGTTTTACCGGTGGAGTCCTATTCCGTCGTGGCTACTTTGCTAGAGGAGTGGGCGGCTCCTTGTCATCCGTCTCCTCATCGTCCGGTCCGTCTCGGGGAGAAGGTTCTTCTTCTCCATATTGTTGGAGCTGAACTAGCTCCTGATAGGCAATTTTCTCGTTCGCCTTGAGCAGGGGGTGCTAGGCATACAAGTGGGAGATGTAAGCCGGAAGAGGGCTCCCACCCTTCTTCTCCAAACGGAAGGAACGCACAAGGTCTCCTATCAATTCGTGGATGACGGCTGCCCAATCCATCATCATTTTACCTTGAAGACTCCCTAGGATGGCGGAAGCCACCTTGGCTACCACTCGCCTTGGCTTGGTCGGGTGAAGGATACAGTTGAGAAACGCTATCACATCCCAATACTCCAGATTCATCAAGTCGGAAATCTGGGGACCCTCCTTCGGATTGGCCAGCGTCCGGAATTCGCCCTCCATACACTCCTGGTTCTTCTCCATAACCTTGTCTGGCGTCATCCGAAGCTTGTAGACGACTCTCCACATATTGACTGTCCATAGTTCTAGCTTTGCCCAGACGGTGGTATCCAAGATACTGTTTTCCGAACAAAACAGGTCAGACACTAAACTCTCCTCTCGGATGCCCCAAGGAACCTCCAAGAAACCCTCACACCCCATGTTGGTGAGGTTTCATCGCAAGCGCTCTAGCTGATCCTCTTCGGTTGGAATTTCCGGCACTTCCTTCATCACCGGAATCGTCCTCGGTTGGGACAGTGGCGACGGCATCTCTTCGTCCGAGTCTTCCGGCAAATCCTTCAACTTGTGCCGGCTCGCCCTGAAAGCCATCACACTCACAGGAAAACCTCACCCAATCTCTCCCTACCTCTTTTGCTCACAAAATGTCACTCCGGTTCTCCCTGCACGATCGCAACTCACACAGTCCCTCAGTCTACCGGAAATCTCTAAGAGCTGAGAAGGCGGAAAAACTCAGAGGTAAAGAAATACAAAAGCACTTGTGTCTTCCGCCGACTATAGTTCTCCTCTTATACTAGTCAGACGGCGCCGTCATCCGATTTTCGGAACTTCCTAGGGTTCCGGAATTAGGATTTTATACCTAATGGAATTTTTCCGAATCCGGAGATCCAGTTGTAGCGATTAGTCGGACCAGTATTCCTCCTTTTAGCCCTTAATTTACACCAAAGGCCCACTTAGAGTAAACCGCTCCGGAATCGTTACCACGAGGACTTGAGGTTTACAGATCTATAGGATGATCCGACCTAAGCATTTACTTTTTCTCCATCGGAATACTCCGGACTGTAGGTCCGGTCCGGACACTAGTGCCGGGTGGGTTCTGGAAAAGTTTGGAAATCGTTCAGTGCCCCTTTCGGGATCCCTGGGTTTGGGTGACGAGTGGCCACATCCACTGTCCGGATGTTTACCGTGTCCAGAAACACGCTATCTTTCTCTCTCTCTCTCTCAATCTCTAAAACTAGTACTAACCTAACTCTTCAAGGACTGGAAGTGTCCTCCTATTCCATCACCTCAAAAATCCGGAAGGCTTACCAGACCAGGTCACGTAGGGACGGTCAAGGACTACCACGACATTCTAACCTTAATCGGGTACTGAGCCTCCCGTTGACCAGGTGGATCTCCTTATACTCTCTTAGGCTTGCATCAAGGCTTTAACTCTGTTCTACAGGGAATTCCGGCAATCCGGAATTCGGACACGTCTTGCAAAACTTCCGTACACGAAAGTTGCTAGTAGCCTCTTAGATACCCTTTCATCTAAGGCTGTATCCAACATGCAGGCTATATCGGCATCCGAGTAGTACTACACTAACACTACTGCCGGAACCATCCAGTTGATCTCCCCATCAAGTTAGTTACACCCGGAAACCACTCACGAAATCGACTTTTGCTACTCAAGGTAAGTTCTCAGTCTCCGGAAAAGTAAGAATGGACCTACACCCCCCACAAACATGTACCGCATACAAAAGATAAGAGAATGGATACACCCAAACACTTGAAATTAAGCTCAAAAAGATACAATACTGAAACTATGGGATGGATGCGAATGACCAGAAGGCCATCAAAACCCCTACTTATACTAAGACTAACATCATCCTAAAAATCCCACAAAACATTCCTACTGGTCCGCTAGATTTCCGGTAAATCCCAGATCCTATTTTTTTGGCTTTGACAGCCGGACTCCGGTATTGCCGCTATACTACACTACTGTACACTATTCATTGGGATCCGGATTGGGAGGAGCATAGTCCTTCAGCAAATTCAGCTTCATCTCCTTCCGACTACTCCCCGGAGGAAACAAATTTGGACCCCTTTGTCCCCATCTTTGGACTTCCACGATGATGGGGTCCTTGTCTACACTCTGAGTCCCGACTATCGAAACGTCCAGACTTCTCCGAGAATCCTTCTGGATCTTCTTGTGACGAGGAGAAGACTGCACCGCCCGACCACTGTGAGCTTCCGGAGAAGTACCCGTCCAGTTGATGGTCGGGGTCACCAGAAGTAGATCCTCGCTTCCTTGGGGTACCACGACTCCCCAGTCTACTCCTTCTAACCTTCCGAGTGGTGGCAAAAGTTCCGAATCAACCAGTACCATCGGCGCCACTTCAGTAACCATGGGTTCCAAATTATGGCCTTCCGTAGGCACCAAAGTTTGCGCGGAAGGAGAAGAAAGATTAACTGGTTCCAACTCGATGGGAGCCAAATACTCCATCATCTCCTGCATCTTTGCCCGGGATGCGTTCATCCGTCTTGCCTGCTCCAACAAGCACTTGATGATGTGCACCGGACTCGTGCTGGTGGCTGCGTCGAGGTTGGCTTCGAACAGCCGGGCTTTGTTGATGCAGTCCGCCGGTACTTCCAAAGAGCTCCGGAGCCGGACTATACCTTGACACAATGTCGCTATCTGCCGACGGTGGTCCCCTTCTATGAGCCGGGCCGTCTCCTGGGCTATGCGTAGACTGCTCTCTAATCCCACGCACTTGGATTCCGAATCCCGGACTTGGTCCCGCAATGTCCGGTTCTCCATGCATAAAGAACCCCCCAACTCTATCACCAACCGCTTCCATTCCTCTATTAGGAGACCATTTTACTGCTCCGCCGCCATCAACGCACCCGTCCTCCGGAAGATGGCATTCCAATCAGTCAGTGCCATCTTCCAGCACACCCGCTTGAGGGCCCCCTCATAATTCTCGAGGAGCTTCGTGAGGTCATCCGCCCGCCATACAAGGTGCTCGGCCATTTCCGTGATGTCCTCTAGTGGCGTCCCCCCTAATTGCATGTGGGTCCTATCTCCCTCCTCTACCTCCATCAGCTTCGGCCGGGAGGGTCCAGCCTCGGCTTAAGTGGGACCAGCTTGCGGTTGCACCGATCCAACCTCTTGTGTAGAAGGTTGGACTTCTTTCGGGGCCAATCTGGTCTCTGTCTTCTGCTCCAAAATTTCTTCCTCTAGTGGCTCCGACACGGGAGGATCTTCTGTCGGATTTACCGGTGGAGTCCTATTCCACCGTTGTTTCTTCTTTAGAGGAGTGGGCGGTCCCTCGTCCTTCGTCTTCTCATCATTCGGTTCGGCTTGAGGAGAGGGTTCTTCTCCTAACACAATATTCAATATTTTGAGAGATTTAGGGCCTCTCATAATAATATTTTCCATTTAGGCCTTAAAAAGTGAATTGTAATGTTAACTAGTTTAGGTGGGCAAATACTAACTTTGTTAGTTGTAATACAAAATTTCCATTAAAATGAGAGTCTTTTTAGTGATGGACTGTTGAAATACATGAAGTTTGCTTTAGGGTATATATTCTGATTTATATAAGTGAAGAGAATGACATCTTTTGAACACCAAGTCATAAGCTCCGCGGTTGGTTGTAAGGGGTTGTTCATCTCATTGAAGCGGTCCGGGTTCGATTCCCATTGGGTTTGTATGAGCGCATGAGAGAAAAAACATGACTTGGTGCTACTAAGTGAGCTTTGCCGGCAGGAAAGTTGTAACAACCAACCGACCCCCTACCCAGAATGTGACAAGTGCTTTACATGTTAACCAAATAAATAGTGGATATATCTACTACATTTTTTTCTCCAATAGCAATATAATTTCAAATAAAATATATTTAGTGATACACAAATAAGAAAATGAATTAAAAAATAGAGAAAATATAGCTCAAGAATAAAATATATATATATATATATATTAAAGACTATATTTAAATTCCATTGTTTTGTAAACACAAAACATACACTTGAAAACAATCATGCAGTATCAAACAATAAAATAAAATCAATCAACTGAAACCTATATCCTCTTAAAAAAATTGAAACGACTATCATCTATTATAATATTAAGGGTCCAACACTTATGTAATGAAAACAGTTTCATATAAGATGTAAAAATAAAACAATACCCTCTATATGAGTGTCATAGTTAAAATGCATCCAATGTATGTACATGATTTCTCCATATCATGTATATGAAGCCAAACTCTGGTTGATGATTTCGATTTTAACTGTAGGGATTTTAATTCTGCATTGGCGAGTACCTCTTCTGTTTTGAGACATCCATGCTGTAATAAAAGCGTTTGTTGTCTCCCACGCAGGTTCTTCGATTTCATCAACCCTCCAAAGCAAACCTCTATCACTATCCCATCCTTCATAGAAGTCTTAACTTCTTGATTGCGTGATGTTGGCCGAAAGTACTGAATGTGCACATAGTTTGGTTTCTCGGGGTTAGAGTTTGGATCAGACAATGCTCTCGCAATCCAAACTGGTCTACTATCACCGTCTGTAGGGCGAACTGCAACAAAATACCCTTTGTATACATCTCGAGCCACCCTAAAGGATGGTTGTGGACGATCCCTCAAGGGCCCAACATAAGGCTCATCCTCTCCATGCTCCTTGAGATCTTCGCCATCTTCATCTAAATGATCAGCTTCTGTCACTTGAATACGAGTAGTTGGCCAGAAACCGTCTTTTAGAGCACTAGAAGTAGGAAGTGGCTCTTGAAGAGTTGCCTTTACACCACGCCAATAGCGCACCACATTCTCATAGCGCCTACGATGTTCTCTACTCATGTCTGCTCTACACAAGTCATCCCAATAGTTTATGAATTCTGATAAACCTTTGACAATGTCATTGACACCTTTCATTGGGTTGAGTGGTACTGGCAAAGGCACACCACTTGGCCACAGACTCCGTCCTTCATCGTCTTCTTTCCACAACTTAATGGCTTGACCTTGTTTGCCTAACCAATTTTCATCCGTGCACTTCAACTTGTACTTCATGACTGGGCATCCAACAGAGTCTGGTAGAACTTCACTTGTTGCGGTCCTGTGTGTCCCACAAGGATTTCATCACCATCCATCCATTTTCCTGCAATGAAACGCTTGAAATCAGGCACCTCCTCTATGAGGTGAGGGATAGTAGGAATAGACTCAACATCCATGAATGACTTCATGAGCGCCGGGATTGTTGGGAAGTTCTCCTTCTTCAACAGCATGCTCCATCTTCCAAACAATGCGTCAATGTCGTCGTGTGTGTGACCAACAATCATGAAGTTGACATACACTTCTCTGAAGATCTTGTTAGCAACAAGTAGAGACCAGAAACAGAAAACATATCTATTCTTGTTGTCGCCGGTGGCATTGTCCATTTGCACGTTCAAAATAGGAGGCAAAGGCACTGCTGGAACTGCATTCATTGGAGGTGGTGGCAGTGACGCGTCACACATTTCTTTACTCTGCAGCACTACCCTGAACAAATTTGAAGACCCTGACCCAAAAAATAATTGCCGAGAAGAAGACTTCGATGGCAATTCCAGATCCCACAACAACTTTGCTATAGAACCAATTGTATAGTTTGAATCGTGTTTAAAGAGATCCAACCCCTAATGTGCATAACGCACATCTCCATGACCATGAGCAATCATGCCAGTGACAGACACAGGCAATTTCACAAGGCCATCAAGCTCTTTACTCCTGTAGGAAAAGACTAGAGAAGCAGTCTTTGTATGATCCATCTTGTCGTGCATAACTGTGAGGCATTCGTGTGGAAAAGCTACTGAACGGTGACGGTTTGCATAATACAACTCCCGATGAGCTCGAGCAATCTCAACGTACCTATCCAACTTCCGAGAATACTTCAATTCATTGTGAGACCCACTTATAGCACCCTTCTTGAGGTCTTGTAATTTGTCACACGTGCCACATCGCGCAAAATTGTCTCCAGGCTTCTTCACCTCATACTTAGGGAACTTACAGCACCTAATCTTACTCAAGTTTGAAGCTGACACCTCACTCAGTCCAAAAACAACATTGACATCACTGAAAAATTACTACTAGTAAGACCCCCTTCTTCCTAATATTTGGAAGGGAAGTTTTACAAGGAATAGAAACGAAAATTTAGATGTTCCGAATTTTGGCGTCTCGTTACGGACAACGGTCAGAGAATCCTCAGTCACGCCTTGCGGAGATTGAAGCTCTGAAGGAAAGTAGAGGGGATGCTCTAGACCTGATCGACCAGGTACAGAAGCGCCGGAAACAAATTTTTGACCGGAAGTTACCAAGGGAATTTGGCATCACTGAAGGATGTTTGGTTCTACTATATGACAGCCGTTACAAGGATTTTCCGAGTAAGCTTCACACCAGATGGATCGGTCCGTACCAAGTCGTGAAGATTTATGAAAACGGATCTTTGCAAATTTCGGACTTAGATGGGAACCCATTAAACACCCGGACGAATGAATCGCGTGTCAAATTCTACCTACCAGATCTATCACCGTAGGAGTTCACGGGGACGTTCACGGGTGAGGAAGGGGTAATGTGGGAGTGTGATCCCACATGCTAGACCCAGAAAACTAGCATTTGAGTATTTGACAAGAAATTTCAAAATTTATTCCTTTAAAAAGGAAAATTTTGAGTCCCCATAGGAGATTAGAAGGATTTCAAAAATACCGGAACTCCGGATCTAGAGAAATCCTATTAGGTATAAAAAACTAATTCTGGAACTTTAAAAAGTTTCGGAAATCGGATGACGATGCCGGCCCTAAAAGCCGAAAACCGGATCCGTACTAGGGTTAGGCTTTGCTGCCAAAACCTATCTCGTACTCTCGTCCGACCGTCCATCCGTCCAACCTGTATAAAAAAAGGACTGTATCCGGTAAAAGGCACAGTTGCTTTCTTACTTACTTGCATCTTCGTTTTCCTACCTTTCCAATTCTTAGAAGCTTTCGGTAGATTGAGGGACTGTGTGAGTTGCGATCATGCAGGTGTGTTCCGGAGTGACTTTCTGTAAGCAAGAGAGTTAGGGAGAGGCTGTGCAAGGTTTCTTGTGCAAGCGTGATGACTTCGAGGGCGAGTTGGCGTAGACTGAGGGATGAGTCGGAGGACTCAGACAAATAGATTCCAGCGCCGCCACCCCAATTTCGGTAATGCGGGTGGTGCTGGAAATTCCAACCGATGAGGTCCGGATGGAGCGCCTATCGTAGCACAGGAAAGCAAAAATCCTTCTCTAAGACTCAATATTTCTTAAAAGTGGCCTCAAAGTGACTCAAGTATCGTTCCCACGAAGATCGAATTCCTAGGTTCACAATTACTGAAAAATGGTAGAGTGATGGTCACGAAACACAAAAACCCAAGCAAAACAATAGACCGGAACTTCCACTTAGTCTCCTTTTTCCTTGGACAAACACGACCGGACCCCTCCGGTCCAACAATTACTAATACATGCTAGACCGAATCTTCTCGATCTAACAACACTGACCGAATTTAATCCAGTTTAACTTACACTTATTTATCACACAAACTCTCTAACTGGTTAGTTTACTACCCCATAGCTTTACACTATCCCGTAATTCTCCCAACACTTCTATTCACATACCTCAAATAGTCTCCCGTATTTACGTTTTACAGACCGTAACCGGGATCCGCGTTTCCACAGATCTAACCTTAACCTCTAGTATTCACATCCGGTCCAGATCTCTACTTGTAACCATATCAAGTTTAACCTCTGAACGAAGAGGGATCTGCTAATTGGGATTTAGGAAGGAAGCTTAACTCCTACCCTCCAATTTTAAAGTGTCAGAAGATTCACTATGTGATCAAACTTTCAAAAATAAACTTTCAAATCCTATTAATGAGAAACAAACCGTCCTCACAATTGGAAAGGAAACGCAGTCGTGTCTAGCAGGTCATGCAAGCCGATCTAATTCCTCCTAACCAATGCTACAACGACAGCCTACTAAGTTAGTCCTAAATCCAGTCTGAACTAGCGGGGACAATAAGGAGAAAAGAGCGCTGCGGAGGCATGTTAACCCTTATTCTTTCCGGAGAGTACCCCTCCTCTGTACTCCTTCCGAGTCCATTCCAAGTCCACACTAGAGATCCCTTCTGCCTCTGCCCACACACACTAACACAATACTGGACCGGATAAACTCAGCATCCGGGTACACCTTGTATCCACTTACACTCACTTTCCAGCTTGGACTTCCAAAACACGGACAAGTGTCAAGTACACACAACTATGATTTCTTTCAATCACGCCAAGAGCGAACTCCCAAGTACTCATGAATATAAGAAAATAAGATAAAGATGCACACCGGTACCAAACAAGTCCCGGATTTAAATACTAAACTACTCCCTCAAAATCCTAACCTAAAAGTAACGCTCCAGCCAATCAGGGCCAAACACGTTTCATTCCCTTATTATTTTCTAGCCCTGTTGACTTTCACTCGAACTCCCACTTCTTCCGCTAAAAGTGGATCTCAGATCCTATAATTACGAGCCCGGTCACTTTCCAATTGCTAGTGGCCGTGTCACTCAAAAAGTGAACTTCCTAATTATGTACAGCTATCCCAAAACTTTAGATTTTCACCACCCTATCCTCAGAAATTTAGCCTATGTAACTTTCTAAGTTCTTAACTTCTTCGCGGTCGGCTTCTTTCCGGTTCCGGTCTTCTGTCCCTAGCGTACCTTACCCTAGGCGGCAAGCTTCTTCTTCTTGGATGTTGTAGCCTTAGTTGCCCGAGTCTCTGCCAATGCTTGATCCGAGTCAGAATACGGCTCTGAGTCTTCCTCAATACCGGATTCTTCATCCTCGTCCTCTTCTTCTTCCTCCTCGTCATCGTCCTCAGGAATCGACTTCTTCTTTTGTGTTGATATAATTGGAGGCTTCTTCTTTTGCGTGGTTGGTGTGGGCGGAACATTGGCCCTAGCACTCTCAGGAGTGGTTTCCTCAATCGTTCTACCCTTCCCAGATCCTTGCCCCTGAGAACCGGTCTTCCTTTAGTCTGGATCGTAAACTAAAATATGTGAGCCCGTAACTCTTCCTTCCGCTAACCTATAAAGACACCGCGAATGCTCCTCACTAATCTCTTCTTAAGGTAGTTTCCCCGCAAAAGGAGGTCTCAACCACCTGCCCCTCCTATATCTAGGGCTTCATTCCCCGGGGACCGTTACAGGTGATCGTTTTCCTCAAAATAGACCTGCTCTCAAGTGTGGTCTAGAACTAGGAAGGCACCCGTTACACCCGGATTGCCTGCCATCCGTTTCCACTAATAGAAAACAGGGTCAAATGTAACCAGTCAAAAAATGACTGGTTACTAAAAGGCTACTGAAAAATGATTGACAGTTATGGAAATGGTGCCAAAGCTGACCTGTCACAATCAGCAGTCATTTAGTAGTGATTTTCCATAGCAGTGGATGGCGACCAGATAAAACAAACGACCAGAACTAGTGTCATCCAAAGTTCAGTCTTTATTTTATGACCTTATTGCTGATGCAGTTTTCGTTGAGTCATATTTGAGTTGTGCTGTCATAAAATGAGCACAATATATGACTACAATAAAACTGAAAAATGACTGACAATAGGACACCATGGAAATTGAACTTATTAAATTTATTATTTGCTTATCTATAAAATGCTAATTGCATTGTAGTCATTTTTAAGTCACAAACTACTTTTCAAATGGATAGCTTAGATGAATGGATCAGATGGACGACTTAAATGGAATGATGGATGGATCAAATGGATGGCTTAGATGGAATGATGGATGGATCAAATGGACGGTTGAAATGGTGGAATCAGATGGGCAATTTGAAAATGAATAGTTTAGACTTTAAATGGATGGATAAGATTGTATCTTGATAGTAAATGGAGGTCTTAGATTTTAGGTCAGCCGCCACATTTTAGGTCATCCGCCTTTCTATTTCTATGTAGGTTGATATGTGGCATATTGTAATTGCAGCTGTCAAACACACATTGTAGCTGCTGCCTTCTTCTTCTTCAAGATTCATCTCTTCTTATATTTTCCTCCTATTTTTGCCTTCTTCTTCAAGCTTCATCTTCTTTCATGTTTTCTTCTTGCTTTTGCCTCCTCTTTGCTTCTTTCTTCTTCTTGTTTTTGTTTCCTTTTTGCTTCTTGTTCATCAACTTCCTCTCATTTGTTCCTCTTGCTTGTAAATGAAGGTTCAGGTCTACCTCCAACCTTATCTCTTGAATGTAGCAATTTACTTTTTCTTTAGTGCTTTCTACTATTTACTTCTTGTTTGTTGTTATTTGTTGTTGTTCAATTCAGGCAGTTGAGGCAATTCAGGTAGTTCAGGCAATTCAGGCAATTCAAGCAATTCTGATAGTTCAGGTAATGCAGGTGGTTTAGAAAATTTAAGCAATTTCAGCAACTCAGGCAATTCCTGATTTCTAGCAACTTAGGCGATTCAAGGAGTTTAGGTAGTTCATGCAATTTAGGCAACTTAAGCAATTCAAATTTTGACATAGTACAATTATAGTATAGTCATAGTGTAGTCATAGTGCAAATATAGTGTAGTAATAGTATAAATGTAGTCATTTATGCTTACAATATTGTGACCGAACTAATCATTTTTTGAAATGAATATCACTTGAAAATGACTACCATAGCTTACATAGTAACTACAAAATGATTCCAACAGCCTATATAATGACTCCAGCAACCTACAAAATGACTTCAACAGCCAGAAAAATGACTACAACAGCCTACTAAATGACTGCAACAGCCTACGAAGTGACTGCAACAACTTGCGAAATGACTCCAGCAGCTTACAAAATGACTATAGCAGCTTGCAAACTGATTGCAACAACCTGCGAGATGACTCTAGCAGCTTGCAAAATGACTTCAACAGCCTACAAAACGACTCCAGCAACCTGCAAAATGACTACAACAGCTTGCAAAATGACTGCAGCAGCTTATAATATGATTCCAACAATCTATTTGACATCAAATAGAATCACTCCAATACCAACGAACAAAAAACTACCAACTCAACATGTTAGATCTGTAGCCACGTGGCAAACTACCATTGGAGGTGCTCCATATAATCACACCCTAATGAAGTTCCACACCAGCATAGGATGAAAAAGAATGCTTTTCTTCCAAATGACTGCCTTGTCCGTAATTACTTGTCCTAAATGACTCTGAGCCCAAAATCCAGTTTCAGTCATTCTATTGACATTAGTGTCCTAAATGACTAGTTACACAATTATAAACAATAGTCATTGAAAGCTTGTTTTCTACTAGTGTTCCGGTCTCCGGTCCTTTATTTTCTTCCGGTTTCCGGTTTCTAATAAAACTCACTCTGACCTGCTCTTGACCTATCTATGCCGTTTCCGGGATTTTGGTTTCCGGTTTCCGGTTACTTTTGTTAACACTATTATCTATTCTAAAGTAACCCTATTCCGGTATCCGGTTTTTAACTACTTACGGTCTACTTTTCTAAAGAAAAACGGAAAAAATAGGGAGTAAGGAGCTCTAGTCCCCTTATTTCCCTTCTAAACCTAAAGACTGCATTCCCGTGCTCCCACATTACCCCATTTTCACTTGTGAGCGTCCTCGTGAACACACTGAAATCTAGTTTTAGACCTTGGTGAAGCCTGGAATTTCCTTAGCCAAAATCCGGGTCAGAAAATGATTCTAGATTATACTTTTTCACCCTAGATCCATTGACTCTGGTATCCATCTCAACTCCTCCCAGATCTTCCAGTTGGAGTGATCCATTGGGGTAAATTTTGTTTACCTTATATGGACCGATCCATCTGGTATGCAACTTACCCGAAAAGTCTTCATGCCGATTATCATATAATAAAACAAATCCTCCTTTTTTGACTCCATGACTTTTGGGTAACCTTGCATCGAAATCACTCTTGCGTTTGGACTGAACTACTAGAGTTTTTTCCAATGCTTCCAACCGAGCTTCTTCCAAATCCTCGATTGCCAGCAATCGGATTTGTAGATTCCGGTCTTGAACTCCTCCTCTGGCTGCCATGACCCGATGTGTCTCTACTTCCATCTCAATCTTGTCCAACGCCGCCTGTCCAAACACCAGGAAGAAGGGACTTCTTCCGGTGGTCGTTTTCTCCGAAGTATTATAAGCGTGCAGAGCAGAAGGTAGTTTCTGGTCCTAGTCGGTTTTGTGGGCGGAAACCATCTTCAGCAAACTCCTCTCAATGATCCCGTTAGCTCGCTCCGTTAATCCATTGGCCTTTGGATTATAAGGAGTCGTCTTCCTATGCTTGATCATGTAAGTTGTTGTGATGGCTCGGATCATGTCATTCAAGAAATGTGTTCCTTGATCGCTGACCAGCTCTAATGGATGTCCAAACCGCATCATAATTTCTTCAAATAAGAAGGTTGCTGCTGTTGTAGCGTCATTCCTCCTTGTGGCCTTCGCCTCTACCCACTTGGTAGCATAATCTGGCGCTAAGATTATGTATTCCTTCTTTCTGGCAGTGACCGGATTAATCGGTCCAATAAAGTCGATTCCCCACTTTTCGAATGGAGTGAGAGGGATGATCGGGGTCAGTGGCCAGTGATTTTTGAATGAGGGTGCGCCCGTCCTCTGACACTGATCACATGTGGCGATAAATGCTTTCACATCCCTTATCATCGAAGGCCACCAATATCTGGCCATCCGGATCCAGTTTACGGTCATAACGCCTGCAAAGTATCCCCCTAAGGGACCAAAATGTAGAGTCGTCATTACCTACTTCCTTTCCTTCTTTTCCAAACACCTTTGTAACTGGTCATCTGCTTGCATCTTAAATAGAACGCCTTGTATTAAAGTATAAGAAGCTACCTTCTGTTGAAACACAATCTTCTCTTCAAGTGAGTATCCTTCTGGAAATTTCTGGTTCAAGAGATACTGTAGTATTTCTTTGAACTCTGAAGTTTCCACTTCATTGATATGGAACATTGTCACCTCCTTCATTTCTCCAGAATCCAGTTCCGGTCTCCGCACTCTCTCTTGAAGAAACTCATCTAGGAAACTGTGGGAATGCGATCCTACATGCTAGACCCATAATACTAGCATATGACGAAAAAATTCAAAAATTGTCTCCTTCAAAAGGAAAGTTTTTGAGTTCTCCTAGGAAGTTAGGTCAAATTAGGAAAACCGGATTTTCGGATCCGGTAAAATTTCATTAGGGCTAAAAACCTAATTTTGGAACCCTAGAAAGTTCCGGAAATCGGATGACGGCGCTGGCCCTAAAAACCAGAAACCGGATCCGTACTAGGGATAGGGTTTTGCCGCCAAAACCTGTCCCGTACATCGGGCTAGTATAAGAGGGGGACTGTAGCCGGCAGTGGGCACGAGTATCTCTTTGTTTGTTCTCCCGCCGGTGTTTTCCGTCTTCCTAACTTTGTGAGAATTCCAGTAGATTGAGGGACTATGTGAGTTGCGATTGTGCAGGGGTTATCGGAGTAAAAGTTTGTGAGTAGGAGATTTAGGGAGAGATTGTATAAAGGTTGTTTGTAAGCACAATGACTTCTAGGGCAAGCTGGCGGAAGTTGAAGGATCTGCCCGAGGACTCGGAGGACGAGATGCCACCACTAGTGCCCCGACCGAGGACTATTCCAGTGATGAAGGTGCTTCCGGAGGTTCCGACAGAGGAGGACCGGCTGATGTGCCTGCAGGAGAACCTCAACAACATGGGGTGTGATGGGCTTTTGGAGGTGCCGTGGGGGATCCGAAAGGAGAGTTTGGTGTCTGACATACTTCGTCCGGAAAGTGGCATCTTGGATACCACCATCCGGGCGAAGCCAAACGGTGAACACATGGAGGGCCGTCTACAAGTTTTGGGAAGCGCCGGACAAGGTTATGGAGAAGAATCAGGAGGTGATGGAGGGCGAATTCCGGGCGCTCGCCAACCCGAAGGAAGGTCACCAGGTTTCCGACCTGGTGAATCCGAAGTATTGGGATGTGATAGCATTTCTTAATCCTATCCTCCAACCCACCAAGCCACGGCAAGTAGTAGCGAAGGTGGCCTCCTCCATCTTGGCGAGCCTCCAGAGAAAAATGAAGATGGATTGGGCAACTATCATCCATGAGTTAATTGGGGACCTAGTGCGTTCCCTCCGGTCCGGGAAGAAGGGTCAGAGTCCTCTTCCGGCGTATCTGTCCCATCTATACGCTCATCACTCTCTGCTCAAGGCAAATGAGGAGAGTGCCTATCAAGACCTAGTTCAACTCCAGCAGTACGGGGGAGAAGAGCCCTCGCCTCGAGACGGACCGGACGATGAGGAGACGAAGGACGAGCAGCTGCCCTCTCCTCTAAAGAAGAGGCAATGGCGGAATAGGACGCCGTCGGTGAATCCATCAGAGGAGCCTCCCGCATCGGAGCCACAAGAAGAAGTTCAGGAGCAGAAGACGGAGACCGAACCAGCTCCGGAAGAAGTCCGACCTTCCATGCAACTGGTTGGGCCGGTACGACCGTACACTGTTGCCACTCAGGCCGAGGCCGGACCCTCCTAGACCAGGAGGATGGAGGTAGAGGAGGGAGACAAGACCACCATGCGACTGGGAGGGATGCCTTAGAGGACATCCAGGAGATGGCTCAGCACCTGGTGTGGCGGGCGGATGACCTCACCCAGATCTGCGAGAACTACGATGGAGCCCTCAAACGGGTGTGCCGGAAGATGGCACTAACCGATTGGAATGCCATCTTCCGGAGGACGGATGCATTGGTGGCGGCGGAGCAGCAAAACGGCCTCCTCATTGAAGAACGAAAGAAGCTGGTAACGAAGCTAGGAACGTTGCGCGTAGAGAACCAGACATTGCGGGACCAAGTCCGGGACTCAGAATCCAGATGTGTGGATTTGGAGAGCACTCTCCGCACAGCCCAGGAAACGGCCCGGCTCATAGAAGAGGACCATCGCCGGTAGATAGCGGCCCTGTGTCAGGGAATAGTTCGGCTCCGAAGCTCTTTGGACGTACTGGCGGATTGTATCAACAAAGCCCGGCTGTTTGAAGCCAACCTCGATGCAGTCACCAACTCAAGCCGGGTTCACATCGTCAAGTGCTTATTAAAGCAGGCAAAACGGATGGATGCATCCCGGGCCGAGATGAGGAAGATGATGGAGTATTTGACTCCCACTGAGTCGGATCCGATACCTCAATCTCCCCCCTCCGCGCAAACTTTGGTGGTTTCAGAAGGCAGCAATCCAGAACCTATGGTTACGGAAGTATCACCGGTGGTACCGATGAATCCGGAACTTTCACCACCAGCCGGAAGGCCAGAAGGAGTGGACTGGGGAGCCGTGGTACCTCAGGGAAGCAAATACCTACTTCCGGTAACTCCAACCATCGACCTGACAGGTACTTCTCTGGAAGCTCACGCTGGTCGTACGGTACAGTCTTCTCCGCATCATAAGAAGACCCAGAAGGATTCTCGGGGGAGTCCGGAAGTTCCGGTAGTCGAGACCCGGAGTGTAGACAAGGACACCAATATCGTGGAAGTCCAAAGATGGAAACAAAGGGGGCCAAATCTGTTTTCTCCGGAGAATAGCCGGAAGGAGGTAAAGTTGGATTTACTAAAGGACTATGTTCTTCCCAAGGATCCGGATTCCAAGGAATAGTGTGCAATAGTGTAGTATAGTGGCAATATCGAAGTCCAACTGTCAAAGCCAAAAAAATAGGATCTGGGATTTATCGGAAATCTAGCGGGCTAATAGGAATGTTTTGCAGGATTTTTAGGATGATGTTAGTCTTAGTACAAGTAGGAGTTTTTGATGGCCTTTCTGGTCATTCACAGCCATTTCATAGTTTCAGCATTGTACCTTTTTTTGAGTTTAATTCTAAGTGTTTGGAGTATCCATTCTCTTATCTTTTTGGTATACGGTCTATGTTTGTGGGAGGTGTGGGTCCATTCTTGCGTTTCCGGAAATAGAGAACTTACCTTGTGTAGCAAGAGTCAATTTTGTGAGAGTATCCGGATGTACTAACTTGAGGGGGAGATCAACCGGATGGTTCCGGCAGTAGTGTTAGTGTAGTACTGCTCGGATGCCGGTATAGCCTGCGCGTAAGATACAACCTTAGGTGAAAGGGGTATCTGAGAGGCTGCTAGAAACTTTCGTGTACGGAAGTATTGCAAGACGTGCCCAAATTCCGGATTGCCGGAATTCCCCGTAGAACAAAATCAAAGCCCCGGCGCAAGCCCAAGAGAGTACAAGGATACCCACCTGTTCGACAGGAGGCTCAGTGCTCGGTTAGGGTTAGAATGTCGTTGTAGTCCTTGACCATTCTTGCGTGACCTAATTCGGAAGGCCTTCCGGATTTGTGAGGCGACGGAACAGGAGGACACTTCCGGTCCCTGAAAAATTAGGTTAGTGCTAGTATTAGAGAGAGAGAGAGAAAGAGAGAAAGAGAGCATGTTTCCGGACACGGTAAGCATCCGGACGGTGGATCTGGCCACTCGTCACCCAAACCCAGGGATCCCGGAAGGGGCACTGAACGGTTTCCGAATTCTTCCGGAATCCATCCGTTACTAGTGGCCGGACCGGACCTATAGTCCGGAGTAGTTTGACAGAGAGAAAGTAAATGCTTAGATTAGGTTATCCTATAGATCTATAATCCACAAGTCCTCGTGGGAACGATTCCGGAGCGGTTTACTCTAAGTGGGCCTTTGATGCGAATTAAGGGCTAACTGGAGGAATACTGGTCCGACTAATCACTACAGAAACTGGCAGAAATGTCATTGGCCGCTTCTATACCTCGCAGCTTGGAAAGGTAATCAGCATTCTCATTTGCCTTTCCAGGTTTAACTTCCACCTCGTAGTTAAACTCTTGTAGCAGATGGTCAGAGTCAAGATGGAGGATCCGGATTCTAAGAAGAAAATGAAAAGTATCCAGCAATCTTTGGAGGCCATCAAAGTAAATCTCGCAGAAAATCAGAAGCCGAGACGAATTGTTCCTACTTCCAGAGCGAATTGAGAGAATCCGGACAACCGGATATTGGTGGCCGACCATGAATAAAGTTGTTCGCGTCTTTGTTCGAAGTTGCAATCCTTGTCAAAGGACCGGAAATCCAGTCTTTCGGAATCATTGGCCGCTTACTCACATTGTCCTTTTGGCTCCATTTGAGAAGTGGAGGATAGATTTCATAGGACCTATCGCCCCGATAGGATCCCAACGAAATCAGTACATAATCTTAGCAATAGATTACGCAACCAAATGGGTAGAGGTGAGTTCAACTCGAAAGAACGATGCCCGGACAGCTACGGATTTTTTGTACGATAAAATCCTAATGCGATATGGCTGTCCCCTAGAGATATTTAGTGACAAGGGAACTCATTTTCTAAATGAAGTGGTTTCCGCACTAACCAATGGGTATCACATCAAGCATCGGAAGACGACGCCATACAACCCCAAGGCCAACAGACTCATAGAGAGGGCGAATGGGATTATCGGAGGCATCCTCAATAAGGTGGTGACTTGCCATAAGATGGACTGGGACCAGATGCTCAACTCAGTTGTCTTTGCGTATAACACCACCTGGAAAAGTACTACTGGTAAAACTCCCTTCTTCCTAATGTTTGGGAGGGAAGTGTTATAAGGAGTAGAAATAGAAATTGAGACGTTCCGGATTTTGGCGGATCATTATGAGCAACGGTCAGAGGATCTTCAATCACGCCTTGCGGAGATTGAAGCGCTGGAAGAAAGCAAGGGGGATGCTCTGGACCTTATCGTTCAAGTACAAAGGTGCTGGAAACAAACTTTTGATCGGAAATTACCAAGGAAATCCGGCATCACAGAGGATGTTTGGTTCTACTGTATGACAGCCGGTACAAAGATTTTTTGGGTAAGCTTCACACCAGATGGATCGGTCCATACAAAGTCGTAAAGATTTATCAAAATGGATCTTTACAACTTTCGGACTTAGATGGGAATCTTCTGGACACCTGGACAAATGGATCACGTGTTAAACTCTACCTACCGGATTTATCCTCGTAGGAGTTCACGAGGACGTTCACGAGGACATTCACGGGTGAAGAAGGGGTAATGTGGGAATGTGATTCTACATGCTAGATCTAGAACACTAACATTTGACGGGAAATTTCGAAAATTGTTCCCTTAAAAAGGAAAGTTTTTGAATTCCTGTAGGAGATTAGAAGGATTTCAAGAATACCGGAACTTCAGATCCGGAAAAATTCCATTAGGTGTAAAAAACCTAATTCTGGAGCCCTAGAAAGTTCCGGAAATCGTATGACGGCGCCGGCCCTAAAAGCCGGAAATCAGATCCGTACTAGGGTTAGGTTTTTGCCGCCAAAACCTATCCCATACTCTCGTCCAACCATTCGTCCGTCTGGCCAATATAAGAAGAGAACTGTAGCTGGCGGAAGGCACGATTACCTTTTTATTTTCTTGCATCTACATTTTCCGCCTTTCCAGCTCTTAGAGATTTCCGGTAGACTAAGGGACTGTGTGAGATGCGATCGTGCAGGGGGTCCCGGAGTGATTCTTTGTAAGTAGGAGGAATAGGGAGAGATTGTGCGCGGTTTTCTTGTGAGCGTGATGTCTTCCAAGGCGAGCCGGCGTAAGTTGAGGGAGGAGCCAAAAGACTCAGACGATGCAATGTCATTGCCACCGCCCCGGCCGAGGGCAATTCCGGTAATGCGGGTGGTGCCGAAAATTCCAACCGATGAGGTCCGGCTGGAGCGCTTGTGACAGAACCTCACCAACATGGGGTGTGAGGGATTGATGGATGTTCTCTAGGGCATCCGAGAGGAGAGTTTAGTGTCAGACTTGCTTCATCCGGAAAGCAGTATCTTGGATACCACCCTCCGGGCAAAGCCGGAACTGTGGACGATCAACGTGTAGAGAGTTGTCTACAGGTTCTGGATGGCGCCAGACAAGGTCATGGAAAAGAACCACGAGTGCATGGAGGGCGAGTTCCGGGCGCCAACCAACCCGAAGGATGGTCACCAAGTTTCCGACCTAGTGAAGCCGGAATATCGGGATGTGGTAGCGTTTCTCAACCCTATCCTTCACCCAACTAAGCCAAGGCAAGTGGTGGCCAAGGTGGCTTCCACTATCCTAGGGAGTCTTCAAGGAAAACTCATGATGGATTGGACCTTTGTCATCCACGAATTGATAGGAGACCTTGTGCGTTCCTTCCAACAAGGGAAAAAGGGTGGGAGCCCTTTTCTGGCTTATGTCTCCCACTTGTATTCCCACCACTCCCTACTCAAGACGAACAAGGAGATCGCTTATCAAGAGTTGGTTCAACTCCAGAAGTGCGGAGAAGAAGAACCTTCTCCCCGGGAAGGACCGAATGACGAGGAGCCGCCCACTCCTCTAGCGAAGAGGCGCCGGCGGCAGAGGACTACACCGGCAAGGCCAACAGAGGATCCTTCCGTGCCGGAGCCACTGGAGGAGGAAGTTTTAGACCGGAAAGAAGAAGCCGGACCTTCTCCGCAAGAAGCCAGACCTTCTCCACAAGAGGTCGGACCTGTACAACCGGAAGTTGGCCCCGCTCAAAACGAGGCCGGACCCTCCTGAACCAAACTTACGGAGGTAGAGGAGGAAGAGAGAACCAAACTCCAATTAGGGGGATCGCCTATGGAAGATATTTTGGAAATGGCCCAATATATCGTATGGCGGGCTCACTAGTAGAAAACAAGCTATCAATGACTGTTGTTTATAACTGCGTAACCAGTCATTTAGGACACTAATGTCAATAGAATGACTGAAACTGGATTTTGGGCTCAGAGTCATTTAGGACAAGTAATTACGAACAAGGCAGTCATTTGGAAGAAAAGCATTCTTTTTCATCCTATGCTGGTGTGGAACTTCATTAGGGTGTGATTATATGGAGCACCTCCAATGGTAGTTTGCCACGTGGCTACAGATCTAACATGTTGAGTTGGTAGTTTTTTGTTCGTTGGTATTGGAGTGATTCTATTTGATGTCAAATAGGTTGTTGGAATCATATTATAAGCTGCTGCAGTCATTTTGCAAGTTGTTGTAGTCATTTTGCAGGTTGCTGGAGTCGTTTTGTAGGCTGTTGAAGTCATTTTGCAAGCTACTAGAGTCATCTCGCAGGTTGTTGCAATCAGTTTGCAAGCTACTATAGTCATTTTGTAAGCTGCTGGAGTCATTTCGCAAGTTGCAGTCACTTCGTAGGCTGTTGCAGTCATTTAGTAGGCTGTTGTAGTCATTTTTCTGGCTGCTGAAGTCATTTTGTAGGTTGCTGGAGTCATTATATAGGCTGTTGGAATCATTTTGTAGTTACTATGTAAGCTATGGTAGTCATTTTCAAGTGATATTCATTTCAAAAAATGATTAGTTTGGTCACAATATTGTAAGCATAAATGACTACATTTATACTATTACTACACTATATTTGCACTATGACTACACTATGACTATACTATAATTGCACTATGTCAAAATCTGAATTGCTTAAGTTGCCTAAATTGCATGAACTACCTAAACTCCTTGAATCGCCTAAGTTGCTAGAAATCAGGAATTGCTTGAGTTGCTGAAATTGCTTAAATTTTCTAAACCACCTGCATTACCTGAACTATCAGAATTGCTTGAATTGCCTGAATTGCCTGAATTGAACAACAACAAATAACAACAAACAAGAAGTAAATAGTAGAAAGCACTAAAGAAAAAGTAAATTGCTACATTCAAGAGATAAGGTTGGAGGTAGACCTGAACCTTCATTTACAAGCAAGAGGAACAAATGAGAGGAAGTTGATGAACAAGAAGCAAAAAGGAAACAAAAACAAGAAGAAGAAAGAAGCAAAGAGGAGGCAAAAGCAAGAAGAAAACATGAAAGAAGATGAAGCTTGAAGAAGAAGGCAAAAATAGGAGGAAAATATAAGAAGAGATGAATCTTGAAGAAGAAGAAGAAGGCAGCAGCTGCAATTACAATATGCCACATATCAACCTACATAGAAATAGAAAGGCGGATGACCTAAAATGTGGCGGCTGACCTAAAATCTAAGACCTCCATTTACTATCAAGATACAATCTTATCCATCCATTTAAAGTCTAAACTATTCATTTTCAAATTGCCCATCTGATTCCACCATTTCAACCGTCCATTTGATCCATTCATCATTCCATCTAAGCCATCCATTTGATCCATCCATCATTCCATTTAAGCCGTCCATCTGATCCATTCATCTAAGCTATCCATTTGAAAAGTAGTTTGTGACTTAAAAATGACTACAATGCAATTAGCATTTTATAGATAAGCAAATAATAAATTTAATAAGTTCAATTTCCATGGTGTCCTATTATCAGTCATTTTTCAATTTTATTGTAGTCATATATTGTGCTCATTTTATGACAGCACAACTCAAATATGACTCAACGAAAACTGCATCAGCAATAAGGTCATAAAATAAAGACTGAACTTTGGATGACACTAGTTCTGGTCGTTTGTTTTATCTGGTCGCCATCCACTGCTATGGAAAATCACTACTAAATGACTGCTGATTGTGACAGGTTAGCTTTGGCACCATTTCCATAACTGTCAATCATTTTTCAGTAGCCTTTTAGTAACCAGTCATTTTTTGACTGGTTACATTTGACCCTGTTTTCTACTAGTGGTTGACGATCTCATAAAGGTTCTCCACAACTATGAGGAGACCCTCAAACGGGTGTGTCGGAAGATGGCACTGACTGACCAGAACGCCATCTTCCGGAGGATGGACGCGTTGGTGGCGGCGGAGAAACAAAACGCCCTCTTGATAGAGGAGCAAAAGCGGTTGGTGACGGAGTTGGATGCTTTACGAGTAGAAAAACGGACTTTGCTAGAATGAATTTAGGAGTCGGAGTGCAAGTGCGTCAGATTGGAGAGTGATCTACGAACAGCCCAAGAAACAGCTAGAGTCATAAGAGAAGATCACCACCGGCAGATAGAGGCACTATATTAGGATGTGATCCGACTCCGGAATTCCTTGGAAGTGCCGGTGGACTGCATCAACAATGCCCGGTTGTTCGAGGCTAACTTCGACGTAGCCGCCAAATCAAGCTGGGTGCCCATTGTCAAGTGTTTACTGGAGCACGCGAGAGGGATGGACGCCTCTCGGGCCGAGATGCGGGATATGATGGAGTATTTGGCCCCTGCAAAGTCAAATCCGGTAACTCCTCCTCCTTCCTCTCCCACACAGACCTTGACGGTTCCGGAAGTTAATATTCCAAACCTATTGTTACAGAAATATTACCGGTGGTACCGTTCGTTCTAGAACTTTCACCACCGCCGAGGAGACCAGGAAGAGTAGATTGGGGTGCCGTGGTACCCAAAGGTAGTGAGGACCTCCTCCCAATGACCCCGATCATTGATCTTACGGATACTCCTCCGGAGACTCAAGGAATCCAATTGGTACAATCTTCTCTTCGTCACAAAAAGACCCAGAAGGATTCTCGAGGAAGTTCGGAAGTTCCGATAGTCGGAATCTGGAGTGTAGACAGGAACACCAATATCGTGGGAGTCCCAAGATGGGGAGCAAAGGCCCTGATTTGTATTCTCCAAGGAGTAGCCGGAAGCAGATAAACCTTGAATCGTTGAAAGACCTTATTCCTCCCACGGATAAGGATGCAGAGGAATAGTGGGCAGTATTGTATATACTTGTAATAGTACCGAAGTCCGGCCGTCAAAAGCCAGAAAAATAGGATCTAGTAGATTACCAGAAATCTAGCAGACTAGTAGAAATGTTTTGTGGGATTTTTAAGATGATGTTAGTTTTAGTATAAGTTAGGTTTTGATGGACCTTTGCGGTCATTCACATCCGTCCCATTATTTTCAGCTTGTACCTTTTTGAGCTTCATTCAAGTGTTTGGAGGCTTTCCATTCTCTTACTGCTTGTATTCGGTGCATGTTTATAGAGGGGGTCCATTTGTACTTTTTTTGGATGTTGAGAACTTACCTTGAGTAGCAAGAGTCGACTTTGTGAGTGGTTTCCGGACGTCACTGAATTGATGGGAAGATCGATCGGATTGTTCCGACAGTAGTGTTAGTATATTACTGCCTAGATGCTGGTATAGCTTGAGAGTAGGATACAGCCTTAGGTGTGAGGGTATTTGAGAGGCTGTTAGTAACTTCCGTGGACGGGAGTTTGTAAAATGTGTCGTACGCGTAGTTAGTCGTAAGTATCCTTACAACGACAAATTGTTGCAAGATGACACGAATTATCGTTCCAGGGAACTTCTAGTAAGATATCGATTGAGTTAGAAGCATTCAGATTGTGACTACTCACTTAATCCCCTTCTTTCACTTCCCTATTTTATTCCGGAAACTTAGTACATTCCGGATTCCGTTCCGGATCCAGATACCTCCGGAACTGAGTTCCGTCTCTCTTCCGTCACTGGTTTTTGTTGCCTCTGTTTTACCCTCAGAGGGTCCGCCCTTGATCTAGAAAGGGGTGGGAATTCACCACTTGTGCAATTATCCTCTCTATACTCTAAATCTACTACACAACACACCTAAGACAACACAACTGTAGGAGGAGGGAGGAGTATCCTCTCACAGTTTCCGGATTGGTCGATCCGGAATCAGGTCACACAAAGCAATTCTCACACCTCTCTTTACTACAACGATGGATCCGAACTCATAGATCCAAAGGAATAGAGTCTCAAGGGGAAGACAATGTACTAAGGGGGAGGTTGGTAGACTTTCCGGAGTAGCGGGAGTTCCTTTCCTTTGGCGGTTGCTTATCTCCGCACAGACCCCTCCTGGTTCTAGACTCGCAGGGCCCTCTACCTTCTTACCCGGATTGCCGTTCCGGCAATTTAAAAGCACGTCACACTTACACTCCCTTACTCAGTTCGCATTCCTCCCACTCAGCTCAACACCAAGAGATCAGTAGCCCAAAATCCAGATTCCTCCTCTCCCTCCCTTCTCTTTTTCTAGTACAAGGTTATACACACATACATACACTCAGCCAAAAGACCCTGTCTAAGCAAAAGTGCAGCTAGAGGTATCCTAGCTGACTTAGATTAAGAAAAGAGAATTGTAATACATACGTGAAAGCACTAAAACGGAATGGAGTAGAATGGAATGGCAGACAACTAACTTGCCTGCCCTTAAAATACTAACACAAAAACCCAAAGTCAACTTCTAACAGCCTAAAAAGGAAACCCGGAAATCCAGGCAACCAATCACTGAAAACCCCGGGATATCCGGAAAGATTACTAACTACCGTCCGAGATTGCCGGATTTCCTGACTATCCACCTCAAATTCCGGAAACCGGGTCCATGCTTGGTGTCGCAACACAGAGTAAGCAATTTTTCTATTATACTCACAAAAATCACTCTAGAGTATAACAAAATGACTCTAAAGATCGATCCCATGAGATCCTGTGAAGTAGCTAACTCTAACAAGGAGCTAAACCCAATTAACCCTTAAATTTTAGTTTCCGGTTTTACCTCTGAAATCCGGAACCTCCAAAACCAACTAGAAGACTACGATCAGATTTTATCCTCAATCCGGTTTCGCTAATTTTCCGGTTCATTGATAAACTTCCCAACTCAGGCTTCTATAATTTCCGATCCTAAGTGTCCTTCTAGGTAGATCCGTTCCGGTCCACCCTTCCGTATTCGGTTTAGTTTTGCTTCTGTTTTACCATCAGAGGGTTCGCCGCTTGATTTTGAAAGTGGTAGGCCCACCACTCCTTCCGTGACTTATAGTGGCTGAAGACCCACTTTCCTATCCGCTAATCTCCTATCTAATCAGGATCCGGTTTGGTCCTTCACAGCAATCCGGATGGCAATCCGGATCACAGGTCACACAAAGACCCCTCGTACGATCCTCTCATACTACAACGACCTTGATGTTGAATCCGTTCTATACGAAGTTAGGTGGCTACAAGTGCATCCGTCCGTTCCAACCTCTACCGAACTCTTCCGTTTACCAACAATGGTGGCAAGACCTCACAGGAGTCAGGACACTCAACCAGATTTCCCACCCAAGAGTTCTAGCGCAACTAAGGAATCCCTCCCTATCCGCCTAGCCTAATCAACGACTTTCTTACCCGGAATGTAAAGCTTCTACAGATGCTGAGGAACTGGAATCCACTCCTAACTCTTCATAACCTACTCACATGTACTTAGAACCGGAAACATACATCAAAGGGAGAACTCTACCAACCCCTCCGTACATACCCTTTTACTCCAAATCCGTGCACTCTTGCCAACACTCAGGAAGAATACACAAAGTCAGGTCAATGGAAAGTACGCAAGGAAATGCCAAAAAGAACTCTCCCAGTCTCTAGCTCAGAGATTGTTTTATATACAAAAAGCAAAAAGCAAAAAGAGAATACATGATTTCCGCCTTTGAAGGCGCTGACAATCCGGTCCTACCTTATCCTAACCGGATTCCATTCCGGTTCCTACTTTATAATTCCTATTTTTACAACACTTCCTATTCCGTCTCATATACTTGGGATCCAATGGTAGGGCTCTCGTCAGGTCTTTCCAACTGCTCGAACACCTCAGATAGATTCCGGTTCCGTTCCCCATCCGAAGGTGGAGCCGGGTGATCTTCCTCAGTTTCCGGGGAGTCTAAATCGATCGGCTACGGTCCGGTTGAGGGCGTCTTCTTCTGTGCCCTACTTGACTCGGGCATCTTGTCCTTTTCCGGTTCCTGAGCTGCCTCTTCCGGAAACAAGTCCGGAAGAGAAACTTCAGAGAACCGGACCGGAATCTCTGTCAACTTCTGGCTGCTCTCCACGATCCGGTCCGCTGACTCCCGTGCCTTGGATAGGAGCTTCTCCATCTGCTCCTCAAAATCGGTGAGGATGTGCACCACCCTTGTTCCGGATATCTTCTTGTCCTTATGCACCTCCTCTTCGAACAGGCGCGCCTTGGTGACCGCGGCTCCGGGTCCTCCGAGCACGTCCTTTACCTCTACGGCCAACCTCTTCATTTCCTCCGCCATCTCCCTTGTCACGGTGGCGTTCTCGAACAAGGCGAAAAGTTCGGCCTTGAGGGTATCCAACTCATCGTGCTGCCGCTTGCTTTCCGCCTTTATCTTCCGGAGCTCATCCGGATTGATGACACTCTCAGCTACCCGCTGCGGTAACTGACTGTCCGGTTCCGCTCCGATTAATTGCGCGATCTCCCCGAGCGTCCACTTCTTAACTTCCCAATCCGTTCGGATTCCGCAGAGTATCCCGACCAACTCGTCGAACGGATCTCCGGTTCTCGATCCGTACGGCACATCCGGTCCGGCTGGAGCATCCTCCTTGCGCGACCGTGGGTGACCCGGAGGCGTTCCTCGATTCCGAGTCGGCGTGGTCTTCTGCCTCTTGGAGGTGAACGGTGGTTCCTCCTCTTCGTCTTCCTCTTCCTCTTCCTCCTCCTCGGTTTCGTTTCCGGAATCCGCTTCTTGGTCGGACTCGAATTCACCGTACTTCATGGTCCGCTCCTGGGCCTTCCATACCTTCAGCTCCACTTCCGTCAGCAGTTCCTGTTGCTGGTAGAGGTGGTACACATAAGGGCATAGTGGGGTAGCCCTACTTCTCCCCACTCTTGTAGTAAGCTAGGACACCAGATTGAAAAAGATCCGGCCCTAGTCTACTCTCCGGTTTCCGCTCAGCGCTCCGAAGATTGTGTTATCCAGGGTGATAGTCAACCTGGTGGGTTTTTCCGGATGCAAAACCAGAACAAGGAATTGGAGCAGGCGGCACTCCCGGTCATCGAGACAATCCTCCACCGCGTAGCCATCCTTCGGATTCACGACACTTCCGAACTTGCCCTGGATGAAATCATCCTTCCGACCGGCAAGCCCAAGTCCTCCCGTCCGGAATCCGTATATGTCCTGCCACAACTCCTCGGTCCACTGGACCGGATTCCCTCTCAGGGTGTTATCGAATTGGTTCGATACGCCACTCAGGATTTCCCTAATCATCCTCTCATCTTTGAACCCCCAAGGTTTCAAGGCTAATCCCTGACAACCCATGGACGCTAAGTCCTCTCTAAGTTCTCCTTGTTCCGGTTCCTTGGTCGGCATGAGCGGAACTACTTTCCTCAACTTTACTTCACTCGGGGGCGGGGTGCTAGAGCCTGGTCTCTTCCGGTTCAACCGCGGCATGAGGGCGGCTCTACCCGGTTTCACTCTCTACTGACCTAACAAGGGAGCACTCACACTTTTCCGCTCCACCTGCAAACCACCCTCCTCGCGTGCTCACAATCTCAATCTCTCACTGTTCCGTATCCGCTCGCGCTCAAGTCTCACCCTCTTGCGCCTAGAGGCGATCTCTCCGTCTCACACCTCTCACTCACTACCTGGCCCTCTTGTACTTTCCCTCCTAGCCACTGTAAACGGAAAAACGTCAGGTGCTAAGACAGGAAACGACAACACGTGAAAGCCAGAGACTTGAAAATAGGCAGGGCCAGGCTTTATATAGTCCTGACGCCCTAGACTGGTCATTATGACCAGTCGGGTATCCGGTCCGGTTTTTGACATCCGGTTCTCTCCAATCCGGTCGAGGAGGATCCGGTCAAAAATCCATTCTGGTTGAGATTCTAATCCGATCTGTTTCTACCTAAAATCGGATTAGTTCCGTAAGGTCCTTTTGTAACTATTTTTGATTTATTTCTCTCTTTTTAGATGGATCCGGATACCTATTTCTAGTTTCCGTTCTACTTAAAAAGGTAAACAAAGAAAATCAAAAATATGAGTTTGTTACACCGAGGAACAAGAAGAGGAAGTCAACCGATCTGGGATCGCGATCCAAGCCACCAACAATGGAAAGGGGGGAGTCAAGCAAAGGACCGGAAGTGGAAACTGAATCAGCATTTTTTAATGCTGGGTTCGAATGGATACGCGAGGCCAAGGTACTCCACGACAGCCTCGCGGATCTGGTGATAGATACCGCGGAAGTTTTGAAGGTGGAACCGGATCAGATTGTGGAAGCCGTCAAGCGACTGCCCAAGCCGGAAGATCTAAAGAGAAAGGAGGATCGGATTCAGGAGTTGGAGGCGGAACAGAACCAACTCTAGGCCCGATTGAATTGGGTGGAAGGGGAAATGACAATTTCAAAGGAGAAAGAAAAGGAGGCTCTCTCTTGTCAAGAATCTATCCGAAGCAATCAACATCAAAGTCGACGTCATCACAAAAGCCGCTTTGTTTAACTCAAAGTTGATATCGGAAGGCCACATCACCGGAACCAAGATAGTGACCATCCTTGTGGACTTCACTGCTAAGATAGAGCGAGTTTTGGAGGAGCTCCGGCAGCTATTGGCGGCCATTGATCCGAATCAGGTGATGGATTTCTCAACCTTTCCGGAACTTCCTTTTATCTCGGGTACACCAAGGAGTCCGGTAGCGGATCGTGCAACTCGAATGGAGGGATTGAAAGGGATACTCACGCCAGCCGAGCCTTCCGCCAGCAAGATGCGGATGACGGAGCTGAATTTGAGGCCAGTTTCGAAATCGGAACCTGAGTCCAGCGTGAAATCGATTCCGGTACCACCTAAATTCTCGACTCCGGAAATTCCCAAGTCACAAATAGTACCGAACCTAATGAGAGGAACATTCAAAGTTCCAAGACAACAAGTTAGAGGAGACCTCATCAACCGGATCAGTGGGATGACCAATCTGGCTCGGACTAATCCGGAAGGATTTTCGCACATGCAAGAGACCACACCGGAAAAGAGAAGCGAACCCACAACATTGGAGGATACACCGCCAGAGAAGGAGAAGGAAGTTCAAGTCATTGAAGATTCCGAGGAAGAGAGTGCACACTCCACTTCCAGAACTAAAGGGGACAGCGATCCGTCTCCCGCAACACGCCATATCCAGACTTGAGCAACAACAAAAACGACTCCAGCTAAAAGTATGAAGGAGACGCCAACCAGTCAAGCGGGAAGCCGCTCGAGGAAGGGACGGAAGCCAAGGCATTAGAATTTGTAGGAAAAGTAGTATCGGATCCGGATCGGGTTTCCGAGCATGGGCCCAGTTTCCGGAATCTTAGGCGTTTTGTTCAGGAAAATCCGGCAATCTCGGACGGCAATAATCAGCCTTTCCGGATATTTCGGAAGTTCAGTGATTGGTGGCCTAGATTTCCAAGTTTCCTTTTCAGGCTTTTAGGAGTTGACTTTGGGTTTTTATGTTAGTATTTTTAGAGGAAGCTAGTTAGTAGTCTGCCATTCCATTCCATCTCAATTCCATCTTAGTGCTTTCACGTATGTATTGCAATTTTCTTTTCTTAATCTAAGTCAGCTAGGGTGTCTCTAGCCACACTTTGCTTGAATAGAGTCTTTTGGCTAAGTGTATGCGTGTGTGTGGTATCCTTATATTGGAGAAAGAGAAGGGAGGGAGAGGAGGAATCCGGATCTTGAACTACGGATCTCTTGGGGGTTGAGCTAGTCAGGAGAGATGCAAGCTGAGTAAGGGAGTGTGAGCGTTACGTGCCTTTAAATTGTTGGAACGGCAATCCGGGTAAGATAGGTAGAGGTCCCTGCAAGTCCGGAACTAGGGAGGTTCCGTGTGGAGATAAGCGACCGCCAGAGGAAAGGATCTCCCTCTACTTTGGAAGGTCTACCAACCTCCACCTCAATACGTTGTCTTCTTCTTGAAAATCTACTCCCTTGGGTTTATGAGTTTGGATCCATCGTTGTAGTACAAGAGGTGTGAGAATTTTTTTGTGTGACCTGTTTCCGGATCGACCAATCCGGAAACTGTGAGAGAATACTCCTCCCTCCTCCTACAACTATGTTGTCTTGGGGTGTGTTGTTAGTTAGGATTTGGGTGTAGAGAGGTTAGTTATACAAGTGGTGAGTCCCCACCCCTTTCTAGACCAAGGGCGGACCCTCTGAGGGTAAAACAAAGGCAACAAAAACCAATAACAGAGAAGAGACGGAACTAGGTTCCGGAGGTGATCCGGATCTAGAACGGAATCCGGAAAGTACTAAGTTTCCGGAACGAGGTGAGGACGTAACAAGAAGGGAATTAAGAGTGTAGTTACGATCCGGATACTTCTAATTCAACCGCTATCATACTAGAGTTCCCTGGAACGATAATTCATGTCATCTTGCAACAATTTGTCGTTGTAAGGATACTTACAACTAATTACGCGTACGACAATAGTGCCATTGACCCATCGTCTGCTATGGAGGACTAGCGCACGACCAACAAGGACCAGTCCTCGACTCCAAGTCCTTTACCTCAACTCAAGGATAATCAACCACGACAATCTTTTGTCGGCAGGAGTAAAGTGGATGCCCTCGTCCGATAGTCTATTTCATCAGAGGGTTCTTAGAATGCACCAACAGCATGTAAACTCCAAGTCAATTGAAACCATAGTTTTGTACAGAGACAATGTAATGAAGCCCAGTACTATGCCTCCGACTGGAGGGACCAAATCGCTTTCTACTTCCGAGGTTCCTCCTACTACGCAAAGGTCGAAGCGGAAGGATAATGGAACTTAGAGTCTGAGCTTCTGTGGTGCGGAGGACAATGAGGGTGGACCGCAGTATCGTTCTCAATGCGAGGATATTCTCAGAGGTCTGGCCAGGCTTAAAAGCAATGGAGGTAGCAAAGTACAATTGTGAAGCATATAACAATGTGTAGGTGAGCAACTGAAATTTTTGATACCATTGGCTTCTGAGACCTCTTTACCAATGATTCTATGGTAATTAGAAACCCTAAAATACTTAGAAAAGTAGAGAGCTATATGTATAGTAAGACTCTTTGTATCTTCTCGTGTAGCCTAAGATGTCAATGGACTATGGTTCACTTACTTCGGGTGACAATGTGAGCACCTTTATATATTGTCTGCATATTCAACCAACTCACACAACATACATTTTGTATATTGGATTTGTGCAACATAAATTCAGACTTTCTTCCATTTTACAAACACTTTGTGGCAAATTGCATGGGGTTTGTTTATTCTCCTTTCATCTATTGTTGCAATTTTGTTGCTTATTTGAAGCATCTGGAAAAACACTATAAAGTAATCTATCGTTGAACTTCATTTATCCTTAAGTTCAACAACTATTCATTTGATGGAGCTTCACATCCAATTTTCAAAGTCTCAAAATGACCATTTTGTCTCAATTTAACGAATAAGGCCTTTACAGATGTAGAGGCATATTATTAGTATTGTAAGGATTTATATTAGTATTTTATTTGGAAGATGGAGTGTACAATTGAAAAAAAAAAACTTTCCTACCAAGCCATCTTTTATGAAGTTCTTCATGGATGTGGATTTTGTGCTTATAATTCTTCATTTTATTGAAAAAGTACCAAATTTCAAAGTCTTCATAGAAAGCTTGATCTTGAAAAGGAATGATATTCTTGTTGGCCATATAAAGGCACAACAATTCAAATTTTATCTAAATTCAATGGGTGTTCCAATTTTGAAGTATGAGCACTATTGCACAGAAAGTGATTGGTGCCTAGAGGAAGGTGCAGGGATCAAATTGTAGAAAGAAGACTCTGAAGGACAGAGTTTATAGTCTCATGGAGAAGTGGTGCTAATTTTCCACCTTCCAATATACAAGAGAGGACGAAATTTGCAAAGGATTATCTAGATTCATCAAATATTGGGAGGCATTATGTAATGAAGATGTGAGTGGAAAGTATAGGAGATGGTTCCAACATTTGATGTTCTTTTGGCAAATGTTGAATGCAACTTTGAAAGAACCAACTGAACCATTTGCAACCTTGAATGATGACTTTTGGCCTTCTACTCAAATTGAGATGATAAAGCATGATAAATTTAATGGTGATGGTGAGTTTTGTAAGCAATTTACTAAAGATGTATTTTGTTGCCCTTCAATAGGCTAATGGTGACACAAAGCTTGTATAGATTGTTAGAGCCTTGTTTGATTCTTTCACTAACTTAGATCATTCAAACAATGTGTTGATTCAATACTTTTGGCCTATATCAAGAGAACAAAATGTTTAGCCGTGCTATATTGGGTGGAACTCCACCAAAAGATTGTGTTGAAAAGGGGACAAGATCCAAAATCTGGTTAAGGAAAAAAACAAATTCTTTCATCATGGCATGGAAGTTTAAAGTTAAGAAGGATATAATAGAGTGTGTCCTTAAAATTCCATTGGCTTAGATTGATGTTATCAACTCAAGTTTAGATTTATACAATTCTAATTGAACATATACAGGGTATTGTAAAGATACTTTGTAGTGTTTGAAGCTACATTTCATAGTTTCTATTTTAGGTTTTAGTCCCTAGTTTTGCTCTACATAATTGTAGATGATTTTCTATGATTTCTTATTACATGTTATAGAGTAGATGGTATAAATTGGAGTATTATTATATGATTTTATAGATTTGTATTGTCACTTATTTTTATATTATATGAAGCATCTTGCATAGCAAATGCACTTATGTGTAATATTTAATATTTTTATTGTTATGTTATACATATATTTGTATTTATATTGGCTTTATTTTTCTTGTTTATTGAATTTATAAATTTTATTTGAAGATAGAATACAATAAGAAAAAATTAGGAGTAGACAAGATCACTTTTTATTTTGTTAATAAATTAATCACTTGCCTTATTTTCGAAAATGGGGCTAGTTGGTTGTTACGATTATCCTACTTGTGAAGTCCATTGAGCAATACCAAGTCATGTATATCTCATAGTCACTTATATAAATTCAATGGGAATGTTCATGAACCCAAACTACTTGAATGAGATATATAGCCTCTAACAACTAATCGTTTAACTTAGGACTTGGTGTTCAACAAGGGACACAATATTCACTTATATGAAAAATCAATATCATCATTGTGAACTACAATTTGGTGGAGTTGGTTTAAATGCTCCAAACTTTCAATTTATTGGAAATTGCAACTTACAACAAAAGAATTGAGTTCTTTTCAACTTAAATTTAATTCAAGTCTACTTCAAGGCTCAAAAATGGAAATTTTTATTTTGAGACGTTACCAATTTCCTATTTTAATGAATATGATGTCAAAAGAAAAAACAATATTGGCAAAGGTTTTGCTTAAATTTGGCCAAATGATCCAATAAACAATGGTCTCAACAAAAACAACAATAACAAAAGGAATGCTTTGAGGGGGAAAAGAGCACCCTTGAATGCTTTCCCATGGGCATCCCTCCCTCTCTTACCTAATGATAAATTAGATTCTACAAGTTTTCATCTAGATTTTTGAGATTTTTTACTTCTATGTTGGTTCAAACTTTTAACTTTGGGAGATGGATTGTGCTAGTATAATCCAAAGTCCATTCTTAGGTATTGTATTCTGCTTCTCCTTTTTCTATGACAAAACAACCATGAAAAGCTAGTACAAAGTTCAATCATAGATGGAATAAAAATCTAAAACTTAAAGATTATTTTTCCTGAAAAATTTGACTAGTTTCAGTTCTTTTGGAATGTATATGGGGGTTAGAAAAGTTTATGCTTTGGCCTCATCCTGACTTTGTATACTCCTAAAACATTGATCAACTCTACAAAAAAATTCTAATTTTGTTGTAATTAATAAATTTTGCTAGTTCAAGTTTTTGTTGGTGTTAAAATGCCTTGAAAATTGTTGGGATATATTTTTAGTGTAAAAATAGATATCCTAATTATTAGTGAGATTTTACCACAACTTAAGGAATGTTGAAGAATTTTCTACTGTTGATTCAAGTAGTTGACTATCTAAAAGAGGATCTATTGTAAGTCAGAAGATTCTAAATTTTTTTATGCAACCACTCATGGAATTCCATAAAAGATATTTAGGCTCATATTTTACTCTATTTTGAATTAACACTCTTTTGGAAGATTTTGTTGTATAAAACTTAATTTGAATTGTTAAAACAAGAAACAAACAAAACTGTAAATTCCAATTAATGAATTCAGAGCTTATAGAAGGCCTTCTAAGGAAGAAAATGATGGAAGACCAATTAAATGGAGATTTTATTGACTAGAGGTATCTAGTCAATAAAAGTGGGATTTCTAATAGATTCAACTTTTAATAAGGAAGAAGAAAATTTACAAGATTGGGCTAAAGGATAAGGAAGAATTTGGTGAACAAGATGTTTGTAACAACAAGTAAAAGTAAGCAAGTTACTACAGTTCAAAGGCTACTTGGATGCATTTGGAGAGATGAGGGTGGAGTTCTTGCTATCAGATTAGGGATCATTGGTATATTCAACATAGCTAAGTGTCCACAAGTGCACCATGATTTTGGAGCCAACTAGGGCATGAAATTGCACTTCGATTAATTTTATTTTGAGGTTGACTTATCAATGGTAGCAAACTTAGGGAGAGGAAGTTTTAGATATTAAAGAGGGTGAATTTTGCATGAGTACGTTCGTGGTGTCATGCCAATTAAAGAGGAATTTTAGAATTGGTAACCTAATAGTGTAGAAAGGCTATTAGGATAGTCTTTAGGGATATTTTTGGTCATGGCCCCACCTAAGTAGTCATTTGTATTTTGTGAGATTAGTGCTTTAGAATTCTATAGAAATTAAAATATGTATCAGAAAATTATGTTTGCACTTGGGTTAAATCCGACTCTATTTTTCTTTGTATTGAAACTAAGAGGGTCACATTAGAGCGCCTGTGATCAGAAATCCGTGTGGTCAAGGTCTGGTGTACCTTATTTTATTTTTTTGCGGTATACCTCAAGCTTGAATACTCTTGCCGCCTCGCCTCAGGGATCTAATCGTGCTATGTGTGGCATCACTTGCACTTTAGTCTTCTCCTATTTTGAGTACGCTATGGTGTTCGCTTCGCATTAGTTACTTTGGCATTGGGCTCTCCTTTGAGCACTTTGTCGAGAGTTTCGCAGCGAGGGTTGGAGTTGTGGAGCTCTTTGGAGCACCTTGCTGAGAGCATTGCAACCAGGGGTGGAGTTGAGGAGCTGCTTGTTGATGCTCAGAAGTTCTTGGTGTTTATATTTCTGTGTGCGCATCATTTGAGGTGAAATGATTTTAAGCTCAGGTAAGTGGTTGGCATCCATCGTTTGACTGATTGGACAAGGCTACTGCTCCATTTCGATCGTCACGTACTCTTAGGAATGTGTATCCATCTCTATGCCAAATAGAAGTTTACTCTGGGAGATGTACTTAGCTGGCCCTGCACTGAGATATTAATCTTGAGTTTTAGAATCCCTGTGTTAGTGTTGCTTACGAGGTTAAGTACCTTCCTAACAACTCTTAGGGCAGGTTCGCGCTTGGGTGGAGTTTAAGATTGCTGGGAGAGTTTTTACCTCCGACTTATTATTGCTGCTCAATTTCTAATGAAGCATCTCCGTTCTAGAAGCCAGAGACTACTTAGGGCGAAGCTGCTTTAAGCTACATCGCAGGCAACTATTGCAGTTCCAGTGTGTACGGAAAGACCTGCTTTTACGTTCTTGTCGTTGAAAAATATGAATATGCTCATCGTATAAGGGGTTTAGTGACGGAAACTTGGTCCTTCGCGTTAGAAATCGGAGGTGAAGATGAAGTACGGGCGTTATTCAAGAATAAACTTCAGACCTGATGGCACTGCTGAAGGTTTCATCTGCTTCCACGGATCCTGGGAAACATATGCTTGGGACTGGACGTTATAAATGTCACGTTGGCAGTGTTTAGTTCAAGTTAGGGCAATCTACTTGCAATAGTTGCGGCCTGTGTCTGCTGCGGAACTTCCTAGGGCTATCGCACTCGATTTGTCAAGTTCTTCCTCACGACTGTATACCTACAGTGCAATAATGCGGTTTATTCCTTTTTAATAACAGGAGACCTGCTGCTGCAAATGGTGTCAGGAGTGAGTTTTGGAATCGTACGTGCTCACTACAAGCAATACATCCACAGCAGTATGGCTAGGTTATTATGGAGTGTAATGTGGGCTCAGTTCAGGGTGGGGACCAACCAGTAATTGTTAAGGGCTGTGGCCTCCGGCATCGTGAGATATCCAACAGCTTCGAGGTTTTGGCAAGGCCTGCAATTTTCAATGTGTAGAGACAATCGTCGACCCAGCTGGACGAAGGGTAGATATCACCACTTCAGAATGATAAGCTAGAATATCCATCAGGCATGAGGAGTACGGGTGATGCTAAGTATGAGTCAAGACTCTTTAGACCTCATAGACGATAATTTGCTGGATGACAGAAGAGGGCTGAATCAACACCTTCAGTTTATTATTTCATGTAGGTACGGCAGGGTTGTACCTTAACAATCGCCAGTGGGCTGATCGAAGAGCCCCTTAAGTTGGCAACGGAGAGCAGCATGGTAATCAATGCTTGCAGTAGTAGTGATGGAGGAGGCAGCGTCTTGGATAATACAGGGAATAATCAAATAAAAGTCATGGAAGAGCAGTGGTGGTTAGATGTCGTCCCTGCAGGGTCGATTGCAGTACCATCCGCTTTGTCCCAGCAGGAGAATACTGTTCTAAGTGCAATTGTGGAGGTTGGAGTTCCTAGGCAGCACATTGAAGACCTCGAAAGTATGTTGCTCTCGCAGGCAGCCGATCCAACGATTGTAAAGTGGCTTATGGGTGATGGTCAGACGTATGGGCAAGGAACGGTACAATCTGTACAGGGCTCAACAGCCATGGATACTTTCATCTTTGGGCAAGATTCGTGGAGTTCTAACCGACATCAATCCGAGTACCCTCTTGGTCATAATTCAGCGAATGGACAGATTCTGCATGATCACATTGCTGGAAACAGTTTCTCGTTACCTTTTCAGTCGCGTATCTCTTTTTCTCCGTCCTCTTCACCAAATTCTGAACCTAACTTCTTACATACTCACTCATCCCTCCCTATTTCTCTCACTCTTCCTTCTCACTTGCGAAGTATTTTACGCACCCCATCCAAGCGCACTGAGGTGTTTGTTCCTTCTACGATTGCAAGCATGGATGAAACTCCTATCACCCCTATCGCAAGCATGGATGAAACTCGTGGGCATTCGATGTCCGCTCCAAGTTTCACTGCTGGTACTATGCCATTGTCTCCGAACGCGTCTGCCACAGAGGAGTACTTCGGTCAATGCCTTCTTGTTGGAACATCGATGCCTGAAGGTCAGGTTTCTCAGCAACATACTTATTCAGTGCGTCAATCTAGTTCGGTGATGGATGAAGGACTGGTTTCCATGGAGGACAGTCTGTCATCTTCACCATCATCTGTTCATGCTTCATATGTGAATTTGCCATCCCTTTCCTCAGCATATTATCACCATGAAGCTGACAAAGAGTTTGGGCAGAGCAGTGCTTTACAAGAGTCATTTTCGTCGTTGTTCTCTAGCGATTCTCTACATCAACAGATGATAATCCCTTCAGTGATGTCCCCTGATTGTCGTCTTTATCAGCAACGATCCTGGAATACAGAGACGAAGTCTTTCCAGCGTCACCAATTTGCTCCTGAGAACAGCAGCTCTATTGCAACTGGTGAATGGAAGCCAGAAGTATCGAAAATTCGTTCTAGTGGTTCATTGTCTCAACTTTGTTCTGAACCTGTTTTTTACACAAGGAGCTCTACGCAGGCTGATGGTAGCTTTCAACACGCAAGAAGCCAGCGAAAGCCTGAGGATGTGAATCTGGACACTGGTCAGATGGACGGAGGGGTCAATTGCGAAGGGGGACTAGCCGTCATAAATCTTTTGTTGCGGGCAGCTGAGGCTGTGGATATTGGTAATGCAGAGATGGCTAAAGCGATATTGGCGCGGCTCAATCAGCACATCTCCCTTACAAGGGAAAAATCAATCAATCGGGTAGCTCATCACTTTCGTCAAGCCTTGGTAACACGACTTATGGGCTCTGAGAACTTTGCGGTACAGTTTTCACAGATTCGAACATTGTCGCCGGTTGAAGAGTTCCTCAAAATCAAAGCTTATGTTCAGTTCTGCGAAGTCTCACCGTACCCCAAGTTTGCACATTTCACTGCCAATCAAGCGATATTGGAGGCTTTAGATGGAGAAGAAGCATTGCATGTCATTGACTTTCAGATGGGTGCAGGTGCTCAGTGGGCGTCTTTCCTTCAAGACATAGCGAGCTTAAGGGCTGCTGGAAAATTGGTTCCCACGGTACGGTTGACTGCTGTAGGAACTCGGGCGGACGAAATTCTTGCAACTGGAGCAAATCTTGGCCACTTCGCTCGGATGATGAACATTGCCCTTGAGTTTCAGGCAGTTGTCACCAGACCTGAATGCCTTGATGTCTGCATGCTAGGACTGAGGGACCATGAAGCAGTTGCTGGTAACTTCATCTTCAGTCTCCACGAGCTTTTGGATGGTGAGACGTCGAATGGTTTATCAACTGTTTTAAAGTCTGTGTTCAAGGCCCGTCCAAGAGTTGTCACTGTTGTGGAGCAGGAGGCAAACCACAGTGGTCCATTCTTCCAGCAGCGTTTCTCGGAGGCTTTGCAGTACTACATGTTTCTGTTTGACTCTCTTACAAGCTCACTTGATGCTGGTGCAGACTCATCTGTGAACTCAAGCATTGAGAGTCATCTCCTTGCACCAGAGATCATGAATATTGTGGCTTGTGACGGTGTGGCACGGGTTGAGCGCCACGAGAGATTAGAACAGTGGAGGAAGCGAATGCTTGCGGCTGGTTTCAGCCCCCGCCCTTTAAGTGAAGCTTCAGTTTTCCAGGCTGAAAAACTTGTTTCTCAAATTTCTACTAGACGAGGGTTTACAGTCACTCGCGATCAGGGAAGCCTCCTACTTGGGTGGCAAGGGAGACCCCTTTTGGCTGCCTCTTCATGGATCTGCTAATCGAAAGCCAATGTAAGACCTTAAGAAATGTCTTTCAAGTCCTGATTGATTAGTCAGGTGATTGGTTTGGCAGGTGTAGTATTTCTATGGAAATAGATTACACTCTTCAGCTTCTGTACTTCCGTACTTCTGTGTAGTAACAGCCCTGCCATACCTACACCTTGCCTCTCATTTTGTCATAGATTTTTTTTGTTTCTTCTTCAGTCACTTTGCTTATATATTGAGGTTTCTTTGCTGGATGGGACCGGTCGTTACGGTCAACTCGTGAAGGTCCTCCTTGCCTGAACCCTTTATTTCATTCACTTATGGTGGCTTCACACTGGGTGATACGTGCTAATGCAATGGAATATGTTATATGCGGTTTAGTTGGTAAATTGTCCCGTTTCACACTTGCTCAACTGATGAACTAGCAGTTTGGAAGACAGCTGGAAGACAGCTGGAAGACAGCTGTGTTAAGGAGGTTCTAAAAGCACACAGGCTCTAAAATTGACCACCTTAAATTTACACTATTTGTACATGCTGCTTTTTCATAGCCTTCAGCAATGTACAGAGAGTGTACATTTTAGGAGGTGGGTGATTTTTAAGCCTTGTGCCTTTTGACTTCAAAATTTCATAACTAATTCCACAAATCTTCAAAAAATATGAAACAACTAGAGTTAGATGCTAGTTCCACTTGTCTTTCAAGGATTTTCCTATTTCAAGCTTCTTCACCTCCCTGAAATTCAATTTCAGTTGTAGCTCTTAGGTGGGTAATTTATGGACCTCCTATCTTACACTGAAATTCAATTTCAGCTGTAGCTCTTAGGTGGGTAAACAGTGGTTGTGCTCAGATATGTGTTCGCAATGTGAACCACTTGTCCTAGGTGGCACATCATAGTCGATAAGTGTTCACCTTGCTATGAGCACATGACTACCATCGTCATCCGGCTGTTCGTCATCCGGCTGTTGGGTTCAGATTCTATCGAAGTGGGTCCTCTCGTCTTCCTGTGAGCAAATTCATCGTTCAAGGGCCTTGTTGACTCTTTTGCCACAGCTCTTTAGTACTGCATATATGAAAGGGCCACTGCAAAAGACTGCACCTGACTCACATCTTCACTTTCTCAATTTCACATTTATGTATTTGTGGCTTGGTCTTCCATTGTGAATTAGGTTGGGAGCAAAGATTGTTGTTATCTGCCTTGCCATGTAGGTTTGGGTGCTAAGAACGTCCACCTATATGAATTGGTTGCCAGTTGCCACTAACTTTTAAGTAACACCAGTCCTAGGCTTCACTTAGCAGTCAATACAAACAAACCTTTATAGGCGGGTGCAAACTTAACTTTTATATGCAATTATTGAAATATTACTATTTTCATTAGAAAGCTAAAATAGATATAGATGAACATTTTTTCTTTACACCTAAGAATAGGTAGTAACACCTAATGGCAACATTTTATATTCTTCAATATTTGAAAAATGAGTTTGAATGAACATTTTCGTGCCTCAAAACCACAACTTTTTAAAAGCAACTAATGAGAAGTGAGAATTTTATTGAAGGAATCAATGATAGTTGAGACATTTGAGCTTTAAGGGTTCAAAGTGTTTTGTAAAGGCTGTTCTATGTTTTCAACTTTTGAAAATTTTTAAAATATTATTAGAGTGTTGGAAAATTACAAATCCACTTGGATTCTATTTCTTTTGAATCCACTAATAATCTCCTCAAATTTGTCATTTGACCTTAAAGATAGTGGAATTAGAAAAAGTGTTACTTTTAGGTGTTTCTATCTTAATCCTTTGGTGCTCTGATGTTCAATTTCTAAACAACAAATAGATTGAAATTTATGTTTCTTTGGCATTACTAATGGGATGAAAGTCATCCTATTTTGTAGAGATACTTTATCAAGTTGTTGACCTACCTAATAGTTGGATTTGGTGCTACTAGAGTACATATTTTTTTTAAATTACAAATGTGGAAGTATGTCAAGTAGTTGACTTAGCCAAAATTGCATTGAAGCTAGTTCAAAACTAAATTTGCCAAAATGAAGTTAGATTTAAAGAACTCAAAAATTTGAAAAAATCAGCATGTTAAGAAATTTTCATTTCAAATCCATTCCAACAAATTTCATTCCATAAATGATAATATTTTGCTTGTAATTGAATTTAACAGGGATTTTGAAATTTTCCTTTCAAAATGTATAAAAAAAACATTGGTGATAGCATTAGTGAATCTTAAAATATGGATGGAATCTAAAACTCAAAATTTACAACTTTTGTTTCTATATCAATTCAAAAATATTCTTCCAAATAATACTTTACAATGATTTTTCTCAAATTGTCAATTTTGGAGAACATTATGTACTTTTAGGGGTTAAGCCAAAAAGAAAGTTAATGGGGAATTTCATTAAAATGGCGATTATTCTGTGACTTTAGCATTCTCACAGTTCAGACCGTCTGGTCTAAACTCTACTAGTGTCCTAGATTTTTGAAATCTATACCATTATTAGATAACTGAAATCTAAGAAATATGTAGACTTTTTAAATCAATTGGTCTGAAATCTACATATTTCCTAGATTTAATACATCTAATAGTGATATAGAGTTCACAAATCTAGGACACTAATAGATTTTAGACTACCCGGTCTGAACTATGGAAACGGCACTCTATGAAAATGGCACATGGAATATTGCCATTATAATGAAATTCCCCATGTTAATGGATTGAAAATGTCAAAAATCTTTTGTGACTAGTAATTATTGAAATAGTGGAATTGTAATGTTGTGAATGGCGATTTTGAATCTCTTAGTAGGTAAATTTTGAAAACTAATTAATCATCAACATTTAGAAGTTCTATGCAATATATATGATTTTGAGTTGGAATATAGTATAAGGCCTTTTCATTGCAAGGCAAAGAATCTTCCTACAATTGGCCAATGAAGAGTGTGTAAAAACTCTAGTTGCCTTTCAAAGTAGAGAAACATCAAAAAATCACCAAAAAGTGCCTTTTACAATCTCCAATCATCCAATAAAGCACTAAAGTAAATTATGGCAACTTCATATGTCAAAATCTAACTCAAATGTGTATATAGGGGCCCAAAATGACCTAAAATGAATAAGTCCAACACACCTCATCTACACCATACATGCAAACTTTGGTATCATATATTGACTCAAATGAATTTGCCATTCAAGTAAAGAATCAAAGTCTAATTTTATGGGAGAAAAAACTAATAATCACCATTAGGGTACCAAAATGGGTCCTAAGTGAGACCTTTTCAAGAATTCCAGCATCCATGAATTTAGGCCACATCATTCACCAAGTGTTTTCCACCCACTAAGGTGAGACAAAATACAACACTAGTTTGTAGGCCTAAAAATACAAGCTTAGGAGCTATTAGCATACCCCTCATGAGACTAGAGCACCTACTATAAAAGAAAATGCAAATTTTTGAAGTACAAAAAATTCCGGAATTTTTGAATATTATACTATAAATAGTAAAATTACAAACCTATTATTGTAGGATCTCCATTTTTCTTCTCACAAACCTTGTAATCCCAATTGCATTACAAGGGAATTAGTTCTAAAAAATGATTGAATCCCACTTTTTATAATCCAAAACTCAATTTTTTATTTTGTGTAGGAAAAACTTAGTGCCCAAATCTTGTCTTGGCATTGAGACAAGAAATGAAGACATACTAATTAAGGACAACCCGCAAAACAAATGGGGATAAGTAAAGAAAAAAAATTTGGAATTTTTTTGGAATAGAAATAACGATTTTAAGGCTAGCTATGGTCATTTTCAAAATTGCTATAGAAGAATCTGTTTTTCTATAATCAAAAGTATAGGGTTTAGATTACATTCATCTTCATTAATGAGGCTTTGTGGTAATTGCATAGACAATTCAAATTATTCAAAATACTTTTCATAATCTTCAAATTCTAGTTTACAAGATGCATTACTTATAAAAAGTACAAATTTGCATCAAGTCCCTTTATTTGAGATTCAATCATCACTAATTATATATATATATATATATATATATATATATATATATATATATATATATATATATGGATAGCAAATTTAAGCACTACATTCAAGCCTTATTCTAAAATCATTTTGTAATACTAAGCATTATTCTTAATCATTCTTGCATCCTCAAAAACTTTCATTACTTCATCCATGTTGAGGTTGGGGGTGTAAATAAACTTGTCTTTGTAGTTCACCTTGCAAAAATAATGGAAGATATAGTGTAGATGTTTGCAACTCACATACATTCATTGCTTTCCAATAAATGTAGAAGCCATATTAGTAAAGTATAGGCATTGCAAGCTAGAAAATTACAAAAAGTGATTCAGTATACTTTGTATTCAAGTTCTACCTTGGGATTGTAGGGTGATAATAGCTCCAAGTCCTAGGTATAGAAGTATACTCTATAAATAATTGTGACCTAGAATCTGGTGATGGTTGGGGTGATCATTAGTAGGTTCTTTCTTGTTCTTACAAATGTTCTTTCTATTGCAAATAGGTAGAACTTTATTAGCATGAACTGCTTTTGAATATGTCCAAACCATTGGCTCAAAAAACTTGAGGATGTGAACAGGTACATCAAAAATAAAGATGGTCTCTCTTGGAGGTAAAAACCCATTTGTTCAAAGAATATAATTTTGTTGGTGATGAAGTTAGTATCAATCATCATTGGCCATATCTTAGGGATCTCGAGTTGACTAAGAATGTGAGAACTCTTTGGATCCATCATGTAATGCTTGATATCATTCGGATAGAACCAAAACCTTGAGGAGTGCACTCCCCCTTTTTTGATGTTAGTGCGTGAACAAAATTTTGGACCCCCTATGTATTTTTAAAATTTTAAATAAAAGTAAATGAAAAAATATGAATAGATTTTTCTAATTTTAAAGTTTATGTTTTGAATTATTGATATTTTTATTTGTTAATAATAATTAGTTACAAATTTTTGAAGTAAAAAAATACACTGTAGAATTGAAAAATAACTTTCACACCCCTATATTATATAAGAAAAAATTATCTTAAAAAATGAACAAAAAAAATCCTAAAAATAATTCTATTGAAAGCTCATTTTGAATTTAATGTTGATGCAATGGTCATCTAAATATGTTCTCTAAAAATATTTGAGTTAAAAAAACATGCCATTTTAGTGCATTTTTAACCTCTTTTAGAAATCATTCCATATTTTATTTGAGTTTGAAATTTTGGGAGTAGAATCCTATAGTCATTAGTAAACAATGCTCAAAATTTGAAGTTAAAATTATACTTTATTAGAAACCACTTGTTTGCACGTGGTTTGTTGTAGTACTAGAACTAAGTGCACCCCCCGAGATCCAAACTCATCTATCACTTTGTTTCTATTCTTGAGTCTTTGAATTTATGCTTTTGTCTCTTGTATATTAAAACAACGGTGATTTTAGAGCCCTTAGCTATTAGCATTGGCCACTTTAACATTGTCTACAACTAAATAGCATGGTAATTCTTCCTAGATTATACAGAAATGCAAGCAATGTATTAGTCAAAAGTGTTACAATGTGTCTCTAGCATGTACTTTACATGGGATGCTGATGAAGTAATGTCCATCATCTTTGCAAATAGAATTTCAGTAGATCTAGTTGGCACTCTTGGATGTATAAACTTCACCTTGTCAGGGTGGATGAGAATCAACTTTTGAACCAATGGATACATTATAACTTCTACTTTATTGAACTAATAAAAACTTCCTCCCTTTTCAAATGGAAAATGTGGATGCAAATACCTTCAAATTTGAGCATCTATGATTTTCTTACCATCCATTAATGCAATTTCTTTCTTCATTTTCAAGACATGATTAGATAGCACAAATCTAGAAGGGCCACCACTAAGGTATATTGGATAGTTATTCATCTACAAAAATGTTCAAACCCAATCATCTAATTGATTTGAATGCCATCAACTATGAAGTCCTTAAAGTTTGGATAAAATTTTCCTTTTGTCTCTATTATTCTATTTAGACATCTCTACAAGATGACTTGTTTTTTAGTGTCTTCTAATTGCATATCACACACTACAATAGTTATGACTTTACAGTAGACTAGGTCATATATGTAGTAGAAAACAATGGTTCAATCCTTCATACACTTCACAAGGTCAAACATGAGCCAACAATTTTTAAGATCTTTCCTTGGTTGCATCTACCACATGAGATTGATACTGCTTTCTAGGCTATCAAAGAGCATCTTGAAAAGGTATACTTTTTTTTTACCCTATTTTGAAAATACATTGTTGTGTATGAAGTCAATCTTTGCCTACTTCATGGCCAACAAACAATCTATTTCCCTTTCTACATTCCCCATACTATAGAAAGATGCAATGGTATTTTGAACATTTAGAGAGCTCAAGACTTAGAACCTATCTATGATGTCATCCAAAGCCTTCCTTCATTGAAATTCTTTGAGTTTGCCACCTACGTAAACAAGAATAATGTCCAAAAATTCCTTATTGGCAACTAATGCAAAAGTAGACACTTTGGTATTTCTTGCAAAATAAGCTTTGATATAGACACAAAGAACTCCTTAAATAGACCATTTGCAAATGCAAGATCTAATCATGTCTAATGCACTAAAGACATAATAAATTTTGTTGTTACAAAAATTAACACAAATAGTGGTACCCTACAAACCTTGCAAACTATTGTAGAATCTTTATAATAGAAAGAATTTTTTTGTAGTGGAATGAAGTGGTTGTGTTGCCTGACTACTCGATCTCCTTTTTTTTCAAAAGACCTTTTCAAGTAGTCACATGCAATGTTTAAGCATGCTAAGTAATCAATGCAAGATGATTTCCTAAACTTCAAACATAAGTCATTGTGAATATTTGAGGTCATTATACAATATTATTTGTAACCATTGTACTTCTTATCCATGCCACTAATGTTTTTAGAAGAATATGAAGAGGTTGATGATTGATTTGGTGGCAACTCAAATACAATTCTTCCATCAAAATGAAATGAAAAAAACAATATTTTCTAGTATTTGATTAATTCAAAATCTATATTAGCAACTTCATTTCTAAACCATCAAGTAGCCATTAATTTTCTAAGATTCTATATTATAATAGGGAACTTGTAGTGTATTAGATAGAAAGGAGGGCGTAATAAGTTTGAACTATTGGGTATACTTTTAGGTACATAAATAGACTAGAGTGTGCCAACTTTTTTAGATGCTTCTGTTACATAGGAAGGTATTGAAGAATGACAATCAAGTCTAATGGTCATCCACTCTGAGTTATTTGATAACTCAACTATTGGACTTGGTAATTGTTTTGTAAGAGCACTATATTAATTAAAATGAGAGTTTTCCACTGAAATGGGAGGTGTTGATGCCAACTTTTTATTTAGCAACGTAGCAAAAACTACTAAGAACACATTTAAAAAGTACTACAAAAACTACATATAGATATAAAAGATCACCTCAAATATATAAAAAAAGGTACACCATCCTCAAAATAAGTTCTAATTGTAGTCAACTTTGTTTGTTTCTTACAATTCTCTAAAGTATCTTCAATATTGCATCACAAAAAGAATATTAAAAATGTATGTTTCTTCTACAAGTGTGATTCACTCCAGCATTACGTTTTATATTTGTAAGTGCACTACTAGAAAATTTTGTATTTTTGTTGTTTTGGTTGCGTTGATCCGGTCAAAATCTGATAGAAATCTATTGGTTTCAACAGATTTAGGTCAGATTTTGACCGGATCAATGCGACCAAAACAACAGAAATACAAAATTTTCTAGTAGTGTACGTGCATAATGCTTTCATGTATATATACACTTTGAATCTACAATATAGACAAGTACTACATGTGTAATTTATTCTTTAGCATTTCCATTGCCTACCAAATCTTCAATCCTTGACTGTATCCATTATCATTATTGTTATATTCTTGTAGCTTTTGTAGCTTGTGAAGTTGTATGAACTTCCAATCTTACGCATCAAAAAATAGAAGAGTACATCTATTTAGCTATATTCCATTGTGCGTCTTCATCTTTTGCACACCTAAAGATTGGTTTCGTTTCTATGGAAGTGGGACTTAATGAGAACAGTCACCTACCAATTTTTGAAGTGATTCTTTTAGCACCACTAATTCCACAATAAGAAAGGTTATTGGAATTCTTACATCCTCATACAGCTTCCTTTGCAACACTCTATTTGAGGCAGACGGCAGTATATAGGATGTATTAAGGTCTTTAGACCATAGAGGAGAAGGGAAGAAAGATTTAAGTAGATAGGAAGCTCCATTTGGCGGACTAGCTACCACATCATCATCCATAGGCTTGAGAAAGAAGTCAATTGTCGTAGTACAAGGTAAGTAATTTCCCCGTTATACTTCCAAAAACCACTCTAGAGTATAACTAAGTGACTCTAAAGGTCAAACCCATGAGATCCTATGAAGTATCTAGCTTCATTAAGCGTTTTAGGCTAGGTTAGTACACAAACCTACTTTCCGGTTCTATGTCTAATACTGGAAACACTATAATACCCGGAAAGCTGAGGGATGGCTTTCTACCACCATTCCGGTCCTACTAACTATCCGGTCTGTATAACACCACCACCCTAGAATCCTACAAAATCCGATCCTGGTTACCTCTGTAGACCAATCCGCTTCAGTCTACCTACATACCTCCTTAATCTGATTCGATTTAATTTAGCCTCTATTTTACCATTAGAGGGGTCGCCTCTTGATTTTCAGAGTGGTAGGCCCAGCACTCCTTCCGTAACTTATAGTGGCTGAAGACCCACTATCCTAATCTTCTAATCTTCTATTTACTATGGATCTGGTTTGGTCCTTCACAACAACCTAGATATTAATCTGGATTGCAGGTCACCCAAAGACCCCCCCCGTATGATCTTCTTATACTACAATGACCTGGGGTATCCGTTCCTATTCGTGTGAAGTTAGGTGGTTACAAGTACATCTGTCCTTTCCAACATTGACTAGAGCTATTCCATTTACCAACTAGGGCAGTGAGACCTCACAGGAGATTGGACACTCAACCGAATTTCTCATCCAGGAGTTCTAGCGCGAGTAAGGAATCCCTCCCTATCTGCCTAGCCTAACAATGGTTTCCTCACCCGGAATCTCGGAACTCTAGATGTGTTGAGGAATTGAAGCGCACTCCCAACTCTTTACTACCTACTCACATACACATAAAATGAAAACGAAAACACTAAGGGAGGAAAACCGATTGCAACTCCCCTCCTGCCCTCCTTACTTCCTATCATACAATACTAACACACACACACATGGAAGTGGCATAATAAAGGAGTGAAGCGAAAACACAAGGAAAATTGCAAAAGAAGATTTTTCTCCCTCTCTCTCTCTAGGGATTGGTTTATATACAAAATCCTAAAGTACAAAAAGGCAAAAAGTACCATGGAATCCTGTCGCACTTTCAGGCTGGACTTCCGATCCTACCTACTACCCTGCCGGATCGGAACAGAATCCGGATCCGTTCTTAACTCCCTCTAGTATGTACAAACTTTAACTAATTTACGATCCTAAACCTAAGGTGGGACTCTTCGGCTCGGTTTCCATCCCTTCAAAGATTTCAGTCAGGTTCCGACTCCATTCTCCATCTGCAAGTTTAGGAACCGGCTCGCCTTGGCCGGAATCGGGCGTAGATTCCAGATCAATGGCGGACTCTAGTGTGTTGGCCGGTTTGGTTACTCGCTCAAATGCCTTGGATTTAGGAATCCCATCCTTTCCCTCCTCGGCAACTAACTCATCCGGATATGATTCCGGTAGGGAGATGTCCGAAAGGTAGATCTCCTTGGAGCATGTAGCTCTCGTCAGCTTCCGGCTACTCTCCTCAATTCGGTCCGCCGATATCCTTGCCTCCATCATCATTGTCTCGACCCGCTCCACGTAATTTGTGAGAATCCTCACTATTCTAGAACCGGATAGTTTCTTCTCCTTCTGAACTTCCTCATCAAATAGCTTAGCCTTGGCGGCGGCCGTCCCGGATTCTCCTAGGGTGTCCTTCACCTGCTCAGCTACCTTCCGAGTTTCCTCTGCCATCTCCCGAGTGGTAGTCGCATCCTCCTTTAAGACGAAGTTTCCCGCCTTCAAGGTATCCACTTCTTTCTGCAGACGGATTAACTCTTCCTTCTGCCTCCGGAACTCGATCGGATTGGTGATGCAGTCTACTACCTTCTCTAGCAACTTGCTATCAGGTGGCGCACCCACCAGCTTTCCGATTGCTTCCAAGGTCCGGTACTTGACTTCCCAATCCGCTCGGACACTACAGAGGATGGATATTAAGTTCTTGAATGGATCCCGTGGATCCAATTCTTCCTCATTGACAGGTTTCCGTTTTCCTTTTGGAGTTGACATGCCGTGACTTGGTGGTGTCCCTCACCTGTGGGGAGGCGTCGTCTTCTGTCGCTTAATTGGCGGCCCTAAATCTTCCTCCTCCTCCTCCGATTCCGGATCCAATCCAGAAACGGATTCCATCTCTTCGTGTTCCTCTGACTCTCCGTATTTCAGGAGAGCTCTCTAGGTCTTCCACTCCTTCTCTTCCTCATTTGTCAAGAGCTGGTGGTTATGGTATAGGTGGTAGAGGTAGAGACATATTGGAGTAGCCCTACTCTTCTCTGTCCTCCCAATGAGCTAGGTAACCAGATCAAAAATAATCCGAGCCCAATCCACATTCCGGGTTCCGCATAGGGAACCAAAAATGGTATTTCCAAGGGTGATTGTCACCCTTGTTGGTTTCTCCGGATGAAAGATTAGAATCAGGAACTTAAGAAGACGCCGGTGTCGGTTGTCTATGCAATCCTCAATTGCATATTCGTCCTTTGGGTTGGGGACACTGTGGAATTTGCCCCGGATGAATTGATCCTTCCGGTTGGCCATTATAAGACCCCCAACCCGGAAATCATACACCGTCCTCCAGACTTCTTTAGTTCAGAGGGACGGATTCCTTCTCAAGGTGTTGTCAAATTCATTGGACAACTTGCCCAAGAGTTCCTTCACCATCCGCTCATCTTGGAATCCCCAGAGTTTTTCGGCAAACCCCTGGCAACCCATAGAAGTTAAGTCTTCTATGAGTTGGGCCTTTTCCTGTTTGTCAGAGGGACTCACCAAAAATACCTTCCGGAGCTTCACCTCGACCGGAACGGAACTAGTCGACCCCGCTCTCTTCTTACGCAACAACGGCATGGAGGTGGGTCACCTCTCACACAGATTCCTTACCAATTCTACCTCACTCGCTCCTAGCCGCACGTCCCGTTCCTTACTTCTTTCTCCGATCTCAACCGGAAGTAGTGTCACACACTATCAAATTCTACAAGTACGTTCTCACACTTACATGAAGGCACAAAGTGCTGAAAACAATACAAGGAGCGCCTAAATCGCGAGGAAATGAAAAGAGGTAAGACTGGCAAGGCCAATCCTTAAATAGTCTCAGGACCCCGCCCTGGTCATTATGACTATTTCTGGTTCTGGCGGCTTGACATCCGGTCTAACCCTAATCCGGTTCATAGGTTAATTTTGGATGGGTTTTCTAGTTTCTACCAATTTGTACTTTGGACTAGATTGGATCTGGTCTATCTATTATTTCATTTTCCGTATATATTTCCGATTTTCCTACAGCTTGTACTTAGATCTGGTTCCTCTTCACTAGTTTCCGCCCCAAATTCTGGATAAGCTAAATAGAACCAAAAATTCACGTTGCGACATCAATTATGGAATTGGTTGTGGCAACAAAGCATAAAAAGAGTTATGTATAAAGGATTGTGTTCTTGCTATAATCCAAGAAGGAATTATCCAATATTATGCATACAAAGCTTGTACCCTGAATTGGAGATGTGGAGGGATTTCAAAAAATGTTTACAAAAAGGAAAAAAAATTTACATTTGCAAGTACTATCTATTAATACTTGTGAAGTCTCCAATGAATAGAACAACATCTATATGAAGTTGATTGAACCTAAATCACATAGTCAATTTGAAATCACAAAGCTTTCCAATTTAATTAATGTCAAAAATAATTTGTACAAAATAAAAGATGGCTATGTTTGAAGACTATGTATAAATTAGACTAATGTGAGGTAAAGTGCACAAACAATGAAGAGGTTCTAAACAAAGTACCAAATAGTTCAAGTAGACCTAAATTATATATCCAAAAATAGAGCTCCATCTCAAAATCAAGGATAGTTAAGCCACTTCCATAATTTTATTATACAATTGACAATTGTATTCATCTCAAAGCATTTGTCGCTCCAATTTTCCCAAACTATTTTCTTTGAATGACTTCAAGTCCTTGTTCCAAGCAATGTGAAGGCGTTTAATCCAATGAAATAGAATGTTTAGGTAGAATGTATCCTTTAGACCATTACCTTTATTTGTTCAAGTGTCCAAAGGAACAACATTCTTAGACTTGTTCATGATATGCTTACTTGGGCTGTTGTCCACTACAATGGTATTTTCAAGCATAAAATTCTTTCATGAGCCATTGAATAAGGTATTTATATTTTTCAAAAAGAACATCTTATTTGTATCAAATTCTTTAAAAGTTGTGATCTTTCAAGAGCCATCCTTGCACTTCAGCATCATATAGGAGTACAAGTAAGGAGGTTTCCAAACCATTGAAAAAATGCTTGTAGACTTGTTTATTGTTTGACATCTTCATTGAGCTCCACATTGAAACGTTAGCTATTTTCCTAATTCATTTAAAAAATGTGAACAATTTGGATGAATAAAAATTACCTTTGGTTCCAAAATTGTAGGAGATGTGGTTGAGTGCTCCTATAAGGGTTCCTTAATGTGACTATACCAATTGTTGAATTTTACATCTTTTGATGTATATAAAATTCCATTAAGATCCAAGACGACAATGAGCCACTTGTTGATCACCTTAAATGTCATTTGGAAATTCACTTGCTTTGATGTTCTTCCACAAAGACATAGAGGATCTAATCCCTGCTATTAAACATACAAATGTACAGCTAGTTACTAATCTATATTGACACATTTCAGACTCCACATAAATTACACAAGAATTCTAAACTAGGGAGGATCAACAACAAATGAATATGTCAAGAGTATTGTAGTAAATACATTCATGAGGTGCAATTACATTAACATTCATATAATTGTAAAAAATACTTGATGCTAGGATGATTCCACTACTCTCCCAATTCCTTTAAGTACCTTCATGGTAGAATCTGGAATTCTCACCTCCATAAGCACATGGTTTGGAATGTATGTATCATCATCCAAAAGAACAAATTTTGTTGATGGTAAAATGTTACCTATTGGGTTCCACATGTCTATTCTCTCAAGTATAATCTCATTTGCTGTAGTGTGATCGACAAATAGAGGACAATGTTTTTATGAAGGATCAAAAATGGAGGGTAAACACATAATATCAAAATCGACTAAGCTTGCCATTCAAGAATTTACAAAGGAAAAGTCCGTAAAAAATGGAAATATTAATTCCGCAAGTAATAGACTATAGAATACAAAAATGATTTCTAAAATTTAGAACTCCTTGGTTTTGTTCACTATAAGTTTTGTTTCACAAAAATATAGTTTTTTGTCTAATAAGAATCTACAACTACATATAATACAAATCAACTTGTATTGTGCTAAAACTATACAAATGAAATCAAGTAATATTTTAGATCAATTTGCAATTGCATTTGGACCTAGGAGAAGGACATTCAATTGATTGATTTCTATTGGTTCTTCAATCATTTCAATATCTCCAATATTGACAACATAAGTGGTGGTTGTAGGCGATGTATTGATCTTTTGGCCAACAACAATAGCAATGTGAGTCTTTAAAGGCAATGGACAAATCTCAAGGAAGGTGTTTCTTGGAAATAGAGGAACTCAAGAAGCACGCTAGAACAAAGAGGAAGAATAGGAAGAAGATTGATTGGCAAAAGTTGTGCCCAACCAACCTCTACCACTACTAGAAAATTTCGTATTTCTGTTGTTTTGGTCGCGTTGATCCGGTCAAAATCTGACAGAAATCTGTTGAAACCAACAGATTTCTGTCAGATTTTGACCGGATCAACGCGACCAAAACAACAGAAATACGAAATTTTCTAGTAGTGTACCAAACTAGATTTCCAAGTATTCATCAAGCCAAAGGATTTATCCTGCAACATCAATTGTAGGGCTACTTAAGCAGGTTGTAATGCCACCAAAGGTTTGACCCCTCCAAGCTAATGTATAATGGCTTTGAAATTATTATCAACTTTTGTCAAGGCCTTCACGATGAATTGTTGGATTTGGTTTATTTTCTTGTTTGTTTTCATGTATATTGTGAGGTTTGTTGCCCGATTTTGTATCTTCTTCTATCTCAACTTGGTAATTTGTACACCATAATTGTAGTCTTTATGTGCTATCTTCCTTTATTTTCTCTGGCACACAAAGGGCAATGGTGTGCTCAATGGCTATGTTTCAACTAGCTCCATTTCAAATGGATTCCCTAAGAATATAGACAACTCCTAAGTACTATAAGAGGGATTCAATTAAGTTAGCTTCTTGTCTTAGTCTTCTTTATCGTCAAAATTGTTCTCTTCTTCCTCTGTATTAGAGGAAGGATATACACTCTTAGGTGAGCAAGTGCTACTATTAGTTCCAAAATTGAGATTGATTTCTTTTCATCTATCGCAAAAATGTAGGCATTGGTGCATATTGCCCAATCATAGTTTTTATATGCCTTTATCAATTTCTTGTAATTGTATTTGAGCTATAGGTCATGTGCCTTTGGAACATTGATTATAGCACATGCAAAACTCTACTCTCCAAAAGTGGAAGCAACTAGATTTTCACTACTAGAAAATTTTGTATTTCTGTTGTTTTGGTCGCATTGATCCGGTCAAAATGTGACAGAAATTTGTTGGTTTCAACAGATTTCTATTAGATTTTGACCGGATCAACGCGACCAAAACAATAGAAATACAAAATTTTCTAGTAGTGTTTGCTTTGGCCTTTTCTTTGCAAAGGAAGACACAAGATTGCTTTGTCTTGCTCCAAACAAAGAAATCAAGTTCTAAGTATTTCTTCTAGTCCCTCAATTGTTGTGTATACTAGATGTGTCCATTGAACGTTGTTACTATCTTCATTGACTAAAAATGTCTTAAAACACTCATTTGGGAGTCATATCTTTTTTATTGATTTCTAGCTTCACCTTTTGAACCGTGAAGTCAATAGATAACATCCTCAACCAATTGTACAATAGTTTTCCAATGAATGTCTTTCCAATCGTAGTTTGAAAAAATTATTGTTTATTTTCTTCTCCAACTCTAGAATCTTGGTTCTATACTCTATTGGTTTAAGAGTCTTTAGGAAACGTGTGATGTTCAAAGGAATCTATATTGAAGCAAGGATGAAAGTAAAATAGTATTGTTCCTCATCAAACTTCCCAATCTATATAGACATGCAATGGATTTTTATTGTATTCCTAACATTAGGATTGATGTCTTTAATCTTTTCTTTAAAAGAGATGGACTAATAAGATTCGTTGTTCTTGTATGTATAGAAAAAACAAATGATGTTCTTAAAGGGAATCATCTTTAGACTCTAGTTGCCCACCTAATCTGGGTTTTGGATTTCCTTATAATCTCTGTTGTTGTCAATATCATTGCCTTCTTCTTCAACCCCTTCAATTTGGCATTACTTGAAGAATGCCTCCAATTTTGGAACTTGTTTTTTCTGGCTACATTTTCAGTAAACACGGTTACATGGTTTAGGTCAAGTTGAGCTAATGTGATTAGCTCTATTACATTTTTACAAGCACTTAGAGGTTTACAGAACAAAATATTAGGCGATTAATATTCTTTAACTTTCTATACGTTGTACTCAAATTGTTTTGAAAATTTAGACCAAGTCTACCTAAATGAATATTGACTACAAACTTTGTTATTTGAGGAATTCTGCTATTCATTTGTTTTCAAGCTTAGTCTATTATTTCTGTGGTGTAGTCTTTTTGTTTTTGCATTTAGGTCAACTTGACCCAACACATTTTTATAGGATTTTTAATGATTTGTGTTGCTATGTAAACAACTCAGTTCAACTTGACTTAAGTTTTTAGATTAGAATTTCTCTTTTAGTTGATATTAGATTTACTTTGAGTTTTAGGAGTCAAGTTTTGGAAGTCTTCAATGTTGTTTTTATTTAGGGTGACTTGGTTTGATTTGCATATTAGATCGGTTCGACATGATTTGTACAATTTTTTTTGCTTCTGGTTGTTCTCTCTTTGTTTTTTTTGTTGCATGTATTTTCATTGATAGACATCTATGCTTCAATTACCAACTTTGAAAAATTTACCTATATCTTTGTTTATTTCATGCGTTTTACTCAAGTCATTTTAGGTTGAGTTAACTTGAAACTACATTTTTGTTCCTATAAGTGAGAGCAATTGACTTAAATTGACATGAGTTGATCCAAAGTGTCTTTGATCTAAGCCTTTTTTCTACTTCAATGTATATGAGCATTTATGTTTCAAAATACCATGAGAATGAAAATATTCACTTCTACCTAGAAAAAAATTGAAATACATGACTTGAAGCCTTCCACAAATTGAATTGAGTCCTTGCACTCAAACGTAGTTGTACAATAGAAACATGATTGCAATTAAGAGATAATAACACAAGGAAAATTGAATTCTACCAATGCACATAAGCAATCAATACAAGCTACAAAGGAACTCGCTGACAATGGACATAAATACATTGTAATTTTTACATTCTAACACACTAAACAGTGACTTGTTTGAACACCTTACAATCAAATGGATGCTTTGAACAAAACATTGCCTAGAGTGCCTATATTACCATTTTCAAAATCCATCCTCAAACAAACTTTGAAATCTACAATATGTGAATTCAGAACACATTTGAATGCTCTAAAACCCTCAAATAGTATATTATTTGAAAAGTTTTTATGAAACCCACAGTGCTAACAAGAGAATTGAATACATCTAAAACTTTAATCAATCCAATTAAGCAAATCAACAAAAACATTGAAAAGCAAACAAAAAACAAATAGAAATAATGCAAAGTAAAAATAAAACAAAAAGTAAAAAATTGCATACCTAAAAAATTGAATTTGCTGTAATTCCTTTGCAGTTTCTTTTTAAAACAACATTCTTAAAAATGAAATGCGCTTGCAGAGTTAAAATTCTACTAAAATCATAGTCTTTAATTGTAAAACCTTCATCGATGAAAAACCAAAATGCCCTTAAATTCTAATGAAAGATTAAATGCTGCACTAGAAAGGAACACCCACGTAGAGATAAAAGGGATTATTAAACCTTAGAGAATCAGTCCACAAGCAAAAGAGTCAAAATATAGTATTTCAAACACAAGAACACAAACGATGATAGAAATGTGACCTTCCATAAGAAACTACGTGTGTTTTCTCATCCAAAACCAACTCTCGCATAAGGAACCAACTCCTTTACTCTAAATCAACAAACAACATGGAAAATAACTATACTTTGATTTCAACCATAAAGATCTAATTTTCTTGGATCCAACAACGTTAGACGCACAAATGACCTCTGTCTCTTTAAGTCCTATATTCGTTATGTACATAGAAATAAATCCAAAACTCCAAATTACTTGGACAATGTATACAAGGCTACAAACTTATATAGAAATACAACTGCACACGTACAACCTAAGACACAACAAAGCAAATACACTACAACAACAATATATGAAAAAACATGCTAAAAACACTACTAGGATTTTAGCACATAATAAATGATCTAGGTTGAGGCTAATGAAGACTTGAAGCCATAGCCAGGACCTATAGACATAGGTACTTAGTTTTTGAATTCTTATTTTTCACGATTACTAGAATGGTCAAGTTTTGATACTTCTTTTTAAGGCCTTATTTGTTAAAATGAGACAAATTGTAGTCTCATTTTAATGACTTTCTATTTTATGACAAAAAAAACTTTCATTAAATTGAGACTTCTCATTAAATTGAGACTCAAAAATGCCAAAAAATATACTTTAGTATTATTTAACTTAAATTTAACTAATTATGGACTTTGGCAAATCCATAAATAACATATACATGTGCCAAAAGATGATGAAAATGTATACATGGAGTACATTTTGAATTCAAAATGTACAAATGTATCGGCTGCCAGCCGATACCTTAATTGTCTATAATTTGCAAAAAAATCCATAATTAGTTAAATATAAGATATTTTCATACTTCTACAAGTGGCAAATATCCACTATCGACATCTAGATTTCTTCTTTTATCTATTTTTAAAGTAAACAAAATACCTCAAAACATTTTAAAATTACATGTTTTTTTAAATGGAGACTTCTACTTCTTTTAACACACATGTAAAGTTTGATGATATCACACTTTGACTTCACAAACTTGTCACTTGCTCCTTTATGCAAGAAAATATTTTCTACATACAATTTTGAGATGCAATAGTAAAAAATATATATTTATTATTAATTGAAATCAATATCTACTACATAGTCACAATATTGTGATGAAAGACATATTCACATCTTTTACTACATATGCATGTAAATATCATTCTCATAACTTGTAATTATAATAGGAAAAGCAATCTAGTACTTGAAATACAACATCAAAAATCTACTACTACAAGTATAAAATATTCATTCTTCTCATCTTCCTCATTGTTGCGTTCATCAATTGTAAAGGCTGCCAATGATGCCTCAATGATGCCAATTTGGAATCGACACTTTTGTTTTTTTAGTGTTTTCTTGGAAACGAGGCTTTTAAGCTGTTAGGATACAATCCATACTTGACCATGTTGGCTTGATTGTAGTGTCCTCATGCTACACATTTCCTTATTTCATGTCCCATCCTTCATATGTATCCATATTAATGTGCCAATTTGAGGCAGGCATCCAATACTGAATTCTAATTATATGCATATGCCCTAAATCTAGACTTGGAGTCGTAATGGCCCTAGCAAACCAAAATGGTTTGGGGTCACCATCAGTGGGGCACACTACGATAAAAGAACCTTCGTGCTTATCAACATTAACATAGAATAAAGGACATGGACGATCATGTCTATGTCCAATGAACGGCGCATCTTTTGTGTCTTCCCCATAATAGTATATTCAATATTTTGAGAGGTTTGGAGCCTCTCATAATAATATTGTCCATTTAGACCCTAACAAATGAATTGTAATTTTAGCCAATTTAGGTGGGCAAACACTGAATTTGCTAGTTGTAATGCGCCATTTCCATTAAAAGGAGAGTCTTTTGAGTGATGGTCTGTTCAAACACATGTAATTCGGTTTAAGGTAAATGTTATAATTATTATAAATAAAGATTATGTCATCTTTTGAACACCAAGTCATCAGCTCCGCGGTTGGTTGTGAGGGGGTGTTCATCTCATTGAAGTGGTCCGGGTTCGATTCCTGTTGAATTTGTATGAGCGCATGAGGGAAAAAACATGACTTGGTGCTATTAAGTAAGCTTTACAGGCAAGAAAGTTGTAACAACCAACCGGACCCCTATCCAGAATGTGACAAGTGCTTTACATGTTAACCAAATAAATAGTAGATATATCCACTACATTTTTTTTCCAAGAACAATGTAATTTGAAATAAAACATACTCAATGATAAACAAAAAATGAAGTAAAAAATGAAGTAAAAAATAAAGAAAAGAAAGCTCAAGAATATAAAAGGAAGTATATTAAGATTATATTTTAAATTCCATTGTTTTGTAAACACAAAATATACACTTGAAAACATTAATGCAATACCAAGCAATAAAATAAAATCAATCAACTCAAACTTGTATCATCTAATCTAATATATGAATTCCATTTGTTATACAAAACATGTCGATGGAAACAACATAATTATAAAACCTACAATATATATGTATACATAGCCATAGCTACAAATATCAAGTGTACAATGCGAGACTTTGGTTGATGACATCAATTTGAATAGTAAGAATCTTGATCATACATAGGAGAGTATTTTTTTGGATGCTAGACTTCCATGCTGTCATAAGAGCATTTGTATGCTTCCAAAGTGGCGGTTTGGTTTCATCAACTTTCCAATGTAGACATCTTTCATTGTCCCATTCAATGTAGAAGTCTTGAACATCTTGATCTCTTAATGTTGGATGAAAGTGTTGAATGAGTACACAATTAGGTTTCTCTGGATTACAATTTGGATCAGCGAACGCCTTTGCAATCCAAACCAGATGATTGTCACCATCTGCGGGTCGGACTGCAACAAAATATCCTTCAAAGAGATCTCGACCTACCCTGAAGGATGGTTGTAGGCAACCTCTCAAAGGGCCTACATACGCGTCATCTTCTCCAAACTCTTCACGATCCTCGCCATCTTCATCTAATTCATCCACCTGAGTTGCTTGAACACGGCTAGTTGGCCAAAAACCATCCTTCAAAATAAAAGATGAAGGTAGTGGTTCTAGCAATGCTACCTTGTCACTCTGCCAGTAGTGCATTATGTGCTCATAATGTCTTCAGTACTCTCCAATGCGATCTTGATTGCACAAATTCTTTCAATACCTCACGAATCCGGATATGCCCTTCAAGATGTCCTTTGTGCCTTTCATTGGACTCAACAAAACTACTTCTGGCACTCCATGTGGCTATAAACTTTGGCCTTTAGAGTCCTCCTTCTTCCATGAACAATCCCCTTCGACAACTAGCCCACATCAGTGCACAACATTTTGTACTTCATGATTGGACACCCAGTCGAGTCAAGGTAGAACTTCACTTGTTGTGGCTTTGTGTGTCCAATCATGATGTCATTGCCGTCCAAAACTTTGCCTGCTATAAAACCCTTGAAATTTGGCACCTCTTCGATGAAGTGAGGGATTGTGGGAATGGATTCAACATCCATAAATGACTTCATAAGTGCAGGAATTGGAAGGATGTTTTCCTTCTTCGAAAGCATGTTCCATCTTCCGAAAAATGCATCAATGTTGTCATGAGTAGGACCCACGATCATGAAGTTCACGTACACTTCACGGAAGATCTTGTTTGCAACAAGTAAAGACCAATAATAAAAAACAAATTTGTTTTTGTTGTCTCCAGTGGCATTATCCATGTGCATATTCAAAATAAGAGGCAGTGGCATCTCTGGACATAAAATTTCCAATGGTAGAGGTAGCGACGCTTCATACACTTCGGCACCCTTGAGTATTGCCTTGGACTAATTTGTAGATCCTAACCCCGTAAACAATTGCCAAGAAGACAATTTTGGTGGCAATTCCAAATCTCGCAACAACTTTGCCATGGAGCCAATAGTGTAGTTCGAGTCGTGGGGAAACATATCCAAGCCATAATGTGCATATCAAACATCAGCATAACCATGCGCAATCATGCTAGTGATTGAGACGAGCAACTCCATGAGCCCATCTGGTTCTTTAGTCTTGTGGAAAAAGACTAGAGAAGCGGTTTTGGTATGGTCCATCTCATCATGCATGATCGTCAAATATTCATGTGGAAACTCATGCAAGCGGTAACGGTTTGCGTGGTAGAATTTTCTATGTGCCCGAGCAATAGCCAAATGTTTGTCAAGCCTCCTTGACTATATCAAAGCACTTTGAGATCCAACAATACAACTCCTTCATAGCTCTTGTAATTGTCACACACTGAACACCGAGCGAAATTATCATTAAGTTTCTTTATCTTGTACTCCAAAAACTTGGAGGACCTAATCTTGCTCAAGTTCAAAGTCGAAACTTTGGATAATCCGAAGGCTGCATTGACATCATTGATTTCTTTCATCTTATCTTTTCACTGAAAAGTAGAAGGAAGACACATGGATACAACTTTGTCCCCAGACTTTAGTGTACGAGTACGATTTGGCATGTGATCCGCTTCCTTTTCATGGATGTACTTCAGCGTTGCAGTTGCTTGTTGAGCGTGCTTTCTAGGCTTCTCCAATCTTGTATTTCCATAGTCTCTTGCCTCTCATTCGTCCTTCCAATATTTGAGGTATTGGTAGAATGTGGCCTCCGGGACCCTAGAAATATGCATCCACGCTTGCATGCATGCGTTGATGCCTTCAACGATCACCGTCTTCCTCCCACATGTATCAAGATGGATTGATCTATGTACATCAGTTTTCATGTGTGACTTGAACTTGAATGATGAACTAGAGTACATTCGTTCGCGGAAGGCCCAAATCTTCTCCATTAGAAACAATTGAACGCAATTTTGGCTACAGTAGACTTTGTTGGACACCATATTGATGGACTCTTGAGTGAAAGTTTTTTAGATCTATGGGATATTACGCAAGGTGGATTCCTGAGGATATTTGAATATGGCCGAGCAGATGCTAAAGGTTGGGGATTCAAGAGATGGGCTTGTGACTGATTGAATCTGTCCCGTGCCTCATGGTCGTAAAAGCTTGCTCCCACGTAGTGGATTCGCTCAATCGGACAAGCTACGAAATAGTAAATCTGCTCCTCGGGGATATCCACTTCAAAAAATGTCTTGGTGATGTGGACTGCTACATGGGTATCTCCAAGAGGACCATTGGCTCCGAGTACAAGGTTTAAGTTGACACTATGGCAAGTCCCTTCGCGAACAAGTAAATCCTCCTCATTATATAGAGTGACACATCTTATGTTCCAAAGACGACATGGGATTCCTTCGCATTTAGGAATGCCTACATTCATCCCTTCGAGAACTGGGAATTCATTGTCCGAAAATTCCATTAAGTCGTCTGAAGTCATAGAAGAAGTCATGTCATGAACCTAGAAATCCAAATGAAGAACAATATAGAAGTCAATGTCAGGAATGGATAGTATCATTTTTGGCTTGTAGCATGTCCTATATCCTGCGTTTTGAATGGTAAGCCTATATCCAAATGGCACTTCAATGCAACTAGCGCTAAATTGCAATTCAACGCCGGTAGCACTGAAGTGAATGCCTTTGACACTTTAGCGCAAGTCGCGCTAAAGTGTCGTCACCACTACTATTATTTTCCTGGTAACAACACTTCAACGCAACCAGCCCTGAATTGCAGTTCAACACGAGTCACGCTAATGTGTCATCACCACAATTGTTATTTTCCTAGTAACGATACTTCAGTACGACTAGCACTAAAATGCAGTTCAACGCGAGCCGCACTGAAGTGTCTTCACCACAATTGTTATTTTTTTGATGATGACACTTTAGCGCGACCAGTGCTGAAATGTAGTTTAGCGCGAGCCACGCTAAAGTGTCATCACTACAATTGTTATTTTCTTGGTGACGACACTTCAATACGACCAACGCTGAATTGCAGTTTAGCGCAATTTGCACTAAAGTGTATTCAACTGTCATTTTAGTCGATAAATTTCTATTTATACAAAGTCCGTCATTCACGGCAGGATTTAAGTAGACTCTTGAGCATTCTTCAGCCTGCGCTCCTCGAATGACATAAAATATAGAAAATTTCATGGACGATGGTCGGATTGACTAATTACAACATCAACTATATTGGAGATAATTCAACACCCACGCAAAACCATTGCCAAACATGGAATGACAAGTCCTATGCAAATCTACAAACTGTTGAATGGGGAATGCTCCAGTTTTCTAAAAGGCTGGATTGGCTTACTGTAATTCCTATGCGATGGATCTTTTCTTCTAGCAATACAGCGAACAACAACCATCGCAATATTAATACAATCAAGAAACAATACTACTGAAACTCTTCACAAGACATAATAGTACAAGTTGAAAACACAGAAAATGAAAATAAAGCATGTAGAAGTTGATGCAGTTCAGAAAAAAGGTGGGAAGAGTAGATTGCAACTAAGTGCCAACATGCACTCAACTTCTCGGCGGGAAAGACAGAGCGCGAACTCAATCCTCATTTTTGAAGATGTACATTCTAACATCAGGTGTCCCCAGAATCACAATGGCCTTACCACCTGTACATCTTGAAAACGACATGCAATCCTCAATTTAATGGCTGGCCTCACAAAAATAATGGAGTCACTACACTTTTCATTTGATTCCTTTATAAGTGTGTGTTGACTTTTGAACACCGTAGTGGCATTTTCCCTCTGATAGTCTTCAAATGTGGCCACTAGAAGCTATTATCCATATCCTTTTTTGCTTTAACTTCAAAATTTACGCCCAACATGTAAGCTTAAAAATAAGCAAAGTTTGTTATTAGAAAATGAAGGTTCCGTTATGTACATTAACTAAGTGGCAACTACCTCGGCTTGCCATATATATAGCACATGCTAGAATTTTGTTATTTTAGGGTGAAATGCGCTTTTACTGTAAAATTCCCTACCTTCAGTGGGCGGGAATTTTTTTTTCTTTTATAGTGAATGGAAAGTGTGACTTACAAATTACTAATAATAGTGGAATGTTTAAAGAATGTCCCTTTTCCTGTATAGGATTCGAATGTCTAGGGTCTTAGGGTTTAGAGCTCCAACACCATACCCTAAATTCAATTAAATTGCCTTTGGTGAGTCATCAAAAAAATAATGTTCACGATTAAGGAAATTACATTTACTATTTCTAAATTTTTTTAACCTTGCCACCGTATTTTAAGAGGATGTAGTTTTTTCTCATTCAAACGGAAGGGAAAATGTGGAGTTCACAATGAACAAAAAATTACAAGTTCTAAACGTTTTCTAAATGTATAATCTATGACCATTTTCTAGAAATACAATTTCTTAATTCACAATGAGAATACAACAAAGTAGCCATCACATTTGTACTTTCATATTAGGGTTAATTTAATTCCCATTCAAACCGGTAGAAAAAAATGTGAAGTGAAAAGTGAAATGAATCCAACAACTTCAAAATTGCAACCAAACTACTATAGATTGCATGACTATATAGTAATAAATATAACTATTCTTAGTTCACAAAGTGAGTCCAAAATTAAATACTAAACTTCAACTCTCCAATTTCAATGTATTTTGAACAATACAAGGCATGGATAATACATGTATGCAACCATAGTTTCATAATTATGTGAAGGCAACAACTACGTTTGATATTCCATTAAAAAATAATGAATCCCTAATGCTACAATATGCACAAGGGAGTTAATCTAAAATATTATAAAAGTTGCAAATGGGCTAAGCACTTGAAATTTTTTTTTAAATGTTTGGAGTCCAATGATTCTATGGAAATTTAAGCTAGAATAAACAAAACTGAATAAGCCATGCCTTGTACTTTAAAGCTCACCAATTCCAAACTCATGGAATTTGTACGTGAATGAATGAAAAAATAATAATGCACAAGTTGCAAATGGCCTAAGCACTTGCAATTTAAAGGAAATTTGTTTTTCTATAGTGGTAATCTTGTGGAAGTGTGAGTGAAAATAAATAAAACCAAATAAGTCATGCCCTGTACTTTAAAGCTCACCAATTCCATACTTATGGAATTTATACATGAATGAATGAAAAAATAATAATGCACAAGTTGCAAATGGCCTAAGCACTCTTTACAGTGAGGAAGTAATAATCACATTTCTAATAAATAATTCCGTATTTGACTAATTGTAGACTTACTATAGATGCGAATTTGGGCTGCATTTACAAAACATTAGAAGATCTCTTGATGGTGAAAGACATAGACTTCATGATGTTTTACATACAATATAAACAATAATTACATGTAAAACATTGTAAGATCTTTTGATGTTTTGTATATATTTTCAAAATATTTTTTAATTATTATTTTGAAATTGAAGTTGTCCAAATATAGTTAAATATGACGTTTTATATCTTTGAATAGATGGATGTTTTTATTAATTAGGTGGGTCTGAGTGTTGCCCCCTATTTCAGAAATTCATTGTATTATAAGTTCTTAAAATGACTTTTTAAAGCCTAAAGCTATTATGATTGATATAAAAATTGTACTATGTAATTTTTTTCAATGTGTTCTATCTTATTATATTCCTAAAATCCCCATATTTTTATATGTGAATGCTTAAATTATAATTGAGTAAGTTCTAATTACTTTTAGGCTTCAGAGACAACAACAGTATTCAATGCATTTTTGAAAGAAGCATGTTCAATAGTCCTTGGTATTATCACAATCTTATCAAATATATTATTTTGTTTTAATTCAAATATGTTTGAGTTAACAATGAACGTAACCGATTATTTTTGTTTTTCTCCTAAACCTTTATCCTAGAAGGGCTCAAAAGCACTTTGTGATAATGTAGTATACTATGAATATAGTGGCATTGGACCAAAAAAACATTCACTAAATATTGTTTAAGTCAAAGTAAATTTATTTAATGATCATGGTAGTATGTAAATTACAATGTATCAAAATTTAAATAATAAACCACACTTGAAAAATTATAAGGCTAAATTCAGGTTGTATAAAAGAATCCCAAGGGCCTTTTAAGGATTCAACTTATTTACTCTATATTAATTTTTAATTGCATGGTTAGATTCACCAACATAATCATCCATATTTTCTTTTTTTTTAATTAATGTTGACAAAAAGAAGATTAAAAGTTTTTTCAAAAGAGAATAACAAGCTAAAAAATATAATTTCTTGAGTAATTGGTGGTTAGATAGATTTGAAATGAGGTTTTTCAATTTGGTCATTTTTAGATACTACTGTACACTGCATGATTATTTAGTACTAAAAAAAATTCTTTGTAATTCACAAAGTGAATTCAAAATTAAATACCAATCTTCAACTCTCCAACTTCAATGTATTATAAACAATACAAGGCATGGATAACACATGAATGCAACTATAGTTTCATTATCATGTGAAGACAACAACTACGTTCAATATTCCATCAAAAAATTATAATGAATCCCTAATGCTGCAATATATACAAGGGAGTTAATCTAAAATATTGTATAAGTTGCAATTGAATGGGCTAAGCACCTGAAATTCTTAAGAAAAATGTTAGGATTCTAGTGATTTTGTGGAAATTTAAGCTAGAATAAATAAAACCAAATAAGACACACTCTATACTTTAAAGCCTGCAAATTCCAAACTCATGGAATTTGTACGTGAATAAATGAAAAAAAATTATGTATAAGTTGCAAATGACCTAAGCACTTGCAATTTTTGAAAAATTATTCTCAGAGTGGTAATTTCATGGAAATGTGAGTGAAAATAAATAAAACCAAATAAGCCATGCCTTGTACTTTAAGGTCAATAATTCCAAAGTCATGGAATTTGTACATGCATAATTTCTAAAAAAAATTTACAATTTGCAAATGGCCTAAGCACTTGCAATTTCTACAATCTATTTTTCATAGCACTTTCCTCATACAAGAATGAAATGGACCAATGGGAATGAAATGGATCCTTTACTTTAATGTCCACAAATTTGAAAATGTCATGGAATTTTGTAAGTGAATGATATGATTTTTTGAGTATAGTTGTTTGAATGCATTTGAAATGACAAAGTTTTTTGGGGTATTCACGATGATTTTTTGAAATTTCAATGTCCTTTAAATGAATGACCTCATCTCTGCAATTCCAGTTTTGAAATGAAGTGACAACCTCTTGATATAGTTTTTGATTTTTAATTTTAGAAAAATATGCATGTTGACAAATTAAACAAATTGAGAAGTCAAAACAAAACTTAATAAAGCATCTCTACAAATTACATGACTTTCATCCAAGTAGTAATGACAAAAAAATGACATTTTGAATTTGTCCATTGTCTAAATTAAAACCTCAACATCCAAGCACTTCATGGTTAACAATGACGATGCCTTATTCCATTTGAGATACTTTTACAATTCATCAGATTCAATAAATACTTGTACTAGTACAATCACATTTGTATAGGTGGACTTTAAAAAGTTCCAAATTCATGAATACGTAATTCAAAAGTATAGCATTTATTGATCCTAACAATAAATTTATATAGTAATGTGTGTTTTAACCCCTAAATGCCCTGGGCACTAGAATTTGGTGTTTGCAGAACTTTGAGGTCAAACAAAACTTAACCAAATTGCTATTTTTAGTAGATTAATATTTTGGAAAGTTCTTTGTGAAGTCTAGTTTTAGCATCAAACATTTGATCTTGAAAATAATGAATAGTGATTTTTCTATTGAAGATTTTGAGCAATGGTGCCCATTTCAATCTTGACTTCTTGTGGTGTTGAAAGCTCTTGGAAATGAACCTCATATATACGAGATCTTGGATCAGAAATCACATTCAAAATTCATTTTAAACAACTATAGAGTAGATTTTAAGAAGCCATAAATTCATTGGGGTTATAAATGTTAGGCTCTATAATCTCATATTTTTTTGGTCACCATTTTATTGAATTTAATTTGTGAAAAGATGGTTACTTGAAAGTTTTTTGCAGTTTTAATACCTTCATGGTCAAACATTATAATCTTTCACTCTATAAGTGATATTGTTGTCTTTTTCTTATCTATGAGATCTCTAACATGTCTAGTTTGAATTGGTATAGTTACAATTTTATAAAAATTGATACAACTTATGGAAATGTTGGCATTTTGTTCAATTTAGAGCAAATTCTAAATTACTCAAAATAGGCCTTACTTGGATCCGGGTATGGGTCCTGGGTATAGGATGTTCAGGTATAGTCGAGGCTGGTTTTCAATCGGGGTTCGTTGTCAATAGAGTAGGCAGACCACGTCTAGGGTTTGGTGCTCCTGAATGAGCATTTTTTTTCAGGTTTCTTCATAGCCTTGTGTTTGCAATCTTTTTGCTTCTTTTGTGGCATTTCTTCCTGTCCCTCTAGCACTGGCACTAATTTTGTTGTTTAAGTGTTGACTTTTCTGCGATTGAGTGTCCGCTTCTTCTGCGTGCATGAAAGTATGTTGTATGAGAGTTCGGGGTTGAAGGACAGAGCAATTTGTCGTTTCTTCTGAGGGTTTACATTGTGGAGTTAGTATTTCAATCATTCAATCATGGTGCTCAGATCATTTAAGATTCATGGTACTCGAGTTTGGGGTTGGAGGGTTTTACTTTCTTGTATAAAAAATTGGTATGCAAGTGCTGCAGCGGATGGTGAATTTCTCTTTTCTTCAATCTTTGCAAAGTTGTTTGTTGTTTTTATGCAGTGAATGTTCTCAAGCAACATTGTATTTCAATTATAAGTTGCTGGAATTCCTTCTAGTTTCGGATGTAGTCATCAAAATTGCGTAGGATAATGACAAAGGGTTTTTTTCTTAGGATTTTGTTTTTAGAACTTGTAATATCTTAGGGTTTGTCTATGCTTAGGTTTGCTTAGGGTTTGGCTGAGCTTGGGTTTTTGAAGTTCTTGTTGTTTGCTGAATTTATGTTGGTATACGAAAATTGTCTGTTACTATAGAATTTTGATTTTAGGGTTTGCTGCTATTGTCTTAGGGTTTGGTTGAGGGTCTGTCTGTGTTTTGGATTTAGCGTCAGAAATTCCAAACAAGTTCACAAGTAGGGTTGCCAAGAGTTTAAGGTCTCTTTGAAATTTCTGTTCAATCTGTATGCAATCTACTTCTATTTCCTCTCTAAATGTATGCATGTTTGAATTGTATACAATAGCACTAGAAGGATTAGGCTTTTTGTTTCATCTTTAATGTCAGCAATAGACTTTAAGATTTCAAAACAATTCTAACTCCATTAGAGCCAAAGTAGCTGAATTCTAAAAAATAAGTTCTAAAAACAATTACTACCATGTAGGTAGCCTGAACTGCCAAAACCCTAAAATTCTACAAAAGTCAAATCAGCGCAAGCCGCGTTGATTTGACAAGATATTCTTTGAAAAAACCAAAGTCATTAGATTTGCAATTGCTAGATAGCCTGCAAGTTCAGTAGCCTGAAAGTCAGAGCCTCAAACTGAAGTCCAACATCTAAAACAACAAACTATAGATTAGCGCGAGCTGCATTGATCTGCCATGTTTTCCCTTCAAAACATAAACTACCTCAGAGTAAATAAAATGACATAAGAAATATGAAATCCACTGTGGGAATCCGGAATCTTGGGACAAATTAGATTGGGAAGAAATAGGTGGAAAGAAGTAGAAAATTTAAAAAATCTAGCTAGAACTTGAATTTAGTTCAATAAAATCCAAATTAGAAATTAGACATTTTGGTAGAGTCCGTAACCGGATCCTATCTGGATCCGGAATTCGGAAATAGCTGGAACTCAAGAACCTACAATATAGACCATCAGGGCTATTGGTACAGGATACCATTCGTAAAATGGTCCTGTAGTTGTTATCACGATGATCGTAGCACTACAAGGAAAACGTGTCCGCCACAACCACGTCAAGAATGACTCGCTGTCCCCAATGACTATGCTATGACTAGAGCTCTGTTATCTCACACTGTGCACGATGTACCAAAATTGTAGTCATTTTGCAGTCATTGTGTAGTCAGAGGGATGAAGAATTTTTGGGCTACCAGTCCGACTGTATTTCATCCATATGTTTTTGTGACTGCGTCATCCAATGGCGTGACGTGGACGGTTTAGAAGGTCTGCTAGACATACTCAGTCATACATTAGTTTGGGTTGACTCTATGTTAACTGCGCTTGCCTCCATAAATGACTTTATTTTGACTACGGAATGACTGAATTCCACTAGAAAATGACTGAGATTGAGGCTGTTCATGCATTCATGCCTTCAATAGCTTCTTTGCCCATTTCTGTACTAGAAGGTATCCTACGGTCTTGGAAATGAACATAAAAAAAATATGGAAGTAGTGAAAGAAGAAAATAGTCATGCGAAGATGGTTTACTTCTTCTTTTTGGATTTGTAAGGCATATGGAAGGATATGCGCAAAGTTTAACAAAAAAATGAATGCTTAACTAACTAGTACGCTGCATGTACTAGTAAGTTGTCCTCAGATGACAATTCGATGGCCCCAATTAGAGACGGTACTGCTGAAGGTGTTGGCACTACTTGTGGAGCTGTAAGACTAGGAGTTTCCACAGTGGTGGTTATGAACACATTAGGTCTATCAAGGACCTCCCTTTTTGCTTGTGCTTCTTTTTGCAAAACAATTTTCCATCCTAGTTTGTCGGGCACATCTGAGAAGAAGACTTGTGTTGCATGATTGGAAAAAATGAAGGGCTCCGACATGCGTGGTAGTGAGTGCCGGAAGTTGACCATCAAAAAGCCAGCATCATCTCGGACGTATGTTGCATTGCCTCTATTGTCTGTAGTCTTCATCCATTGGCATCGTAAAAGCACGATTGGTGTATGCAGTGGTCCATAGTCAAGTTTCAATATGTCCTTCATAACTCCAACATAATTCACGGACACATCCCTTGCATTGTCGGTCGGTACGTCAAAAACGGAAGCTATTCCGGAAACGATGGATATCACCGTCATCCACTCTGAAATGGCTACCGAAGGACTTCATTTTGGTGTAGCGTAATGCCTTCTGTGAGGGTTTTCGGATGAGCAGTAGCCGATCCCTATCGTCAGGGTTCGTCACATCAAATGGTGCGTTCTGCACTACGTTCGAGATCTAGTCCTCAAACGTTGGAATAATCGCATCTTGCAAGCCTTTGGCCTTCCAAATCTTGCATGTACTCTAGAACTGTTAACCTCTCATACATATAGCTCAAAATACAAATCATTCACAGAATATTGAAATGGCAAGAGAAGGCGTTTCCAGTTCACTTGACGTCGTCAATGGTCCACGGTGGTCTATTACTCGGTTACTTCTTGACACAGTCATTTCATGGATCTAATAAGTGTCTGTGATTTACAGTTGACTACATTCCAACTCTCATGTGACTAGATGAATGCCAGAAACATGGACGACTCTAGTGTTGTTGATGTGCGTTTTCCATTTTTACTTTATTGGAAATGAACAACCTTTTCAAAAACTCGAGGTCACAACATACAACAACATGACAAACAGAGAGGGCGAAGGGTCTTCTTACAAATATTTTTCCTGTAGACAAGAGACGTTGGCCAAAACATATTGATGTGCCAAATCCCATAGTCCAGGAGTCATGACGAAGGTTCTTCCTCCGCCTTGCAGGACCTCTTCTGCATCGCCATACTCTTCACCAACATCCCAGACATGCCTCTCAGTGAACTGGAAGCTATGTAGGTACTCAGTTACAAATCCGATGCTTTCATCATTGAGATATCCCTCAGCCATACAAGCTTCAGGGCGAGCTATATTTCTCACATGATTCTTTAGTGTTTTCATGTACTGTTCTATTGGATACATCCACCTTGCACTCACTGGACCACATAAGTCCAACTCCTAAACCAATTGATATAGGTGATGCGTCATGACGTCAAAGAATGAGGGAGGGAACTCCATCTCCAGCAAGGCCATACTCTTTGTCACATCGGCTTCCAATGAAGAAAAAGCAGCGGGATTGTATACTTTATTGCAGATTCTTCGAAACACTTTGCTCATCCTCATCACAGCCATCCTAGGACCTGGTTCCATTAAACCTCTCAAAGCCAATGGTAATATTTATTGTATTAAAACATGATAATCGTGAGACTTCAGTCCACCAAAGTTTTTCTTCCGTAAGTGCTTGCTCAAGTCAGATGAATAGCCTGTCGATGTCTTCAAAGACTCTATCCACATCAAAAACACTTCAAGCTCATTATCCTTCAAAATGTATGGCGCTGCGGGTTTCACCATCTTTGCGGGATTCCTCGGGTGCGGAGTTAGCCATAGATGCGGTCGTATATTCCGCCTCTATAAGTCCCGCCTAACTTTCACAGTGTCTTTCTTCCCAGTGATGGTTTTCAGGAAGTTGTTCGCCAGATTCATTTCGCAGTGCATGACATCTAGTGTGTAATGAATAAGCAATTTCTGAATGCACATGGTTCACAGTAGAAGGGTGAAAATGGTCAGTGCTTCGTTAATTGGAGCAATCAAGAAATGCATATTGATTGAATAACTAGGTTATGACTGGGAAATGACTAGATCTAGTCGATCCCTAATTTCATATGAGTCTATTCATTGAATAACTAGGACACAACTGGGAAATGACTAATTCCAGTCGATCCCCAATTTCGTATGAGTCACTACTGACTTGCCTCTGCCTACCTTATTGGACAACCTTACTTGTGTGTATGGCGCATATTCATACTTGTGCTTAGCAATTGACACATTGAAATCTTATGTCCTCAATTACAAAATATGATATACATTGTTATCTTAAATATACAAAAGAAGAAAACAAAGATGGCTTGTATAGTAGGCCAAGGCATTGAAGTGCACTGACTTCTACGTGGAAATCAAAAAATAGGAACTCCATGAAACTCTCAATCAGTAATTGTAAAACTACCATTCCTGTTGTAAGACGGAATTACCTTCTAGTAAAGCAACCTATACAGGATGCTCAATTGCTTTACACCATACACTTTAGATGGATCTATTGATCCAGCTTCTCTATTCGAGGCTGCTTTCCACGATTCATACTTGATTGCGTGTTGCAGTTGCTCTTCAACCGTCACAGGTGGAGGGGGAGTTCGATTGTCCACGAAGCCATCAAATAAGTCTTTTATGTGAGGTGACCTGTAGTTGTGCTCTAATGGCAATCACCGTCTAGTCCCACCAAATGTCTGCTTGCCGAGCTCCACTGAGTATTGTGCACCCAAGTTCGATCCGCAGTGAGGACAAGCTGCAAACCCCTAATGGGCAAATCCACCTACCATACCATAGCTCGGGAAATTGTGAATTGTCTATAAGAGCATGGCCCATAAGGTGAATGCTCTTTCACTCGCCTCCTTTGCTATGTCATAAGCTAGAACACCTTCTCATAGTTGTAGTAATTTGTCCACAAGTGGCTCTAAGTAGACATCGAAATTCTCACAAGTGACGGACTGCCTCCCTGGGATCAATGAGGACAACATGATGAAAAACTTCTTCGTGCTCAACCAAGGTGGCAAATTGTAATTCAGCAGTAGTACCGGCCAAGTAGACCAGTTGGAACGATTTTGTTTGTAAGGGTTGACCCTGTCTGCTGCTAGAGCAAAGTGGACATTTCTGGGGTCATTGCCGAAAGTCAGGTCCACATTCTAATGAAAATGCCGCCATGCCTTTGAGTCACAAGGATGGCAGACCAAACCATCCCGCCTTCTCGATCACTCCGATTCTCCAAATGCCATACCATTAGTTTTGAAATGGTCGGGCTTCTGAACAATCTTTTATCTTTGTAATCTTGGTATAATTGAAAAGTGCCTCAAAACCTTCACAGGTAACGTCTTTCTCTGCTCATCTCTATACCGAAGCCCATCACATTGAGGGCATTGCATAGCATCTGCGTGTAAGCCTCTGTAAACGACGCAACCTTTTTTGCAGGCATGTATGTTGGTGTACGCAAGTCCCAATGTTTGTGTCAATGACCGCTCTATGTGGTAGTTCTTTGGCAAACAATTATTCTCAGGGAGCATGTGATCACGTAGGATAGTGAACAACTCGTCCGCAAAGGTATTACTCACTCCATGCACGGTGCATAGATTCATAAGTAAAATAGTAGTTTGCAATTTTGTGCACTTTGTGCCATTGTAAAGGTCTTGAATTGCCTCATGCAAGTGACGAGGATCAAACTGACGGTCCTCCCAAGCTGGTTCTCCGCTTTCCCCAACTAGTTCTCCACTTTCTCCAACTGGTAAATTGTCATGATCAGCATCGTCTATTTCGAGCATGCCATGCATTGACCCGCTGCTATACTAATTGTGAACTAACTTTATAGTCTGGAATGCATTTCCCACTTTTTCAAGAACTTTGTCCTCAACATCATTCGTCCCGTCTTCAAGCGTGAATGCATTCTCCAAGATTCTCCACGTATCCACTTGTCGCGACCTAAGTGACACCTAACAGCTTCTAGCAGCTCACTAGGTTCACTCCAACCCACTTACAGCATCACTTGGTCACCAACTACCTAACACTGCACATACCAAGCACCCACAGTGTTAGTCCTCATTTCCAACTCATTTATCAAGGCCCAATCATCGGGACTACTAGCACACACTTCCATCGTGACACCGGGCATGTCACTTAGTAACATGGGACGGAACTTCCACCTTAATGTGCAAGGACCCATGGTGGCACTACTCACCATGGTCCTAACCGCCCTTGAATGTCACCCCACTCCATGCTAGCCCTTTTTACATTTACTACTCATCCACTAGAGGTAACCGGCACTCACAACTCAAGACACATCCAAGGAGGCCTAGCAAGGAGCGGGATTCCACCCAACCAATGCTATGGGACACACACAAGTGTCCCATGGTGCCTTGAAGTGGTGACAAAGTCACCACCACCAACCATGAGTCACCGGGATTCACCAAGGCTTCAAGAGGGAGTAAAGAGGGAGACCAACCCCTCCTATAGTACTCTTTGTGGTATTCGGCAGACCCCCTCGTCCTAGGTCGAAGGAAGTTCTTGGATAACCTTGGTTTGTGGAAGACCACCCACTTCCAACCCAAATCGTCAAGTTACGTCACCGTTTGGACTCTCGAACTTCCAACCGGCGTAACTTTGTGCTCAGAGCTCCAAATCCCACATGCGAGCCCATTTTAGACATCTACGCAACGAATAGATGCCGATGGACTGCTCACTCGTCCCATGTGGACAAATACTCGCAAAGTTATGACCCTCTAAACATTCGGATGCATCGGGGGAGGCATCACGCCTTCACCACGGCTCTTCTTTTGGCCATAACTTTTGACTCATGTCTTAGAACCTCGTAATGCTTGTCATTCTAGGTTCCTTGTGTTCATAGATTTCCAATGATATGCCGCATGCCATACTTTGTTGTGGGCTTCATTGAAAACCCCTCACACCTAGCCCTCAAGTGTCTCGGCGCCATCGGGACCCAGTCAACTTTGAGCGGCCATAACTTTTAGCTCACAACTCCAAATTGCGCGTTCTTTGCGCCATTAGAAGCGTATTGTCAAGATCTTTCCAAGCATGTGTGACACTCTCATGTTCACTTCAAAACCAAGGCGCTATTCCGCCCTGTTTGATCGGGAGTCTCTTCATTCTCCTTACCTAATCTATTGCAAGGCTTGGGAAGTCACCCCCAAGGTCCCCCCTTGCGCACTAAGGTTCATTTGGGCACCCCAAGTAGATAGGGGCGTGACACCACTTGTGCGTCTACACCGTCGTTGCGGTTTTTACGAGGGCCCCAAAAATTGTTCTCCCACTCAGCATCAAACAAGTCTCCAGGGCCAGGCCCTCTCCACACTCTAAAGTCTGGGTAACGCCTATTTCGGATGAGATGTTCGCACACATTTCAGATGAGAAATCTTCGTCGGCCTTGGCACTCCGTGCACGGGCAATGCATTCTTGAAGCGTTTAGTTCACAAGCTCGTTGGACCTTGCAAGTCCACAATCTGTCATTTCGGAGACATTGCCTCTACGGATCTGAAAGGGGAATGCGTGCTGGTAGCATTTTGGGCTTGCATGGATTCACTGTAGTGACTGAAGGTCTATGTGAGTATGTAATGTCATTTCATAACATTGAATGGCTAATTACATATACAAGGACAAGGGATTCATCTTTTGTGCACTGGAACTCATTCACCACTCGCGTCGACTACGTATGACTTCAATGACTACAATGTGACTGAGTGACAACCGAATTTGACTATGGAATGACTACAGCTAAATCCATATCCAGTCATTTCATGACGGCTCCTACTCTTGAACTATGTAATGACTAGTAAGAGGTAATTTGTGAGGTCATTACCTTTTCCACTTAATTGGACAATGACGTAGTCAATGTAATAAAGATATCACGTCCATGCATGAGCAGAATTTCCCTGCTATGTTTTCCACTTCCATTTCAATTCACATGGTTTGTATGTTGGACCAAAAACTGTCAATGCAATGTCACATTTGAACCATATGACGTCGTGCACAGGAAGAAAGAAGCACACTTGAATGTTCAACAAAATGTCTTTCATGTTAGGTGTAGAAGAGAAGGGGAGTTTTCGCACAATCTTGCAGTACAATCATGACGTCTCTAAGCCTGTCGGATGAATTCCATGACCATGGGCAAGTATACAACTAATTTTTGACAAAATTCATAGTTGTGTTACTGGAAATGTATGACCACCTACCATGGACAACACTTGTGAAATTGATGGTTTATTTTCTTACAACTCCTTTAATGAAAGATTGGCAATGCAACTGACCTTAATGACAATGCCACTGAAATCTCACCAACTTCATGAATGTACAATGTTCTCATGATTGGCATCCACAAATTAAAAGAATGACTACATAGGGTGGCCATTTATTACCATATTAGGAGTGGATTTGCAGCTGCCGTTTCTTCTAAAACCATAGAGACTAGTGCCTAGCGTTCACTTCACCCTGTCGCAACTCCATTAACGATGCTCGAAAGGATTGAGTGCAAAGACGCTGATTGAGACGCTCACCTTTGGCATGAGCGCAAGTGTTCACAACGGTGTCTAGCCTTCTTGAATTTTGTTCATTCTGTACTTCAATGAGGTGGCCTTGAACATAGTGATCAGTCACACCTAAGATAGTGACGGTGAAGGCTGAAAGCGTCTGCGCCCTCCTTCTTTGGCGCCGCTCTCTTTCACATACACTGTCCTCAGTCGTTGTTGCTGGGCACAAGGATCCTTTCTGTACCCTTCTTTGCGAAGCAATGGAGGAGGAAGAACTACCAGTAGGAGAGGACGTGAAGTTAGCATACGAAATTGAACGAGACAAGCGTGTAGCGCTCTTGAGGCAGAAAGTGAAGCCTATGGAAGTGGCCATATAGAAAATGTAAGTCTCTCACCCATGGTTCTTTGTACAAAGGCCGTTTCCTGAAATTGTAAACGTCTTTTTTGTTTTTTAGTTCAACTGCTACATTCAATATTTTCGAAAACAGAGTCCAGTCATTTTGTAGTGGTATGGCAGTCACGTAGGACTTGTCACATAACTCAATTCGTGTACAATTATTACGAAGCCGCCATGTTGTACACGTCAGAGTGCCTTGTGGCAGTGTATACAGACTAAAGCAACGGCTAGAACTCTAAACCTGTCTTGTAACATGGAAGGCGGATTGGGGAGTTCATCGACCTCCACCGTCGCGCATGCTCTTGCGTATTGTCTATTTTACCCCCTTGCATGCCATTGGAGTTTTTGAAGTGGCGAATTCGTGTTTACAAGACTAAGGATTTGAATCCACAGAAAAAAGTCATTGGAGGAGTGGCCGACAACATTGTGCTTGCGTAGAGTCCTAGGAAGAGTGCTAGATTGCACCTGCGGAGTCGTCTGTTGCTCGGAGTGAGGGGATCAACACGAGGCAAGATCGTGCGCGACAATGCGCATGGCGGAGGGGCAACATGAGTGTAGATGCAGCTTCATCTTCTGATGAGACAAAAACTGATGATAAAGGTATAGCGGTAGGTATGATGAATCTAGCAATTGTATGTGCACATGTTCAAGAGAATGCAGCGGAGCAGTTAGAAGAGGACTTGGTTAGTCTAGAGTGTGTCGGGTTGTTGCGCCGACCATGGAGCTTAAAGAGTGAAGGTATGATTTAGGAATTGATCCATGAGGTTCCGAATAAATACGAGCTTACACTGAGAGGACGGCCAGTCACGTGGACAAAAGATATTTGGGCGAACATGTACCAATTCCGAAAGAGTGGAGCCAAACTAGCATCTAGGACGAATCGTTTTGTAGCCGAAAAGTTCATAGGGTTTGCAAACCCTAAGGACGGGTTCGCTATTTGTGATTGCAAGGACAAGAGACATAGGAAAGTCCTAGAATTTCTCATCCCAATCTTGTACCCGAAAAAACCTACGCGGGTCACGGTCACGGTGGCTAACACAGTCTTTGGGGCCATGGAGAATAGGGCTATCCAATGGGGTAGGGTCATAGCCGGAATAGTCTCCAAATTAGTTGAGCATGTGACCTGAGCAAATGCCAGTCTAGTTAGCACTTACTTGTTTCATCTATACCACCAGTAGGAACTCCTAAGCACTGCGGAGATGGTCCAGTACGATACCGGAAAGGCTATTCTAACATATGGACTTTCAGGAGAAGAGCCGGAAGAGCCGGTCGAGTCGGAATCGGAAGAGGTACCCGAAGAACCTCTAACCGACCCGAGGATGAAGAAGACTCGGAAGCCGAGGCATTAGGGTTTTGGGGACGGATAGTTTTGAATCCAGAACGAGTTTCCAAGCGTGGGCCCAGGTTCCGGAATTTTAGGCAAGTAGTTTAGGAATCTCCGGTATTCTCGGGACAATTAGCATTGATCTTTCCTGGTATCTCGGAGGGGTGCAGTGATTGGTTATTTGGATTTCCGGGTTTCTTTTCAGGCTTTTAGGTGTTGACTTTTGGTTTTCAGTTAGTATTTAATGGCAGACAAGTTAGTTGTCCTGCATTCCATCCTAGCGCTTTCATGTATCTTATTTCACTTCCCTTCTTAATCTAAGTAAGTTGGGGTACCATTATCTTGGCTTTGTTCACAGAGTTTTAGCCTGTGTGTGTGTATGTATATGTGCCTGAGTATTAGAGTGAGAAAGGGACAAGTGAGGAGGAATCCGGGTCTTGGAGGACGGATCTCTTGGGGTGCTGGAATAGTTGTAAGGAATAGCAATCTGGGTGAAGGAGTGTGAGTGTAACGTGCCTTTAAATCGTTGGAACGGCGATCCGAATAGAGAAGTGGAGGTCCATGCGAGTCCGAAATCAAGGAGGTTCCATGCAGAGATAAGCAACCGCTAGAGGAAAGATCTCCTATTATTCCGGGAGGTCTACCAACCTCCACATCGGAACGCTAACCTTCCCGTGGCCTTCTACTCCCTTGAGTCTAGAAGTTCGGACCTGTCGTTGTAGTAAGGGGTGTGTGAAAGTTCCTTTGTGTGACTTGTTTCCGGATTGGCCAATCCGGAAACTGTGAAAGAATACTTCTCCCTCCTAATAATACAACCATGTCATCTAGGTGTGTTGTTAATTAGAGCTAGAGTGTAGAAACTTTAGAGAAACGAGTGGTGAGTCCCTACCTCTTTTCAGATCAAGGGCGGATCCTCTGAGAATAAAACAGAGGCAACAAAAACCATTCACGGAAGGAGACCACTACTAGAAAATTTATTTTTTCTATTGTCTTGGTCGTGTTGATCCGTTGATTTCTGTTAGATTTTGACCGGATCAACGCGACCAAAACAACAAAAAAACTAAATTTTCTAGTAGTGGACGGAACTAGGGTCCGGGTGTATTCCGGATCCGGATCGGAATCTGGAAAGATTTAGTTTCCAGAACGTAGTGAGGGAGTGATGAGAAGAATGAGTGAATTGAGGGTTTAAAAGAGAAGTAGTAACAATCCGGAAAACTCTAAATCAACGATACTATACTAGAGTTCCCTAGATCAATAATTCGGGTCATCTTACAACAATTCATCGTTGTAAGGATACTTACGGCTAACTGCATGTACGACATCCACGACCTGTGTTGAATCGTCATGTCTAGTAGTAATAGGCCAACAATAAAGTCAACAAAAATCCTATGGAATGGAGAATCAAAAATCAATAAAATTTGTCCTCTCTTGAATAAATAGATACATCCTAAGCGTCTAGAACATGACCAAAGTAATACAAGTACAAAAAGGAAAATACCGATTCCCTATGCAAATTAGCGCGACTCGCGCTGATCTGTCATGTGCATTAGTAATAGTCAACCTGACAAATCATAATTCTCCTTGCAGAATGGAGAATCATATGGAAGCACTCGAAATGTATTTTCACAAATGCAAAATTCAGTGCCCTAACAACCCCAATGAAATAGACGGATTCCTCATTGAAGGCGAGTACGGGGAAGTGAAGGAGCGTGGGGATTCATCATGATCCCATACAAAAACAACTTTTGCTTTGCGTACAAGTTCAAGAACGCGCAGGTGTTTCTAGACCTCTCCTTTGAAGAGATGGTGAAGGATATAGAAGTAGACGTCTACCCCATGGTCAGAGTGAAGTGCGTGACAACTATTCCCACCATGAAGACTAAAGACTAATACCACTTCGCAATCTACGTGCATTCCTTGTTCATTCTATATGTCATGACCTTCCTCTTCACAAGTTTAGAACCCGCACCAATTTGGGACGAAATAAAAAAGTTGGAGAGAAAAATTGACAATAAGGAGTGGCAGAATACAAATGGCACACCCTTAGAGTGGAAGAAGCTCTACAGTAAAATCCACGCCTTGTTCAAAGACTTTGATCAACTGAAGGGGAAGCTGGCAATGCAAAGCAAGTTGAGCCGACCGAGATCCATCTCAGTAGATACCTCAGAATAAGGTGTTAGTTAGGCCTTGAGACTTAACAGCATGTAGGAATCTGGAGGCGCTCATGGGACCAAGAATTTGAGGAAGTCAGTAGAGAAAACCCTAGAAAAAACAAAGGGAAGCAAAGTAAGGCCTAACCTTTCATGAAGGTATCACTAGCAAGGTCCTTAGAGGTATCTGAAGATTCTGAAGTGAGTTACGTCGACCAGATGGCATATATCCCCCATTCTCGAGCAATTGAAAAAAAGCCAGACTATGAAGAAGTGAGCAAGGTGTATAAGAAGTTCTCGACCACCTGTGAGGACACTTACATCTTCAAGTCTACTGATAAGAAAGAGATTGACATCTTTCAACTTATCTCGCCTCCGACAACATTCAACATCCAGTCCTAGGAGGACCAAATTGTCGAGGATTTAGTGAATTGGCTACTAAATATGCCTGACAAGAGCGCGAGACAAACGCTGTGCGTCATGCTCGTTGGACACATTGCGAAACCTATGGAGTGGGCAGAGATTGAAAAACGCAACTTTCATATCATCAATGGACAGTATAGCGTTGCTGCCAATAAGTGGATGATGGATGATGCCAACAAGGTCGACTACACGGAGAAGGAACACTTCCGAAAATGGAAGTGCTTTGGGGTCTGGTCAAATGACATAGAGAAGCTCAGGCTCATCTCTACATTTTACAATAGTATGAACCACTTCCAAGTTGCGTAGCCATCATGGGCAACTAATATCCTTGGAGCGTGATGAATATGGGAAGCTCTGAGGAAGCCGAAGAATCCCACACAAGCAGCGTTTGTCGGGACCAACATGGCTACAAGACACATGGCTGAAGCAAGAAGGAGTCTTTCCAAGTAATTATGCATTTCAGCGCAAACCGCATTGATGTGTTACTTTCTTTTTAATTTAACTTGCATTGCAAATTCAAATGTCATTAAATCGCCTTCTCTGATAAAAGCGTTGTGTCTAAACCTTTAGGACTTTGAAAAAGCTGTCTTCTTGTGATTCTCAATGATTGACATCAACAAAAACCTCCGAATCGCAAAGACAAAATCGAAGGAGGAGAAATTGAAGCTCACAAATGAGTTGAAGTTAATCATGGCACCAGAGGAAGTGTACAAGCTCTAGAGCAAGGTTATTACCGCGGTGGCATTTGAAGAGCTCATCAACCCAGATACGCGGAAGAAGTTCAATGCAAGGGAAAGTTGGAACCCAGATAACTGCCTTTTCAATCAAGAATTCTTTAAGCATCTGCGAAATCTGAGCTACAACGAATTGGCGACACTTGCCAAACACATGCTCAACCAAACTAGCAAAAAACGCACATTGCTTTATCCGAAGGTAACAGTGAAGGCCATATCATATGTGCTTGAGAGCTGCTATACTGCTAGGGAGTGGTTGGAGAGGCAGAAGCGCAAGCACTTGGTGAAGAAAGAGCTTCACCAAATTGATTTTGAGCTTGGTCTTATGAATGCCAAAAATAAAATCATCATCGACAAGTGGAAAGCGTTTAAGACGTCACGCATGCTTTCTAGAGCAACAATGGACGTGCTTCTCGACAGACCTGGAGAGGCCTATTTCGAGAGAGCCAAATCAGTCAACCGGAAGAATAAGACCTGTATTGACCTCTTGCCACAAGCTTTTGAATTTTTCAACGTATTACTTCACCACAAGAATAAATTTGAGAAGCCTACAACCAAAGGTTACTATCGCCCCTACGTCGAGAGCTCTAATGTTTTCATGGAGTGACCAACAAGATCATGAATTCCAGAAACCTTGAAGAGAATGACGTTGGGTGTGATCGACTTGAGGACTTTGTTTGAAGTCGAAAACAAGGAGACCTCCACTTTGGACAGCCCTTACTTCAAGGAAGTAATATTATCACTCCGCAAGAAGAAGGACCCAACACTTCAGGATGTCCCCTCCTAGCTCTTCATTTGCGGAGACGAAAAAGAGCAGGCATAGGTCTTAAATTTAGTGGAGTCAGATGAGATCCTCAAGTCTTTATTCGTGGACTATTCCATGTACTCAACGAGCAAGAATGACCGCCTCGGAGACATTTTGGCGTCGAATAAGCCGTTGAAGGTATGACTAGTGTTTTTTCAGAATCCTAGCAATGAAAGTGCAGTGGCAATTCTTGACGAGTTTGACTACTTGGAGACCAGTCGATACGTGAAGGCGCGTGCATATAGCAAGCTCGAATACCGGCTCTACAACTTGGAGTTGCACATGGAGTTTTATTTATGGCTTATTAGGAATTTCTTCGCGCTCCAAGAGGTTGCATCTTCTCCGATTTCGTGGGAGGAAAGCTTACATGCGCTGTAGTGGTATGCCCCTTCATTGCCAATCAATGCGACTAGCATTGATGTGCAATCTATTTGTAGTGTTACTTCAATTGTTAGTGCAATTTCATGCAATGGTCGATTTAGCTTGGGTCGCGCTAAACTGCAATAGTGTATCTTTTTATTCTAACCCTTTCTCTATCTTGCAAATATTATCTGTAGACATGTACGCTATTGGATTCTCGGTAGAATCCTTTGATTGGGAAAAAATCTGTTCCAAAGCATACACGTTGGACAAGGTAGATTTCCTTGAGATTGGGTACCCCATCAAAAGTGGTGCAGGTCCCAGTTCCTCCACAAAGCAGAAATTGAGATCGAGTCAAGAGTCACCAGCCAAAAAGAAGGTGGCTCCAGTCTACGATGATGTGGAAGACATTTCCACTGACAATGAGGAGGGCGACAACAAGGAAGACGATGATGAAGACGTGGGCATTGATGACATGCCTACACCAATGAGATGATCCATCGACGTGCTCGGGTTGTCAGCTTCATCCATGCTTCCACCCCTATCGTAGACGCTGAGGACACCCACTCCTATTGGGCGGCCACAAAAGAAGAAGAAGACGAACACCATTACCAGTGTCGTCAAGCAGTTGACCAACATTCAGAGGATGACGGCAACATCATTGGAGGCCATGCAGAGGCAAGCAAAGTTGACATAGAAGCATATCAAAATAGCATTGGCTCAAATGAGAGCCAATAATGCGAACGAGCAAATGCTAAACATGGAACTACACCAACACAATACGGATTGGATGAGAGAGGAGTCTCAACAGAACAAGGAGTTGATGCACCTGTTGACGGCAAAGGTCAGAATCCAACCTCTTGCACAACTGCAACCTACGACACAATCGCCACCACTGATGTTGCAAGGCCAACCTTCGAGATCCAACATCAGCAATGCCTCCAGCCCTATGCAGCCTGAGAATGCGCCTCCACCTCTTCCTGTTGCCATACCTATCCTAGTCCCACTCGTGCCAGTAGAAGAAGTTCCAGAGGCTATTGAACACAATGTTGTCGACGTCGAGGAAGAAGAGGCCACTATGGAGGTCATAGAGATTGGGCACAACCTACCAATGGATGCTTCCGAGTCGGCTCAAGCAAGTGCTAACCAACCCAATGAAGAACCACCTGCAAGTTCTGCTCAATGACCATTTGGTATCCATTGTATAGTTTCAACACGACCTACACTAATTTGTATTGCGTTGTAGATTTTATTATAGATACAACATTTTGTTGGTCAGAACTCCGCCTCTGGTGGAAGCAATTCAGGTGGTCAAAAAAATGTAGGAAAATTTTTGTGAATGAAAACTCATTTTATGAAATTGTAATATATGGATTTCTCACGAAGACTATTTTTCCTCATTCTTGAATCACAGGCCTCCTGAATCTCAAATGCTTGCCTGAAAAATGGCCTTTTGTTGTTGCACATTCTCTTCTACCAATGTCTTTGCCGTTCCCAAACGTAGATGAGATACAAGAAATTGTTGAACATTCTATATCCTAGTCTTGTACCGACAGTGGAAACCAAGCTGAATCTTCAGGTTCCACGTAGAGGAAGGTAAAATGTGCCCTCCTTTTCTAATGGACTCATTACTCTTCTGTCTTCATTTTGAGCAATATTGCACCTTGGACTTTGTGTCATTTGGCATGACTTAACACGATTTTTTTTGTTTGTTACCAAGGGTCCAATCTGTTGGTCCTTGATAAGGGATCTTTGGAGGGAGTCCATAGGTCATTGAGGTCTGGAATGTTCAGGAAGTGGTTGAACGTTGTCTTGGACCTCAATGGCATTTTATGTATCATAGAGGATTGGAAGTCCAAGGGGTTAGGGCAAGCGTACAACTAGAAGTAGGAGCCGCACTCGACCACAGTCAAGGCCATTGTAGGACCCAAGGTTGTTTACGTCAGGCCCAACTACTCCATATTCTTGAAGGAGTTAGGCAAGATAGCATTCATCTCAGTGTGGAGTTACATGAAGAAGTCCACGACTGATGAGATCTACGCTTATTTGTTTTGGGATGGAAGGTTGCTCTTCCAAGTTTTGGGACAGGATGCATGCAAAATGTTGAAGCACTGGAATGGAGCCGGCATGTGGATCCCATATAAGGAACTGGAAACTAACGTCAAGGCATTATTCCTCAAAAATCTAGATGTACTTTTTGGCGACTCACGAACTAATTTCATCCTGAGAATACAGTTATAGTCAACAACAACCGTCGGAAGCACATCATGAACAAACCGGAAAATGTTATAATCTTGGAATCTTGGAGTAACAGAGGAAATGGAGACAAAGACACATTTCTGCTCGGGGCTCTAGTTCCTTGGTTTCAACAATTGCACTGAAGCCATGATTTGGGACTCAAATCATTCCGTAAAGTGAAGAAGTGGAAAATTGGGCACAAAATACTATACGAGGAAAAGAGTTGTTGAGAATACGACAAGCTCATGAAGCCAGGTGGTTCGCAGGTCGCCTAGTGGGACTAGATAGTTGATCCACAGGAGGTATGTAATTCGGCACGAGTGGAGCTAATGTGTAGTGTTTGTAAGTCTCATTCAATACTTTTGAATTTCTTACATTTCAGCTCGAGTCGCACTGATTTGCAACTTTGTGAGCAATCACGGTTGTGGTGTCTCCTGTCAATCTTGACTATGGAGAGCCCAAAATGTTGTCCAATTTGGAAATTCTGTTGATTGTTATCCTAATTTAAACTACGTTCGTTCTAGTTGGAGAGCATGGCGGAGTACCCTGCAACAAAAGGACTCCCATGCCAGGCGTCTGCGGACTCCATCCTCGACTATGGATAGTATGTTATATTGAGTACTAAGAACTTCCTTTGCTCAGCACTGACAGTCAATTCCACTATGGACTTCTCAAGGAAACCCATCGACAAGGGATTAGTGGACAATCCGTCGGACAAGAAGCCACGCTTGCCAGTTTTGCCATCTCCTCTGTGTTCCAAGGATCTTTAGGCAGTTACCTTAGACAAGGGGACTCAAAGGAAGCTTTATAGAGACGCGAATTATCCAACCTCCATGGCGGAAGAGAAGTCCAAGGTCCTAATTAATTCACTTTGGAAAACTATTCCATTCCTTGTTGTTGGGCCGTCCATTCCACGTCTATAAATTCTATCTTAACAGGGGAGATTGAAGAAACCAAAACACAACAGATCATTCTATACTAATGTCTCAACTCCAAGTTAGGATGCATGGGAAAGAAGGTCATTGCAAGCACAAAGTAGGCAACACATTTGCGACCTCGGACATATTAACAAGGGGGAGTACAGTCGGGGACCAAAAATTCAAAAGGCTCGAGAAAAGATGAGGAGTGCAACTTGTAACTAATGTACAATTGTATGTAGTAGAGGTTCTAATAATGTACATATAGGCTCAGATATTGTACAACTTCTTTCATAAACTAGATGTGGCCAAATTGTAAATAGCATTAGAAATCAAAAATTGTTCTAAGCCCGCTAGTGAAGTATATTTGCGTGGACTATTTGAAAGCTAGAACCATGGTGTCCACGGAAAGAAGGCGGCAACAAGGTCTTAGCTCCACTTAAATTAGCAGCGGAGTTGAATGTAGGGAATTGAAGCACGAAAATCATAGAACCCAACTCTAGCATCCACCTTGAGAAGTACCCTCAAAGATTGCATTCATAGTAGTGCGGTGTGTGAGAGTACTTTTTAAGGTGAGTGCCAAACTTGGGTTCTATGATTTTTGCGCTTTTAATTTCCTGAGTTTGTCTCAGTTGTTGATTTAAACGGTACTAGGATCTCACTGTTACCAAGCCTTCATTTTGTAGGAAACTGTTTAGTATTACAAACCGGGTGTACATTGGAAAAACATTTTTTATTAATAGTATGGCAAATCGCAATTTCCAACAATCATTCTCAACTCTTGCATTTGTAAATTTGCTTTTGATGTCTTTGCATTGTATTTTATGTATTTGGAACCCTTATATTCTTCTCTGATTACCACTTATGTGTTCCAAGGGATTCAAAAGTTAGTAAAATGACTCCCATTTCACTAGGAAACTCTCAAAATATTGAATATGATGTTTCATGCAATATACCATCTCTTTGCATCCAATCTGTCTCGTCAAGGGACAATCCTGGAAGCCAGCCAAAATCCATCAAGTAATGCCTCAAGCACTTGAAGAGGTGCATCTAGAGCTTCTCGAATGCCTTTCCAATAATCTTCCAAGACGCCATTTTTATGCCTAAACTCTCATGTGTAATTGTCATTTGCCATTTTCTTCCAATACGCAACAAAACTGTTCAAACCCTTCTTGATGTCTTAAAGAGCCTTCATTGGTTCAGGAACTAGAAGTGGAGGACTACCTGTTGGCACTTTAGGAAGCCCATCTGCAGTCTCGGACCACAATCTAATTCCCTTGCCACCCTTGGGCAACCACTTATGATCTGTACACAAATGTTTATATTCCATCAAAGGCCATCCATTTGAATCCTTGAAAAATTTGAATTGTCGGGATTTAGAATGACCCTCCAAGAAGTCCCCACCTGTACCGAGGTATTTGTGCACAAAGGTCTTGAAGTCAAGAACTTCCTCAATGAGATGAGGAATTACAGGGTGTTCTTCACAATCCATGAAGAACTTCATGAGCCTCAGAAGTGTTGGATAGTTATTTGTCTTCAATTTGGAGCTCCATCGACCAAAAAGAGTGTCAATGTCTTCATGAGTGTGTCCTACAAATAGTCGCTTCACCAAAAAATTAATGTAATTGAATTTCTAAACGTGATTGGCCCAAAAAATGTCCTAACCAGTTTTGCAAGTGGTTTGAGAATATAATTGTGCAACACTACATTAATGAAATTTTTTTATTACCACGTTTTTTTATTTTGATACTTTATAAGAGAACCCGAAGTAAATTTTTCCAAAACAAAAACAAAAACAAATAGTCTTTCTTAAGAAAAAGGATTTTGAAGAAAGTAAGTTTGTCGCAATATAAACTAGAAATAGCTGCCTTAATTGTAAACTTTAAGGGGACGAAAGGAAATCTTGAATTAGAAGTGAAGTTTAGGGCTTCAATACGAAAAATTTGTCTAATATTTAGTGCTTATCAACTTCTTGGTTACAATGCTTTTTGTGTTTTAAAACAATATCACGAAAACATATTAGTAAAGAAGTGTATAAATGAACGGATCTCAATAAGGCATGTAGGTATAACTAGTTGTTTATAGTTCTAGGTACACTACTGATGAAATATAGTGTTGGCAATAATAATCTTGAAGCAATCTTGTTAATGTTACCAACTCTAAATGTCAACATACATAATGTTTGCCAACTATTGGGAATAAATTTTTTACAAGTTTACATTTGCTATTACCTAACTTATTTATCGAAATGCAAAAAAAACGTATAATCCTAAAAACCTATGACATGCTCGAAATACTAAGGGCCGAGTATAAGTAGTTGGATATCAGCAAAGGTGGGTATCAACAGGGTTTGCATGGTCGGGATCGGGTTAGGATTTGGCGCCCACCTTTCAAGCTTCGTCTATGCTGCGTTTGTGCTTTGCTGCGCTGCATCCGTGCTTCATGCTCTCATTTTGTGCGTTGTCTTCTCTACATTGCGACGGTTTGATGTAAGCGCCTCATCTCTTCAGAACATGGAAAACAAGCGTGCAGGTGCTTCTAGTTTTGGTGGATGCGGATTTCGTCTGTGCTTCGTTTTTTCATTGTATCTGTCGTGAGCGCCTGTTGGGTGATTTGTGGGAGCGCCTCATCTGACAATACTCGTGATCAGAAGGCCAGGAAGTTTCAGTAAGGTACAATCTTCTAACGTTAATCGACCTTGGCAGAAGAGTTGTTGACGTTGTTTCCAATTCCCTGCGAAAGAGAAGTCGCATTTTGTTTTGTAAGTTACGCTCGATGTTGTGCATTTCGATCAATGTTGTGCATTTCGGTTTAGGGTATCAGTAGTGGTGTCATTGTGGCACTAACTTTTAGGTTTTGAGTTTGCTGTCGATGAAAGAGCTTGGCTCTAGACACTTCACGCAAAGGTCATTAGGAAAGACCCTGGGTTCCACAAATAACCCACTGGAAGTGCAAGAGAGAGTAGAGAGTTTTCAGTTTTCAGTTTATTAAGTGAGTTTTGAATTTGAGACCGGTTTTGAGTTTTAGCCCTTTCTTCAGAGTCGATGTTTTGCATTTTTGTGCGGAGTATCAGTTGTGGTGTCATTGTGGCACCAAGTTTTAGGTTTGGAAAAGACCCTAGGATGCACTTAAAATCTTGTGGAAGAGTTTTGAATTTTACAATTGAGTTTTGAGTTTGCCACTGGTTTTGAGTTCTAGCCCTTCTCTCGAGTTTCAATTTTGCCACTGGTTTTGAGTTCTAGCCTTCTCTCGGATGTTGCTTATGAGTTTGACAAGAGAGTTTTGAGGCTTCTCAATTTACAATAAAGTTGAAGTTGCCAACGATTTGGAGTTCCAGCCCTTGTCTTGGATGTTGCTTCTCAGTTTGACAATTGAGTTTTCAGGTTGCAAACAATCTTGAGTTTGAGCCCTTGTCTCGGATGTTGCTTTTCAATTTCAAAAGAGAGATTTTAGGCTTTTGAGTTTTGCAATACAGTTTTGTTGTGAACACCAGTTTCGCGTTCTAGGTGGTTTAACTTTTGGGCGTGATTGTTGAAGTCCTTGAATTGCATATGATGTTTTTTTGTAGCAAGCTGAAGTTGTTCGCACATTTGTGTATGCAGGTGTAGCAAATTTGGATCAGTATTGTGGAATTGGGACAAGTTGGTGGGGCTCTGATTTTGTAGACATTGTTTTGTTGTAGGAGTTGTGCATCCCGTGGATCCTCTTCGTTGACCTGTTTTTGAGTGGTATGATTTCAATTTCAATTGTTCTGCATTTGCTGGAGGTCGAATTCGTGTTGTCTCTTAGGTTTGCAGGGTTTCGCAGGGGTTTTCATTAGGGTATGATTAGGGTTTTCCTAGGGTTTTCCTAGGGTTTAATAACATTGTAATTAGGGTATGATTAGGGTTTTCCTAGGGTTTTCCTAGGGTTACAATAGTTTGAAGGTCACTTCGGACACACTACAATGCAAATTCAACTCGAACACCATTGAATATCAATAGTGCAACGTACATAATCAGATGGGTTCGAGCTGAATATGCAGAAATTAGAACCACATAATCAGCTCCACTCGAGCTAATTCCTAGTCCTAGAACCATTGCCAAAACATGTTGAACGTGAAACACAGTAACTACGCTCGCACTCCGCAAAGTGGTCTCTGTTGTTAGTTGTAGCAACTCGTAGAATCAGCTCGAACCGAGCTCATCAGAAAATGAAAAACGTCTAAAAATCAAAAATCAAGGTCGAATTCATGTAGAAAACACTCGAAAATTTTGTAATACAATAGCCGTTAAGTGCAAATAAATAATAATTCAGCTCGAATCGAACTGAAACAACCCAGCAAAATGAAATAGAGAATAAACAATAACAAAATGAAACAATAAAACCAAACAACGAGGAGATTTAATCAGGTAGACAGAACATGGAGGTCACTCTACGACGCAAGAAGCTAATTGAAGATCAGCTCGATTTGAATTGATCATAAACCAATCACGCCCTAGTCAGATTAAAAAGATGATCCGTATAAAAGACGATGTATTATCAAATAGCTCAAATCGAGCTAAAGCAAACATGGGACATCACATAAAATCACTAATCGGGAGAAACACAAGAAAATATAAACAGGAAGAAAGAATTCACTAATATCGCAAGGAAAACCTAAATGATAAGTCCATTGATAACAGAAAAAATGAAACTCTACATTGAGTTATAGATAAAGAATACATTAAAGCACCACTGAGCCTCCGCTAAATATAAAAAAGTGCACCTCCGAGAGTAATGCCCATCTAAACTGACGGGCACAGTTAAAACGTAAGAACCAAATAGATGACCAGAGTAGAGGTAGTGATGAAAGGCGATCAACTCGAATCAAGGTAAATGAATAAGCTAACACGCTGAGCATCTACAACGTGCAGATGGATAGCCAAGTTGAAAAGCTACAACAATACTTTACAAAGACAAAAGTCCTGATGGTTAATGAAGATAACGAGGACAACTTCCTGGACGACGGGGAGTACTGGAAATTCACACACACATAGAAGGTCAAGTGTTGGAGCCTTACAATGATCCCCTGTACAAAGCTCATTGCCTTTTGCGTGAAATACACGGGAATGAGTTGCTTCCTCCCATTGTCCTACGAAGAGCAAGTGAAGGATGTGGTGGAAGACATTCCGCCAACAATTAAGATTCACTGTCAAACGGTTGTCTTAGGTGTCCCCGCTAAAGATCAATACAACTTCACCATCTACTTCAACTCCGAAAAAATACCATTCCGCATGACAAATCTCATCCAGAGTCTTGAAACTATGTCGTTTCAAGACCACATCAAGGAGCTCGAGGAGAAGGTGAACGAGAGGGTCTTCTTGAAAGAAAACGGCGACAACACTATATTCAATATTTTGAGAGGTTTGGGGCCTCTCATAATAATATTGTCCATTTAGATCCTAACAAATGAATTGTAATTTTAGCCAATTTAGGTGGGCAAACATTGAATTTGCTAGTTGTAATGCGCCATTTCCATTAAAAGGAGAGTCACTACAAGAGAAACGCGTCCGAAATGACAAAAATCAACCCCTCCTAATCTATAGAAATTTGACGAATTTCAGTCAATTAAGACAAAAACTGTCCGAATTGACAAAAAATTGTCTAAATTGACAAAAAACTATCAATTTTCTGTAGATTAGGAGGGGCTGATTTCTGTCATTTCGGACCAATTTTTGTCATTTCGGACAGGTTTTCTTGTAGTGAGTCTTTTGAGTGATGGTCTGTTCAAACACATGTAATTCGGTTTAAACTAAATGTTATAATTAATATAAATAAAGATTATGTCATCTTCTGAACACCAAGTCATGAGCTCTATGGTTGGTTGTGAAGGGTTGTTCATCTCATTGAAGCGGTCCGGGTTCGATTCCTGTTAGACTTGTATGAGTGTATGAGAGAACAACTTGGTGCTGCTAAGTGAGCTTTGCAGTCAGGAAGGTTATAACAACCAACCGACCCCCTATCCAGAATGTAACAAGTACTTTATATGTTAACCAAATAAATAGTAGATATATCTACTACTTTTTTTTCCAATAACAATGTAATTTGAAATAAACATACTCATTGATAAACAAATAAGATAATGAAGTAAAAAATAAAGAAAAAAGAGCTGAAGAATATAAAAAGAAGTATATTGAGACTATACTTAAATTCCAATGTTCTGTAAATACAAAATATACACTTGAAATCAATAATGCAATGCCAAGCAATAAAATAAAATCAATCCACTCAAAACTATACCATCTAATCTACTATATGAATTCTCTTCGTTACACAAAACATGATGATGGAAACAACATAATTATAAAACCTACAATACATATGCATACATAGCTACAGATATCAAGTGTAGGATGCGAGACTTTGGTTGATAACGTCAATTTGAGCAATAGGAATCTTGATCATGCATTGACGAGTATCTTTTCGGATGCTAAACTTCCACGCTGTCATAAGAGCATTTGTATGCTCCCAAAGTGGCGGTTTGGTTTCATCCACTTTCCAACGTAGACCTTTCTCACTGTCCCATCTAGTGTAGAAGTCTTGAACATCTTGATCTCTTGATGTTGGACGAAAGTATTGAATGAGTACACAATTAGGTTTTTCTGGATTACAATTTGGATCAAACAACGCCCTTGCAATCCAAATCGGATGAATGTCACCATTTGCGGGTCGAACTGCAACAAAATATCTTTCAAAGAGATCTCGACCCACCCTAAAGGATGGTTGTAGGCGACCTCTCAAAGGGCCTACGTACGCGTCATCTTCTCCAAACTCTTCACGATCCTCGCCGTCTTCGTCTAATTCATCCACTTGAGTTGCTTGAACACTGCTTGTTGGCCAAAAACCATCCTTCAAAATAGAAGATGAAGGTAGTGGTTCTAGCAATGCTACCCTGACACCTTTCCAGTAGTGCACTACGTGTTCATAGCGTCTTCGTTACTCTCCAGTGCGATCTTGATTGCACAAATTCTTTCAATACCTCACGAATCCGGACATGCCCTTCGAGATGTCCTCTACACCTTTCATTGGACTCGGCAGAACTGCTTCTGGTACTCCACATGGCCACAAACTTTGCCCTTCAGAGTCCTCCTTCCACAATTTCATTCCATAACCAGTCCCCTTCGGCAACCACTCTACATCAGTGCACAACATTTTATACTTCATGACTGGACACCCAGTCGAGTCGAGGTAGAACTTCACTTGTTGTGGCTTTGTGTGTCCAACCATGATGTCATTGCCGTCCAAAACTTTGCCTGCTATGAAACCCTTGAAATCTGGCACCTCTTCGATGAGGTGAGGGATTGTCGGAATGGATTCAACATCCATGAATGACTTCATAAGTGCAGGAATTGTAAGGAAGTTTTCTTTCTTCAAAAGCATGCTCCATCTTTCGAAGAGTGCATCAATGTCGTCATGCGTATGACCCACAATCATGAAGTTCACGTATACTTCACGAAAGATCTTGTTTGCAACAAGTAGAGACCAATAACAGAAAACAAATCTATTCTTATTATCTCCGGTGGCATTATCCATCTGCACATTCAAAATAGGAGGCAACGGCATCCCTGGATATAACGTTTCTGGTAACGGAGGTAGCAATGCTTCACAAACTTCGGCACCCTTCAGTATTGCCCTAGATAAATTTGTGGATCTAGACCCCGTAAACAATTGTCGAGAAGACGATTTTGGTGGCAATTCCAAATCTCGTAGCAACTTCGCCATGGAGCCAACAGTGTAGTTTGAGTCATGGGGAAACATATCCAAGCCATAGTACGCATATTGAACATCAGCATGACCATGCGCAATCATGCCAGTGACTGAGACGGGCAACTTCATCAGCCCATCAAGTTCTTTAGTCTTGTGGGAAAAGACCGGAGAAGCGGTCTTGGCATGGTCCATCTTGTCATGCATGATCGTCAAATATTCATGTGGAAACTCATGCGAGCGGTAACGATTTGCGTAGTAGAGCTCCCTATGTGCCCGAGCAATAGCCAAATGTTTGTCAAGCCTCCTTGACCATATCAAAGCACTTTGAGATTCAGCAATACAACTCCTTCATAGCTCTTGTAGTTTGTCACACACTGAACACCGAGCAAAATTATCACTAGGTTTTTTCACCTCGTACTCTGAAAACTTCGAGGACCTGATCTTGCTCAGGTTCAAAGTGGAAACTTCGGGTAATCCAAAGGCTACATTGACATGGTTGATTTCTTTCATCTTACCCTTCCACTGAAAAGTAGAGGGAAGACACATGGATACAACCTTGTCCCTTGACTTCAAAGTCCAAGTACGATGTGGCATGTGATCTGCCTCCTTTTCAAGGATGCACTTTAGCGTGGCAGTTGCTTGTTGAGTGTGTTTTCTCGGCTTCTTCAATCCTGTATTTCCATGGTCTCTTGCCTCTTGTTCGTCCTTCCAATATTTGAGGTATCGATAGAATGTAGCCTCCGGGACCCCAAAAATATGCATCCACGCTCGCATGCACACGTTGATGTCTTCAACGGTCACTGTCTTCCTCCCACGTGCATCAAGATGCACTGACCTGTGTACATCAGTCTTCATGTGTGACCTGAACTTGAACGATGTATTGGAGTACATTGCTCGCAGAAAGCCCGAATTTTCTCCCTTGGAAATGGCTGAACGCAATTTTGGGAACAACAGACTTTGCTAGACACCAAGTTGATGCACTCTGGAGTGAGGAGTTCCTTAGATTTGTGGGATGTCACGCAAGGTGGATTCCTAAAGATACTTGAATATGACCATACAAATGCTAGAGGTTGTGGATTCAAGAGGCGGGCTTGTAGCTGATTGAATCTGTCTCGCGCCTCATGGTCGTGAAGACTTGCTCCCGCATAGTGGACTCGCTTAATTGGCCAAGCTACCAAATAGTAAATCTGCTCCTGAGGGATATCCGCTTCTGAGAATGTCTTGGTGATGTGAACTGCTACATGGATATCTTCAAGAGGACCATTAGCTCCTAGCACAAGGTCTGAGTTGACACTATGGCAAGTCCCTTCGCCAACAAGTAGACCCTCTTTATTGTAAAGAGTGACACATCTTGTATTCCAAAGACGACGCGGAAGTCCTTCGCATTCAGGAATGCCTACATTCATCCCTTCCAAAACTAGGAATTCATCATCCGAGGATTCCATGAAGTCGTCAGAAGTCGCAGATGAAGTCATGTCACATATTTGGAAAACCAAATGAAAAGCAATATTGAAGTCAATGTCAAGAATCAAACTCGAATTGACCTGAATGACGCAGTAAATGGTGTTGGTATTTCTGAGCGGCAGTAATATCCGAATGGCAATTCAGCGCGATTGGCGCTGAATTGCATTTCAACTCCCACGACGCTAACAAATCGTCGCAACCAATTTCATGTAATAGGTGACTGCACTTCAGCGCGACCAACGTTTAATTGCAATCTAGCACCCATGATGCTAACATACGTCGTTACTAATTCCACTCCCTGCGTGATAAGAATTCAGCGCCAATTCCATTAAAATAGCATCAGAACAAGTTTCATTCTCTACGTGCTGAATTGCAATTCGGAATTACTCGCACTAGAATACCGTCACAATATATTTCATTCCCTCCATGACAACACTTTAGTGGGAGACGCGCTGAATTGCAATTAGGCATTAGTCGTGGTGGAATATCGTCAAAATACATTTCACTACGTGCATATCTACACTTCAGCGCGACTCGCGCTAAATTGCAATTCAGCTCTAATAGCTCTGACACTTCAACGCGAGTTGCGCTGAATTGCAATTAGGCATTAGTCGTGGTGGAATATCGTCAAAATACATTTCACTACGTGCATATCTACACTTCAACGCGACTTGCGTTGAATTGCAATTCAGATCCAATAAGTGTGACACTTCAACGCGAGTCGCGCTGAATTGCAATTCAGCTCTTATAGCTCTGAAGTGTCTCCAGAGTATACTCCATCACGTTTTTATAGAAACTACATCTAGACCAACTTACTTCAATGCACATCAGTGCAACTCGCACTGAAGTGTCGTCACTACATATTCCTTTACCTTTGTGAAGACACTTTAGCCCGACCAGGAATGAATATCAATTAAGCGCAAGTCAAGGTGAACCACCTGTACAAAGACAATGGAAACTCTGGTAGAAGCACTTCAACGCAAGTTGCGCTGAGGTGCATTTCATTTTCATTTTAGTCAATGAATTTCTATTTATAGTAAGTCCGTCTTTTGTGGAAGGGATTATGTAGAGTTCTGCGCATTCTTCAGACTACGCTCGTGGAACAACTTGAAGACCTCAACATTTCATGGATAGTAGTCGGACTGACTAATCACAACGTGAACTGTGCTGGAGATCATTCAACACTTACGCAAAACAACTGCTAAGCATGGAATGAAAGATCTTATGCAAACCTAGAGGCTAGAATGATAGATCCTAGAAGTTGTTAAATGGAGAATTCTCATATTTTCGAAGGGGTCGGAGTGGCTTACTGTAATTCCTATGCGATGGATCTCCTGCTCGAGTAATACAACGAACAACAACCGGCGTTGTACCAATACAATTGTGGAACAATACTATTGAAACTCTTCTAAAGACTTAATAGAACAAGCTGAAAACGCAGAGAACAACAGCAAAGCTCAAAGTTGATGCACTTGAAGAGAAAGGTGAAATGACTGCAATGCAACTAAAGTGTCGACGTCCACTCAACTCCTCGGTGGGAAGAGCGCGAAGTCAGTTCTCATTTTTGAACGGCGTACATTCTAATATCAAGTGTCTCTAGAATCACGACGGCCTTGCCACATAAACCTTTCGATATCCACATGCAATCTTGAATTTAGTGGCTCGCCCCACGAAAATAATGGGGTCACTACACTTTTCATTAAGTTTGTGTTGACTTTTGAATACCGTAGTGGCATATCCCCTTTGGCAGTCTTCAAATGCGAACAACAGAAGCTATTATCCAAACCCTTTTCTACTTTGTCTTCAAAATTTAAGCCGAATTGTTGACCTTACAATGCACCTAAGTTCATTATTAGGAAATGAAGGTTCCATTACTTATACTAACCATGTGGTACGTAACGCGGCTTGCCATATATACAGCACACCCTAGAATAATGTTAATTTTGGCTGGAAAGTGCCTTTACTGAAAACTTCCCCACCTTTAGTCGGCGGGAATATTGTTCTTCTTCTTCAGTGAATGAAAAGTATGATTTTAAAAATTACTAATAATGTTGGAATGTTTAAAGAATGTCCCTTTCCTACAGCAGAATTGAGGGTTTCGGATGGAAAAATTTTGGCTTCAATTTCAAGGGTTCACGGTCTCAGGGTTTAGGGTTTAGGGCTTGGAAACCACGCCCTGAATTCAAATAAATTGCCTCCAACAAGTCATCAAAAAAATTTGGAAGGAAATTACATTTACCATTCCTAAATTCTTTTAAGCTTGCCTTTGAAGAGGTTCTAATTTTTACCCATGCAAACCAAAGCGGAAAATATGGAGTTCAAAACGAACAACAAAATACAAGTTCTAAATGGATTCGATATGTACAATCTATGACCATTTCTTAGAAAAAAGAATTTTTTTTTAAAATGAAAAAAAATCAAAGTAGCCATCACGGTTGTACTTTCATTCTAAGGTTAATTAAGTGCTAATTCAAAACGGTAGAAAAAAAGTCAGGTGAAAAGAGTAATGCATACAAGAACTTCAAAATTCACGTGGAAAAATTTACTTAAAAACTTAATCCACGTAGAAAAATTTCGTTACTTACATTATTTTTTTCAAAAAGTGCCCATGGATTATCCTCAAAGAGGGCGTTTCCAACTTCTATGGTAATTTCTTTTTCCAGTTGCACTTCCATTGCATTTTTTTTCAACTTTCTCGGACAATCCATGTTTAAAAAAATAAATAAGTGACGCACATGTTTCTATTAACCTAAAATATTAAAATTGACTGTACTTTGTGCTACCAAAGTCATGAAATTCAATCAAGGCCAATTTAAATGGGCCCAACAAGTTTGTCCACAAGTTCTAAATATTTTTTGGATGTGGGTTTGGTCAATGCATGTGTGAAAAAAATAAATCGGTGACCCACATGTTTTTGTAAACCTAAACTCTTAAAATTGACTGTACTTTGTGGTACCAAAGTCATGAAATTCAATCAAGGCCAATTTAAATGGGCCCAAAAAATTTGTCCCCAAGTTCTAAATTTTTTTTTCTTGTGGGTTTGGTCAATGCATGTGTTAAAATATAAATATGTTTTTGTAAACCCAAAAAATTTGTCCACAAGTTCTAAATATTTTTTGGATGTGGATTTGGTCAATGCATTTGGAAAAACATTACATACTACTAACCATGATCATTAAGTTGATTTACTTTGACCTCAACAATATTTAGTGAACATTTGTTTGATACAATGCCACCATATTCATAGTACACTATGAATATCATCACTAGTACCTTCAATTTCAATGCTTGATTGTAAAGTGTGTTAAAATATTTATTGTGAAGCGTTATTCGCTTCATGGGAGTTTGTAATGACCTTAAATTGTAATTATGGGTACCAATATCATAATAACTGAGGCTAGTAATCAGTATATGGTAGTCTCGTTCAAGTAAATTGAATTCATGATAACATCTTTATTTATTTTAAGTGATTTGTGGTGACACTAAATCATAACTATGACTCTCAACATCATATTGAGGCACATTCATTCTGCTTTGGTTGGAACAATTCGAATCATTCTATCATAATGAATGTCACATGAAACTAGAAATTGTTAGAAATGATGATGTATAGTTCAAGTGATTTAGAACTTGTGGACAAATTTTTTGAGCCCATCTAAATTGGCTATGATTGAATTTTATGATGTTAGTACTACAAAGTACAGTCAATTTTAAGAGTTTAGGTTAAGAAAACATGTGGGTCACTAATTTTATTTAATTTTTTTCACACATGCATTGACCAAACCCACAAGCAAAAAACATTTAGAACTTGTGGACAGATTTTTTGGGCCCATTTGAATTGGCCTTGATTGAATTTCATGACATTGGTACCAAAAAGTACGTTCAATTTCTAATAGTTTAGGTTTACAAAAACATGTGGGTCACTGATTTATTTTTTTCACACATGCATTGACTAAATCCACATCCAAAAAAAATTTAGGACTTGTAAACAAATTTTTGAGCCCATTTAAATTGGCCTTGATTGAATTTCATGATGTTGGTACCACAAAGTACAGTCAATTTTAAGAGTTTAGGAATTTCATTGGACATCTTTGGGACATTTTTTGATTGAAATCCTCATTGACTTTTGAAATTTGGCATGTATGTAACTAATGAATTATTGTGTATTTAACTAATGGAATTTGGCATAAAATTTCAAAAAGTATAGTAAAATAAAGTTTTTAAATCACATGCTAAGGGGAGTCAAATTTTATTAGCTATGTTAGGGCAATTTAAAAAAGAAATCTTCTCACGTCAAACCCTATTATCTTGCAATTGATGAAGTGAAAGACTTTAAAAATTTTACATGATTTACCAAATATTTGTCTCTAACTTTCTTCTATTTGGATTTCAATTAAATAATTTCTTGAATATAACTAATGTATTGCCTATTTACCTAAACAACTTGAATTGCAAAGAGGTTTACAGTAAGCTAGATTCGATACTTGCTTCTTAAATTCTTCATAAGTGTAACTTACAAGATTTATAATTCACAAATGTGGAGATAATGAAATTCATTAAGAGAAAAATTTTTACTCCAAGATGGACCAAGGTTTGAAGGATTGAAAAAAAAAAATTTATTTTCTTACTTCAAATTTTATAATCTTTTGATCCATGCAATCAAGTGAGGTCAAGTTTTTCCAACACATTTTTGTAGTAATCTTGTAACTTTCATACATTTGAGGTTGAAATAAAGTTTTTTAGTTTAAATTTCTTGTAGAGGTGTATTCAATGATGTGCCTTTTTCTTGAGTGGGTATATATTGGAATTGCAATATCACACCAATTGGGTATCTTACATTCTAAGGAATCTGGGTATCGTATAATGTGAGAAATCTGAGACAGATATCACCCTAACTAGGTATCAAACTAGATGGATATTAGACTAACAGGGTATTAGAGTGAAGCAAATATCAAACTAGCCAGGTATCAAATTAGATGGATATAAGACTAGCCGGTTATCAGACTGAGACAGATATTAGACTATTTGGGTATCAAAGCAGCCAGATATCAGAGTAGCCGGGTAGATATGAACCAACCGGGTATCAAAGTAGCCGGATACCAAACTAGTCAAGCGGATATGAACCAGTCGGGTGTCCGAACAAGTAAGAATGTCATTCCTACTTTGTGCCCTCAAAACCCTATTTGGGCTTCTTCTTGCTTCTTCCCCTATTCTCCCGCTTCTTCTTCGTCTTCTAAGCGACTCATGTTTTCCCGAAGCTTCGAGTTTCAGTAGTGTGCGCATTTAGAGCGACTTTTTTTCACCGTCCTAAGCGACTCCTGTTTTCCCGGAGCTTCGAGCGTTTGTGTGCGCGTTTAGAGCGACATTTTTTTCACTGTGTTGAGCGACTCCTGTTTTCTCAGAGCTTCGAGCGTCTGTGTGCACGTTTAGAGCGACATTTTTTTCACCGTGCTTCAAGCGACTTCATTCATGCTCCGAGAGGGCTTTCTTGCCGTGCGGAGGGCGAGTTTTTTTTTCTGTTGTGGACGCTTCTACGAACTATCCTTTCTGCTGTTTGCGAGTTGAGCGACCTTGCTTACCTTAATTTGCACAGAGCATTCTGTGCGCGAATTTCCGGTCCTTGCTTGTCATGATTTGCGCGTGGACCAGAGGAGGACGACCAGCTATTGTAGTTGCTTGTCGTTATTTGCGAGGACTAGAGGAAGACGACCAACTGTTGTGGTTGTTTGGGTGATTTCCGAGGACCACAGGAGGACGACCAACTGTTGTAGTTGCTTGTCGTGATTTGCGAGGAATGGAAGAGGACGACCAGTTATTGCAGCGATCTATGGAAGAGGACGACGTGAAGTTCCCTAAATCCTGCGCAATTAGAAGGTGAGTCACTTTGGTGTGTGTTAAGTGCATTTTGTTAATGAGCTTTACAAACCAAACTTGGCTTCCTCTAGTGCATTTGGATTTTATGTCTAAATAGAGTAGGAAGAGCTTCAGTTTGCTAACCAGGCTCATAAGCAATTGAAATAATCATGCTCATAAGCAATTGAAATAATCTGCAAGGTTGAAATTTGAGTTCGATTCACGAGGAGTAATTGGGGATTGAAGGTTCCTTCTACTGCACGGAAGGGTGCAAGCTGTGCAGATGTTCAAGCAATATCAAAATGTGTGTTGCATAGGGTTGTTTGGAAGCGACGGGGTTCACAGAAGCTGTTGGAGATTGTACCTTTAACCCTAAACTTGGAGGCCTGATCCAACACCCCTTCCAAGACGCCAAGTTGCGGTTTAGAATCTCCTTTCTTCTACAAGTGAATCCAATCTCTTTTATTCTGCAAGTGAGTTTCTAAAACCGAACCCTAATTTCAGAATTGGGATATGTGCATTTTGGCTTACAAACATTTGTCTGTGCATGGATTCTTGTGATTGTATTACTTACGGTTAAGTGAATCTATTTTACTTCCCGTGCATTTGTCTGTACGTAAGGTATTTTGTGATTTGGACTTGAATGTCCTTTTGCAAGCAGTGTTTTGCTTAGGGTTTAGGGATAGAACAGTGCTTAGGCTTATAGTGGACTTATTTATGCGAGGGTTGTTTCCTAATTCTGATTTCAATGTAATGTGTTTGTGATTTACAGTATTGTCTAATGTCAAAGCTTCTCTTTCTTATGTTTTTTTGATTGAGTAGATGTTGATCAACTTTTTTTCACGTTTGCTTTGCTGAAGTAATGTGTTTCATTCTTCAAAGTTAGCAATAGAGTTCAGGATTTTAAAACAATTCCAATTCCGTTAGAGCTGTGAAAGCTGAACCCTAAAAAAAGTTCTAAACAATGACTCCCTTGCAGATCCCTTAAACCACCCAAACCCTAAAATTCTACAGAAGGCAAATCAACGCGTGCCGTGTTGATCTGACAAGATATTCTCAAGAAAACCGCAGCCACTACAACTGCAATAGCTAGGTAACCTGCAAGATGAATAGCCTATAAGTCAGAAGACAACCATCTGAAATAACGAACTGCAGATCAACGCGAGCCGCGCTGATCTGCCATGCCCTTCCATCACAATATAGACAACCTCAGAGTAGACAATGACAAATTAAATTTGCATTCTCTACAAAAAATGAACCAACCATGGGGATCGGCGTGACCCGCGCTGAAACGTCAGGACTAACACTAGCAGCCAACTAGTACAATGGTAGGAACATGAGAAAACAAAACATTTATCACCTCAATAGAGATTTAAGACCTACACGTCCATAAAATGACCAACCAAATACGCGTAGAACACAAAATCACAATCACGATGCAGAAGCAGGCTTGCCCAGAAAACCCTAAACTATGACAAAATGCAAATCAGCGCGAGCCGCGCTGATTTGACAATATACTATCACAGAAGCTAGAAAAACGAAATTTTACATAGATAGGTAGCCTACAAGATAAGTAGTTTGAGGATCACAGTGATTAACTGGAGTGCGTCACCTAAAACAAAAATTTGCATATCAACGCGAGTTGCGCTGATCTGCAATGTCCCCCTCAAAACATAAACTGACTAAGACCATATAATTGAACTAAAATCTAGGAATTCTGCCACGGTAATATCCCCCGACATGCGAATCAGAGCGACCCGATCTGAATCGTAGTAACATATATGCAGATCATCGCGACTTGCGCTGATCTGACAAGTGCATTCATAGCAAGCCACCTGACATATAATTATTCTCCTCGTAGAATGGATCAACACAGGGAAGCACTGGAAATGTACTTCGACAGATGTGATATTCAGTACCTTGAAGACCCCAACGAGACAGATGGATCCTTCATTGAGGGCGAGTACTGGGAGTTCAAGCATCTGGAGAGGGTAGAATTCAGATGGCACGCCCCTGAACCACAAGAAGCTCTGCAACAAGATCCGCGCCTTGTTCAAGGACTTCGATCAACTCAAGGGGAAGTTGGCAATGTAGACTGAGTTGAGCCCGCCGAGATCCGTCTTAGTGGACACGTCTAGACAGGGTGTAAGTTAGGGCTCCAGATTCAACAGCACGTAGGAATCTGAAGGCGCTCGGGGAACCAGAAATGCGAGAAAGCCGGTAGAGAAAACCCCAGAAAATAAGAAAGGGAAGAAAAGTAAGGCCTTCCCATCCGTGCAGGCACCTCTGGCAAGGTCCTCAAAGGTATCTGAAGTTGTGGAGGCAAGTTACGTCGACGAGATGGCACATGTCCCCCATTCTCGAGCAACGGAAAGAAAGCCAGACTATGAAGAAGTAAGCAAGGTGTACAAGAAGTTCTGGACCACCTATGAGGACGCCTACATCTTCAAGACTGATGACAAGAAAGAGATTGACATCTCTCAACTAGTCCCACCTCCTGCAACATTCAACATCCGCTCGAAGGAGGACCGAATCGTCGAGGATTTAGTGAACTGGCTACTAAATATGCTCGACAAGAGCATAAGACAAACACTCTGCGTCATGCCGGTTGGATACAATGAAAAACCAAAGGAGTGGGCAGAGATTGAAAAGGCGATTTCTACATCATCAATGGGGAGCACAGCGTTGCCGCTAGTAAGTGGATGATGGATGACTCCAATAAGGTGGACCGCATGGAGAGGGAACACTTCCGGATATGGAAGTACTTCGTGGTCTGGTCAAATGACGCAGAGAAGCTCAGGCTCATCTCTGCGTTCTACAATAGGACGAACCACTTCCAAGTTGCGCAACCGTTATGGGCAATGAATATCCTCGGAGCGAGGTCAGTGTGGGAGGCTATGGGGAAGCCAAGAAATCCTACGCAGGCAACGTCCGTCGAGACCAGCACGGCTACAAGACGCACGGTTGAAGCAAGAAGAAACAGAGAGTCCTTCCAGGTATGTATGCATTTCAGTGCGGTTCATGCTGATGTGTCACGTTTCGCACAAGTCAACTAGCAATGCCAATTCAAATATCATTAAACCATCTTATCTAATGAAAGTGCTGTGCTTGATCCTCAGGACTTCGAGAAAGCCGTCTTTCTGTAATTCTCGATGATTGACGTGAACAAGAACCTCCGAATCGCAAAGACAAAGTCCAAGGAGGAGAAACTGAAACTCACGAATGAGCTCAAGCTAATCACAGCCCCAGAGAAAGTGTACAATCTCTGGAGCAAGGTTATCATTATGGCCGCATTCGGAGAGCTCATCAATCCAGACATGCGGAGAAAGTTCAATGCAAGGGAAGGATGGAACCTGTGGGAATCCGGAATCCGGAAACGGATCAATAATACAAGAAGTAGGTGCGAAAAATAGAGAAAAATAAAAAAATTTATAGTTAGAGTGAGATTTTTGGACCAGATAGCTTGGATTAGGAAATAAGCGTTCCGGCACAACCCGGAACCGGAACTTATCCGGAATCCGGACTAATCCGGACTCACCCGAAACACAAGAACCTATCGTATAGACCTCGTAGCTACGGGAGTAGGATATCGTTAGTACAACGGACCTGTAGCCGTTGTCCTTAAATCCGTAAAAAGACGGTTTAGTATTTAAGCTGTCTTCCTAGGGTTTTCCTTTTCACTTTCCTGTTTTGTGTTCCTAAGACTGTCCGTGTGAATAGTTGAGAGAAAGAATGGTGACTTAGCGACTGAAGCAGAGCTACTTTTCTCTCGTTTTGACTTAGATCTTATGGCATCCAGACCAGTATGGAAGGTAGCGGTATCTGCCCGGGTTATCTCTCCGGCCATTCCGGATAGCCCGGAACTACACAAACAATTAGAGGAAGACTTAATTAAATTAGGATGTGTCGGTCTACTACACCGACCATGGAACCTCAAGAGTGAAAACATGATTCAAGAGCTACTTCACGGTGTTCCGAATCAATATGAGCTCACTTTGAGAGGGCGACCAGTCACGTGGACCGAGGACATCTGGACGGACGTCTATCAGTTCCGGAAGAACGGGAATGGATTAGCATCGAGGACGGACCGTTTTGTAGCTGGGAAGTTCACTGGGTCTGCAAACCCTAAGGACGGATTCGCTATTAGCGAATGCAAGGACGAGAGACATAGGCGGATACTAGAGTTTCTGATTCCTATCTTGTATCCGGAAAAGCCAACACGGGTTACCATTATGGTGGCAAATATTTTGGGGGCTATGGAGAACCGGATAGTACACTGGGGTAGAGTCATAACCGGGATAGTGGCTAAATTAGCGGATCATGTGACGCGAGTGAAGGCAAGCCCAATTAGCACCTACCTATTCCATCTGTACCATCAATAGGAACTTTTGAGTGCAGCGGAAGTAATCCAATATGACACCGGAAAGGCAATCCTGTCATACGGACTTTCTGGGGAGGAGGCGGAAGATCTGGTCGAGTCTGATCCGGAGGAACTTTCCGAGGAACGTTTGACCGATCCGAGGACCAAAAAGAGGAAGTCAACTGATCCGGGGTCGCGATCCAAGCCACAAGCGATGGAGAGAGGGGAGTCTAGCAAGGGACCTGAAGTGGAAACGGAATCAGCATTTTTCAATGCGGGGCTTGAGTGGATACGCGAGGCCAAGGTACTCCACGACAGTCTGGCGGATTTGGTGATAGATACCGCGGAGGTGTTGAAGGTGGAGCCGAATCAGATTGTGGAAGCTGTTAAGCGACTGCCCAAACTAGAAGATCTGAAGAAAAGGAAGGAGCGGATTCAAGAGTTGGAGGCGGAACAGAACCAACTCCAAGCCCGAGTGAATTGGGCGGAAGGGGAAATGGCAGCTGCAAAAGAGAAAGAGAAAGAGGCTCTCGCTCTGGTAAAAAATCTATCCGAAGCAGTCAACATCAAAGCCGACATCATCACAAAAGCTGCCTTATTTGACTCGAAGATGATATCGGAAGGCCACATTACCGGAACCAAGGTAGTAACCATCCTCGTAGACTTCACTGCGAGGATAAAGCGAGTTTTGAAGGAGATCCAACTACTATTGGCGGCTATCGCCCCAAACCATGCGATGGATTTCTCCACCTTTCCGGAACTTCCTTTTGTCTTAGGTACCCCAGGGAGACCAGTGGCGGATCGTGCAACCCGGATGGAGGGATTGAGGGGGATACTCACACCAGCCGAGCCTTCCACCAGCAAAATGCGGATGACGGAGTTGAATTTGAGGCCAACTTCAGAACCGGAACCTGAGTCCAATGTAAAATCGGTTCCGGTACCACCCAAATTCTCAACCCCGGAAGTCCCCAAGTCACAAAAAATGCCGAACTTGATGACCGGATCATTCAAGGTTCCGGGACAGCAAGTCAGGGGAGACCTCATCAACTGGATCGGTAGAATGACCATTCCGGCTCGGACTAATCCGAAAGGATTTGTGCACATGCAAGAGACCACACTGGAGAAAAGAAGCGAACCCGCAACATTGGAGGATACACTGCCAAAGAAGGAGAAGGAAGTTCAAGTCATCGAAGATTCTGAGGAGGAGAGTGCCTACTCCACTTCCGGAACTGAAGACGACAGCGATCCGTCTCTCGCAACGCGCCATATCCAGACTCGGGCCACAGCGAAAACCACACCAGCAAAGAATACGAAAGGAACACCTATTAGTCAAGCAGGGAGCCGCTCAAAGAAAGGGCGGAAGCCAAAACATTAGAATTTGTAGGAGAAGAAGTATAGAATCCAGATCGGGTTTCTGAGCATGGACCCGGTTTTCCGGAATCTTAGGTGGATAGTCAGGAAATCCGTCAATTTCGGACGATAGTAATCTTTCCGGATATCCCGGGAGGGTCAGTGATTGGTTGCCTGGATTTCCGGGTTTCCTTTTCAGGCTGTTAGGAGTTGACTTTGGAGTTTTTGTGTTAGTATTTTAAGGGCAAGCAAGTTAGTTGCTTGTCATTCCATTCTACTCCCTTCGATCTTAGTGCTTTCACGTATGTATTACGATTTCCTTTTCTTAATCTAAATCAGCTAGGGTGCTTCTAGCTGCACGTTGCTTAGACGGAATCTTTGGCTCAGTGTATGCATGTATGTTTGTATCCTTGTACTAGAGAAAGAGAAGGGAGGGAGAGGAGGAATCCAGATCTTGAGCTACGGATCATCTGGGGGTGGAACTATTGAGAAGGAATGCAAGCTGAGTAAGGGAGTGTAAGTGTGACGTGCTTTTAAATTGACGGAACGGCAATCCGGATAAGACGGTAGAGGTCCCTGCGAGTCCAGAACTAGGAGGGTTCTGTACGGAGATAAGCAACCGCCAAAGGAAAGGAACTCCCGCTACTTCGGAAGGTCTACCAACCTCCCCCTTGGTACATTGTCTTCTCCTTGAGATTCTATTCCTTTGGGTCTATGAATTCTGATCCGTCGTTGTAGTCAGAGAGGTGTGAGAATTGCTCTGTGTGACCTGATTCCGGATCGGCCAATCCGGAAACTGTGAGAGGATACTCCTCCCTCCTCCTACAACTGTGTTGTCTTAGGTGTGTTGTTTAGTAGATTTAGAGTACAGAGAGGATAATTGTACAAGTGGTGAGTCCCCACCCCTTTCTAGATCAAAGGCAGACCCTCTGAGGGTAAAACAGAGGCAAAAAAAACCAGTAACGGAAGAGAGACGGAATTTAGTTTCGGGTGTGTCCGGATCCGGAACGAAATCCGGAATGTACTAAGTTTCTGGAATAAGGTAGGGAAGTGAAATAAGAGGGATTAAGTGAGTAGTCACAATCCGGATGCTTCTAATTCAATCGATATCATACTAGAAGTTCCCTGGAACGATAATTCGTGTCATCTTACAACAATTTGTCGTTGTAAGAATACTTATGGCTAACTACGCGTACAACAGAACCTAGATAATTGCCTTCTCAACCGAGAATTCTTCAAGCATCTGGGAAACCTAAGCTACGACGAATCGGCAACACTCGCTGGCCAAGCATATGCTGAATCAGACGAGCGAGAAATGCACCTTGCCTTATCCGAAGGTGACGGTGAAGGCCGTGTCGTTTGTGTTGCAGAGCTGCTATACCGCCAAGGAGTGGTCGAAGAAGCGGAAGCGCAAGCACTTGGTGAAGAAAGAGCTTCACCAAATCGATTCTGAACTTGGATTTATGAATGCCAGGAACAAAATCATCAAAGACAACTGGAAAGTATTCAAGACGTCGCGAATGTTTTCCAGAGCCACAATGGACGTGCTCCTCGACCGACCTGGAGAAGCCTACTTTAGAAGAGCAAAATCCGTCAGCTAGAAGAATAAGACTTGTGCTGAGCTCTCCCCACAAGCATTCGAAGTTTTCAACGTATTTCTTCATCACAAGAATAAATTCAAGAAGCCTACGGCCAAGAGTTATTACCGCCCATACGTTGAAAGCACTAATAGTTTTATGGAGTGGCCAGCGAGAGCATGGGATCCAGACATGTCGAAGAGAATGGCGTTGGGCGTGATTGACTTTAGGACATGACCCGGAGTCGAGAACAAGGGGATCTCTACTATGGACAGCCCTTACTTTAAGGAAGTAATGCTGTCACTCCGCAAGATGCATGACCCGGTACTTCAGAATGTTTCCTCCTAGCTCTTTATATGCGGCAATGAGAAGGAACAGGCACAGGTCCTGCTCTTCGTGGAGTCGGACGAGATTCTCACTTCCTTCTTATTGGACTACTCCACGTACAATGCG